>CM067218.1:45810110-47010110 GCA_034190945.1 Octodonta nipae | reverse complement strand
GTGTTTTACTTATTTCAGACAAAGAAGAAGAAAAAGTAGGTTCGATTTGTTTCAATAGAGCACCCGTTTTCCCCATATAAAGACTGTTGTAGTTAGTATTTCTTTTTTATTTTTTTTCATAAATATATTTAAAGGCTCATATTAATATATTTTATATTTTTCAGTGTAAGAAATAAGAAGTGAAACTTCAGTTTTGAGTCTCCTGGTGATATATACCCATTTGTAATTATTTGTATTTTTTTATTAAAATACTAGGATCTGAATGTCTTTAATTTAGTATTTAAATAAACTGTTTTGAAATGGCCATATTTATTTACCCATTTAAATGAATTACTCCAATGCTAATTAAATTTGTTTTACTTTTAAACTCTTGGATATGATTAATTATGAAGTTTGTGTGTGAACAAGTAGTTAGGTGTACCGGGCTAATTAAGGGATCCTTCCATAAAAAGGCTTCTCTGCAAGGTATTGTCATGATGTGATTCACCCAGATTATTTATACTTTGATTCAGAAGAATTGTAAAAAAAGAGGTGTAGATGTGTCATACTTTGAAACAAAATTTTGAGAATAATTTATTTTTTGTTAAGTTGTCGAGAAAAATATGCAGAAGAGGGTATAAGGATGAAACTCAATATACTTACTCGAAAACCAGATTAACTAGAGACATAAGTACAAGGATACAAGAATTATGCGAACTAACCTGATGAAGGCAGATGTGACTCTAACGTCGTCATTTTTTCCATCGATCCCGTCAGGAATTCCCGGAAACCACCTGATACATTTGGTAACCGCCGAAACTTATATTGTAATGTTTTTATTTTCACACTCTGGTTCAGTTCAGTTCTCGGATTTATTTATAAACACAGTCCAACTCACTATAATTTATTTCCACTACTTTACCACAATTTATATTCACAAAACTATTTACAATTTATCTTAACTCTATGGCAGTCGAATACTAAATGAATTCCTATCGCCAGCTGTTCTTATTTATATATTTCTCTTGGAATTCTCTAGGAGGTCAACGAGCCGTCGGGAAAATTCTTTCATGTGTTCTCGAAGATTCGAGGAAATTCCATGAACCTCTGTTAGAGCCAGCCGCCGACCTCGGGTCAACATACCAACGTTTCGAATTCTACACGAAATATTGGATGAATGCCGATTGCACCAGATATCGGATGAATACCGATTGCAGCAGATATTTGATGAATTCCCGTCATATTGCCCCCTCCTCAAGACCATTCCTGGTGTGGCGATATCTGCAGGACTCTCCATTTCGACAACGGGAAGTTTGGTGAAAGAAACAGTCTCCATCATCGCAGTCCTCCATTTTACCACAGTCTTCCAAAGATCGCTATATATTGTCTTGTCCGGCGAAAATTTTTTCGTTGCCAAGTAGAAGATGTCTATGGTACCCACTGGTTGTTTATCTTCGAGATGAAGGACCTTCCCTACCACTGGATCTTGCTCCCTTAGTTTCTGGAACTGGCCATACACCTTGGCTATTCCACTGGACATCTCGAGCCACAAAATGAGTCAGGGCACATTCAAGGGGCTAACCTGTTGAAATGTACCACTTTTGGTTTTCCTCGAGGTAGCTTCCTTATCCTGTAGGCAACATCGTTGATTCTCTTTACAATTTGGTAAGGCCCCTCCCAAGATCTCTGTAGCTTGAGCGAATATCCACGATGACGTTGCGGGTTTTACAACCAAACGAGATCATCAACTTGGAATTCCCCACCTTCGGCTCTGATGTCGTAAGCTTCCTTCATCCGGGCACTGGCATTCTCGATATTTAACCGGACGTATTTTGGACGTAACTGGCTGACATAGTGACCTGTGGTCTCTTATCCAAACTTTACATCACACGGTAGTCCTAATTCTCGTCCCATTATAACACTGACCGGGGTCTGAGCGGTGCATAGAGGAACGATATGCCATTAGAAACAAGTGAAGATACTGGTCCCAGTCTCTTTCATGGTCGGAGACTACCTTTGACAAATACTAAATGATCCTATTCATCCGTTCGACAATTCCATCAGATTGTGGGTGTAATGCTGTCGTCCGTGCTTTATTGATCTTCAGAAGCTTGGAAAAGAGTAGACTCGAAATTTCTACCTTGGTCTGAGTGCAACTCCATGGGAACACCAAAACTACTGATCCATTCCTTGACAAGGACATCAGCAACGGTCAAGGCTTCTTGATTCGGTAAGGCATAAGCTTCTGACATATTTTGCTGACCAGTTTTCTGCTTCATTGTATAAACAGTTGTAATTATTACACGTATAATTGTACCATTTAGTTAGGTCATTTTAAATTCCAATTTAATGTTTTATTCAAAGTTTTAATTTTTCTGTTTCAATAAATATATATATTTTTTTTAACTTAAAAGTGATTTACAAGACATAAAATTGGTGCGGTCAGTAGGGTTGTCCAACACAGCTAGAATACTAATATTTATTTATTTCCAAACATGACTTTGCTTACAATGTATGGAGACATGATTCGATATGTGCATAGTATAGTTGAATGAATGCTGACTTTTTTTACAACCCATAGAGTTTAGAGCACAAAGAGTCACAGTGTACCATCCAACTCATGGTATGTTCTAAATTTAACCCTAAAAATTTAGTGGTGGACTTAAGCCTTGTTTATTTTGAGGTTTATGAAATCTAAGGTACGTAGTTTTACTACTGTTTAAATATAAATGATTTTGATTAAACCATTTTAAAAACCGATGCCATCCCACTATTGCATCGGTTTTCAAGATTTGTCCGCGGCAAAAAATTATATGACAATGAGATTAATTGTTTTCGATTTCTTAGAAAGCTAGTGCTAGCCACTTTACTCCCTACGCATACATTTCATTTAATAGTTCCGAATTAACACAATCGTATGCCTTGCTGAGATCACAAAAGATCCCAGCAGGGCATTGGACTTTTCCATATATTCCATTACTTTTTGATAAAAATTGTGAATTGCGTTTTTACTTGAACCATTTTTCCTAAAGACATATTGAGAAGTTATTAGTATTTTATTTTTTTCAAAGAAATTTTCTAGTCTATTCAAAAAACAGTACTCAAATATTTATGGGAATAGAAGTATAACAGCTAACGGACGACAGTTTTCTGGGCTTTGTTTATTCAAGACTCTAGACAAAGGACCGAAAACTTTCCTAAAGAGGAAGTCTAAAATCATCAAAGCCAGCAGATCTTTTATTTATTGAATGAATAACGAGATCAGCTATGCTTCTGCATAAGGGAACATAAACATGCCATCAGTCTGAGAGGGTTGGGTAGTGTGAAATTAGGATTTTTAATTTGACCCGCTGTTTTGGCGGGCACTTCTTTAAAATAATTATTAAAAATATTTGCAATAACTTGTGGATATTTTCCACATATTCATCTACTTGCCAATACAATATTAACTCGCTCACTACCTTTCTGGTCTTTGCTAGGATTTTCGGGTTTAATTATTCTACATTTTATACTAGACTTTCATGGGCTTTTTTAGTCAGTTTGTATCGAGCTGTTAATTTAGGGTTTAGTAATTCAGATTTAAATATTTTTTTAATGCGTGACTTGATTATATTACGTCATGATTGACCCAAGATATTTTATTTTTGTCTAGCTTATTTTTTTATGGGAATTGTATATTAAAATAATATAACGTTGCTTGAAATATAGTAATGGCAATATTCACATCACTCGCTTCAAAGGCAACCTGCCAGCCCTCGTTTTGTAGGTCACGGTAAAATGAGTCAACATTATTTTATGAAAATGACCTGTTTTAAATAAATTGTCTAATTTTATTGCTAATAAGATTACGATTTAGGTTTAATTTTATTGGTCAGAAATAATATTATCTTCCATGTTGATATTTGAGTACACGTGATCAAGCATGTATCCACCTCTTGTTGGTGTTAATACTTTGTTAAATGCACCTTAACTGCCTAAGATATCTATTAAAACACGTGTACACTCACTAGTTGTGTCGATTTCAAAATCCTTGTTGACAGAACTTCAACATTATTCTACAATTCCTAAAACATCAAACACTTAGAAACTTTCTGTTTGATACCATTTTATTGTTTCTATTACTGAAAATATATAATTTCAATGCATATGCCTTTATTTCATTGCAGTTTTGTAAACCTGTTTCATTTGTAACAAATTTACCTGAAAGATAATATACCCGCACGATATTTTACTATTTTAATCTATATGATTTTATTTCATCTATTTTGCGTTTACAAAATAATTCACAATATTTCTAAATATGGCGGAAACACGCCAAGATACGGTAGAACCTTACATACTTTCACAAATTTTCGCCATCATCCCTGAATATGACGGCAATACAATCTTTTATCAGCTCCTGTTCGACAGCACAAAATCTGGCTGTCGCAAATCAAATAACTCTTTTAGTTTTACACATTAAAAACAAGTTAAAAAAGAGGCCGTGCAGTCGAACTTGTGAATTTAAGATATGCGGCAACTTGGATTGAAACCAACCGAATTTTCTCAGCTCGATTACTAAGCCACGAAGTAAAAATGCACGCGGCTGTTAAACAGAATCTCACTACAAAAGAAAAAGATGCGCAAAGTTCATTAATCGATTCCATGGCTCTAAATAGTTTTTTGACCGGGCTCAAACCCAAAATAGGCCAAATCATTCGTGCTAGTAACCCTCGAGTTTCTCGAATAAAAAGAGTACTCTACAACTTTGTCTCTTAGAAAATCACAAATGCTCAATTACACGTAAACCTCAACCACAAAGACGCCCAAATCCCCTAACTTTCCTCAAACAATGGTCGTTTTGCAAACGAACAGGACATTTGTATAACGAATGCTTAACAAGGCAACGACAACAACAACTACACCAAAACTTTAGCAATAACAATTCGCAACAATTTAGACCAAATGTTTTTTATC
Organism: Octodonta nipae; assembly: GCA_034190945.1. Classification (NCBI taxonomy): domain Eukaryota; kingdom Metazoa; phylum Arthropoda; class Insecta; order Coleoptera; family Chrysomelidae; genus Octodonta; species Octodonta nipae. The sequence goes on along the minus strand of CM067218.1, from coordinate 47,005,175 downwards.
AATCGGCTAATCACTCTAGACCCAATATTGACCCCAGTGGGTATGCCATATAACAAAATCGACATTCTACTAGTGGACAATATCAATGTCGACCAAATCTCAGTTTCTACAGAAACCAACAACAAAGAACTCATCACTTCAACCAAGAAGAGTTCTACAATCCTTGGAGGAAACGATGATCCTTATACTACTCCATATTTCCAAGACGATTTTTCTTATTTCGATTACCAAACCCAGATAGACTATTCTCAGAATGACTATACTGAAAATTTTGATAGCAACTACTCGGAATTCCCCCTGAAGATCGACAGCAAAATTTTCAGGAGGTATTTACAACAGACAAACCACCCGATACAGAGATCTCCAAACCCAATTCGAATCAATGAGTTTCCTCGACGACTTCAACTCCAATTCGAATATCCCGGAACAAGCTTTCCTAAAGTCCCTCACTTTCAGTATATAAAAAAAAATTCTACATTAATGGCGCATCGAATACTTATCCTAAAGGACACAGTTGCAGGTTTATCCATTTAAACCGAAAACTTGTGAAAAATTTCAACACCGATATCCGGAAAATGTTGTGATACCAGGTATCACTAATCAAAAAATCTTGATTAACGAATCTACCTTAGTCCCATTTAATCTTAACGTTCCACACAAAGTTTACATCTGTAACTTAGACATTGAATTCGATGGTCTAATAGGTTCTGACTTTCCAGAACATTAAAATTGTGTTATTCACTTTAACAAAAAAACTCCTTATTACCACCTTCAAAACTATTCCACTTATGAAAATAACCGACGAGAGAATATCTACAAACAGGCAACCTCCAACATCAAACACGATCACTATTGAACCGCGAGAAGAACCGATTTGCAAACTCGAAAACTGTAAATTCCAGCACAATCATATTGGAACTCATTCGAAATTTCTCTGTAAATCATTGCGAAGAAAACGTCGACAGACAAACAGATTAACAAACAACTCCAACTCGAACACCTTAACGTAGAAGCGTCCGAATTAATACAACAACTTTGTCCTGACTTCTCCGACATTTTATATTTAGAAGGCGACCATCTTAGCTTCACGATTGAAGTCAAACATTCCATCGACAGGAATAACGCGAAACCCATATACATGAAATCATACCGCTATCCCCAAATTCACAAAGAGGAAGTCCATAACCAAGTTTCGAAAATGTTAGAACAGGGCATCATTTGTCCCTCAAATTCTGCTTGGTCTTCCCCTGTATGGGTGAACTATAGAAAACTAAATGAACTGACAATAAACGACAAATATCCTTTATCCAAAATATTCCACCTGCTAGACCAACTTGGCAAATGTATTTTACCAATTTAGTTTAGCTTCTGGTTCCCACCAAATCTAAATCGAGACCAATGAAATTCAAAAAAACCGCTTTCACTGTAGAGAACGGTCAGTTTGAATTTGTTCTTATGTCTTTCAGATTGAAAAATGCCCACTCAACATTCCGAAGGGTGATGGATGGATGGATTATGATAGAAATCCAGAAAGATATTTGGTGTACAACAGCTAGCACGACTAACAAACGTTTTCAAAAGGCTTAGGACGGCAAATTTTAAAATACAGCCTGACAAATGCAAGTTTCTCCGCAAGAACCTCAAAGATTTTTGGGACTTGCTGATTGTTATCGAAGGTTTATTCCAAACTTTGCGAAAATATCGAAACCCCTAACTAAACTTCTACAAAAGGATAAACCGATTAATTTCAACGCGGAATGCGTCACATCCTTTAAAGAATCTAAACTACTTTAACTTCTACACCAATACTGATGTATCCGAACTTCGAGGAATCGTTCATAGTATAAACTTCATATTCACTAGTGACGCCAGTGCCTTTGCAATCGGCGCCGTACTATGCCAAGTGCTATTGAATAGATATACGCTTTCAGCACGCTTTGTCAAGCCTAGAAAAGCTATTCGACTATTGAGAGAGAACTGTTGGCTATTGTTTAGGCCGTAAAACATTGGAGACCAATAATATATGGCCAAAAATTGCAACTCGTGACGGATCACCGCCCGTTAGCGTGGTTCTCGATAAAAGACTCCGGAAGTCGGTTAATCCGATGGACACTTAAACTCGAAGAGTATGATTACGAGATCATTTACAAACCGGGTAAAATTAACCAAAATACCGACGCTTTATCATACGTATTAAAATCAACCACGATGAATGCATATCATTCCAAGAAAAACTAAACTCCTGTTACAATATTTCCCTTGAACGATGAATACGATGACAATACCCCCAAAAACTGAACAAAACGAAATAACTACCGACAAGATATCCCAAGAATTTAAAACTTTCGTAAAACGTTACAAAACTGTTTCCTTAATTGACTGTGGCAAAATCGAATTTTCTAATTGCCAACTTCTAGACAAAGCAAACAAAAATATTCTATTCTTTCCCATCATCCAACCTTCAGGAATTCCATCACGACAAATTCGAAGATATTTTGGGTGTCGCTGATTTTGAAACTTTTAAAATCAACGTTTTCGCTAACAAAACTGTTAGCAGGACACAATACTTCATAGGCCCACTTCCAAACGATCCTGAAATCGTAAACGAAGTCCTTTTCGGATATATTTTCAAAAATCAGGACGTTCTCTCCATATTAAAAACATATTGTGTAGAAAACAACTTTGATCTTTCAATTCTCGAAATGTTTTCCTTTATTTTCTGTGAAAAGGAAATTAACTGAAAGGTTTGCCAAAACATCACAAAAACTCCTAAAAAAGACGAAATACCACTAATACTCGAGCAATACCATAACGGAAGAAACAACTTGAACCTCGGAACATCGAAATCATACGCCGCGCTGTCTCAAAGAAAGGTTCAACTGGCCGGTATTTACAAGACATTGAGAACTCCATAAAAAAGATATATATATATATATATATATATATATATATATATATATATATATATATATATATATATATAATTGATTTCTGTAATAACGGCTGATAACTTTCAAATATTACAAGAAAATATCGGGACGCAGCCAAACGTCTTGGGTTACAAGGAAATAAATACTCTTTTAACTTATTTTGAGAGCTTTCGAAATTATTTTATTTCATCTTCAGTCGAATATACTACAAACAACACAAATATTAAAAATTAAGAAGTAAAAAACTAATCACTTACGTTAGTCGAAGTTGTATAAACAGAAAAACATATATAAAACTTTAGAATATTTAAATTTTTTTGGCAATTCAACTAACAAAATTGTCAGGTTGGCCATGTGATATATATTTTTTAAAGTACGGGTAAACCATTTTTAGCAAAAATGTTGACTTTTTATTTAATCAATCTGAGAAATCTGTATTATATTCAGATTGATTATGAGTGTTTGAAAAATTATTCTCCATTTCCAGTAAGTTACAATAAATCACATTTAAATTTTGTAAATCTATCTTTTTATTTATGGTTTTATATTGACCGTTAATGAAGACCATCTCCAAGAAGCTACGTTTAAAACTGTTACGTTGAATGGCCAGAACTTGCGGATTTTCAAAGGAAGGAGAGTGGTTATGTTCTAAACAGTGGGTGGCTAAAGCACAACTTTCCTTTTTTAGTTTTATATCACTCTTGTGTAAGGTCATTCGGTGTTTCAAATTTCTTGACGTCTGACCAATATAGGAAGCAGGGCAGTTGCTACAGTCGATTTTATATATAACGTTAGATTTAAGATCATTAGGAATTTTATCTTTTGTTCTGCTAAATAGATGATTAACTGTTTTTATTGATTTATGAGCAACTTTTATACTAGTTTCGTTTTTGAAGATCTTCAATACTTTTGGAGTTAGTTCTTTGATATATGGTACAGAGGCATAGCAGTAATTTGAGTTAGAACTTTCTTGGTTAATATTATTTACATGGAAATTATTCTGACTTGTTGACATGGAAGTGTTCATATTGTTACGATGTTCACAACTATCTCTCAACAAACTTGGGGTATTAAATAATATTTTGTTAAGTAATTTATAAGGATAAGAATTATTTAGAAATAATGTTAACAAAACTTGTACGCTCTTATATTTGAACGAGGGATGGCAAATTTTAAGAACTCCTCATGCTACTAACCAAGTTTATTGTTATTTTAAGTAGATGATTCGAGTGAAAATTCATATATCTTCCTGAACTGCTAGGTTTCCTATACCAATCTAATTTTAGAATATTGTCAAATGTCCCTAAATATTCGTGTGTCCAAAAAGGGAATACTATGTGATTCTTCAATAGTGAATTGCAAAAATCTATTATGTGTTAAAAATGTTTAAAAGTTCATCTTTGCTACCAACAGGAACACTACAAACAAAAACCTGCTTATAAAACTTTCCATCAAACTAAAAAACAGTGTTAGTGAAAACAAATTTAATTCAAGGAAGTTATTTTTACTAATATTTGTGTGAGGGGAAATTGAAACCCAATTTCTATCAATGATAAGTTCTACCAAATTTAAAGGAATGTTTGTGAAGAGTGATTTTACATCAAGACTAAACTAAAACTAACTAAAACGGAATTTTGAGGTAAGGAATAATTATTATAGGTATTGGAAAAAGCAAAAGAGGCTTCAACATAGAACTCATTGGCCTTATTGTATGCCTTTGTAAGAATAAAGAATGAATAGGCTTTTTCATATTCCAAAAATTTTTGGTGTGCATGCGTCAACTTCTGTCATGTTTTTCGGGCAAAAAACATTGTATTTACATGCCAGTAGTGTGAAAACTGCTCCAAAAAAATGACACACGAGAACAAAAAATTGTCGAATATGAAAAGGCCTTTTGGGAGCATCAATAGAAGAGACAATTGGACGTAATGACAATGTTGGTTTATGGATTTTCGGTAAGGTATAGAATCTATAAATATATTAGGTATATTTATGATGTTCTACTAACATTCTCATTATTAGAGAAAAACTGCTTTATTTTATATTATCAAATTCTATCCAGTGGCGGACAAGGTTAAATGGGCCCTAGGCAACATTGTAATTTCGGGCCTATTTTTCAGTCATGACGCATACTATACGTTTGGTACTTACCTAATTTTCGGGTCCCAAAAATTATAGGCACGTGCCTAGGTTGCCTATACCTAGTCCGCCCCTAATTATATCATTTTCTTTTATTTATTAATAACTACAAGAGGAACTATTTAATATTAAAATTTTTACTTCTTAAAGTTTTATTTGAAAATTAGACCATAGAGGTATTATACTGTAGAGTGAATTAGGTATGGGCGCTTAGAGCATTTACTTTCTAGAGATAGCCTGCAGTGCACAAATGTCGTGGTAAGACTAAGGAGAGAGAGGGCAATAGAGAGGGCAAGAGGCTATTTCACTCAGTTGGGAGCTGCTTCCACCCACTAAGTGATATAGCCTCTTACTGTCTCTATTGTCCTCTCTTACTAGCATTGCCACGATTTTATGCTTGACAGGCTATATCTAGATGGTAAATGATCTAAGTATGGGCGTTACTGTAAGTGGCAGTGTAATAACAATAGAAAGAGAAAGAGTATATCAGGGTGCGCTTGCTATGTCTCTACCCTACCAATAGTCGAAGTTGTAGGCGTCACCACTGACACTGACCAACGAACGACCCGCTTATTCTCTCTCTCTCTTTCTATTGCTATTACATGAATTTAGCTACTTCACGTGCTCTACAGCATAATACCTCTATGAATTAGACCCTGAAAAAATTTCTATTATGCTGCTCCCAAGCGGAGATGTTTGGCAAAACCGGTACCACAGTATAGTTCAAATATATACATAATTCCATTCGTGGTTGCATTCAGGGGGTGGTAACTCAGATAGGCAATGTTGGTCCAGCTGTCGGTGAACTGTAAACCTAGCCCCCTTCAGAACTCCTTCAAGTACTATTTTTTGACACCTAATCGAATATACCAGGTGACACAATGTGATCTTCTTTATCGACCGAGCTGCAAATAAAGGCAAGGAATCAAGCTCGATTAATTGTTTTTGTCGGCCATTACTAATGTGTTTTTTGTCTGTGAAAGGTGAAGCCATTAATCGTTTTATAATTTTTTCTTATTCCGAGTAGAATTTTGTATTAAATCCCATTCTTGGACTATTTATACATTGTATTAACGTATTGGTAGCAGTAATAGAATATATTTGGTAAGAAACAGGTTAAGCATTTTTTTAGTGATTGTTTAATAATATATCTTTTGATGTATTTGACAGGACGGCAACAAAGTGTGATGATAGAAAGAAGTCTTCAACTGCAAATAGCCACAATGCCCAGAACCTTAGAAACAACTATTGAAGTGAAAGAGAATAACAAGAAGAGCTACTAAAATGAACACCAAAAATCGTTTACAGCTATTACATCAGAAGAAATGTGAAATAAGGTATTTGAATAATGTTTAATAGCACAACTACAATTTATTTTTGAGTCAAATGAGGAATCAAAAATTAAAACCAAAAGGAAGACGTTAGATGATAAAATATTTGTATTATCTCTATAAACAAAGTGCCAAATGTTATAGATTTCTATCAAAAGTTTTTAGTTTGCCATCTCCTAAGAATCTTAGTAATCTTGTAAGTACTGTTCCTTTTAATTGCGGCTATAATGAACATATCTTCCAAAATTTAAATAGAACACCAACACATCCCTCACTGTATATATAATATTGATATTTATACTGTTTTTGTTAGTTTTAAATTGAATCATTTTAATATATAAATAAGTAGTGCAATTTTCAACTGTATTTGTTAATTTATCTTTTGTGAATAAATAAATTTTATTTTAATATTACGAGTAGTTTCATTTATTTTGATGGTATGTTGTCTTCTAAATGTTATTTGTGGCATATTCTTGATAATTTTATGTGTTCCTGAAATAACATCACAATTGAAACAAAAATTTGTATTCAAGGAAAAATACGTTTCCAGGTCTATTTAAAATGCATAATGAAAGGTTGATATATGACATTTAATCAAACTTTCTGCATTTTATATTTTCAATACATGCTGTAAAGCCATTAAAAACGAAGTCAGAATAGACCTGGAAACGTTTGGTTTTTCCTTGAATATACAGATTTTTGTTTCGATTGTGGTGTTATTTCCAGGACGCGATGGTACAGCCTTCTATTGGTGACATTTGGACCAACTGCAGATTCCTTCTTTTTAGTTGGTGATGATCTGTCAAATTCAACACGTCAAATTTAGTACTTGAAGGAGTTCTGAAGATGCTTTTATGCATATTCTAACCTAGCATGGGACAAAATGTGAACACATTTTATAACATTGAGTTGCCCATCTATCTTTATTGTATGATCTGTGGTTGCATTTATTTGAAGACGAAGAAGAAATGTCAAAGATAGGTTATAAAGTTTAATATTTAAAATGACTAATGTTAATTTTTTATTTAAAATCAATAGATTCGATAATGTGATACTGAGATAAGAATCGGATGATCATAAGTATGACGATAAGCTTCAAAATCTGGTACATTGAAGTAGGTACGTTGCTTATCATCTGCAAAAATTTAGATATAATTTAATAGACCAAAGTTCTAAAACAAGTAGTCAACTGGAAACGTAAGTTTTATTGTTCTGACACAGCTCAATATAATTCCACACAAGTTGTAGAAAATGGAAGAAACAAATATAAAAAATTTAGTTATTGGCCCAGAATTAGAGAGGCTTTTAGAGGGATCTTTAGGGGAACTGTTGCTACTTGTATTGAAAAGTTATGATGATAATATTCTTCAGGTAAGTCTTGTCATCAATAGGAAATATCCCAATCTATTGATCTTGTATTTTAGGTTGATGGTCAAACAGGTGAAACACTTCCAGCAAATTTGATTTTGAGAAGAGGCATAAGGCTATCAAAATGGCTCACTAAACATGGTGTTAAAGTTGGTGATAATATTTCAATAAACAGTGAGAATAGGTTGGAATTTTGTATCGTTCCAGTCGGAACATTATTTGCTGGTGGGACATTTGCTCCTTTAAATCCAGAATATACAGCAGGTAAAGTAAAAGTGTACTTTTGAAATAATATACTTTCTTAAATAATGAACAAAATTTATAAAACTTTTAATGGAATGTCTTTTTTTATTAGCAAGGTCAACATATTTCCTAATAGATAGTTTAAAGTTTATACAACTGCATAATTCATTAATTAAGTAACATTTAATGGAGTAGTCTATTAATAAAATCTTAAATGGTATGTTTTAATTATTCTAATGTACAAAGTCCTTAAATATGTAAATTGTGGAATATGTAACATTAGAGCATTACATTTTAGAAGTTTTTACAAATTCTAAGAGTTTTAATTATTCAGGAATTAAAATAAATTATTAATATAAGTGTTCATTCATATTTTCAAGTTCAATATTCCTCCTTATGGCATTATATATAATGATTGTTTTATATATATATATATATATATATATATATATATATATATATATATATAAAACAACATATTTACACTTGTAATTTTGTTGAAATAAAAATTCATTTCATTAACAGAATCTGTAGTGTATCAGGTTAATTATTTAGGAATTAAAATAAATTATTAATGAATGAGTGTTTATTTACGGACCAGCCATTTACAATCAATTTCACATTTAGATATATAAATTTACAATAACATGAGAAACAATAAATATAATAAAATGTATGGAAGGTAAATTACAAGTAAAGATATTGAAACTAAAATTAGGGAAATATCACAGAGTTTTTTATTTTAGAGCTAAACACATTCAATGAGTCATTAAAAAAGTCAATATTGCTTTCCCTTGTCAGTTTATTCACAGTCACTGGAAAATGTGTTAAGAAAGATGATACACCATAATTTGTTCTATGGAAAGGGACATCAAATAGATTGTGGTCTCTTAGGGTTCTCTGAGGGACATTTATATTTAGCAAAGACAACAGCTCAGGACAATCTATTAGACCATTTATTATTTTATAAAAGGTTGTCATATCAATATAACACCTTCTATCCTGTAGAGATGACAAGTTAATTGACTTCAGAGTCTCTTCATATGAAATTTCTTCTTTTGGAATTTCTATCTTGAAGCCCACAAACTTAATAAACTTTCTCTGTGCCCTTTCAATTTAATCTATATAATGAACATAATGTGGAGACCATATCTGACATGCATATTCTAGAACTGATTATATAGGAGCAGAAGCAAGCTATATTACTAAAATCCTGTAGAGTTCTCTTAACGAAGCCTAATAATTTTAATGTCATATTGGTTATATGATTCACATGGAAGTTAAAATGACTATCAAAATATCAATTTCTTTATTTTCAAGTAGAACATTTTGAATTGAATAATTATAATAAGTGATATGAGTGTGATAAAATCTTACAACAAAACACTTACTTATATTTAATTGCATCCCATTCAACCTACACCATTCAGACAGTGCATTCAGACCTTGCTTTCAGCTTCAGACAGTTTTCCAAAGTCTTGATTGTTAGAAATATCTTCAAATCATCAGTATATAAAAGGCACTTAGAGTATCTCAGACATTGAGTCAAATTATTTATGAAGAAAATAAATAAAATTGACTTAGAAAAGAGTATACCAAAAATATGAGCTAAAATAAATGAGCATTCTTTCCTAAATACTACAGTTATGTCATCAATCACAGATATATCACAAGTACTAATAAACACTGATTTAGGATCATTAAAATCATACATATCACATTTTTTATCACAGTAAAGAGATGAAAAAAATTCGCTAAAATAATTATAGTTACATTTCCATCATCAGAAGATTCAGTTTGTTAACACATGGTTTTAGGGATACCATACATTTTTTTTTCTTTACATATTTCCAGAAGTATTTTGATTAATAGAATCTTCAGTATTTTTTATGTGTTCACAGTATGCAATTTCAGAAAGACGCTTACAATCATATCGCAAGTCAGAAAAAATTTTGTAGTCATATGAATTGTTCTTCTCAAGAACAAATTTTTTTAAGGCATCTTTGTACCATGAGGGAAAAACTGGTTTCCTTGATAATCTTCTTGGAATAAATAGCTCAAAGCTAAGGTATACTATGTCATAAAATCTGTTTAAATCAATATTTATATCGTCTGAGTTTAAAATCTGTGTCCAGTCAAAAGTTCCAAGAAAATTATTTATTAAAGTAAAATTACAATCCCCAAAATCAAAGAATTCATGGGAAGAATTTAATGCCTCAGGCGGCTGATCACTAGCACTAATGCTGAAGGGCAGTACTGGATGGTAGCTATCCAGAGGTAGTAGAGGTTTAGCAGCACATATGACATTGACAGATTCAACATTTGTCACAATTAAATCAAGATATCCATCATAAGCATTGGGGCTTAAGTTTAAAAATGCAAAATAGTCTGATATGACTATTTGATGATATAAGTGTTATTATTAAATTCATATTTTCAAGATCAATATTCCTCTTTATGGCATTATATATAATGGTTGTTTTATAAAAACAACATATTTACACTAGTACTTATGTTGAAATGCAAATTCATTTTATTAACAGAATTTGTAGCGTATCGGTTTATGACTGGCTTAGTGAGTACTGACAATACCAAAAAACGTTTATTCCCTCGCACCTAACAGTAACACTACAATGATATTGTAATGTTTTTATTTTCACACTCGGGTTCTGTTCAGTTCTTGGATTTATTTTAAAACACAGTCCAACTCACTCTAATTTATTTCCACTACTTTAACACAACTATTTACAATTTATATCTACTTAAGTATACAATACGACCGACGAAAACTGAATGAATCCTATCGCCAGCTGTCCATATTTATATATTTCTCTTCGAACTGTCTGGTAAGTCCACGAACCATCGGGAAACTCTTTCATGTTCTGGAAGCTTTAAGGGAATTCCCAGTAACGGCAGCGCTCGGCCTGTTGAGAGACAAATCATTTCGCATTCCCAGAAGTGTCGGAATAACGTCCCTTCCACGAATTGGTTGATGGGCGATTGCACCAGCTGTCGGATGAATTCTCGTAACATTGCCTCCTCCTGAAGACCATTTCATCCCGGAATGTCCTAGAATCCTTCCTGGTGTGACGATATTTGCAGGACTCTCCATTTCGACATTGGGAAGTTTGGTGGAAGTAACAGTCAACGGTCTTCGTATCTGGGCTGCGAATATTGAGACAGCATACCAGGATGTCGATGCCACTGAATCGAAAGATTGTTTCCATCATACTTCTCACCACCCTCCAATTCAGGCCATCCAACCTGCAGACTATCTTTGGGACCGCCAATTTCATCAGATTCTTCTCCATGATCACATTCCTCAATTCTACCAGAGTCTTCCAAAGATCGCTGTATGTTGGCTTGTCCTGCGAGAATGTTTTCATTACTAAATAAAAGATGTCTCTGGTACCCACTGGTTGTTTATCTTCGAGATGAAGGACCTTCCCTACTACTGGATCTTGCTCCCGTAGCTTCTTCGTGCTGCACTTTCTGCCCATCAGAGTACAGTGCCATAAACTGCTCGAAGGTCATCTCGTCATCGGGTGGTTGGATGCTGCGGACTTGGGCTTGGTCATCTTCGCTGTCATGACTTCCGGCACAAGGGGCTAACCTGTTGAAATGTACGACCTTTGGTTTTCCCCGAGGTAGCTTCTTTATTCTGTAGACAACATTGTTGATTTTCTTCACAATTTGGTATGGCCCCTCCCAAGATCTCTGTAGCTTGGGTGAATATCCACGACGACGTTGCGGGTTATACAACCAAACAAGATCACCAACTTGGAAAACTCCGCCGTCGGCTTTGATGTCGTAGGCTTCCTTCATTCGGGCACTGGCATTCTCGATGTTTAACCGGACTCGTTCATGGATGTCGTTCATCTTTGGACGTAGCTGGCTGACATTGTCTTCACCTGCGGTCTCTTCTCCTGGGGGACATCCAAACTTCAAATCGCATGGTAGTCTTAATTCTCGTCCCATGATAATACTGGCCGGGGTCTGACCCGTGGACTCGTGCACAGACGAACGATATGCCATTAGAAACAAGTGCAGATACTGGTCCCAGTCTCTTTGGTGGTCAGAGACTACCTTTGACAAATGGCGGTTAATTGTTCTATTCATCCGTTCTACCATTCCATCGGATTGCGGGTGTAATGCTGTCGTCCGTGTTTTATTGATCTTCAAGAGCTTGCAGACGTCTTGGAAAAGAGTAGACTCGAAATTTCTACCTTGGTCTGAGTGCAACTCCAAGGGAACACCAGAACGACTAATCCATTCCTTGACAAGGACATCAGCAACGGTCAAGGCTTCTTGATTCGGCAAGGCATACGCTTCCGCCCCTTTTACTAAAATAGTCCATCACCACCACAATGTATTTATTTCCAGAGTCGGATTCAGGAAATGGACCGGCAACATCAATGGCTACTCTTTCGAATGGACTGCCCACGTTATATTGCTTCATGGGAGCTTTTGGTCGCTTTTGAGGCCCATTACTTGCTGCACAAACCGTACATTTCCGGCACCACTCCTTAGCATCTACTTGGCAGTTTACCCAATAGAAGCATTCTCTCAACTTCCCAAGGGTTTTCGTTACTCCCAGATGTCCTCCAGTTGTACCATCGTGTAGTTCTCGTAAAACCTCTGCTCTCGTATTTCTGGGAACTACAATCTGTTTTCTGCCGTTTCCCTCCTCAGGAGTTTCCAGGACGCCCTTGAGAAGTCCATTTTCCAGGATGCGGGAGTTCCACTGAGCCCAGTACGACTTTATGGTTGGTGAGTATCGGTAAATCTCTTGCCACGTAGGTTTGCGGTCTTCTTCCTTCCACCGGATGTAATTTTTGTTCTTTCTGGATCTCCTCAGGTTGCCAATGGTCATCGACGGCGGTAGTTCTACAGAGAACAGCCGCTTTTTCTTCAACGCGCTGACAATGTTTGCAGTCATCAGGGCATTTCCTCGATAGGGCATCAGCATTCTTATGGCTTTTTCCAGCTCGATGTTGAGTCTCGAAGTCGAATTCTTGCAACCGCTCAATCCACCTGGCCACTTGTCCTTCGGGGTTTTTAAACTGCAAGATCCACTTCAGTGCTGCATGATCCGTCCTCAGGAGGAATCTTTTACCATAGAGGTACTTGTAAAATGTTCCACCCCCTTTACCACAGCCAAGAGTTCCCTGCGGGTAACGCAGTAATTCCCTTCAGGCTTGCTCAAGGTCTTGCTAAAATAGCCGATGACTTTCTCCTGACCGTCTTGGATCTGCGAAAGCACCGCACCAATTCCGACATTGCTTGCGTCTGTATCTAAAACGAAGTTCCCATCTGGCAAAGGATAACTTAAGACGGGGGCACTCGTCAATGCTCTTTTCAGTGTCTCGAATGATCGCTGGCACTCCTCGTCCCACTGGTATTGTACCTTCCCCTCTTGAGTCTAGTAAGTGGCTTGGCGATGTTGACAAATCCGGCAACGTACCAACGATAGTGCGTGCATAACTCCAGGAAACTTCTTAACTGGTGAATATCTTTAGGTAGCGGCCATTCCTGGACAGCTTTAATTTTTTGCTTATCAAGAGCTACTCCTGCGGAAACCACATGTCCAAGATATTGCACCTCTTCTTGGAATAGCTGACACTTTTTCGGACTTAACTTTAATCCGGAACACCTCCTCCAGGTTCTTCACGTGGTCTTTAAATGATCTTCCAACCACGATAATGTCGTCAAGATACACCAGGCATGTTTTCCTGATAGCCCTTTTAACACTGTTTCCATCAATGTTCCAAAAGTTGCTGGAGCATTACACAACCCAAACGGCATTACCGTGAATTGGTAAAACCGATGGTAAAAGCAGTCTTTTCGCGGTCCTCTTTGGCAAGTTCCACCTGCCAATAACCGCTCTTCAAGTTCAGGGTGGAAAACATCTTTGATCCAGCTAACGTATCTATGGTGTCGTCTATTCTTGGGAGAGGATAGCCATCTTTCTTTGTAGCGGGGTTTAATTGCCGATAACTGACAACTGGAGAAGCCCACGGGCTATTGGATGGTTCAATTACACCTTCTTCCTCCATTTCGTGGACTATTCTGTCGGCTTCTTCTCTTTTAGCTAGAGGTAGTCTTCTCGCCGACTGTCGAATAGCTTGAGCATCCCCGATATTAATTTTATGTTTCACCAGGTCAGTCCGTCCTCCATCGTTTCCTACATCGAAGATAACTTGGTAGTTTCTAACGATGTCCCTCAATTTTCCTTTCTGGTTTGGTTTCAAATTCTTAGATGAATTGGTGATGAGTTTTTCCAGTTCCTCAGATAGTTTATCTGGTGTTATTTCTGCATTTTGTGTGCTTCTGACTACAGAGGAAAATGTTGAACAATGGCCCAAAGTTGTTCATTTCTTTAGCATAACCGAGTAATGATTCAGGTTCATTACTCTTACTGGCACAATCTCCCTGGCATGAAACAGAGTCTTCCCCAGTGCGAATGCTCTGCCTACATTTCCGTCGTTAAGTACGGGATCAAACATCATTACTGTTCCAGCTTTAGCTTTCCCATCTAACCAAGCATCTATATTGATTTCAGCTCTTTCCGGAACATTCGTCATTCACTCGCAGAATTCCATCTTTGAAGTTTAACTGGAATCCCTTGGAGCTCATGACATCCATTCCAATGATTACTTCGTCTTCGATGTCTGCCACTAATGCCCGATGTAGGAAGGTTGTGTTCCCCAAGGTCACTTCAACGTCTATTTCACCATGGACTTTCGCTGCTTCTCCTGTCGCTGTTCGTAGTTGCCATTTGGTTGGTTTTATCATTGTCTCTAAAACGATTTTGGGCCTTATAACTGTTTTTGTCGCACCTGTATCCAGCAGCATTGCACGTTGCTTCTTATTAATAAAGCCATCTACAAAGACACTGTTAACGTGGTTGCGTAGTGAAACGACATATGCATTGGTAGTTGGGGCTTGTTGGCCACAGGTCGACGATGGCCCCTTCCCATCAACCTTCTTTAGTTTTCCGACGAGGAAGTCGGGCTTCCGTTGCTCTCCTTGCAACGACTTCTTATGTGTCCTACCTTACCACACTTCCAACATCCCTTTTCTCGGTAAGGACTTTCTCTATTATTTTTCTTACAGAGGCTTCATCGTTTCCGCCATCTTCTGATTCTCCGTCCATGATTCGGACTCTGGCTTGACCTCTGCAAGTATTTTTCGCAGCCTCGATTTCTAGCGCACGAGCAAGTGCATCTACTAATTGAGTCGGTCGAGCTAGTGTTAAAGCTTGTCTGGATTCGTTGTCCCGCAGTCCATCCAAAAACGCTTGTACGGGCAATACTCGTATCAGCTTCAAACTCTTGTAGGGACTCATTTGATCTCTGGTGGCGATTTTTAAATTGGGAGTGGTAGACGAGCTCCAAATGTGTCTGGCCATACCTCAACTCTAAATGTTTGACCAGTTGATCGTAGTCTTCTTGCTCAGAGGTATTCAACGTTTGCAAAATATCTGTAGCATCCCTTCTTAAAGCAAGGGTTAATGCTATTGCTTTCTCCTCTTCCTACCATCCGTTTGGCTTTGCTGTAGCCTCGAATTGGCGCCGATAATTGTACATGACGACTTTCCATCAAATTGGGGAGGTTTTATTTTGTGTCTTGTCCCCTCGAGGGTAATTTTCGAATCCACTACTTCTGAACTTTTTCTGCTTTTGGTTTTTGATTGTATTTTTCCCCTTTGTTTTGCCACTACCTGCTCTTTTATTTTGGTGATCTCGCCCTCCATTATCTGTTTTAACTCTTCTATGCGCGTCTCGTTTTTAACTGTCGTCTGACACAGCTCTTCAACTATTGTCTGCTTTAGCTCTTCCATCCGAGCTTCATTCTCGACCATTTTCTCTTCTAGCATTACTGAATTTTTTTCTACCATGTTTTTCAAAATTTTCTTCTAGGGATTTAGAATTTTCCTGTAATTGGGCTTCTAAGAATTCTTTCAAGGTTTTAGAATTTTCTATTAGTTTGTCTTCTAGGACTTTAGAATTTTCTAGTAATTTATCTTCTAAGTCCTCTTTCAAGTTTTCAGAATTTTCTAGCAATTTGTCCACTAGCGTCTTAGCATTTTCTACTAATTTATCTTCTAAGGACATAGAATTTTCTTGTAATTTATCTTGTAAGGTCACTTTTAAATTTTCCATCTGTTTGAATAGCATACTCATGTCTCCATTGCCAGAAACTTCAAACAAATAAGTATCGGGATCGTTACCTTCATTTATTAGAGCATCGTAGCCGTTGTATTAATTCACTTTGCTTCCCACTAATTTCTAAATCCCTTTACTCAAGTTCTTTTTTTAAGTCCGTCACTTTCAATTAGTCCAAATTCACATTTTAAACATTGTCCGTCTATTTATTTTTCACTTCTAAAGTTCCACAAATACACCGCACACCTGTGACCACTGTATTGTTTTTATTTTCACACTCGGGTTCTGTTCAGTTCTTGGATTTATTTAAAAACATAGTCCAATTCACTCCAAGTTATTTCCACTACTTTAACACAACTATTTACAATTTATATCTACTTAAGTATACAATACGACCGACGAAAACAGAATGAATCCTATCTCCAGCTGTCCATATTTATATATTTCTCTTCGAATTGTCTGGTAAGTACACGAACCATCGGGCAACTTTTTCATGTTCTGGAAGCTTTAAGGGAATTCCCAGTAACGGCAGCGGTCGGCCTGTTGAGAGACAAAACATTTCACATTCCCAGAAGTGTCGGAATAACGTTCTTTCCACGAATTGGTTGATGACCGATTGCACCAGCTGTCGGATGAATTCTCGTAACAATATATTAATGAAACTCAGTTCAGAATGTTTGATTACAAATTTTAAGTTTTTCAATTAAGACATTAGTATCAATTATATTTGTAATTCTTTTAATGTTAGTTAAAAAGATTAGGAGAAGATGAGAAAAAAAAATTAATTCAAATCTTGGTTTCAAATATTTATACATTTCTAAATCACATCATTTTTGTCTAACAAAATATCATTTCATAGCTTGGTTCGTATTAAAAACTTTTTTTATCTTTCTAATTGACACACAATTGTACATTTTTTCGTCGGCATATAATTGAAAATATTTTAGCCAATGCCTAATGTACCACTTGATTTGAAGAATTCTTTATAGTCATATTCATTGATATTATTTTCAGGTGAACTTAAACATGTCTTGTCACTGTCACAACCAAAATTTATATTCTGCTCAAACAAAACAATTGATAAAATGGTTAAGATCTTACCACAACATCCTTACATTGAAAAACTGATTCTATTTGATAATGAATCCTACAGACATCCAAAAGTTGTGGCATATCAAGATATAGTTAAAGGTAAGTTTCTCATTTTATTTCTGTGACTTAATTTATAATCGTTGTGGCACTTTTTTTTTGTTTTTTACACTTTATGATTTTATTCAATTGTATCAATCATTTGTAAAATGATTACTTTTAGCCATAACACATTCAGAAAGAAACATTGTCATTTTACCAATGATTAGATTAGGGATCTGTTTAACAAAGATGATGATTAATGAGAACTGTTTATATACATACATTCATATAGTAGTGGATAAATTAAATAAAACAGTCAATACATGCTTTTTGATTATTGTGGATGACATGGGAAGTAATATTTCTAATTGTGAAGCATATTCTTACTCATTGCAGCTGGTTGAGTCACATATACTTATTAAGTACTTATATAGAGTTTTTTGAATTCCTTGGATAGGTAGGAGTACTGAGTGGCCAACCAAATAGCCTGATTTAAATCGTCTCCATTTTTTTTGTGGGGACAATTCCTTGTGTATCAACGAGGCCGGATTACCGAAACTATTTAAATTTAGCAAAATGAGTAAAAACCTGAAATAGATTAACTAAGAAAATAGTTTACGTTTAGGACAGTATTCAATATACCTTGACCATGATATAAGAATGATAGTTATTAATATTATTTATAATAGTGCCAAAAAATGTAGTTTTCCAAAAGAGAGATATCATTTTCTACTTTAGAAATGCAGAAAAGACATAAGAGACTCATTGATTGGCCTAAAATCACGATCATTGTTTATTTGAATATGCATCATCACCTAAGAGTATTCTTTTTTTTTCAATAAAACTGTTTTAATGTTTTTGGATATTCTTTATTTTTTCATGTACTTTTTTGAAGTAAATTTATATTTATTTTAAATAATAATATATACATTTAAAAAATATCTTTGTTTCAAAATTTTCATAATTAACAGTTTGAACAATTCATGTAATTAGTAACACAGTTATGAAATAATTAACCTGAAAATACAGGTTGTGGAATCAGATATAAAGAACACAAACTATGAAATGCCTTAAAGAGAGCAAAAAATCAGAAAACTGTAAATCTTTGAAAAATACACTCACTTTTGATGGTAGTGCATCATGGCTTGTGTACAAACGACAATTTGAAGCAGTGACCGCAGCTAATCGATGGGATAGCCCATGAAATTACCTCTGTTGTAATTTCTTTAAGAGCCACAACTGATAAAGCTGTACTCCTTGCTCTGAAAATTGAGGCTGTCATGACGTCCAAACTAAGGGTTCGAGCTTTTTTTTTCAATCAGGAGGAACCATAGCCATGCCTTCAGGCAATCTTAACCGGAAAAAACAAAATACTTAAAGAGGCACAGAAAAGTGAAACCAGAAGTGTATGTTACCATTGTGGACCTACAGGGCATTACCAACGTGACTGCAGAGTGAGGTTATGTGAAAGATCATCAACCATGAGTAGTCAACATAACTATACCACTACCAGGAACAGCCTAACGGCACAGGAGGGCGACTGTTGACTAACCCTCCAGCAGCTTCAAGACAGTATCCATCCGAGGAGTTTGCAGAAATAGCAGCAGCTTTGTCATTAAAGGCACCATTAATGGGATCACCTAAAATCCGACAAATTAACAATAACTTCCAGCTCACAACAATTATATGTGAGGCATATGTAGTGCTGCAGATAGAGGAGAAAAGAATCGGGCATAAGGTTCTAATAGCGAATATTGGGGATTTCCGACTCAACAACATGGGTCCATGTCCGAACCAAGATACAACGTCCTTAGATTTTTAAATAACGAATTTGTTTTGATGCTGTCCGTCAACACCTCATCGGCTTCTATAAAAATTGTAGCGAAATGACAATATTGAACTCTTGTTATTGTGCCAGATATCGTCACTCCAATTTTGAAATGTTTAACAATTGATAACTTTTTAAATGGAACCTCCAATTCTTTTTCACGTTATCTGATAACTCATTTAATTTCCTTTCGCCCTATATAGGCTATGTATATCTGTTTCTAACAATTTCTTCATGAGCAAAGAAATCAAAATGATTCATACTGTTTATGTGACTTGTTATTATACAGAAAATATGTTTAAACTTAGAAGGCCGTGGAGTTTAATTTCTATGCCATCTAACGTGAAATTTCATTACCTTTTGAACAGTATATATAACATATTATCTATATCTATTTCTAATACTTTCCTTTTAACCCTCAATCCCATATTACTGTGGAGTTTTTTCCAACACTCAGAAGTAAAGTTGGTCATGGAAAACAAACAGTAAAGTTCTGTCTCGTTAAATACATTTTGACAACAATTTTAATTGTTCTCTACGATATTTTTGGTTTTCATTGTTAAATTACGTTACTGAAAATTGCGAATTTACCTCAAAATTCAGTGATCGAAATGGTTTTCAGTCTTGGAGAATGCATAAAAATCCGCTAGTATTAAGTCGAACATACAAAGCAAGATATCCTGATCGTGAGCGTCATCGAAGGGAAGAGCCTGTCAAAATACTTTTCGAAAGATTCAGTGCTACAGGAAGTGTTTGCTACTCTCAAAAACAAGACATGACAAACTCAGTGAAAATACCGAATTCAGTATTCTCGCTGCCTTAATAGGAAATCCCCATGTGAGTACCCGGTAACTTGACAGGGATTTTAGGACAATAATATCACAGTATAAATTCCATTCTTATCATGTCCAATTATACCAAAAGATTCAAGTGGTGGACTTGAATTTGAATTTTTTGAATGAAATCTTAGGTTCGTTCCTTCAACCGATTGTCGACCGATCGGCAATTGGTTAATGCATCGGTACATGAACCATTTATTGCGCAACTCGATGCATGTACCAGTCGGTGGCTGCGCCACCGATTCTACCCTGAAGCCGGTGATCGAAATTACCGTGCATTAACTGGTTGCGAATCAATCACCTTGTCACTTGGAACACGAAATGAACCGTTCACTAAACGGTTATTGTTTTGAAGGCAGAAATGTTGCGCTTGCCCAGTTAAGAGATATGTATTTTCAGCAAAATGGGGTACTTCCTCACCCCTCTTGTGACTGCATGGCTTAATTATGCCTTCCATCAAAACTGAATGGGAACGGTTGGGCCAATATTTCTGTGGGGATAGGTCAAACAAAAAGTATATACTGAACAACCAACCATAGGTGAAGATATGAAAAAGGAGGTCACCATTTGAACATTTACTTTGAAGTTATGTTGTTATTGTTTACTGTTTGTTGCTATTTATTTACTGAACCATTTTGTTGTTGGTAATTCATGTTCATTTATTTGACTGTTTCATAAAGTTTTACAGTGAACCCTATGTTTGTTTTCCATGGCCAACTTTACTTCTGAGTGTTGTAAAAAACTGCATAGTAATATGGAATTGAGGATTAAAAGGATTATAACATTGCAATTTCACATTAGATGACATGGAAATTAAACTTCGCGTCATTCTAAGAACAAAAATATTTTATGAATAATATGAAATTACACAAAAAGTATGAATCATTTTGATTTTTTGGTTTCTGAAGAAAGTGTTAGAAACAGATACACATCATATCAGACGAAAGGACATCTGGCACAATAAAAAGTGTTCATCATTGTCATTCTGACTCCTGAGAGTATGAAGGGTGGTCAATAGTCTGGTATCCATAGGAGGCTTAACGCGTATGATACCAGACAGCTTTAATATTCACCTGTTTCTAGACGTCAACATTTTGACAAAGTATTGAATCATCCCCAAACGGTGCATTTTAGGTAACGTGTATGATGAATAAAGTCTTAATAAAATATGTAATAATATACAGGGCGTTCTATTTTAAAAATGGTAACTTCAATAGGAATCACCCTGTATGTCTCAGAATTCCAGTGAAAGTATCCCTCACTACCCCTCACCCTCCCCTGGCCTTAGATTTTTAAAATATGTCAGTATAGTCACATTCTTCCGTCCACGCACTTTTCATTATATGGTGTTATTATTGTTTGTCGAAGACCAGATAGAATTAATTTATTTCTTTCGTATCTCAATTGTGAAATTGTAAAAAACTGTAATTTTTGTAGCGATTTCAGCATCAGTTCCGAATTTTACAATTTCCTGTTAAGTAAATGTCTTAAACAGTATCGATTTCATCTATAAGAAATTCCGTAACGATATGGCTCATTTTCTTATATTTTATGTAATATCTTATAAGGTATGGGTTATAATTTTACAAAATGTATTTGTATTTCTAGTAAGAAGCCCTTTCAACTAATATGTAACATAGTGCCACATGATTTAAAAAAATAATGCCTCCTCATTTACCTACAAAAATAAAATCACTATTTATTCCGTACTCTGTCAAATATCAACTTTTTTCCCGTAATAGATCAGGATAATATAGTCTGTAACAGACTGATGAATAGACAAGAGTTCTCACGTATTTTTCCATCGGATGTAAGAAACCTTAATAAGAAATATTTTGAATACGTAAAAATGCTAAAAAATGGCATCATTTACAGTACTAGAATTAAAAAGACTGTATAATCATTTTAATTTAATTTTGATTTACATTACTAAATTAATTTTTCATATTGATATAAATAGGTATACAGACTGAATTTCTAAATACTACTGAACATTTTATCCATCAACGACTTGCCTGTTAAATAGTCCCGCAGAGATTGATCAATTTCAGGAGTGTATTTTAATAATTCTTTGAGCGTTGCTGATTGTTAGAATGGGCATACAGTTGTAATGCACTCAGTTGAACCAAATCCTTAATCCTATTTTTACCTAATCAAGACATTTGTGCTACTTCAATTACATGGCTAAGTAATATTTCAGTAAATAGATGTATTAAATTTGTATTTGGAAAATTTTTCCTCATATGCTCTTATATATTGAAAAAATAGTAAGGTGTAAATTGAGTTTTAAACGTAGAGAATTCAGTCTCTGCTGAGTTAAATAAAACATGTCTTTTGTACATAATTAGTTGAATAAATAATAAATAATTGAGTGTGAAACTGCTGACACGGTGTTCTTGTATTGATGTATACATAAATTTGTTTAATCGAAAGACAGTGACCCTACATGTTGCATATACTGAAACTAACAATTACATACTTTGTTTTACAGGTGCTGAACAAGATGAAGTTGACGAATCGTTTGAATCGGCACCCTTAGATCCTAAAGAAGCAGTTGCGACTATCCTATGTTCCTCGGGTACAACTGGTCTCCCTAAAGGAGTTATGTGTACACATGACAGTATGACGGCATATATGGACATTTCCAGGTTAATAAATAATTTACTTTAATTAAGAATAATTTTTAACATGTTGTAAAACATAATATTTCTTTCATGATTTCAATCTTTTGATGCAGTGCAAATAGCAAAGAGTCCGTAGCAGTTGTAGGCTCAAAAGATTGTAAAATCGGATTAACCGAATGTTTAAAGAACAATATCACTTTTATTAAGGAGCTATAATTTCAGACACTTAAATATCTCTATGTACTTATGTTGTTAGCTTAATTCTGAAAATCTACTAAATTATAATTTATTTATACTCTGACTCTTTTAGAATTTACTTCAAGCAAATCTTTTGTATCCCCGTTAACTCCTCCACTGTTTTGTTCAGTATTTATTCTGAATAAATGTAAAAACACAATTTTGCACGCTAACACCAAACCTTTATTTTTAACAACCAACGCCGTTTCAACAACTCTAAAGTTGTCATCAAGTTTGGTTTACTCTTTGAAGATCAGGTATCATCCACATATCGCAACCATAAACTGGGTTTAAGACTTGCTGTTCTTAGTGCCAACTCCTCAAGGTTCTCCATAAAAAGTTTACTATTACTGGTGAGAGTGGTGATCCCATTGGAGCTCCTTCCACTTGTTTGTATCGTTGGTTCTCGTAAACAAAATAAGTGTTCATAGATTACCTTATTATTATTTATTTGCTTTATAATTTTCTTTTTTTTTCAGAAATCTTATGAAAGACATGATAGAAAATGATGATCCAAGTGATGCTATGATGGGATTGATACCATTTTTTCACTCTTTTGGTTTTATGCTTATGTTTTTGAATATAATGAGGGGCAAGACAATGGTTGTGTTAAGTAAATTCAGGCCAAAGATATTCTTAGAGGCGATAGTAAAATATAAGGTATGAAAGCGTTTTTCTTTTCTTGTTACAATAAGATAACAATTTTGCAAGTTTATGATTATTTTTATTTATTGTATTTTAGGTTTGTAGATTAATTGTTCCACCACCAGTATTATTATTTTTATTAAAAAATCCATTAGTGAAAAAATATGACTTGTCTTGTATTAAAGAAATGAGGAGTGGTGCTGCTCCATTGGGAAGAGAAATGGAAAAAGAACTTAATACAAGGTAGGTTTTAATGAAAGAAACTCGCGGATTTACCATTTAAGTTGTTTATCCAATCAAATTATAACAAATCTATGAGAAATGCACTTGCATTTGTAATATTTGAGTTGTCCGGAAATAAATTCTAGTATAATAATGATGCTGCCATTAACAATAATATTTAATTGTTGCTTTTTGATATTCCATATATTTGTAGATACAGACAGATACTAATTACGAATAATTCATTTTGTTCAAACTTGTAAACAAACCTTAACTTCACCTCAGTTAAAATATAAAATATCAAAATCAACTGCCTTTTTAAAATAAAACTTTACAATATTCTTCGCCTTAGCCTCTTCTTCCTTTTCTATAATTAGGATATGTTCTGTTATTTTGACTAAGGTGCCTAAGCTGACCCTAACGTCAAGCTTTCAAACTATCTCTTAAGAGGTTCATGTGGGGTTGTTCTTTGTGGGATCTGGTCTGGACCATTTTGCGATTTTGTTTTGTTCCATCCTGTCTATGGTTTTTCCATTGTCATCTTGACTTTACCCATTTAAAGATGTCTTCCACCAGTAATTCTTCTCTTATGGCACTGCTCCATATTTGATCTTGAGGTATCAGCTCTTTTATCGTCCTCAGAGTTTTCATTTCAGCGCTCCTCATTAGTTTTTTCGTTCTAGATGTTTCCGCCCTTGTTTCCATTACACTCCTAAGAAATGGTCCCACACATGTCTTATAAATTCTCACCTTACTCTTCATTAACTTGTATCTATTGTTCCAAGTGACGTGACGTAGGTTTCCTGATATTCTGGAGGCTTTTAAAGAGGTTTGCTCTGGTTTCTTCGATTAGGTGTCTACTATTTGTAAATCAAGACAACTGAGCTTATTACCTGTTCTATTATTTTTTCACCTGCGGCTAACTTATATCAAACGGACGGGTTGATATTTAGCCTATCTAGAAATATTTTATTTCTCCGATACTTCCTTTTGACTCTAGAATATTTGATTCTAATATTCTAGAGTGTTCCTTGAAATCAATCGATTAGCCCTTGTCGATCATTCGGGATACCTACGCTGTAATAATATTATTTTCTATGAGCGAACTCTATTAAAGAACCACCACACTTCTCAAGTGTTTGTTCATTCATTGTCAAAACGCTTTCTTATTTCTTCTATCATGTTTTTATGGGCGTATTTTTCGATTTAGTTTCATTTGTCCATTTGTAAGGACGTATTTGGATATTTCAGATATTGTTTTTCATGTTTTGTGTGATAGTTGAATTTCGATCTTAGTGTGTAACGTGATAAACGTATTTGACAGTGAAACACGTGTTGTTAGCAAATAAAATAGAGAACAATAAATTATATATGAGTAATACAAAATATGTTTATCATTTCAGATTTAAGGTAAGTCATGTGTCGCAAGCCTATGGAATGACAGAAACGACATTAGGTGTCTTAACTGTACCTCCTGGTCAAGCAAAACTCGGATCTGTTGGAAAAATCGTGCCTGGAATGATGGCGAAAGTCATAGACGATGATGGCGTACCTTTAGGCCCATACGAAGAAGGTGAAGTTTGCTTCAAAGGTCCACTAATTATGAAAGGTTACGTTGGTGATCCGAAATCAACGCACAGTACCATAGACAAAGACGGGTGGTTACATACTGGAGATGTCGCCTACTATGACTCTGATGGATATTTCTTCATCGTGGACAGACTCAAGGAACTTATAAAATACAAAGCATTTCAGGTAACATACAATCAACGAATTTAATTCATAAAATAAATATTTATTTCAAATCAAAACCACTTTTGGTTTACTCCAACTTTGTGTTTATATATCTGTGTTACGTCAAAGTTTCCACAGTTTTCCCAGGCAATTGATCATTAATTAAGTAATAATTTCTTTTACATCCATCCTGCTCCTATTCAAAGATCAAATGTATTAACATTAAAATATTGTAGGTGGCACCTGCAGAATTAGAAGCTTTATTACTTAGTCATCCTGCTATTCAGGATGCAGCAGTTATAGGTTTACCAGATGAAGATGCGGGAGAGTTACCATTAGCATATGTAGTTAGAAAACCGGGCATGGAGGTCTCAGAAGAAGAAGTGAAAAAATATGTTGCAGGTAATCCATTAACTTACATTTTTATTTTTTAAGAACTGAAAATTTTAATATATTTTTTAAATCTACAAGTTTAATTTAATTAAAAAAAGAATAAATTAGACATTATATTTTCTTCTACTAAACAATAATTTAGTCCGATTTCTTAGTAATCACCATAGTTATATTTCAATTCAATTTTCAATTTAAATAAATTTGTCCTATTTCACTGTCATGTTTTTATTCATTTTAAATCAATATTAAGTAGATTTGATTAATTTTCCCTCTTCCTCGATCCAAATTTGTATATCTGTGGAATGTTTTTAAAATGGAAAAATTGATTTAAATATTTCTTGACTTAACACGCCAACATCTATAATGTAGTCAATGCAGAAGGAAAAAACAGTTAAGTTTAATAATTTATTTTAGAAAAAGAACAGATTTTGATTAGATTAAATGAAAGAAACATTGTGTACTATAAATAATTATTAGTATATTTATATTTTTTACTTTAATGGATGTAGTCGAATGAGCAAAGCGTAAACACGTGCGAAACGAGCTCCGAAAGAATTATTTTATTTCGAAAGTATTCCACAGTGAAGAAAGTCGAAGCAGACATCATAAACGTGTTTAGAAATTTACGGTTGAAACGTATTAGAAACATGCCGCCAACTAGAAGTCATCAAGAAAAAAATGAATTAAAAGACCTTATCAAAGACTCAATCAAAGAACTGTTTAGTGATGAATTATTTGTCCAGTCGATTTTTAATGCTATCTACAAAAAAATCGACAGCCATGTAGCAGAAACAAATAGCAAGATAAAAACTCTCGAGCTGAAAATAAACACACTAGAGAAAAAAATTGACGATTTGATGCAGGCCGACAAAACAAACAATTTATGCATTTATGGAATTCCAGAAGAAAACAATGAACATTTGAGCAATAAGATTGTAGGCACTTTCCAGGGAACAGGCTTAGAAGCCATTGCACAAAGAATTAGAACATCACACCGAGTTGGTAAAAAATTACATAGTGAAAAACCTCGTCCAGTGATTATAAAGTTTAACACTTTGGAAGACAAGAAGACCGTTATGAAGAATTACACACAGTTTAAAAACAATCGCTTATTTATCTGTGAAGATTTAACAAAAGTAAAGTTAGATTTGTTAAACGCCGCAAAAAAAAGCTAGGAAAAATGAAGGTATGGACAGTTAATGGTTCAGTCCATACCAAGATGGACAACAAAATTATAAAAATCAGTAATTTGCGTCAGCTCCAAGAATTGGAATCTAAATAATTTTTAGTACTAAGAAATGCCATTCTAAAACTATTAAAAATTATAAATAATGTAATAAAAGTAAATTTTTTGATTTAACTCTGACATCATGCACTGTAAAAATATATACTGTTACGAAATTTACCCAAAGCCGACCCTGTGTCATTTCAGCACGACAACAAACGCTTCAAGATAAAAAAATACGATTCTCGAAAAGGCTCGGCAGCGGAAGGAACGATGTTGATTTCTACTGGAGAATTCTACGCTGGTGATATAAAAGAAGAACGCCACGATCGCCAGGCAGTGATACCGCGACGACTAGCTTATATGAGATTATTATTGTGTTTTTTAATCAGCTGTTTGGATGTAAATAAAGTTCTAGAAAAGTGACAGTGCATATTAGTTTTATGATTTTTAATTGAACCCACGAAGTATATAACATTTGGTGTTAGAAGTGAAGGATTAGTGCAGTTAACATCCTAAATTGATTTATGGAAACTCGTAGTATGGAAAAGATAGACGAAAAAATTGCACAGATTCTAGAAAAACGTGACAAGAAGGAGAAACAACATCAAGAAGAAATTCAACAAAGGTTAGTGAAATCTTTTGATGACAAACTTAAAATTGAGTTAGGAAATCTTGTCACTAATATCGATGAAAAACGTAAAATAGAATTAGAAAATCTTGTTTCCACGATGAAAAGTGAACAACAAAATTTAATGGAAGGATTATTCTCGAAATTTGTAGAAAAACAAGATCAAACTGAATTAAAACGACAAAATTAATTTAAATTATTAGAAGAAAAACGACAAAATGAATTTAAATTATTAGAAGAAAAACGACAAAATGAATTTAAAATAACTGAAGAAAAAAGACAAATGCAATTTGAACAACTAATGCAAATAGTAAGACAAGTTAATGAAACAGTTAATGAAAGAATGCAAATAGTTGAGTCTGATATAAAAGAGATAAATGATGACATTAAGACCATAAAAAATACCGTAGACACTCTTGAAACAAAAGTAGATGACCTCGATTCCATCCAAAGCCAGGTAAAAGTTGAAATCAGTTCAATTCAAAACACAGTTCAAGACCAAATCAGTGCCATCCAAGACAAGGTAGAAACAGAAATTAAAAAAATGCAACAGGACTTACAGCGAGGAAAATACCAGAACACCGTGAGTACCAGAGGTTCCATTAGTAAACCACCCACATTTGATGGCAGTTCATCTTGGCCTATGTATAAACGGCAATTTGAGGCTGTGGCTACAGCTAATGGATGGGATAATCAAGAAAAATCTACTTCTCTGGTAATTTCGTTAAGAGGTCCGGCCCTAGAACTCCTCCAAAGCATTCCAGTCGATGAACAAGGTAATTTCGACAAGATCATCGCCATCCTAGACAAACGCTACGACAATCAATCCTTGAGCCAGGTATACCAAGTCCAACTCAGCGGAAAAACGCAAAGATCCGGTGAAAGCCTTCAAGAATTCGAAGCAGAGATTAGACGGTTAGTACACTTGTCCTACCCAGACCTGCCAGAGGAAACGAAAGACCAGTTGGCCACACAGAGTTTCATAAACGGCATCAGAGATGTGGAAGTACAAAGAAATTTAAGACTGAGTGGCGTCAAGAAAAGTAGTGAAGCTCTACTTCGGGCTTTGGAAGTAGAGGCCGTCATGAACATGTCCAAGCCGAGGGTCCGAGCAGTTTCCTTCAACCAGGAAGAGTCAGAGTCACCATTTCAAGCGCTGCTGGCTGGTCTGAACAAAATATTAGACCGGTCACAAAGAACTGGCACCAGAGGGGCATGTTACCGCTGCGGACGGACAGGGCACTTCCAACGTGACTGCCGAGTAAGGCTACCGGAACGATCACCAACCAGGGGTAGCCAACAAACCGACCTTACCAACCAGGGAAACTCCAACCAGTCAGCATAAGGGGGCGAATGCTGACTCACCATCCACCAGCCCCCAGGACAGTATCCATCCGGGGATTTTGCCGAGATAGCGGCAGCCTAGTCATCAGAGGCACCATCAACGGGCGAGCAGTTACCATCACCATCGATACCGGCGCCGCTGTGTCCATCGCCAAGTCCAGGGTTTTGAGAGCATCAGAAATTCGGCCAGTTACCAATAACATCCAGCTCAGAACAGTCACCGGCGAGTCCATGTCAATACAGGGTGAGGCAGATGTCGTGCTACAGATAGGGGACAACATGATCCGGCATAGGGTCCTGGTAGCGAATATTGAGGATGATTTTATACTGGGAATGGACCTAATTAGCCAGCATGGATTTATGTTCGACCCGAGATATGATGTTCTTCGGTTCCTAAATGAGGAATTTGTATTGACACGGCCCGTCAACACATCAGTCACGCCCATAAAAATTGTGGCAAAGTCTTCAGCTAGAATTCCCGGTCGAACGGAACAGATTATTCATGGGCAGCTAGACAGCAATCCTGGGAGCTGCGTTGGAATGGTGGAGCCCGTACACTCAGCTCATGACTACTTGGTTGGACGGGCTATAGTTAAAACCGGACGAGATATACCAATCAGAGTCCTGAATTTGTCCAACAACGACATCAGAATTACCAATGGTCAAGAGATAGCTTGTTTCGAGCCAGTAGAGACCATCATCAATTGCGAAGAAGAGTACCAGACGTCGGTGAAGGAGACAGGGCCCGATAAAGAGTTCCTACAACAGTTTGCTGACCACTTGACACACTTGACACCAGAGAACCAGAAAAAAGCCAAGCAATTTATCACAAAACACTGGCAAATTTTTAACAGTAAAAATGGAACTACCGGTCGCACCAACATCATCCAGCATCGAATAGATACCGGAAAGGCTCAACCCATCAGAATACCACCTAGACGACTACCATTGGGGCAACAACAGGCAGTCGAGGAAAACATCGAGTCCATGTTACAAAATGGAGTTATTGAGCCATCCATCAGTCCATGGTCTGCTCCCGTCGTGCTAGTTAAAAAGAAAGATGGAACCACCCGATTTTGCGTGGATTACAGAAAGCTGAATGATGTCACGAAGAAAGACAGCTATCCACTACCCCGAATCGATGACACTTTGACCACACTAGCAGGCTCCCGTTGGTTTTCCACACTAGACCTAAAAAGTGGATATTGGCAGGTTGGTCTACACGCAAACGACAGAGAAAAGACAGCGTTCTCCACCAGTAAAGGGCTGTTTCAGTTCACGGTCATGCCCTTTGGGTTATGTAATGCACCCGCTACATTTGAGAGACTAATGGAGTATGTACTGAGCGGGTTAACATGGAGGACGTGCTTAGTATACCTCGACGACATTCTAGTCATGGGCCAGACATTCGACGACCATCTGAAGAACCTGGGCGAAGTATTCTCCAGAATTAATAACGCCAACCTGAGACTCAATCCGAAGAAGTGTTCCTTGTTTCAAAAAGAAGTAGAGTTTTTGGGCCACGTAGTGTCCGAGTCAGGAATCCGCACCAACGAAGACAAGATAGAAGCCATCCGTGATTGGCCAGTTCCAAGAGACAAACATGAACTCCGAAGCTTCTTGGGCCTCTGTTCATACTACCGGCGTTTTGTTGAGGGATTTGCCACCATCGCCGCCCCTCTACATCGGCAGACCACTGATAAAGAGACCTTCCATTGGAATCAGGATTGCGAAACATCATTCAGGCGACTGAAGGCAGCACTATGTTCCAGCCCAATCCTAGCCTTTCCTACACAGTCCGGCAAGTTCATCTTAGACACAGACGCCAGCAACACAGGGTTGGGGGCCGTCCTATCCCAGGTGCAAGATGGTGAAGAGAGGGTGATCGAGTACTACAGCCGTGGATTCTCGAAGCCAGAAAGAAATTATTGCGTCACCAGAAAAGAACTTCTTGCAATAATAAGGGCTGTGGACCATTTCCATAAATACCTGTATGGTCGCCATTTCTTAATCCGAACAGATCATGCCGCACTCAAATGGCTGCTGGACATGAAGACACCGGAAGGACAACTGGCCAGATGGATGGAGAAATTACAGCAATACGACTTCAAGGTGGAACACCGTGCCGGCCGGTTGCACAATAATGCCGATGCCCTATCCAGAAGACCCTGTAGAGCGGAATGCAAGCATTGTCTGAAGACGGAACAGCGAGAGGGTATCTCCATCAGGCAGATTCGAGTGCAGGCCAATGAAGACTGGACAACGGAACAGTGCATTCAGGACCAAATGGCTGATCCAGACATCGAACCAATCTTGTCACTCAAAATGAGAGGGGCACCCAGGCCACGGTGGGACGAGGTAACTAGATACTCCGGCGTGCTGAAATCGTTATGGGCTCAGTGGGACTCTCTACGAGTAGACAATGGAATGCTCAAGCGAGTTTGGGAAAGCGCTGATGGACGAGAAACCAAGTCCCAACTGGTAGTTCCGAAGAAAAAGGTACCAGCCATCCTGACCGAAGTACATGATGGAATTACCGGAGGCCACCTGGGCATGAATAAAACCCTAGACAAAGTTCGCCAGCGGTACTACTGGGTGAATTACTTCGAAGACGTCAGAGCTTGGTGCCACATGTGCCGCCAGTAAGGGCTCGAAGACCCGGACCAAGGGCAGAATGCAGCAGTACAATGTGGGCGTCCCATTTGAGAGAATCGCCATCGATGTCGCCGGTCCGTTTCCCGAGTCTGAGAGGGGGAACAAATACATTCTGGTCGCAATGGATTACTTCAGCAAATGGCCTGAGGCATATGCGATACCCAACCAAGAGGCAACCACGGTAGCGACGGTGCTAGTAGAACAACTATTCAGCCGGTTTGGCGTCCCGATGGAATTACATTCAGACCAGGGGCGTAACTTCGAATCGAATGTATTCCAGAAGGTCTGCACGATGTTGGGGATCAGGAAAACGAGAACAACACCATTACACCCACAGTCAGACGGAATGGTGGAAAGATTCAACAGGACCTTGGAACAACACCTATCCAAGGTCGTCAGCAATAACCAGCGTGATTGGGATGAGCATATTCCCCTATTCCTGTTGTCATATCGCTCTGCTGTACATAATAGTACAGGCCTGACCCCAGCCAGGGTCTTATTCGGAAAGGAGCTGCGATTACCATGCGACTTGGCATTTGGCTCCCCCGAAGAACCTCCCCAAGACATCGACGATTATGCCGACCAGCTCCGACATAACATGCTGGCAATACACGAATTAGCCCGAACGCAGATGTTGGCCACCAGTGACCGGATGAAGACGCGATACGACCTCAAGGCCAATTCAGTCGGGTTCCAGGAGAGGGACAAAGTCTGGCTGTACAACCCCCAACGGAGCAAGGGTAAATCCCCAAAGCTTACACCCGCCTGGGATGGTCCATACGAAGTGGTCAAGAGGCTGAATGACGTCGTCTACCGGATCCGTCGAAACCCCAAGGCTAAATTGAAGGTGGTTCACTTAGATCGACTCGCTCCCTACCATGGAGGGGATGTTTCTGATCGGGACGATCAGAATTAAAGGGGGGGCAGTGTTACGAAATTTACCCAAAGCCGACCCTGTGTCATTTCAGCACGACAACAAACGCTTCAAGATAAAAAAATACGATTCTCGAAAAGGCTCGGCAGCGGAAGGAACGATGTTGTTGATTTCTACTGGAGAATTCTACGCTGGTGATATAAAAGAAGAACGCCACGATCGCCAGGCAGTGATACCGCGACGACTAGCTTATATGAGATTATTATTGTGTTTTTGAATCAGCTGTTTGGATGTAAATAAAGTTCTAGAAAAGTGACAGTGCATATTAGTTTTATGATTTTTAATTGAACCCACGAAGTATATAACAATACTATATATTTTCTATTTTCTTCTCCTTCACTGTAAATAGTACATTTAAATTTTCGTGAGTCCTACGTTTCTTGCAAAAAATGAACAATGTTCTTACTAATTTTAGTGAGGGGGAGATTGAGGCAGAGGAATTCGATTACATAAACGATGAATTTTTAGGTAAAATTAGCTCATTACCTGGTAGATCCCTAAATATAATACATTTTAATGTTAGAAGTTAGCAAAAAAAATGATGAACTCTTAGTGTATCTAGAAAGTTGTAAATATGAAAACATTGATGTGATAGTATTGTCGGAGACAAGAAAAATTCCAGAGGTAAGTGGTTTTAAAATCATGGGTTATAATATTATCTATAATGAATCTTATCAAAATCAGAATGACGGTATGGTGGTATATTTAAAAGATGATTTACACGTCATTAATCTGCATACTGTAGTATTAACGGAAACGTATTGAGATATCGCTGGCAAACTTTACGTTTGGCTTAACGGCGTCTTATAGATTGCCCTCGACAAATGGTTCACTTTTTATAAAAGAACTAGAGAATCATTTTTTAAATATCCATAGACAAGAAACGGAAATTTTTATAGGCGACATTAACATTAACCTTCACAATAAAGATGTAGATAATATTGTAAATAACTATTTTTGTATGCTAAATGGACAAGGCTTTGTTTCTTACATCAATGCTTTTACCAGGGTGCAAGCGGGTAGTAAATCCATCATTGACCACTTTTTTGTGAATAATAAACATGAAATTATGAAGATGAAATCTTTTATAATTAAAACAACTTTAAGTGATCATTACACTACTTTTTTTATCGATTAATTTACATAACTCTTACAAAAGTATTACTCCGGAACAAAGTTACGATATAATAGATTACAAAAATATTAACTTAGCTTTACAGTCTGAAACCTGGAACGAAGTTATTGAAGAACACGATGTAAATAAAAGTTATTATAGATTCATTCGAAAAATAAATTTTTATATCAGACAAAACACAATTACTAAAAAGGTAAATAAACATAGACGTAAACCCTGGATCACCCAAGGACTCGTTATATCAATAAACAATAGGGACAAACTGAAAAACCGACTAACAGCGGATTTTACTCAAGAGAAATCTAATTCATACAAAGTCTACAGAAACAAATTAAATTCATTACTTAAGTTACAAAAAAACAATTATTATAAAAACAAAATAAATTTAGCTAAAAAAAATTATAAAAAAGTTTGGCAAATAATAAACGAAGTCTCAAACAATCAAAAACAAAAAAATACACAGAAATATGATATAGAATGCCCTTTGGGCACAAAAGTATCCAACGATATTGAAATAGCGACTTCTTTCAATTTGTTTTTTACAAAAATAGGTAAAAAAAATGTCGGAAAGTATTAATAAGGTAACTAATGTGAATAATAAAGTAATCACAAGACATCACATGTTTTTCACTCCGATCACCAAAGACGAATTAGTTATTGCTATTAATAACTTAAAAAGTAACGCAGCACCAGGTCCAGACAATATATCAAGTAGATTTATTAAAACTTTTCATAAATATTTATTAAATCCATTAATGTATATAATAAATTTAGGCTTTGATAGAGGTATTACACCAACAGAATTTAAAAATTCCATTACGAAACCTATATTTAAATCCGGAAGTAAAAAGGAACTAACAAATTACAGACCTATAACTATAATAAACAATTTTGCAAAAATTTTTGAATTGTGTCTAAAAAATAGATTATTAAACTATTTAACAAAAAACAAGATACTTAACCCTAATCAGTATGGATTTCAAAAGAATATTTCCACTGAAGATGCAATCCTGTCCCTAACAAAAGATATTTTAATAAATATGGATGCTGGTAAATAGTGTCTAGCAGTGTTTCTCGATCTAGCGAAAGCATTCGATACAGTAAATCATGACCTGCTCCTTATACGAATGGAAAAAATTGGTGTCCGAGGAAAAGTTCTTAAGATTTTCCAAAGCTACCTATCGAATAGGGACAAGGGACAATATTAGGCCCGATTTTATTTCTTCTGTATATAAATTCATTAGGTAGCCTCTCATTAAATGGGAAAATTATATCTTACGCTGACGATACAGTAGTTTTATTTGAAAGTGAAACTTGGAAGGATGTTTACGAAAAAGCAGACCTTGGAATGCAAACTCTTAAAAGTTGGCTAGATGTAAGTATTTTAAGTTTAAACCTATCTAAGACCAGGTTTATTACGTTTTCTATAGACAGTGTAGATCAGCCGGATAACGAAAAAATAAAAATTCATGAAAACTCATGTAAAAAATTTTCAACTTGTTCATGTAAATATATAAACAAAACGACAAATATTAAATATCTTGGGGTCATAGTTGATCAGCACCTAAAGTGGAAAGAACATGTAAACTCCTTGTCAACCAGATTGAGAACACTAATCCCTAAGTTTTATCATCTCAGAAATATCTTAGACTGGAAAAATATGATAATAGTTTATAATGCTTTGGCCGAGTCGATCCTAAGGTATTGCATCAGCATATGGGGTGGTTGTTATAGTACTACATTGTTGTGTCTTAACGTATTACATAGAACTATTTTAAAAATTATATTAAATAAGGATAGATGTTTCCCTACAAATTTATTGATGGAAGAATCAAACACTTTAACTATTCCCCAATTGTATATACTTCAATGTCTAGTATTTATATTAAAAAAACATCACTTTGAGCTTCGATCACCGAATATCCTTACAAGAAGTACTGCTACAGAGCAACTCATAACGCCACTATTTAAAAAACGTCACACACAAAGAAGTATATGGTATTTTGGACCAAAATTTTTTAACTCTTTACCCGCTCACATTAAAACGGTGAGGTCCTTAAACCAATTTAAAAACGAACTTAAAGCTTTTATTAAAAGTCATGACTCCGAATTTCACAAATATTTATTAACAACAACTTTCATTCAAGATTAAAGTAAAAAATTTTGACACTTTCTAGTTTTGGGTTTAGGAGTCTACCAGTCTAGTTTGGTATTTTGTATTCTTAGTAGCTTCGCTCACTGACAAATTTCTCGCCTTTCTCCTCTTTCACATGCCATTAATTTAGTGAATATTGTATGCTTTGTTTAACACTGTTAATACATTATTACAAATATGGTTGGTCTGTGTAGACTTGATCACTTATACACAAAACAAGCATTTCATGCTTAGGTGTTGAAGTGAACGTTTCTGTCCTGCGGATAAACCATAAAGTGAAATATTTTCCAATTATATAATTATTTATTAATAGGTAAATGTGCCATTATAATTGTAGTAATAATTGTAATAGTAACTGTAACTGAACTAATTGAATTGAATTGAAAGTTAGCCATTATTTCTCCGATTTTCTGTAAAACTGTGTGTTTTACGTTACCTTTCCGTGATATTCTTTAAGACAATGCGGTTTAAACCACCGAATATGGTTAAGCGGTTTTGGAACCCTTGACGAGAATACATAAAAATAAACAAAAAAGATTCTGACAGATTGATCATGTCCTTTTGTGAAGTCAGTTAAAAAGGACCTACCTACAACTAAAGATCTTTTGATACAAATATACTGAACGAGTTAATAGATTCTAAAAATTTGATAGCATGTAATCGAGATCAGTATCGTAAGGATATTTGTAAAAAATTCTTTCAAAAATGTAGTAATGTAACTTTAATACAAAAATAACAATTGATATGCCATTTTAAATCAGTAATTCAATGAGGACAAGATTTGGTCAATATAGCACTTTCCCCATTAGTGAGGCTTTAATGTCCCAACAAAACTAGTCATGAAATAAAGATGTTAAGGTAGTGTAACACATTTTTTTGACAAATATGAAAAATTGTATCAAAGCGAGAATTTAAGAATAAACCTCCAGCGAAAACATAGAGCGGTAAATAACATAACGATTCCAGATTTGGAGTGAAAACGTCTCCAAATATAGATAAGTATCACACAATATATAAAACACTATTTATATACAGGAAAAAACTGGTTGATCAA
The DNA here is from genome assembly GCA_034190945.1 of Octodonta nipae. Lineage (NCBI taxonomy): Eukaryota > Metazoa > Arthropoda > Insecta > Coleoptera > Chrysomelidae > Octodonta > Octodonta nipae. Next base: position 46,968,210 of record CM067218.1, on the reverse strand, counting down.
AGATTAGATATCTCTTTCAGAAAAAAGTAATCAAAAATCTACTTAACAATCTTTCCGAAAATGTCTTTTTATTTTTCTCTCTTAGAATTAATGTTTGATTCTCACATTTTTTCTAATACCAGGACCCTTGCCCTCTTTTAATTAGAAATTGTCATTATTCTTAATCTTTAATTAAAATTAAACATACATAAATTTAAACAGGTTTTCGAAAACCATAATTTGTCTATTTTATATTCATAAGGATTTTCTAAGCCATTCTTATTTGACCATGTAACAGTACATGGATCAGTGCTCTTGAATATCCAACAATATCTTTAATCTTCATAGGTTTCTTGTATGCTGTATATGTCATAAAGACTGATATTTTTTTATTGTAAAGCATTTCTAACGCACACATTTTGTTTAACTCAAGTTTATACTTGATAATAATTTCCTTCTCCAAAGTGGACTCGAAGTCCTGGAACGTCCATACAATAAATGAAATAAATTTTGCACTATGTAAATTATGTTAGTATGTTCAAAATGTTTTTATATTTGGACTATCAATGTAACAATTGCACATCATATTTTGACAAATTCCGCAAAATAAATTTCTATTTAAGTAGGGAGTTGAGGAGTGGAATTGTGTGAAGAACCACCAAACCTGAAAAGAATTTTCATGCCTGATACAGTTGAGCCCAAATTAGTTGTAAGAGTTTAACTAGTAAAGTATTATTGAGATTTGAAGACGCGAGATGTAAGACCGACATCTAGGATTTTCAAAGTAATGACACCTCGAAGAGAGTATTATTGAGATGTCTTGTTTTATTCATTATTCGTCTGTCGAATTCGTACATTAAAATAGACAAATACCCCAAGAATTTAACAGTAAACATATTTATTATATATTTATTTTTATTGCAGATAATGTGTCTTCTCAGAAAAGATTACGAGGAGGTGTGATATTTGTAGAAGAGATCCCAAGAAATCCAACTGGAAAAATTTTAAGACGGGTGTTAAGAGAAAAAGCCAAACAAATGAAGCTTAAATCCAAGCTTTAACGGGTTCTTTTTAATTAATTTTATAAGTATTTTGTAGTGTATGTGGTTTTACGCTAGTTTATTTTACTGTGATGTTTGCTTGTTGTACTATTTTATTTGGTTAATAAATATGAGTTATGATTTTATTTATTATCTATAATTCTATAATATATCAAGAGGTAAAATTTGTTTGTTTGTAAGGGGTAATCTCTCGAAGTATGAACCAATTTTAAAAATTGGTTAATAGAAAGCTACACTATCTGCAAATAACATAGGCTATATTTTATTAGTGTGTATACTCTTCTTCCCAGATAAATAAGAGGGAAATCATTTTGCATAAATTCAATTATCTCACTGGGGAAGGTGGGGTAATGTTTTTTGAAAAATTGATTATTCGAGAACTTAAAATAATAGGTTGATTTCTTTCTTTAAGTGTAGTAATACTATTGTTGTACAGTGAAATCAATATCTTTGAAATATAAAGTAATACGAGTTTAAATCTATATATATTTAATAGTGTGTCATTTCCACAAAAAAAAATTCTCGGTGCTGAAGCAAAATGTTAATCTTCGTTTTGGAAAAAAAAATCTCACCAAGTTTGAGCTCTTAATCTCAATTTTAAGTACTTACAATTTACATTTTAAATGCATGCATTTTTTTAAATTTTACAATATTGTGTATCGGTATGATGGACCTTATGGGAATTTCCCGCTCTTCAAAATTGCTCTTGTTTTTTTGTAACTTGCACTCATTCGCCAATAAGAGTCATCAAAGTAAAAATTTTGGAATGAATAGTTTTTTTAATTTTTTTTTGAGCAAACGGCAAAAAGTAATAGGAAAAAAAGCTGAGTAGAAAAAATAGTTTTCTGGCCAAGATTTAATAAATTTACAGTAATTTTTATGCCTCAAAACGTAACAAATTGATAAATACTAACTGATTATGCTATTTAAATTTAACTTTCTTATTCATTACTAACATATTTCCCTTCAATAATAACTTTTCTCGAGTTGTTATGATTGCTTCCTCATAAAAATATAAAAACAACACATCAATTCATAAAGAAATAACAAAACTTTAATCAAAAGAAACAGAAATAAATATCTTAATAGTCATGAAAACGAAATTAATAAATTTTAAAAATCGTTACGACTTTAATTGAAAACATATCAAGGTTTTAGAGCCGAATAACGCTTTTTGGCGCACGTTGGAAATTCTTTTCTGCATCGTTGAACTATTAATAATAAATATTGTTTCTGATTTTCATCATATGTACAATCGTTAAATTTTTCAATGAGTGCAAAACATCGTTCAGCAGTATCCTTAACAACACGTAATTTTTCAAAAGTGTAGAGAAATTGTTAGTAATGAATAAGAAAGTTAGATTTAAATAGCATAATTAGTTAGTATTTATCAATTCGTAACGTTTTGAGTTATAAAAATGTAAATTTATTAAATCCTGATCAAAGAACTATTTTTTACTAGTTGGCCTTTTTTCTCCTTACTTTTTGCGGTTTGCTCAAAAAAATTGAAAAAAACTATTCATTCCAAAAATTGTACCTTGATGACTCCTACTGGAAAACAAGTGCGATTTACACACAAAAAAAACACTGAGCAATCTTGAAGAGCGTGAAATTCCCTATAAGGTCAATCAAACCGATTCACAATATCGCGATGTGCTATATCGTTCACTAGTTTGCGGTTTAATTTTAACAATGTTAAAATGATTAGTGAAATCATTTGATATGTTTGGTAGGTACCGTAGATGTTCCAGAAGCGTTTTCAATGTAAAATTATGCATTTATGATTGTAAAAATGTGTGTGAAATTCTTACCATTTTCTTTTTTACCAACCTATAGCTCGTTTTAAATAGTCTTATAAATATTTACACTCACTTAAAACGTATTTATTCTACCAAAAAAACTCGCTTATTTACAAAACAAAGTGTCTAATACTATCAGCTGATGTGCTACACGCTGCTTCCAACTCAAACTGCCGCGCATAATAAGCAATCGCATCTTATATAGGTTTCCTTCGTTCGAGAATTTCTCCAGTCACCTCTAGTCTGCCAGTGTATATGGTAGTTGATCCCGGAATCGGGTTGAACTCAGTTTTTTTTCATTAATCGAAGGTCTCAAAATTGCCGTTGTTGCCTTTTGTATATTCAGCCAGTTTCTGTTATCGTATTCGCAACTTCTCGAAGGTTTCTTAATTTTTGTTATAACAATATATATTGTCATGGAAATTCGGGGAATCGGCCTTCATCCAATATTTCGTGGAATCCAAGAGAAAGTTTGTCTGGCGAGTAGTCATGTGTAACACTGTATTGAATGGCACTTTTGTGCCGATACCTTTATGTGTGTCATTGGTATTGAAACTCCGTTCATGAATGTAATGACACTGACATACTCTTAGATGATAGCATCGTCATCGTTGTAAAAAGCGGTGCAAGGTTTTGGTGTCGGTTGGGCTGGTGTGTTATGATTCTATTCATACATTCATTCGGTTTTCAAAATCAAAATTTACTTATGGCCGGTACTATAACATGCATAAAATTAAATCAGTTATTCAATATTATATGTTGTTCATGGAACTAACTTAAACGATTACCAACAATCTACTCTTGATTTTCATTTGTTAGTATAATACCCACGTAATATAACTAATAATTATATACATCTCGATATGCAAGCGACCAAAAATAAATTTGAATGGCGATTACAGATTTTAAAATTATTTCATTGGTACATGAACTCGCAGTCGTTAAGTATTTGCAAGTGAAAAGTGCTTGCCTGCAGCACGGAGTGGCACGGACAAAGACACAACGCTGGCTGCAGGCAGCGAACCCGGTGCAATTCAAACAATTTGGCTATTGTGTCATGAGACAATTATAGTGACACACTATACTGAAAGCAGTGTCAATGTTTTTGTATCAACGCAGTGTTACCCATGACTACAGGCGAGTCGAGGCCGGCGCTATTGATATTCCTCGAATCTTCGAGAACCCATGACGGAAATTTCCAGATGGCTCTTTGACCTTCTAGAGCTTTCTGAGAAGAAATACATAAATGCGGAGAGTCGACGAAGGAATTCATTCAGTATTCGATTGCTGTATAATAAACAACAGGTGTTCAAGATAAATTGTAAATAGTTGCGTCAATAAAAAGTAGTGGAAATAAATTATAGTAAGTTCGACTGAGTGATTTTAAATAAATCCAAGAATCCGAAGTGTGAAATAAAAACATTACAGTGCTGTCAGGTGTTCGGGGTATTTGTGGAACTTTAGTAGTGGAAAATAAATAGACTAACAACGTTTAAAGCCGTGAGTTTGGACCAACTGAAAAAAGAACTGGAAGAAATAGATTTAAAAGAAAATGAATTAATACAACGGCTATGAGATTCACTAATAATCCCGATACTTATTTCTTTGAAATTTTTGGAAATGGGGACAAGTATGCTATTAAAAAAATGGAAGAGAAGCTACAAACATTACTAGAAAATTCTAACTCTTTAGAAGAAAATTCTACAACCATAGAAGACAAATTACTAGAAAAAAAACTAAAACACTCTTAAGATAAATTACTAGAAAATTTGTGCGACGCCCATGAAACAGCCAAGCTATAATTTTTGACTAAGTTGTGGAGTTTGTGAAGCTAGGAATTACAGAGTGAAAGCGTAATGAATTAGTAAGTTTTGGAAAACTTTTTTACATGACATGTTTTAGGTGGGTTTCATGCCTTTTTGGAAGATGCCATAGTTCTTGTTAGTTTATAGGGCTGTATTTCTTGTGCGGTAACAATTATTTTTTTCATAGTTCAGGTGATCATCGTCGAGTAACGGCCTTATTAGAGAAGGTTAGAATTCAGCGCTAACCCAGGTGCAGGTTTTATCGACACATTAAAGAGTATTAATTAGTGTATTCAATAAATATATAACCTTAGTACCATAGGTGTAAATTAAGCAAAACATTATTTATTACATCTGCATTAACAGTTATCCCTAAGTGGTCATAACGAGAAAGTAATTCTAATCCTTACTCATTTAAATCCACTGGACAAGAACTTAATAAAATATAATTACTAAGTAAATTTTTTTAATATGGGTGGATCCCATATATTATGAACGCTTCCTTTAACACAGGGCAGTAGCATTAAGGGGTAAAATTGTACTGATCGTGACCACACATGTTTAAATCATAACCTTTCCTTCTAGCGTATCTGGTAAAAAACGTTTATCTAGTATACCATCAGTTCCCTAGATTTCATTCATTCATTACCTTTTGGTAATGAAAGGCCTCCACGAGTAACTGTGTTTCGCTGGTTTATTAAATTTAAAATAAATGTGCTGATATTATTGAATGACTACTGAAAACATTACGAGAGTGACACATATATATGACCGAAGATCCACTTACCAAACGATTGAGACAACTTTTGGTGTTGCAATTGCAACAGAAAGTTAAATGTTACATGAGCATCTACATGTGAACAATAGCTGCTTATTGATTTCCTAAGGGCAGCAAATATACATACAATTTTATATTACTACTCGCCAAGAAGAGCAGTGCGTGTATCTCCACGAAGATGCACCACCAACAACAGCTTAAAGACTCTAACATAGACATAGAGTGACAGCAAACTGGTATACCGCAAAATGTTAACCTGCAGTTCCTAAGTCAGTCAATATGTTTGCAGGTTAATATTTCATCAAGACACTGAATCATCACACTTCAAAGCAAACAGTTAATTTTTAACATTAAAATAATGTAAGTGATTGAACATTGAGTTGGCCATGTGCAGCATCTGGTTGTTCTTTGAATTCCTCTAAAAACAAAATGAACTCCCATTCCTCCCATTGAATATCTGAATTGCCACAAAATTGCGAATCACATATTTATCCGTTTAAATAAAGGATGTAACATATCAACTCTCAAACCTCTATTATTTTTGATTCCCGAGAAGTAGCAAATTTTTCAAAAAGTAAATACCCACCTGCTCCTCATGAGATAACTAAATTATTGCAAAACATTTAAACCCATTTTATTTTATTTGTAAAGATGAGTATATATACATACCAATTGTCATGTATGAATCACTTTTTTATTCATTTTCTTAAAAATAATTGACCCTCACTGTCCCCATCCAATAATTAAACAATTGATCAAAATAAAATATAGCCTATGTTATTCGCAGATAGAGTAGCTTTCTATTTATGGAATTTTTTTATTATTGATATATTAGCATAAATTCGTATGAGTGAATAAACTAAATAATAATAATAATAAACGTTAAGTATGTAGTTTCTGTTAAATAACAATCTTAAATGAAAGAAACACAAAATCTTCTCAATACATTATTAGAAACCACATCCAAAATGGCGCAACTACTTCGGAGCTTCAGCATACACAAAAAAATATATAAAATCTGCCTTTACGATTTTTTAATAGAATTCTATAAGATCCTATAAGAGATAAATTCTTTGAAAGGGTGTATATAATTTATAAAGAATTTATTTTCTAAAAATTAATTACTGTCAACACAACAAACAAAGATTTAATATAAATATGTTTATTTTATGGAAAATATTCCTTTGCATAACGGCCTTTATGTCTAGGCATATCAGGCCTCAAGGCTCTTGGGATATAATATGGCTGCCTTTCATCTAACCTTCTCCGATATGGATTAATGCCTAGCTCAAAGAATCTTCTCCTCTTGTCCATAAACCTCATATCATTATCGACTTTGTAAATTCTCTCCCAGTTGTAAATTTCCTCCACTTCTTTTAATCTTGGTCTATTGGAAACAAGGAACTTGTATTCTTTTTCTAGCCATTGACGCTTATCATCATCTTGATAGTCAGCTATTACTTTTTCTTGGTCACTCAAGTAAGGACGCAAATTTATCCCAAGACGTTCTTCAGGAGCATTGCAGTAGAATTTCACTAAGTTTGTAAGGACATTTTCATTTAACCCAACAATTTTACCATCTACAATATCTTCATATAAATTCATTTCATCAGTTCCCCAACAAATATTCCTTTTCGGATTTTCATTTATATATTTTGTGTGCATTAGCACTGTATTCATTTGATAAACATAAAATGACCAAGTTTTTCCATTTGATATGACGGTTTGAGTTACAAGTGGATAAGTAATATCATTGTAAGTTGTGAAACCCAAGTAATTCGCTTGCGCAAATAACCATCCAAATGATGCTAATAGTGCTTGACTATGTAAAGCTTCTTTGTCATCTTGCTTATCTTGGAAACGCTCTCTTTGAAACAAATGACTTCTTTTATGGTAGGAAATACATCCGAACTGGTATTTATCTCCTGGCCAGAAACCTGAAAAAATATATAAAGCACTAAAATTAGTTGAATGGCATACAATGGATAGAGTATATCAAATTAGATTTTCATTAATACTACGTCCCACTGTATGATTATTATAACCATGCGATTTTAATTGAAATGTTATTTTAATACATGATTATAAATAGAGGAATACATCTGTTAAATAATCAAAAAAAACCTGTGGTAACCCTATCAAATTAGGGCTGCAGTTGTTTTTGATTATTTTTTTAAGCGAAAGCTACTTCACATAAGATCAGTATGGTAGTGAAATGCAAAAATTAGAATTTTTGTTGAATTCACTTTTCAAGCGTAAGCTTCTTACCAGAACCAAGAAAATAGATCGGTTTGATAGTGATAGTGACTCTGTTCCGAGACTACTTTGACCTTGAAATACCCACATAACTTTTCTGTGTAAGATATAGGGACCAGGTTATATATTAAGAATATCTTCGTTTATAGAAAAAGGTTATATATTAAGAATATCTTCGTTTATAGAAAAGCAATAAATCGCAGTAAAAAATAAACATAACATCCAATTAATATACAATACCAGCACAAAATTTGATTATCGTTCTAACAAACATTCCAATTTTCAGTATGAGATATTTTAAATTAGAGACTTGTTGTACGTCAGAAGTCAGAATACCACAAAAACGTGCAACACTTTAGACTTTAGAGGATATATTTGGAGATAACGTGCAATGCACAGTAATAACGGATTTTAGAGCATATACTTCATATGACTTTAAGAGCATACACAAAAAGTAATTGTTTTCTCATATTATGTATTATCAAAATGCTCCGATTTTCAAACTTACGAATGATAGCTCTACCCTACATATTGAAACCAACCGAAAAGTTAATTTAATGTTTAAGTACTTTTTGGGAAATAACACCACAAGTCACGAAAATTGCTGTATATTCCAAACGTTTCGGGATCTAGGTCAGACCCCGTTGTCAATGGTTAAGAAAAAAGGCACATTTCTAAAATGTAAAATTAAAATATTAAAATTGTGCCTTTTTTATTCATAGTTTCTATGAATAATAATATTCTATGATATACTTTAGACTAGAAACTCGGGAGTTTATTTATTCAAGTACTGTATCTAATAGAAAAATTTGAATTTAAGAATTAATGTGTTGTTAAATAATTTTCTTTTTAAGTTATTTCTAAATAGTATGTAAGTAACAGAAATAGCTCTTTATTCTACTGTCCTTTAATTCAATTTCACAAAATTTTCTTCCAGAATTTAGTATTAAAGGTGAAATTTATTTTATGAATATGTTACAAATATTAATTTATCAAAACAAATCTAATTCTGAACAAAAAATTAATATTATTCAATAATAAACATGGGTGTTAATTTTTTTGTAGACAAATTTATTTCTATAGGATCTATGATTTGTGTTGGACGGCAAGCTAAGTTGTCTTATTGACAATAAGCTGCATGTATTTTGGATTATTTTAAATATTAAGGCCAATAAACCATAGTAGTCAAGGGCGGCGGCAATGGTGCAATATTATGGAGGATAAAAAATATGAACGCCGAGAGCATAAAGCCTTACACTTTGGCAGTCTTTGCCTTGATGACGATTATAATAAAAACGGTTCTAATTTCAATGTATAATACTTCACAAGCCCTCGACAGCACAATAACAAAATTAAACATTTAATCACAGTAATAATTATTTATTTTAACAAAAATAATATTTAATTAAAATATAACCTGCGGGGATTTTTTGCAAAACTTTCAACCACATTATCATTAAAATTATTTAGGTTTTTATTTATTATAGCTCTGTGTAAACTCATCAGGGCCAGACCAATAAGGCGATCTCCTGCCATGGTGCTTCTTAGCCATGTTTTTAGTCTTCATGGTAAAGCAATCAAAATTTTCCATGCTTTTTCCGTTTCGGGAAAGAAGGAATTTGTTTCTTTGAGGACATCAACAATTGTTAGATTTGTTAGATTAAGCCTATCGTGCCATAATTGCAGCCAAAGTTCGATTTCATTCTTTATGTTCGGTAAATCATAAAACTGTGCAATAGATTCACTAGTTTGTTTCAGATTTTCAGTTGTCATCTTTTGCATCTGCGCCGGGTGTAACTTAGATAATGCGAATGATGGCGTGTTTTCTTCAGGAAAACGTACTTCAAGGGAGGTGATAATTGAATCCAAGTATGGTATTACTAAAGACCTCTTCCAGTATTCTGAAGGGCTTTCTGCTGGATGATTGCTCCTCTGACGTTGTTTCCTCCTCCAGTCCGCCTTTCTCCACAACAGCAGTAGCTTCCTTAATAAATTTCGTCTGTCACTTTTTCCGTATTTCCACGGTGGTTTTTAATTAAAAGTAAAATCCTTTTAATGCGTTCCAAGGCTTTGACCACGTCTAAAGCTACAGATTGGAGTACGTTGACAACGGGTTCCATCAAAGTCGAGTATTTGGCTACCAACATAATCCCGAGAATGAACGAAATTCTGGAAGTAGCCGCATGCAATTGGAAGGCATTTTGCCGCATGCAATTGGCAGGCACTTTTCCGAGTTGCACTATTTCCTTCCTGAGATAATGTTTGTAAGGCTTCCAGAATTACTGGAAAATTTTCTTTAAAAACTCTGATGGTTCTGTGTTTCTCACTCCATCTTGTCTCGCAAAGTCTGGAAACATTAGGTATCAACTTCTTTCTCAAAACTGATTCCCGAAAAAAGTTTATAGTATCTTTGGTGGTTCCCATGGCATTTCTAATTTCAGGAAGTGAATTTAGATCATTGATAACTAGATTCAGTTTGTGGGACAAGCAATGAAAGTAGAGGGCTTTGGTGTAATTTTTGCGTAAGATGGCTTGTACCCCTCCGTCTTTTCCTGACATCGTTGAACAACCATCAAAACCAAAACCAACGCATTTATTTATATTCAGATCTTCTTTTGCCAAAAATTCATCTATGCTATGTGCAATCGACTTCGCATCCAAATCTTTTAGCTCAATGAATTCGACAAACATTTCTTGGACTTCCTGTGTTTCTTCATCAAAATATCGCATCCCAATCGATAGTTGTTCAGTGCCAGAAATATCAGCTGTTTCGTCTGCTAGCACACTATATGCTGCTGCTTCTTTAATTTTTTTCATAATATCAGCCTTAATAACGCTTCCACAAATACCAATAATTTCATTTTGAATATCCACTGAACGGTAGCTTGCATTCTTTTTCCCTTGCTCAATGTGTTTTTTTTAAATCAGCCTGTATAAATCCTCGAGAATACCTTCACCATAATGTTTACCCCTCAGTGCTGTCGTGTGACCACAAAACGTAATGCAGGAAATAATAAATTTTATAATTTTGCGATTTTTTTCAATAATTCCCTGGGAATATTTAGCAGCTTTCAATGCGTCCTTATGGAAGTGGGTTTCAATGTGCTTTTTGCACTGCTCGTGAATATCTTTGAACTTACAAAAGGGCCTTATAGTAAATGATCCCAATATGCCTCTAAATGAATTTGTATTTGGTGGGAACAACGTACAATATTTACAAAATGCTCCTTTGTGGTGGCTGGAATATACCAACCATGGAGAGTATGTTTCCAACCAAGAATAATTAAATTTTCTCTTTAAATGTTTTGCATCTTCCGCAAAGTTATAGGTCGCGGAAGGGAACCAACAGTTTTCAATCAATTCCTTCTTCTTTTCGATTGATAACATGTGTGTCCGATATCATTTTCATTGCAGTCATCTGAGCCATCCATCAATGAATTCAGCGCCAGATATCTAGAGGAACTTGGTCTAGGTAGTTCCTGCGGCTGAATGTAACCTGTTGTGGTGACCGATGAAGACACATGCGATATTGTCGTTACTTTGTCCTGTTCATCGCTGTCGCTACTTGATCCATCATTTTTTTTTTTTTTCGTTTCAAACTTCCTGTTAAACAAAACGCTTTCATAAAACTTTTTGTAGTTAATTAAATTTTTACGGGACAGCAGTTTTGTTCAATTACTTATAAATATTAAAATAAATACTAAGTTCTATTTTTTAGCTTTATTTATATCAAGGATCTATTTTAATTTGTATTTAATTAAACCACAAATATAATTTATGTTTTGTTTTCATAATTAATTACTGAAAACGAAACCACTGTTTAGTTAACGTTAAATTCATAGAGATTGAATCAATAAACTCGTTTTTAATAAAATAAAAGTTTTTCTTAACATTTCCCTTCCACATAATCGATCCTTTCTTTTCACATCAAAAATATGCCAGATAAAATAAAATAAAAATACTATCTCCAAGTCCAAAATTAAAGCAGTACATAACTTACCAAAAAACTTTCTGATGTCCATTTTGATAAGATGATGAATGGAGACACACTCAGAAACTTCCCAACTCAAAACTGAGATCTTATTATTTAATAAATATAAATCAACATTGAATAACACAGGCAAGCCGCTTTCCAATTCCCTTGTTTAGCTTGTTTCGTTGATCGCTTCCTATTAAAAAGTGACTCGCTCGCTGCGGCTCACGTCTTTATATACCCAAAAGCCCAAACGAACATCATACTAGAATGTACGGTCAGTGCTGCCACAACCCAGAGTACAGAAATCGGTACCTTTAAAGGATAAATTTCGGTAGATTTCGGTAGCCATAGGAAAGTTGGTACAATTACATGTTGGTTTAACTGTGTTATATAGAAAATGAAGATACATAGTATTCCTACGAGAATTCATCCGACAGCTGGTGCAATCGGCCATCAACCAATTCGTGGAAGGGAAATTATTCCCCGGTACGTCTGGGAATCCGAAATGCTTCGTCTCTCAACAGGTCGACCACTGCCGTTACCGGGAATTCCCTTAAAGCTTCCAGAACATGAAAGAGTTTCCCGATGGTTCGTGGACACACCAGACAATTCGCAGAGAAGTATATAAATATAAAACAGCTGGCGATGGGAGGCATTCAGTTTTCGTCTTTTGTATTGTACAGTTAAGATAAAATGTAAATAGTAGTTTCTCTGAATATAAATTTGTGTTAAAGTAATGGAAATAAATTAGAGTGAGTTGGACTGTGTTTTTAAATAAATCCAAGAACTGAACAGAACCCGAGTGTGAAAATAAAAACATTACAGTATGCAAGAATTTATTGACAAAATATGTATTTAATTTACAGTTTGGTGGTTACTCTAAAACATCGTAAAATTATATTTACAGAATTTCATATTTCGAAAATCGGTAAAACAATTTGAAAATGGTTAAAAATCGGTAGACTACCGAAAAATCGGTATAAACGGCAGCACTGTAGGACGGTAACATTCTACCTGGCCTAGTAACTGCTACCAAATGCCAGAGAGTTCATTGAACAATCGCCATCTAGCGTAGAGTAGCAATACTAGGTTTTAAAAGGATTATAGAGGATTTATTCAACTATGTGTTTCGTATGAACACTTACAGATAGCATTGTCCACAAAACCAATTAAAATTGTTTGTTCGTTCGTAACAATAACTTCTAATTTATTTAGATATGCCGCATACAAATTATACAAAACTAACATGAATGCTGGTGAACGGCTGTCGTAGAAAGAAATGCAATGTACACACACACCATCACATCATACCTACCTACATATTTTTACACTGTTTAATGGCCTTGCATTTTGACAAATCTGATATAGTCGTGATGAAAATGGCGGCGATTTTAAAAACGGATGTCAAAATCTTAATGTTATTCTGAATATTTCAATACTTTCTACAATATACATTAAACTTTGTGAATTTATTTACGTTTTGTCATGCGATGCGGAATTTATTAATAGGTAGCAAGTCAATTGCTCGCACTTAGGTCGCTGACAAAGAAATCGCAACACCCAGCATGAGATGTTTAAATTTAATATTGTTTTGGTAAAACATAGATGCTATAGCAAGGAATAAATGATTAAAATTGGGTTTTTTCATGTAACCTATTTTTTCATCAATTAATATTGTAGTCGTTTTTTTGCATTCTTATTTAATCTACCAAAACAACTGCTTGATGGGATTCAAAATCGATGTTTAGTAATGTTAAAATGCCTAGAGTACGTGTACGCCGAATGTATCGCCAGATAAGTGAATTTAAAAGAGGTCAAATTATTAGTTTACGGGAGGCGGATTTTCGTATTCGAGAATTTGCTAACCGCACGGACAGAAATTAGAACAGAAACAAAATCGGAGAAGAGTAGGCACCGGACGTCGAAGTGGCACAAATGAAGTTCAAGATTAACAGCTAAGACATGGCCTTTAGGAATCGATAGTCGACACAACTCAGAGTTGGCTGATCAGTGTTTAGAACAATGTCATATTGTAAGTGACCGAACAGTTTACCGCCGTATAAGGTCTTTTGTACTGCAGCATTATCGACCCCATCTTGTGCTACCTCTGACCGATGAGTATCGACGGCGACGACTACAGTGGTTCTGGGTAGACATGATGACCGAAGAAGGGTTAGACGAGGTCGAGGAGAAAGACGTCAACCTCAATTTGATATTGATTGACATATACACCAAATAGTAGGTGTTATGATATGGGGTGCTATTGCATATTTAAGTAGAGCACCTTTAGTCTTTGTTCAAGTCAATATGACAGTTTCTAGATAAAAGCAGTGGACAAACACATTTTTAACAAACTTGATAAAAAAAAATTAAAAACCATTTGGTATTTTTTAAACCCATTTTAATTAATTACTCCTTACTATAGCATCTATGTTTTACCAAACCAATATTAAAATTTAAACATCTCCTTCTGGGTGTTGCGATTTCTTTGTCAACAATAATTTTTAGTTTTTTCTAAGAAGTTTCATTCATTAAATTTAATTTTAATGATTATTTTGTCAGCAGTCAACCACCATTTTTTATGGTGACTTTGTTAAGTAGTATGTTGTATATAGAACTACTCTTTTCAGAGAGAAATAAATTTTCATGGTGCCCTATGGAGAGGGAACAACATGAAATAATATTTAACACAAGGACTCGTCGTGTCAGAAGCGACTCAAAGGACAGCCTCAGATCCTGGTCACCGCTGGGTTTGGCTCGGTCGTCCGACGAGTCTATCCTCAAAGCACAAGTGCACACACCACAGTTTTAGCCTCTGTTACAGCATTTTCTAAACCCACTGTATTACAGCTTACACCATCTGCAGCAGGCGCCTGGTTTAGCATTCACCTCGCCTCTCGGCCAAATATACTCGAAGACCATTCCTTTTATGTGCAGACTCATGGAGTTAGACATGACTAAGGTCGGATTTGTCTCGAATTCTAGACTAGTCATTCCCAAGCTACAAGGACGAAATGCGCGCATGACCGACCAACCCAACAAGGAGTATATCCCACCCAAGGGTTCAATCTATTTTTGCAATTGCACAAGCATGGCTGACACCAAAATGGAGAGGCACTGGTAGCGTCACCCAGTGGGGTCTTCTCCACCTGCACTATCCAGTTTAGGATCTTACAAACGCCCTATACTCCTGTTTGTTTAAGACGGTCGGCGCAGATGGGTGACAGTTTCAACTTCCTACAAGACTCCCTCCCTTACTTTACTGAACGAAACTGAACTTTCAATTTCAAGCAGGTCTAGGTGCCTGCAACTGTGAGACGCTTTTGTCTAGTTTTACAGATAACAGGTGAGAGGTCAGCAAAAGGCTCTGGTCGCGATTCCTAAGTCGCGGCCCATACAGGCACATAACCTGACACCTTAAGTAACGATATCACTGTTACCCAACAAATTGTCTTATGGCCACAATTCCAAATGACTACTTGTATTAAGGCTTAACAAGTCAACCTCATTCCCTTTCACTAAATCCCAAAGGAAAGTGTGTCTGGGAAACTACTTGTGTATAATTTTGAAAAATGTTACACTTGAGGGCCAGGACCCTCTCCTTCCCTGCACTGCATTGTCACCAGAAACAAGGTCTGCAATTGACTGCCAAGACTTCAGAAGTTTTATTTGTAGCCACCAGAAAGTGAATTTATACTTATGGTTAGGAAGTTCTATAGTATTTCTCATCCCAATAACCAGCAAATGTGTAATATATTGCTGAATAATGAATCTATGTAAATATAGAAATGCCATAGGCTATTAAATCACCTATATTTCAGGGAAAGTTTAGAAACTCAAAAATTTTTATTGCTTCTGGTCACATTACCTAAGTATGAATGTGCAGAATATGATAAGAGTACTTTTTGGCTATCCAAATTATGCCACTGTTTCATATAGTAGCATCATTTTGAATATAATTTGTCTACAACTTTTTTAGAAATATTGTGTCAGCACAGTTAATTATTACCATTTGCTTTAAAAATTGATGTCAGGAAAGTTTAAATATATATTACCTGGTACATTTGCTATATGACGATGCTCTGTCAATCCTCCTAGTGATACAGGATCTAGTTTAACAAAGGGCACTTCAAAATCTGTATTTTCTGCTTCTTTGGGAAGGATAATTGAATTTAATGGCAACTTTGATCTGATAAATAAATTTGGAGATCCTATGTAAGTCATCATTCTATCAACAGGTTCAGATGCAAAATGTTTCATCCATTCTTTTTTCTCCCGAATTTTCTTAATTATCTTTGGAGGATTTATTCCCCCCACAATCCAAGAGGCCTCAACTCTTGGATTATAATCAACCTATGAATATATGTATTACCAACCAATAAGATACATTTATTTATACCTTTGGTTATATTTTACCTGAGTCTCAGCCAAGTGTTTAAAAGTATTTGCTAATTTATTGATAATTTCCCTATTAATTTGTCTACTAAAGGAAAAACTCATGAAATCATCAAACTGTTCTTTTGTCATTTTTTCACTTGTTAAATCATGCTTTTTCCTAAAAATATTTAACAAGTATAGTGCAATTTAAAGTGAGAACTACTTAATTGTTCATACCTGTAACCATCTAATTCAATTAAAATAAGTTCTTCAATTGCTGGTTTTAATTGTTTAACATATTCATCTACTTGAAATTTATTATAAAATTCAGGTAAACTGTTGTTAATAATCAAATGTGACCTAGTGATATGTTGAGCTAGTGGCAAACTATTATAAGGAATGCGATCTTCTGTGAACAAATGTGTTTTGAAACCATAATATCGAGGCATGTTCAATTTTATTTGCTTTTCCTCCACAGTCTTAACTGCTTTTATTTCTTCATGTATTGCTTCCTTTTTTCTTTCCAATCTCTTTTCAAAAGACATGTCAAGGATAGGAGGATACTGTGGTGTAGAAGTATATTCACTTTCATTGTGTAAAGACGAGAAATATTTGAAATTTGGCAGCTTAGTACAGACAGTCACTCTGACTCGAAAAATCCCCATTTTGGCTCGTGCAACTTTAAATAAATTATACTGAAGCAGTTAATTAAATTTTAAATGCGTCCCAGTCTGGAGTCTTGGTAATTCTTTTTCATAAATATAAAATATCCACCTAAACATATTTTAACCTAACATTCGGTGTATTCTGATGTCGATGTCTCATGTACAGATCATACATGTCATGATGTCATGTCTTCTTCTTCTATTGTTTTTAATATAGTTAGGCTGTTTTCCAGTTAGCAGAGCACAAGTGATTTTGTGCCGCACAGTGCGGCAAATTTTAGGACGTTAATTGGAACATGGTTGTTTTAAAACCAACCGGTAGAGTACACTGATCACCATAAGGTTACTCATAGATTATCAATTGACGTTTATGTGTACGTAAATTATTTACAGAATAATTACGTAATGGATGTTTTCCAATTATTAGAACTCAAAGTGTTTTTGTGTCGCCCTGTACGGTAATTTCGGGCGTTATTTGGAACATACTTCATGTTTTATGATAAAGTTTTATGTTTACTTGATAAACCTACATAAAACATCCCAAAGGCACAGTTATTTCTTGTGCTCATTTGTGCGAGCTAGCGCTGTAATTGGAACACTCAGTGCTAGCACTGTGCCGCACTGTGCTCAATTGTGCGCTAATTGGAAAACAGGGATTAACATGTCAAAGATTGGATAAGGGTTCGATCCAGTGAGTAAATACATCTGGAGGGAGCCTTAGCATTAAAAGATTTAGCACATTTTAGATAAACTTTGAACTGTTTATTCTTTTCGTTGATCTAATAAGATTTCGACGAGATTGGATACAAGGCTTTGGAAAACTGATAAAGTCAAATAAATTCTCCAAAAATGATTTACTGTACATATGGATCACGTATTCCATGACATTAATGCTTTTTGCTCCATTGTTTATTGATAAAATGTTATACATCTATATACAGGGTGTTCCTAAATTGGAGGTACAAACGAAAAGGGGAGATTCCTTGAATAGTTTTAGGAAGAAAAAGTCCCATAAACATGGGTCCGCAAACGTTTCGTTTTCAAGATACAGAGTGTTAAAGTTTGAATTTTTTTTCAAGTTTTTTTCTCATAGTATCTGCACTTCACAAGATATTCAAATGAAATTTGGCATAGATATTACAATTAAGAGTTTACACCTTGTGACATGCCAATTTCGATTGCAAATTTACAGGGTGATATTTTTTCGAAAACACTGTCCACTGTTGTCCTTCAGAACTTTTTTTTGGTGAGCCACTGGTACTTTCAAAAATTGTAAAGAAAAGCTTTGTTGTTATACCAAACTTTATGTTGTCTTGTAGTTTTGTCGTATCTACTACCCATTTCGACAAAAAAAAAATGGAATTATTAAACTAGCAATGATTCTTAAAGATTCGATAAGCTGGTATAATCATCAAAAAAAATGTATTACTGCAAAAACGTACAACTAAAAAAATAATCATAATAAAAAAACTAAATAACAACAAAGGAACTAAACTACAGCAATTGTTGAAAATGTCCTCCCCCAATCCTTATACAAGCTTCTGTTCTTCTTCTCATAGACGATCGAACTCTTTCAAACACTCCTGGAGTATTCCTAATTGTATCAAACGCGCCTATTATACGATTTCTCAGTTCATCTACGGTATTCACTGGCGTTATGTACACTAGAGATTTCAGATGGCCCCATAGAAAGAAATCTAAACTATTTAAACCTGGGGATCTGGCGGGCCATGGCTGATGTCCACCTCGTCCAATCCACCTGTTACATAATTTTCGTTCAAATACTCCCTAGCCAAAAGTGAAAAATGAGCAGGAGCACCGTCGTGCATGAACCACATTTCACGTCGCATCATAAGAAGCATATCATCCAATAACAAGGGCAAATCGTTCTCTAAAAATGTCTGTATGATTGACCAGTAAGTCACCCTGGCAAGAAGAAAGGACCGATCAAATAATCGCCAATATTACCACCCCACACATTTAATGAAAATTCCTCTTGAAAATAAGCTTCTGCAATTTCATGTGGATTCTCCTCAGCCCATATGTGTTCATTATGAAAATATATGATTGAAGTCCTTGAGAAACAGGCTTCATCAGTGAATAGGATTTGGCAATCAAAATGAGGATTGTTCAATAGTCTGTTGAGGTACCACTGTTATTGTTTAGTGGTAAAGTAATCGTTGTAAATTATAATTATACAGGGCGATTGCAGAAATGTTAGAAATCTTTTTTTTCGTTAGTGGCACATAAGCAGTTGCATATATAGGGTGTTTAAAATATGGAGTAGAGTGCAATTATAACTAATAAATTAATTATATAGGAAAGGCCATTAGCGGTTGAATTTACAGGATTCTTGGAATCAGTAGAATTACAGTTATACAGGGTGGAGCACAAAATATTATACAGAGATGCATATACAGGGTGGCGGAAATGAAATACAACATTTCGTAACCCATAAGCAGTTGTATATATACGGGAGATGAAATATAGGGTGAGAGGAATTATAGATATACAGGATGATGATAAAAAATGTTAGAAAAGGAAATGATTTATAGAGTAGCCCACGAAGAGTTCCATATATATGATGATTGAAATATAGGTCGGTGTAGAATTATAGTTACAGAACATAGTTAAAAATTTCATAAACAAAAAGAGTAAATACGATGCCTCATAGGCAGTGTCATATACAGAATGGTTTACCGGGTGGTTCAAAAATGTTAAAAAAATATTAAGCTTGGTCCATGAGCAGTTGCATATACAGGGTGGTGGAAATATATAATGAGATGGAATTATTATAATGAGGATTTTAATAAATGTTAGAGAATTGAGTGCAATTATAGCTACACAGGGAGGTTAGAAAAAATAAATATGTAGGGTAGCGTTTGAATTATTGTCATATTAAATTAAGAATTACGAATTTGAACACAAATAAAGTCCTATAATTATATCTGAAAAAAACTTGAATTTCCTTACTTATTTGTAGAAGCGAGATGTAAGACCGAAATCTAGGATTTTCGAGGAAACAATCACACAGAGGTTCCGAATCTGGATCCGTTCTGTGTAATTGCTGTTATCCCTAAAGTCCTAGGATAGAATGTCACGATAAAATTTTCAGGTTACTTAACCTGCCTGGGATATTGACACAATGGTCGATATTCGACCACTGGGCGACAGCTAGTGTTAATTAAAATCGTTATACTTTAAGTTTATAACTATTAAAACTTTATTACTAATACTAAATTAGTAAATTACACTGAAAATATTGTATTCACATTATAAACAAACATAAAGTGCACGAAAAAATTGACAGGCGTTGACGCATGCGCATAATTTTTTTTCGAATATGAAAAGGCCTATGGGTTTTTGGCGCTGAACGACCTTTATCCAAATTTATATGGTAGACTTTCCATAATTGCCAGGTCGCAATTATTTCATGCGTTCTTAAAACTTATCCAAACTGGAAGCTCATTATCTGTTTCCTTTAATTTTAAATTTTCATTAATGCAATGTTATTAATGAACCATGAAATATTAATCATTTAGAATTATACAGCAATTCACTTGTACCATTTTAAGTTAAAAGAATATATTCCCTTGCAAGATTAATATTTAGTTATTCAATACCACCCAATTTAATACATAATGTTTAACAATTATATATTTAGTCGAATGTTGAAAATTAATACTATTTAAAAAACCTTTAAAATTAACAAATTATAAACTAAAACAAAAGTAGCGTTGGTAAAATCTTGAAATTTCTCAGTTAATAGTATTTCGTTTTCGCAACATTCAAGTACGAATATTCAACTAATATTTTCACACATAATTCAGGACAAAACAGTAATCATGAATAACCTTCAAACTCCACCGGTTACATCATATCTACTTTAGGGAATCGGCTTTTGGAAATCTAGAGAGTAGAAGAATAGCATCTTAAAAATGTCATTTATTAACCGTGAACTTTAAATATTAATAATTTATTATATAGAACTTATTGGTCTATCATTTTCTGAATCGCCCTGTACAACTATAATTCAACTCAATACAATATCACAACGGTCCTGAAATATTTAAACCCACCCTGTATAAGTATAAATCGTCCCCACACTATTGACCCTTTTTATTTTTCTATTGTTTAAATTATTCCTGTATACCAATGATTGTATTTCACCCCATATGTCTAGTGTTCCATTTATGCAACTGCTCATGGTCGACCCTATGTAACAAAATTCACCTTTTTGAGCCAGACTTTATGACTATAATTTTACTCTAGCATTTATTTCAACCACCCGGTATATGCAACTGCTTCTAAATTTTTTTGAAACCATGTCTTTAATTATACTACGTTCTATAATTCAAATGCAACAAATTTTTGATACACCCTGAATACCAATAATTTAACCTTACTTCAAACACCTTGTATAAGCAACTACTTATGTTCCAAACTATATAACTTTTTTAAACCGCCCTGTATAGCTGTAATTCTACACCAACTTATGTTTCAACCATCCTGTATATTCAACTTCAGCGGGTGCGATCCAATACTACATTTACTTAAATATAATTTTAAACTTTGATTTCTTGGACTATTACATTGAAAATAGTCGTTCTGAAGTTTAAACCCATAGAAGTGACCTTCTTCTAGGCTCGTTTTAATATTAAATTTGCTAACTTTGAGGCTCTCGGAGGAAGCGATCGCCCCCATCGCTCCCCCCCTTGGATCCGCCCATGACATAAATATTATGTTATGATAGAAAGAGAGGGCAATAGAGAGGGTAAGAGGCTATTTCGATTGGGAACTGCATCCAATGAGCTTATCGGCTGCACCTACCAAAAGAGTGAAATAGGCTCTCTCTCTCTCTCTCTCTCTCTCTCTCTCTCTCTCTCTATTGCTCTCTCTTTCTACCCTTGACACGATATTTGTGCATTGCAGGCTACCTTCAGAACTATAAGCTCTAAGAATGATTCGACTTATTAAGCTTAGAGCATACACCTTCTGGAGGTAGCCTGAAATGCACTTAGAACTTGTACCTTCTGAAGATAGCCTGCAGTGCACAGATATCGTGGTAAGACTAAAAAAAGAGAGACCAATAGGCTATTTCACTCGCTTGAGAGCTGCTTCCAATGAAATACGTTCAGCATGTTGTTCATTGGCTGCTTCCACCCACCAAGTGAAATAGCCTTTCTGGCCTTGCAACGATTTTGTGAATTTCAGGCTATCTCTAGAAGGTACATGCTGTAAGGTAATGCACAAATATCGAGCTAAGGATAGAAAGAGAGGGCAATATTGAGGGTAAGAGGCTGATTCACTCGATTGGTAGTTGCAGTTCCCAATAAAATGAAATAGCCTCTTGCCCTCACTACAGCCGTCTCTTTCTATCCGTCGCACGATATTTGTACATTACAGGCAGTTCCAGAAGGTGTATGCCCCAAGTTGATGGCGCCATGTAATTATTAATTGTAAAATACACTGGTCCTGTAGAAATGCGTTTGAACTGAGCAGCATTAATTAAAACTTTCGTTCGCCCAAAGGTCGAAATTCGACCAAAATCATTGTTAAAAATTTAAAGATAATATACCTATCTGAATTTGCGTATTTTCAACTTTTTTTTTCTGTTATACACTTCTCTGTGTACTTATTCAAAATAGTTCACTAGCGTTGTAATTAAGCAAAAAATTATTTCAAAAAGGATAATGACTTCAGTTTTGTTGTCTAACAGTGGTTCCATTTAATGTACGTATGTACGACGCTAATGCATATTCAGTAAGCAAAATCGAATAAGTTTCTGTTCCTGAATAATAAAGAATATACAAATTTTCATGCTTTAAAGTGTCACATTGATACCAAATTCCCTATCTACAACGACGATGGCCGTGAACATTAGAATTATTGCCATGATTTCAGATCAAACTATTTATCTTAAATCTCACTATTTGTATTTATATCATGGGCTTTGTAATCTAAGTTAAGTTGTATGAAACTATTAAGATAGACACTTATCTTTTTTTGAATGGAAACCATAGTTGGCTATGACCTCAAAAAATCGGACATTTTTAGAGCTTTTCAACGATATAATACTCGATATAGTTATTCATAAAAACAATTAGTTATGGATGCTTTTCTCTCTTATTTTCACTTTTAACGTAGTTAGCCATGAAATAGTTTGATTTATTAATAACTATTACAAAAAACATTGAACGATTTTTTATTAGGTATATCAGATATAAAGAAAAAACTAAATAAGTAAGTACTTACTACAAAGTTAAGAAATTAAAGTACATAATAATGGTTACAATTTATGTTCGAAAAGTCCACCATTGTTATTCAGACAAAAATTGCATCTTTCTAAGATTGACATTACCGCTTTCTTCACAGACCGTCTATCAATTTTTTCAATTGCTTGTAATACCGCCTCCCTTAGGTCACCAACTGTCTTATACTTTCTTTTGTATACTTTGTTTTTTAGTGCATCCCATAAATAGAAGTTTATAACTGCCAAATCGGGAGACCGGGGTGGCCATTCGCGTGGGCCATTTCTTTCTATCCAAGAGTTTGGATAGATATTATCTAAGTGTTGTCTTACTAATAACGAGTTATGAGCAGGTGCTCCATCATGTTGGAACCACTCAATTTCTAAACGAGTTCTCAAATTCAAATTATGGAACATGTCTTGAAAAGTGTATTTCAAGAAATGCAAGTAGCGCTCCCCAGTAAATTGTAAGTGATTCGTCATAGATAAAAGGCCCCAGAATAGTAGACCCTATGATACCACACCAAACATTAAAACCAAATTTTCTCTGGGGTCGTCTTTGTTCTACATGGAAAGGGTTTTCTTTAGCCCAGATATGCTCATTGTGTCTATTGAACATACCGCAGTTAGTAAATCTAGTTTCATCTGACCATAACACCTTTAATGGAAACTGTGGATTGTCAAGGCACATGTCTCTAAACCATGTACAAAACAAAATACGTCGATGTTCATCACCTGCTTGCAAAGTTTGAGAAACTGAAAGTTTGTACGGGTGGAAATTGTGCGCTTTCAGTACCTTAACTACAGTTCGTTGAGATGTGCCAGCTTCTGCCGCAATCTCACGAGTTGATGTGGATGGATTTTGATTTACCATTGCCAAAACATTTATTTGTGCTGCTTCGTTAATTTGATTACGTTCCTTTGGTGGTTTAGTAAAAGATCCATATCTGAGTAATCGTAAAGCCTCTTAAATGTACATAGAACAGGTTGACGATTAAAATATCTATGAAAGTATTCCTCAGCTGCACGAACTGAATTTTTATGGCATATGATATAACATTTCACCATATTCAGTTTTTCTTCGTTAGAATATTCAATTTTATCACGAAAACTTGTCAATATCGACCGTCAGTTCAGCACAACTAATGGAATTTTCGTTTTTTCAAAATATCTAGTAAGCCATGACTTTTTACAAAAATCCGAAAGTGTCATTAAATTTGACCAGTAAAACTGCAAATCTTTCCCAATTTAACCATTGTTCTCCGCTGGTTTCCGAGATCCCCATACTGATCATCAAAAAAAAACTCACCCTGTATACTATTTACTACAACAATGAATCTTGTTTTAATTATCGTTTTCTGAACATTTCTTATTTAAAATTATTGGGGGCTGTACGTAAGTTAAAAACATTTTCCATGATTTTATTTAATATTTGATGGGTTCTCAAACGCTGCATGATTCGTTCCACGTTCTTTTATTGGGGTTCTTGGCTTGGGAATCCATAGTGATCCATTAATACTCCAAAAAAATGCATAATAACTAATAAATTGTTTTTATAACATGCGGACACATAATTTTACTAATACTTGTACTAAATGTAACAAACAGCAATTTTTATTTCCAATAATTAAAACAACTACAAAATAATTTTTCTTATATTATTCATTTACAATGATATTTCATTGTTTTCAGAAAATAAGTTATTACAGTGTTATTGCTTTTTTCTGAAATAAAGGTCATGGTACTATTTACTTTTGCCCTTTTATAGCAGCTATCCACTTATTTCTTTGATTCATTTTCCATTTCGCAGCCGAAAATTTATAAAATATACATTCACTTTTTCCTCTATGAATTTTTACAGTTCACAACGCAGCTACTCGAACGAATTTAAATTTTCATGTGTATTTGTTCGCTGGAAAACATCCTCCTAAGCCTCCTATAATGCCGAAGGTATCAACTGCGTACGGGGGCGTCGATTCGGCTATCCCTACCATGACTTCGCACGGAGGGAATAGAAGATAGACTTCTATATGACTGTGACACAGTGTGACCTATGATCTGTGAGTGTGACTCCAGAGCTGTGACCTAAAAAAGGTACATAGCATAACGCTATAACACAAAAAGTGTTGATATTCATATTAAATATAGACTCGATAATTGATTATATGGAGTATTTAAATTTACAAAAATGGCAATATTAAGTGGGATGTGAGTTATCGGCAATGAATGAAAAAATTTACTTTCAAAAGTAAGTGTGTTTGATACGTAGTTTTAATAGCTACTAACTGACAGGTTGATATAGCCGGATAATTAATTTGTGTATTAAAAAATAAACGCACATTTTTCATAGTTCTTGTTTAAAAACGTTATGTCTGAAACTTGGCAAAAACTTTCATTTTTATGAGGTAAATAACTGATCAGAATCTCAGTTTGACCGTATTCAAGGTTTTCTGGCAAAAATGTTTTTTTTTCGAATGCGATTTATTTTAGATGAAGTGTACAATGCTCCCATGTTGCCACTAAATAATTCAATCATCAGAAAGGAACATAGTAATTATAAAATGGTTGTAATCCATTCTTAGATTAATATTCTTTTGGTTTTGTTTTGTCATCTCATATTAAAAATAATTTGGTCAAGTGCGAGTTGGACTCTCATACTTAGGGTTCCGTACCACCTTCAAGATTCGAATATTCCAATTTCAGACAAGCAGGGAATGAGTGCATTTTCTTATATTTACCCTTATATCTTTTAAAGGAAGCGTTTTAAATTTATAAAAAATATACACTTTGATTTTATTTTATCTGCTTTAGGATTCGCTTGATTTTTATCAGAATACATATGTATTAAATTTTCTAATTTGGCCCCCAAAAACTAAAATTAGAGTTTTATTTTACTAATAAACTTTCAGAGATGCCTTTTTATAATCTACTGTCTGAGTTTTGAGGCTCTGTAGATTGGAAGAAAAAGGGCACAATAGGTCAAAGTTTAAATTATAAATTATTAAATCTGTTATTCAAATTATTTAAAAATATAAATAAAATATATTTTTCAAAATTTAAATAGTGTAGTTTCAAAAGTGGGAATTGAGTCGATGTTTAATATTTTTGTTAATATCTTTTATACAAATGATTTAAAAATATGATATATTTGTAATTCACATAATGAGCCCTTTATCTGATATATTACATGATGCGTTTGAAAATTGAATCTTTATTTTCCATTTAATTGTATAATTTGTCGCTAAAATTACTATGGGGGTTTTCTAATAATTTATTTTCCGTTTAATTCCATTATTTGGGGGCCAAATAATAGAATTAGTGATTTTTTTCATATTTTTCCTATAAACAAAAAAACATGAGGTCTTAGAGTTTGGGGAATAACGGGGAGAATGGGTAATTTTTTTAAAATATTTTTTAATATATTTTACAATATTCATTTTAAAAAAATTAAAAAAAAATATATTTGTATTCGTCATAATGAGTCCTGTGATTTGATATATTACATGACCCGTTAGAAACAATTATAATTTTTTATTTTCCATTTAATTCTATAATTTGCCCCCCAAAATGAATATTAGGGGTTTCTCCTTATTTTTCCAGTAAAGTTCAGGTGAGGGGCTAGACCTCCTTTTTTTTGAAAATTTTCCATCTTATGGTTTCGGTGATAAGGGGGGGGGATGGGTAAATTTTTTATATTTTTGTTAATATCTTTTAATTAATTTATTTTAAAAATATGAAAAAAATATATTTGTTTTCGTCGTAATAAGCCCTTTCATTTGATTGTATAACATGATGGGTTAGAAACAATTTTAATTTTATATTTTTCATTTAATTCTGTAATTTGCCCCCCAAAATTAAAAATAGAGGTTTCTCCTTATTTTTCCAGTTCAGGTCAGAACCTATAAATCTATTTTTTTTCAAAACTTTACTTTTTATAGTTTCGGAGATAAGGGGGGGGGGAATGGGTAAATTTTGGTATATTTTCCTTAATATCTTTTTAAATAATTTTTTTTCAAATATGAAAAAAAATATATTTGTGTTCCTCAGAATGAGACCTTTCATTTGATATATTACATGATGCGTTTGAATTTTTTTTTTTATTTTTAAATTTTTCTTTAATTCTATAATTTGCCCCCCAAAATTAATATTAATGGTTTCTCCTTATTTTTCCTGTAAAGTTCGGGCAACGTTCTATGTTTCCTTTTTTTTTTCAAAATTTTAGGTTCAGTAGTTTCGGAGATCAGGGGGGGGACCGGTCGATTTTTTTAGTTTTTCCTCCCAGAAGTACCCCTGAAATCAATTTTTTTTCTTTTACGATATGTACTCCTGATCGGGTCACCAAACTATACATTGATACCAAATTCAACCTCTTCCGTCCAGTAGTTTAGGAGAAAATGGCTGTGATGTGACAGAGGCAGAAATCCGGAGTTATATTATAAGGGTATCCCTATATTGTATATACGGAACCCTAACAATGGGGTGACAGTTCAGTGACATAAAAGCGTTGGGCTTCGTAACTGGTTACTCGTATTAACTCAAATTTGAATGTCACAATTTGAACATTTTTTTCATTTTTGTACTTTAACAATATTTTAGTCTTCTATAATTTATGAATTCATTGTTCTTTGATGTAATATATTAAATACTCTCAAAGGCATTTAAACTTTATTTTTTTACTTTTACTGTATTAAAATTTATATGATTAATGGATTTATGACATGAAAATGGTTTTTCTGTATTAAACGAAGACTGAAATTTGTAAAATGCTACTGTAATTAACAACTTTATATTTTCAAAATTTTCCGACCTATCTGCCTCAAAACTAGTGCACAACCGCTTAAAATTTCAAGCATTCCTACCCTCTAAACAAAGTTGTGACGAAAGATTAATGAGTAAATAAATTTTGTAGTTTTTCTTAGGCTGTCCCATATTAGGACCTTTAGAAAACAACATCGTTAAATAATGAACAAATTGAAAATAAAAAAATAATGTGAATAATTACATAAAAATATAATACTATAAAATTACATACAGATATAATATTGTACATAGGCGTATATAATGAAGAGGTTAGGGAGTCCGGAACCCCCGCCCCTAGTATACGCCGTAAAACTATTTGAGGAAAATTTATTTTATTTACAGATTATCCGGACTCCGGAACGCTATTCCAACCCGACGAATAACCATAGAAGTAATACCTAAAGATAGAATGAGTAAGGTATAGGCACATGTAAAAGTGAAATCGTAACGCTGGATGAATGAGAAATGAAACCGGGTGGACGTATCGGTCTCTTTGTAGGTGACCTTATTAATAAGAAGCAATGTGCAGTGCTGCTGGATACGAGTGCGACGAAAACAGTTATAACGCCCAACATCCTTAGAACAGACAGTGATAAAACCAAATGGTGAATAGTTGTTGAAATGGTCTTGAGAAATACGACATTCCAACATCGAACATTAGTGGCGGACATCGAAGACAAAGTTATCATTGGAATGGATGTCACAGCTCCAAGGGATTCGAGATAAACTTTAAACCAAGCGGGTGAATGACGAAGAAATGATGCTTAATGGGAAAGATGACAATGCTTCGAGCAATCTTAGCAGGAGCTGAAATTATATTAGATGTCTGGATGGGGAAGCTAAAGTTGGAACAATAATGATGTTTGATCCCGAACTTAAAGACGGAAATTTAAGCAGAGGAATCGCACTCAGGAAGACTTTGTGTTGTGCTAAGGAGAGTGTGCCAGTAAGAGTAATGAACCTAAATTAATTACTCAGTTGCATTAAAGAAAGGAAGAATTTCGGGGCACTGTTCAACAGTTTCTCTGTTTTTAGAAGCATACTAAATACAGCAATACCACCAGGTAAACTATCTGAAGAACTTCCAGATATTTAAAACAAATTCAGAAAGCAAAATTGAGGGACATCCTTAGAAACAGCCAGGATATTTTGGACGTAGGAAACGAAAAAAGAGGACGAGACTGATCTGGTTTAAAGTCACTGAATAGACATACAGAAGGGAAGGTGCGGTACCAGTGAAATGAAGAATGCCAGCGATCATTCGAGACACTGAGAGATGCAAGCAATGTTGGAATTGGTGCGGTGCTTTTGCAGATGTAAGAGGATCAAGAGAAAGTCTTTGGGTATTCCAGCAAGACATTCCTCGTGGGGAACGCTTGGCTGTGGTAAATTTCTACAAGAACCTCTATGGGATAAGATTCCTCCTGAGGACTGATCACGCAGGATTGAAGTGACTCTTGCAGTTTAAAAACCCCGAAAGATAATTTGGCAAGGTGGAACGAGCCATAAGAATGCTAATGCCTTATCGAGGATACCATGCCCTGTTGACTGCAAACATTGTCAGCGAGCTGAAGAAAAAGGGGCTCTTCTCTGTAGAACTACAGTCGTCGATGACCATTGGCAATCTAAGGATATCTAAAAAAATCAGAAATTAGATCCAGAGTTAAAAGAGGTTATCCTTTGGAAGGAAGAAAACCGCAAATCGATGTGGCAGGAGACTCCCGATACTCATCCACCATGAAGTCATACTAGGCTCAGTGGAACTCCCTCGTCCTGGAGAAAGGACCTCTGAAGCGCGTATTGGAAAATCCAGAGGAGGATAAGGACAGAAAACAAATTGTAATCCTCAGAAATAGTAGACTGGAGGTTTTGCGAGAACTACAAGATGGTACAAACGGGGGACATTTTGGAGCGACCTAAACCCTGGGGAAGTTAAGAGAACGCTTCTATTGCGTAAACTGCCAAGCAGATGTCAAGAAATAGTGCCGGAAATATATGGTTTATACAGCAAGTAGTGGTACTCAAAAGCGAGCATAAGCTCTTCTGACGCAATATAACGTGGGCAGTTCATTTGAAAGGGTAGTAATTGATGTTGCCGGTCCATTGGTATTGTGGATGATAAATGGGTAGATGCTTATGCCTTGCCGTATCAAGAAGCTTGACCATTGCTGATGTCGTTGTCGAGGAATAGATCAGCGGTTTTGATATTCCCTAGGAGTTGCACTCAGACCAAGGTCTACTCTTTTCCAAGAAGCCTGTAAACTCCTGAAGATCAATAAAACACGGACGACAGAATTATACCCACAATCCGATGGAATGGTAGAAAGGATGAACAGGACCCTTAACTGCAATTTGTCAAAGTTAATCTTTGATCACCAAAGAGACTGGAACCAGTATCTTCACTTGTTTCTAATGGCATATTGTTTGTGCACAATTCAATGCTTCAGACTCCGTCTGGTGTTATTATAGGAGGAGAGTTACGACTACTATGCGATTCGAAATTTGGATGTCCCCCAAGAAGAGCAGCCACAGATAAAGTTAAGTCAAAGGATGAACAACATCCACCAACGAGCCCGGTTAAATATCGGGAATGCTAGTGTTCGAATGAAGGAAGCACATGACATCAAAGCCGAGGGTGGGGAATTCCAAGATGATCTTGTTTGTTTGTATAACCCGTAGTACCGTAAAGGATATACGCCCAAGTTACAAAGATCTTGGGAGGGTCTTTCCCAACTTTTAAAGAGGATCAACGATGTTGTCTACAGAATAAGGAAGCTACCTCAAGGAAAACCAAAGGTTTCGGTTAGCCCCTTATTCCGGAAGTCAAGACGGTGAAGCTGATAAAGTTCACGTCCTGAGCATCTAACCACTCTAAGAAGAGATGACTTTAGAACAGTTTACGACACTGTACTCGAATGGGCAAATGTGAAGAACCCCGAGACCTGTTGGAGATGCTTTTAGTCTTAGAATATACCTCGGCTCATTGTGTGGCTCGTTTGTCTATAGGAATCGACAAAGTCTTTGCAATGAAAAGGTTCAGTGGTGAGGAGGGTGCTTCATCTAGGCCAGATATGAAGACCATCGACAGTTAATTTCCGTTGTCGAAATGGAGAGTCCTGCAAACTCACCATACCATGAAGGAATCTGGGACATTCCGGGACGAAATCGTCTTAAGGAGGCAGCATTGTGACGGGCATTGATCCAATATTTCCTGGAATCAGAGAGGCAGTTCACGAGTGTCTGAGAATGCATGAAGGAAATATCTGGGTGGGCACTTGATCTTCTAGATACTTGTAGGAAAAAATATATAAATGCAGGAAGTCGACGGAAGGATTCATTAAGTATTTGGTCACGTCTAGTAAACGACAGGTTTTCAGGTATAAATTCTACATAGTTATGTGAATGTAAAATTAGTAGAAATTAACTATAGTAAGTTCCATCGAGTATTTAAATAAATCTAGGAATCCAGAATATAAAAAGATTGGTCAGGGGCAAGTTGGACTCGCATACTAAGGGTTCCGTACCACCATTGAAATTTGATATAATGTAGGTAAATCAAAGTATATAGAATGAGTGGAATTCTAATATTTTCCTCAATTTCTTTTAAACTAAAGAGCCTTTTTATTTTATATTCTACAAGATGCGCTTTATTTCTATAATAATATTTATTTTTCGAATTTGGCCCCCCCAAAATTTTAATTAGGATTATCGCTTTACTTTACCAATAAACTTTCGGAGAAGCCTTCCATAAACTTTTGTCTGAATTTCAGGCTCAAACGTTAAGAAGATAAAGGGGAGAATGGGTGACATTTTAAATAATGAATTATTAAATATTCTAAACAAATTATTTTTAAATTACATATTAAATACATTTGTGTTTTTAAGGCGATTCCTTCCATTTGATATAGGACGTTACGAGTGCACTTTAAAAACATACAGCTTTATTTTCCATTTAAGTTTTTACATTAATATTAGAATTTGTGTTTTACTTTTCCTGTAAATTTTTAGTGAAGCCTTATACTCTCTTTTTTTTCAAAGTTTAGGCTCATTAGTTTGCAGATATAGGAAGTAATTGCTCGATTTTTGCAAATTTTATATTTTAATAATATGAGAAAAATATACTTGTATTCTTCATGAGCCCCTTCACTTTATATATACATGATGAGTTTGAAAAATGTTATTTTTTTTATTTTGCGTTTAATTCCATAATTTTTCTCCTTATTTTTCCTGTAAAGTGAAGGTCTACATGTTTAATTTATTTTAAAAATATGACAAAATATATTTGTATTCCTCATAATTAGCCCTTTCATTTGATAAATTACATGATACGCTTGAACAAAGTTTATTATTTTATTTTTCTTTTAATTCTATAATTAGTCCCTCAAACTTAATACTACAGTTTTTTCCTTATTTTTTCCTGTAAAGTTCAAGTGAGATCCTCTATCCCCACTTTTTTCAAATTTTAGGTCTTATAGATTCGGAAAATAGGGGGAATGGGTAAAATTTTGTATATTTCTGTTAATATATTTAAAATTAATTATTTTTAAATTATGAAACAATATATTTGTGTCCCTCAGAATGTTCGTTTCATTTGATGTATTAAATGTTTATTTTCCTTTTAATTCTATAATTTGCCCACCAAAATTAATACTAAGGTTTTCTCCTTATTTTTCTTGTAAAGTTCAAGTGAGGGCCTATTTGTCTATTTTTTTTTCAAAATTGTAGGTCTTATAGTTTCGGAAATAATGGGGGATGGGCAAAATTTTATGTATTTTTGTTAACATCTTTTAAATTAATTATTTTTAAAATATAAAAAAAATTGCCCCGAAATTATAAAAACCTGGATAAATTTCCTTAACTATAGCACTTCATTTTTATATTACAGTCTAAATAATTACAATTTTGTTTTATGAGCGTTTTCCTTTCTAATATTATATTATAAAGCTAATAGGCGAAATTGGTTTGTTTGATTTATGTGATTTAAAATCGCAGACATGATTTTTTTAAAACTTATTATGGGTTCACCAAAAATTTACAAACCCTACATAACCTTAACCACTTCGCTGTAGCAATTAGCAATAAAGATCATCTCGGGGTCAACGTCGTTTGCATTCTTTTGCACGATATCTGTGATTTGTATTTTTGGCTGGCTCTTGCAAAGGCTGAGGCCGACATAATAAATTTTTATGTTTTCTTACACTTCCAGGTTAATTTTAATTATAAATGCTATCCAAATTACACTTTTTTATTTGAACCGATTGTTCTAAATAAACTCTATAAACATACATGTGAGTTGCGCTAAATAGAAAGGATCGAGAGGGCCGGATTTTAAAGATGTTTCACGTAAAAAAACTAAAAATCCAGCTAAGAGCACATAAAACTTGACACTTTGACGGTTCTACGGTTAGTATACTGCACGCAATAAGAGCTAAGTCGAGCTGTAGTCAATGAGCTTGAACTGTTCTTAGCTGTTCATATGGATGGATCTATTAAATTCAATAACATCCAAATCATTTCATGTAAATTTTAATTTAATGTGTTCTTGTTATATAATATTGACAATCAAACAGTAGGTACAAAATCAGTATCTAGCCTCAATGAAAAAATTTACATATATTACAATTATTTTAGTATTTTTTACTACAATAGCATATTTAGTTTAATATATAATTTCATTTGAATTAAACAATAATTTTTTTAAATTTGGCGTCACGCACTAATTTCTGGATTGTCCGACTCTGTAGCGGGCCCTAATCGTTTGCGGGTATTTCCCTACATTGTAGAGTTTCCTATTGTTTTTTGAAAGTTTTCATAAAATGCTGCAGATCTCCTTTTGACCTTGCAGTTCTTTTCCATGCTGCTCAATTAGTTGTTCAGTCGGTTCAATATAGAGAGGTAAAAGGGCAGTTTTTTTTTTGGAATGCACATCATGTAACACGTAAATCATAAGTAACCGGCAAAACACTTTTTTCCACTACTTTTGGGATTTTCAATCAAAATCGTGGATTGTATTTATATGATCTGTAAGATCTACACCACCCTTATACTTGTTATAGAACTGGATTAACTCAGGGCACAAAAATTCTTGAATACTGTCTTCGAGGGGTCATTCTTTTGTACGCAAGATAATATATATGTTATAACATGAACTTTGTGTGAATTTATGTAGCAACTATATTTCGTCGTTCCCAGCTGACTCAGCAACACGTGCCGTAACGTATTTCGATCCGAACAACATCCGTGAGAATCGTCTTGTGTGCAGTGCTGATTCATCATTGTAAACGTTATATATTGTAAGTTTTCCTTTATTCCGTATTCATTATTACTCTGTCTGTAGTTAGTTTATATTGTTATTTTTCATTTATATTTTAAACATTATATTTGTTTGTACAAGTTAAATAAATCTTTTTTAAAAACTCAAATTTGAAAAGTGTGATATAGCAAATGGGCGCAGTCAGTAGGATCCGTCAACGTTCCTAGAACAAGAGCTTAATTCAAACTGGTAGTGGCGGATTCTATCCCTCAACGGAGCAAAGAACCTGGAAGAAGTCCCAACTGCGATAACAAGGAGAACACGTATCTTCCAATGTTGCTGTTGATGTGAGTAGTAGTCTAACGTTTAAGATTATTAATACTTGATTTTAATATTTGATTGATTTTAATATTTTGATTATTTGATCTTTATTCAATTTAGTGAATTGAATTATTGATTTAATTGATTGCATTAATATTTTATTTGATTTATTTGATTACTTTGATTTGTATTCATTCTATTGAGTGAATTACTTGATTTATTAGTTTTATTTACATTTATTTAATTATGTTTAATTCTATCATCCAAATAACTTTGGTATTTCCCCATTTAAAAAAAAAAACAAACTTATTGATTACTGATTTTTGCAACATTTTATCGATACTGTTTTTTTTATCATTTTGATTCGAACCTTTTTCGTTCTTGAATTCTATTAAATCGAAATGACACAAGCACAGAACAACACTGTTGTCGAAGAAACTGAAAAATATAGGTTGTCGGAAATATTTTCAATAATTTCTGGAATTATTGAAGGCGACCAAATTTCTTTGGCCACATTTATACATGCGTGCAATTGCGCGTTTAACATGTCAACTGCCGAACAAAAATACTTGTTGGTAATTCACATCAAAAATAAATTAAGGGGAAAAGCGGCGCAGTTACTCAGCTCTAGGAACCCCGCGTCGTACCTTCTAACACTACACTTCGGAGACTCTAGGGATCTGTCTTCTTTAATTCACGATTTCCAACGTTTGAAACAACTATCAAACGAGTCCCCCCTAACATTCTATAACAGACTTCAGGTGTTGATTATCCAAAAAGCTCCTTGTCTAAGCAACGAGCAGAAAGATGCTCAAACCACTCTCGTAGACACAATGGTCTTAAACACCCTACTTACCGGTTTAGAACTACGATTAGGCCATATTATCCGTGCCAGTAACCCGAAAGATCTTCTCGAGAGACATTCTCGTATTAGAAGGGAATTACAGCTTTCTTATTTTGAGGAAGAGAATATAATGAATCTGTTCCCCCTAAGCCCTCTGTTCAGGCTAGGAAACCAACTCCACCTCCTAAATGCTTAAATTGTGGGTGATTAGGCCACATTTCTGCGGACTGTCGGTTAAGATATCAAAATAACCCTCAGCCTTTTAACCAAAATAATAGACCAAATTTCATTGGGCCGAATCAATCATCGAGGCCAAATCCAATCAATAATAATACCAATCATCAAGGTCAACATTTCGACCAAATAATTTTCAAAAACCTCCTTTCAAGCCGAACAACTTTCGACCGTCTGTCATACAGACAAACCCAAATTTCCGTCCTGAAAGGACCCACCATTTTAATCACCATCAAAATGGCAACTATCACGAATATTCTGCAGACCAGTATGATTATTATACTGATAATAATCAGCAGTATTTCGATGACAACACCCAAAGCTATGAGAGCCATGGGTTCGAACAAATTCTAGACAATACCCTTGTTGAACCCTTGAGCCCTAATGAATATCAGGATTTTCTAGCGCTCCCGAGCCTAGATCAACCCCCGATACGACAACTACCCTTTCAGAAGTCCAAACTCAAATACAGAATTTGAATTTGGAAGCCTTCAATCCCGATCTGAACTTCCCAGAACAAACATTTCTTTAAGTCCCCTTCTGACAGTAAATTCCAAGAACCTTTATTATATCGCTTCTGGAAAATTTAAACTCCTAATTGATACCGGAGCTGGTATCTCCATTTTCAAAGAAAACACTGGCAAAAACTTCTCACAAAGATCTCCCGAAAGAGTAACAATTCAAGACATTAGTCATGAGAATATCCCGATCTCACAATCAACGCTCGTTCCTTTTGTTCTAGGTAATCCACACAAGGTCTTTATCTACGATCTAGATATTGAGTTTGATGGAATATTAGGTCTTGATTTTCTTTATTATGAATGTATCGTCGAGTTAAAATCCAAACAATTAATTACTAACTTTAAAACTATACCCCTACATAAAATGCCCGATCACGACCAACCTAATACAAAACCAACAGACACCCCCAGTACTAACGCACAACCTCATACTCATAACAATCAAATAACAATCCAGGCCCGAACCGAAGAAATTTTCAAACTTAAATGTGAACTTAGAAATACCGTAAGTAATTGACAAAGTACGACTTCCCAACGCAGTTGTAGGTGTTAATTCAAAGGGAGAATTTCTAACTTCGATAATAAACGCGAACGCAATGCCCAAAACTGTTAACATTTCCAATTTTCATTTAGAACCCCTTGACCATACACACCCTCTCTTAAATCTGAACACACACGATTACTCTGACCCTATAAACCTAGATAGAAACTTTACTATCAGGGAACGAATTCGGACAGAACATCTTAACGACGAAGAGCGAGAACTTATCACGAACCTTTGTTTAGAATTCGAAGATATTTTCTATCTTGAAGACGATGTTTCAACCTTTACTAACGCAGTAAAACACTCAATTGACACCAATAATGCCAAGCCCGTTTTCACAAAATTTTCAAGATATCCTCAAGTCCATAAGGAGGAAGTGAAAACTCAAATTGCCAAAATGCTTGATCAAGGCATAATCAGACACTCTTCTTCTCCTTGGTCCTCCCCCGTATGGTTCGTCCCCAAGAAAGTCGATCCTTCTGGTAAGCAAAAGTGGCGAGTTGTTATTGACTACAGGAAGTTAAACGAACCCACTGTAGACGATAAATATCCTCTGCCCAACATTTCTGATCTCCTCGACCAACTTGGTAAGTGTCAATACTTTTCGACACTGGATCTCGCTTCTGGGTTTCACCAGTTGGAAATCCTTGAGGAAGACATTCCCAAGACCGGTTTCTCTGTTGACAATGGCCATTACGAATTCATTTGTATGCCATTTAGTTTCAAAAATGCACCTTCTACCTTTCAGAGGGTCATGGACAACATTCTTTTGGGTATCCAAAATGAACGTTATCTTGTATACATGGAAGACATCATAGTCTATTCACCAACCATTCATGAGCATATGTCCCGTTTGACAGAAGTCTTTAAGCGTCTTAGACAGTCAAACTTGAAAATCAATTCAACCTGACCAGTGTGAATTTCTCCGTAAGGAAGTTGCTTACCTAGGTCATCTTATCACCCAAGAAGGAGTAAAACCAAACCCTTCAAAGGTTGAATGCATCCATAATTTTCCTCAGCCCCAAATTCCCTCTATTAGGGATGAACTCACCAAATTTACTCAAGCTTACGGTTCTATCGAAAGGTTTCACGCGACTTTAGCGGAAATAATAAGGGCAAGTACAGCCGAACATCCATTCAACGTCCTCCCTTACGCAGTTATCTGCTACAACAATACTAAAAACAAGACTACTGGTTTTACGCCCTACGAACTAATTTTTAGGCACACTTTTAGTAGACCTCCGGAAACAATATACGATCAGGAAAAACTCATTTCCAAATACGTTAGGGACCTCAATAATAGAATGAATTACTATTATAGAATTGCCCGAGCTAAAACCGACCAACAAAAACAAAAAATAAAAAGTACGATTCGACTAACATGTTTCAACTAACCAACCGGAATACAAAGTAGGCGACAAGGTTTACGTGAAGGAATCTCAGATTAAAAATAAATCCGAGAACAAATTCAATGGACCATTTGAAATTACCGCAGTACGCAAAAATTCCGTAACAGTCATAAACCTATATACTAACCAAATAAGTAAAATTAACTTTGATAGACTAAAACCCTATTTTGAATAAATCCCTTCTTTTCAGATTCTTTGGACTATTTTCAGTCGTCAACCTTCAACATTACTCTCTTACACCCGTTAACAATACAAGAGGAGTTTTCTTCCATGAAGAAGTCACACTTAAAATTTCTAACGACAAATGGACACTTGTTGTCTTCATAGATCTCAACCCTATCAGAGATGCTATTTCAACGAATGACGCTATACTAATCCGAATTCTAGAAACTATTAATGAAAACACAACTAACACAAAATCATTTAAACCAAAAGTACAGACACATTGCCTCTTGAAACAAATTTCAAAATCCGTTAACTCTAAATATACAGACATTTTCGCTGACACTCAAACTTACACTACTAACAGAAGAAAACGCGGACTTATTAACGGACTGGGCTCAGTTTGGAAAGCCATTTCAGGAAACTTACGTGCGGCAGATGGTGAATACATAAATGACTGTATAACCAAAGTTAC
The DNA here is from genome assembly GCA_034190945.1 of Octodonta nipae. Classification (NCBI taxonomy): domain Eukaryota; kingdom Metazoa; phylum Arthropoda; class Insecta; order Coleoptera; family Chrysomelidae; genus Octodonta; species Octodonta nipae. The sequence continues at coordinate 46,929,701 of CM067218.1, read as the reverse complement.
TAAAGACCAACACCAAATTCAAGAATTAGTAAAAAAACAAATATCCGTAACTACTTCAGTCATTACAAGCCTTAACAACACCTTACAAAAATTCCAATCGGAAGAGAAACTATTCTCAAATAATATCGAAAAAATAAGACAGTCACTTCTATACATTTCGAATGATCTTGACTTGACCTGTCAGAGATATTGAATACTCTCAATTGTGGGAAGCGCAAATGATGAAGGTTCCCTAACCAGAAAGAATTTATATTATATATATTGTCTTACGTACAAAAGAATGACGAAGAGATTATTCAACAGGTGAAGTTAACCTGAAAATTTCATCGTGACATTCTAACCTAGGAATAACGGGTAACAGCAATCAAGGCCGTAGCCAGCGTGGGGGTCTGGGGTTCAACCCCCCCCCCCCCCCGAAATTTTGGAATATTGGGTATCAAGATTCAATTTTAACCAAATAATCATCTTTTTCATGAGAATAAATTTTATATTTATACATTTTTATATATCCTGGATATATATGAATACAAGTACAGATTTTGCAGTACCAATCAGTCCACCACCAATCAAAAAAATTATCAAGCCCTCCCCCCGGAAATATTGTCCAACCCACCCCGAAAAAATTTTCTGGCTACAGCCTTGACAGCAATTACAAGGAGCGGCTCCAGATTCGGAACCTCTATGTGCTAGTTTCCCCGAAAATCCTAGATGTCGGTCTTTACATTTCGCATCTTCAAATATAAATTCTTGTTTGCTTCCGTTTTGAGGGTTTGTTTTTCGTTAATGATTGACAGTATATCTGTAGTATTTTATCATCTACTAATAATAGGTTATTAACTTTGATCCAGCAAATATAGCAACGTTTTGTTTATTTTTCATAATACCAACAGCATAATATGAATGGATGTAAAAAACTTTGTTTCGTTGATTCCTGTTCTTTTTCTGAATATATGTTGGTGTCACAAACAAAATTTGTGGGTTTTTTCAAGCAATTTACAACCTCTTCAGTATAGTAAGTTTTACTACTGTTATCAGGCTTATCAGGTATATTTAAATATGATTTTGATAATAGTTTATATTTATTTTAAGATATGGCTTGGTGTTTCCCAAAGTTCCTTTCTATACTAATAGTGGTTAAAATGCGCGATTGTAGCACATAATAAATGATATTCCAAAAAGAATCATGATTTCTGAGGAATCGTATCAAGTTTCTTGAAAATATTTGAAAAAATCAATTAAAGTCAATCACGAGAAACGCTTTAGTAAGGAGAATTTCGGTATGAAATTACTAACAATTACATATTTCAGATCATCCCTTTTTTTTTACCATTCAACTAACCTTCACTGGTCTGTACCTTTGTGTCAGCGGATGCGTTATTTCAGTGTGATTTAACGCCACTAGACTGTTTCCCGTGGGACTAAGTCAAAAATACTATTTACATTAATAATCCTCCAACAATTAAGGTCTTCAAAGGTAAATATTGGGGCTGTTATTCACGGAGATTTGTGTTATCTTGTTCCACAAGTAACCGGAGAGTGTCTACTTGAAGTACAAATATAGTCCTCAAATTTATGATAAAGCCAGTAGTTCTTAGGCTTCCTTGCCTAACTGGTGAAAAGGTCGAATAATTCCATATGGTTTTATGATATTTCTAGTAGTTCAAGAAGTGATTCTTCAAAGAGAGAGAACAAAATTCGTTTAAATTCCCAAATGCCCGGGTTTCTCGAAGTTTCACACAATCTGGAGGACTTTTGTCTTTTCCAAATCTTTTTTTGAAATATAGTCCTGTTTTTTGAAACAAGTGTGTTTTTAGGGGTCACTTGTACCTTAGGTCTGCCCGTCTGTGAAATTAGTATTTTTTCATAGCATTTGGCAAATTCTGGATTCAACTCTTTCAAGCTCTTCTAACTTCAGACAACGTTACTAGATAATTGTTGGGATAGAATATAAATGCCTCTGTACACACGCAGGAAGCAGTAGTGGTTCATCGGAAGGTGCGATTGACTTATCTAAAGTCTAAGAAAAGTAGTGTAATTGATTGCGAAATTTTTGCGTCAAAATAAAGATTTTCTGAAGGAAATTTTGTGTTAAGAACCTACAGAAAAAAATCCGTAAGATTGGTAGGTACATCAGAAGTGGGTCTGTAGAAATTAGTGGTCGTTCATAAAATAAGTACGTATACATGGGATGGATGGGGAGTCTCAGTTAGTTTGACAAGGGAGATGTGGGGTCTAAGGAAATTTGACGTTCGCAATGCAAATATCATAGAAAAAAGCGTATCCGCGGATTCGGCTCTCTCTATTCAATAGCAAATAAAACTAAGACTATACTATGATAAAATAAAGTTTTATTATAGATAATAGTGTTATTATAGACACGTAATTTCTCGTATACAATAGAACCTGGAAATGCTAAAGATTTCGAATAAATGGCTTGTACTATTACAATTTTATTTTACAAAAGCACATATTATTTTTAAGGTTCTACTATATTTCCTTTTATATATTTATCTCATTATCAATAATATTTTTCATTGTGCAATATTAATATTAGTCGCAATGTATCATGTACGGGAAGGGGGGGGGGTCACAGAAAGTGTAACGCAGCGTGACGAAAGGGGAAGGGAGAGTTCCGAAAAGGCCAAATTTTGTATGACTTATTTTATGAACGGCCCCTTATGATGGACGAGACTAGTAAGGAAATTTTCAAATGGTTTACCGATAAGCTGGACAGAAAATTAAATAAATTACTAGAAAAACGCCTTAAAAAAGAGACATATAATCGAGAAGAGATTGAAGAAAGGAGGTCAAATATGACATGAATTCAAATCAAAGTACGATATGAACCTAGCATCTAGATTCAAGTGGAAATGGTGATTAAAAGCATACAACAAGACTTGCAAAGAGGAAGATATTTGAACACTGTAAGTACCAAAGGTATTCATAAAACAACAGAATTTTTCATGTTGACCTATGAACAAACGACAAGTTGAAGTAGTGACCGCAATTAACGGTTTGAATAGCCAAGAAAAATCTACATTTTCAGTAATTTCTTTAAGGGGTCCAGCGTTAGAGCTTCGCCAGTGCATCCAGTGGATGAACAGAGTAACTTCGTTACATAAGAGATATGATAATCAATCACTTAGTCCAGAGTAACTGATTGAAAAAAAAAACAAAAATCTGGTAAAATTTAAAAAATGAGCATGTCACAATTGAATTGATATCTTAATATATTTAGTTAGGATTGGTAGCATTGTTTAAAATATTAGTGTGTGCTAAAAATAAAATCTACCTTTTTCTCGTATAACATCTTTGGTTAATAAAGAACCATCTTAATTACATACCGCGGCCATCCTAAACAAATATATGTAACCTAGGAGCTGGAAAAAATACTACTGCCATGCGGAAATACAACATAACATTCCATGGTTCATTCAGTTGAAGTCACCAGTGATGCCACCTTCCATTCGTTTTTATTTGCATTCTGAACATGAATTTATATGGTGGAAAGTCTTCCGAAGAATAATAACAATTTTATGTAAATATTTAAAAACACACTTTAAAAATGACTTTTGCAAAATCTCCACATTAAAAATAGAGATTCCACGTCATATTTAACTACCTGACACATAATGATGATTTTGGGAAATAAAACATTTTAGCAAATTAATATTTCTTTATTTATAAATAGATAAATGGATTTTACCCATTTTAGTGCTGTATAGTTTATAAATATGTACAGTATTTACATTTTTTGGACTGATTAATGATTGTCATGTACTCATAGGTTCTCTCCTCGAAATAAGGACTAATTATTCCATATATACAAAGTGTATTTTAATGTACAACAAAAAAAACTGAACGAATATAGAAATTGTGAAATAGTACATAAATATACAAAAAAGTTAAATAATTAAGCCGAGAGTTTTATATTAAATTTATTCATGATATACAAAAATGTATATAATTTAATGTATTAATAAATAGAAACAAATAAGATAATTACAATTTTCTACAAGAATACATTATTTTTAAATTTATACATTACAATATATTTGCTGTTATTAAAGGCACTCTAACAAACTTTAATATGGCTGGACCTATTAGCAACAGATGACTAAATGACTAGTAAAGTTTTTTTTATCCAAAGTCAAAGAATTTTATATTACTACCAATTGCAAAAACGCAATTAATAAAATAATAAGTACAATTTGGATCTTAATTTTTCACCGGAAAATTACCGAGAAATGCTCAAAACAGATCAAACTTGCAAGTCAATTAAATGAGTAAATAAAATAAAGAAATGACGGAGATTTACCTAATTTTGATTAACAAAATGATCTGTACGAGGATTTTTCGATCTGAACAAAACTCAAAACTGAGACACAAAAAATAAAATGCTTTAGTATAAAAATGAAAATAAGACTTATCTTATGGTCCCTGACTACTTGGACACATCTTGTGTCCTAAAGCACCAAATATAAATTGATTTATACTTCTAACCTTAAGAATTACATCTTGACTTAAGATGTATGCAAGGCATTTTTTAAAATTCCTAAACTTTACATCAGTACACCTATTATTTTTACATAACAAATATTTTATTAACTGAGTTACAAAAAGTACGATAAAGTGGCTTTTTTGGATAAATTAGTACATAACTTAATTGGTTTTGTAAAACTGCACATAATAGTTCGTCTCCTTTTGTTAACGTTAAATATGAAGAAACCTTTATGAGATATTTTGAATGTTGTTTTAACTCAACTTAAATTTCTCAAAAACGCAGCATCAAATAATGTTGCGGTGAGAAAATGGAATGGAAATTTTTTCTTGAAGCCGCCAACAAACAGAAAATATTAAAAAAAGATAAGCAATTGGAAAGTATACACTATGGGTGCGTTCGTAGAGACCAGCGGACAATAATTCTGGAAGTTTGAAAATTTCTCGACAAATCAGTCATCTCAACAGTTTGATGGGCCAACACTCTATTCGTCGAGAATTTTTCAAATAGTTGGATGTTTGGCAACTGGTCTCCACAAGAAACGTTATAAATTTTGGTCAACTCAAATGGTTTATTTCTTCTGAGGACGTTAGAATTTGGTATACAAAATATATACGTTGGAAGCTAAAGTTTACACCACAGCAAATTGAAAATACATCAATTGCAGTTCACTAATGTATTATTTTAAATTTTTAATGCAATCGCAGTGATGTGACAATATTTAGATGTAACGGCCTAGGCCAAAATTTTTGCTTCCTGTTAATGTTATTTTGGCAGAACAGTGCGTTAGATTTAGAATCTTTTAATGTAATTTTACAAATAATATTTGTTATTTTTTGAACTAATACCAAAAAAGGTAAATACTCATTGAATTATTGCCAATTTCATCAGTGAAAACTTGTATAGGTACTTTCATTTCCGATTGACACATTGCAAGTTGGCCAGTAAACAGCAAAATGTAGAAGAAGTGAAGGAATTTGTAATCACTAGATCATAAGAACATAAAATAAACTACATTTGTGTAAGTTGAAATTGTTAAAAACCGACAACGGTGTGGCCATGCTGGACACTTTCCTAAACAGAAAAGATAGAGTTTTTGTAGTGTAAAATCCTGAAATCTCTACCAGACTTTGTAAAGAAAGCAAATTTAATGGTTAACCACTCTTTGGAGATATTTTAGAGATACAGTCTACAGCAATAAATCTAGATAATTAAATAGCTGAGGCATAACATTTGTAATGCTAATTTAAAAACATTATTGTAAATTTGTCAAAAACGGGTGGAAAATGTAACAGAGTGCTTAAGCCAGATGTAAAGATATCAGTGAAATAAAATATTTAATTAAAGTTCGAAAATATTAATAAATATTATTAATAAATCTTTACTGGATTACTGATTTAGTGCTGCAGCATGAATATATAAATGCGTAATAAGCATTGATATGGTGTTGAGTTTTATCCATAAATAATTTCAAGATTCCATGTTTTCATGGCAACATAAGCTGATGAGGGGTCCAGCCCAGAAACAGTATGTTGTGAAAATTTAGGGAAACGTGTCCTGAAATTAAGTTGGAAGTTAAGTAGTAAGCAGTATGGCGATTATAGGCCACTAATTGACTTTCTGTTCACTTGTATAAAAACTGTGAATGTAAAAGGGTGAATTAAACAAACTAATAAATTACGTTTCTGATTGAAACCGGCTTCAATTAATATTAAGTAAAAATCGAAAAATTATCTCTCAGGCCCTTCTTTGATAAAACATTTGAGAATCGGACGGAAACAACGTTACAGCACATTCTCCCCCATTATAAAAATGGATGATGAAAAATTTGTTAACTGTCAGCCTTGCTTCTGTTTAGTACATACAATAAAAAAGTGAGTTCTGAATCACAATTAATTAACAGTACAACTTTGTACACTTATTTCCAAAAACAAAACAATAACAAATTCCTCCTGGCAGTCTTCGACTTTAATCACCTACAAGGAGCCAAAAGGATTTCTAACCAGCATGGACAAGCAGTGATTTCTTTTCTGGAATACCTTTGGCCACCCCAGCCCTTTACGAAACTGATTCGTATCGATTTGGGATCGATGGGGCCCATATGAGGGTAGATGTTTTGCCATTCGAAATGTTGTTGAGTCGCCTTGGCCGGGTCGTAGACGCAAAGGCAGTGCTCGGCAGGTACACGAGTAGGGGAAGGTGAATTAGGATCCTCCAAAGTCAGTGAATTTACGAAAATTGGATTGTCTGATCGGTTGTAAACCCAGATGCAGTCATCCTCTTCTCGTGATAGTGTTACTCCTAAAACAAAAAGAATTCTTTTAATATTCTACTCTGCTGCAATTTATAAGTCAAACGAAATGGCTTATGTAAATTTTAAAATACTTAGCCAAATTTGAACAGAGAAAATTCAATTCAAAATATACTGTTTCAGCCTACTTCACCTAATTAGCACAATGTACTCCTCCTAAAGAGTAACCACCCTTACAGATTTGCAATGTATACCATATTTCAAAATATGTTTTCGAAATTAGGTACACCTTTTATATATTTTTTGAAACATTTTGAAGCTACTAGGATAAACGACGAAACTGGATATAATTGCGTATTTCAAAATAAAAAATATAAATGAACAAATAATATGGTGATGGCCAAAATTCATCAACTGAGTGGCTACCGATATCTTCCGATCTTAATCCTTGCTCCCAGTTTATTCTGGTTCAGGGGTCGGCAACCTTTTTCAGACGGCTGGCCATTTCCAACATAAAACTTTTTATGCGGGCCGCACATTCACATGGAACTTAAATAGTGCTTTTAAATCATATACGAGTATAAATATTATTTAAAATATAGAAAAAAAATTATACAATTCTTATGTCGTATTCGCTGGGGAGTGGGGATTAAACTTACACAGTAAAATAGGTTTCCCACTATGCTTCTGTTAGCGCGCATTTTTGTCACCGGTCACATTTCGGTCACGATCTATGTTTGTTGATTTTTCCTAAAATTATATTGGTGCTTTAGCCGACCGCGTAAAAAGTTGCGGGCAGCAGGTTGCCGACCCGTAGTCTAATAGATAATCTGTGTTAAAACAAAATGTTAGAACTAAAAAAAGGAGAAATATTTTCAAATCCTATTTCAAATGCCTGCCTGCTGCTTCAAGGCAAGCTCGAACTCTTAGTTCATCCACTGGAGCAGAACAAAGTATGGCTTTAAGGTGGCTCCCGGTAAAAATAGCAAGGAGTGGAGAATTTTTATCTATCCATATTTTTACTATTTGCTTTTTTATATTCTTGTATATACAATATGCATTTCAATCTAACAGTATCGTTTAATACGTCCCAGAAAGTACAAAAAGTTTAAAAATTTATTCAAAATGTGGAGTAGGAAAAATTAAGAATGAAACATTCAGTGGCTACACCCTTACCGGAACCATTTCTATGATATTCACATTTATACTTTATTTAATTCATTCTTAAGGGTTGGTAATTCTTTAGGCGTAGTGCATTTGGTATCTAGATGAATAGACTCAAATTCACAAATTACTAATAAATAATGCGTCACAGGTCATACCCAGAAATTTTTGTAAAATCTATATTAGTAATTTGGAGGTATTTGTACACAACTGTGTTGAAAATAAAATTATAAATTTAACTCACCTAAACCAATTTTACACCTAGTTTTCTTAACTGAATCGGGAGGACTAAAACTATGTTGGGCTAATGTTTCTAAACTAAGACCGTCTGGATGATCCACTTGTCCAAAAACGTTCACAGCCGGATGTTCAACGGGATAAGGTGGACCCACTCTCTGAGCTAATTCCCAGTAGGCCAACTTACACCACACCTGAGGATGCTCCATTGTCGAATCTGCAACAATATAAATATATAATATAATAGATTTATTTTATTAGTACCACACTGTATATCATGATCTTCACAAAAAACGATTGTCTAGCATTTTTTAAAAATCTATTACAATGTTTCAAATTGTTCTTTCTTCATATAGATTATTGTTCGTTTATACAAGTATTTAAAGGTCTAGATGATTCACCAATAATATTTCTATTTACAAGAAGATTTATAAATGAAGTTTGATATATTTTGTAAGTTTCTTGGATAGTTTAGTCTCTGATATCAATATTTTGGTACTATTTTTGTTCTTCATAACATAAAACTGGTATAATATAAAAATTTGAATGTGAATTTTTGTAGAAATTACTTTACATGCGGAATACATAAAGGACAACAACTTTAACTTTAGGATATAAAAAAAGTTGTCAAAACATTAGAGCTCTATAATATTTAATGTCCTTTTCTAGTTTTGATTAATAGTGTACATCTAAATATTCTAGTACCGTTAGTTGCTTTTTCTACATATATTTTTGTAGAGATTATTTGACACAGAATTGAATGTCAATTTTGAATAGATTTCGTTGATAACCAAATCTATAAGATTTCGAAACGTTTGGGGTAAACATACATATTTCTTAATAGGTGTAGCTTTTATTTCGTAAAAGTATCACCTAGTAAAAAAGTAAATGTACTTTATATAGGCTATGATAACTAATAAACTAATTTAATAAATATAATAATTTGTGCATGTTTTAATAAAAATTAATTTATCTACTACGGGTAAATTAAAGTTAATTCTAGCTCAAACCAACAATTTCTGTGCATACTAACTAAATTATCCAATTCTTGTAGATATTAAAGAGTTGTCTCCTTTTGTTACAGGGCGTACTATTTTACAGTTTGTTCTTTGAAGCAAATTTTATTCAATCAAGCAAGCAATGAAAAAACTACTTCCACTTTTTTAAAAGAATGTCAAGCATTTACGATGTTTTATAAAGAGAGCTCGAAGACCACACATGCAGACCCCCATGCAAATTTCACGAACTTGTTTTGAAAAGTGCATCGTACGTAAACCAAGACTTTGATCTTTGGGCTCGATAGTAGGATAATTACTAGCTGTATACAACATTCTTATAATGGGTTATCGGTTTCTAACAAATTCTATTTTCATTAATCACTCAGTTCTCTGTTCATCCCATCGATCTCCATTGAAATGGACAGTTTGCTTTAAAGATTAAATAAATGTAAACCTTCCTCATAAAAAAGTATTAATTAATAACGAAATAAACGATTACATTTATCTATTTCGACATTATGTAAGTAGTGTTTTTCTTGATGATAAAATTTTGGTGTCATACTATTAGGGAATTATTTATTTTATGTGTGGGACTTAAGGCATTTTTCCTACCTTGAAATATTCCGAGGAAAGCTTGTAATTATAATTTACTTTATAACGCCAATTCATTAAACAGTGCGTTCATACATACATAAATTTGGGAAATTTTGATTAAATTAAAATATTGTACAATTAAAATCCCTTTTAAATGGTGTTTGCAATAGTAAACAATCTTTACTCGATTACAATATTTTTCAAATGAATTTTTAAGATTTTAGTTTTAATTTTAATTTGATATGTCCGAAAGAAGATGTAAGAAAACATGGATACATTTTGTTAGAAGCTTTCTATTTCCACGGTTATTCCAATTGACTGTCACTCGTCAAGATTTGAATAAACGAGCAGCAAAATCTAATCTTAAAAGAATCTGTTTTTTTACGATAAACATTCTAAGCAGTTTTGTAAGCAGTAATGTCAATGTGTTATTGTTTATTATTTTTACTTGTAGTAATTGAGACAGTGTCCTCTATAGGTAACTTAACATGAGACAATTAAAAATTAAAACCAATTAGTGTAAAACTCTATTGCTCTGTAAAATTTTGATTAACTAAACTAACATAGAAAAATGAAAGAAAACATACAAACATGTTCAGTTTGGTAAAACGTCTCAAATACAGTCTGTATTTTTTCTAACATTTATATACCATTATAATGCACAATTTGAAAAAATATACGTTTTTATATGCAACTTCATAACCTCATCTGACGACAGTAATATACAATCGTTGAGGCCGCGTTTGTCGCCAAACTTTGAAGTAGGAATTGATTTCGCAATATATTCATCGATGGTACACATAATATTCATCAATCTCTCGTTTCTTTGGCATCGATTCCAACAAAACAACTTTGGCGGTGCGAGTAGTAATATCAAGATGACCTCGCTTATTTGGCAGCACCCGGTATTTCATTGACAGGTGCACCTCTAAACGTCGCGGCGTTGATGACGTAGTCACTTTCGTGGCGCCAATAGTCCATCTGCCGCTAAACCGGCGCCTGTTGGTAGTGTGTTTGGTGCATACTGATCGATCATACACACCTGGGTTGGTTGTTTAGAGACCCTCCTACAATCTTTATTATGTTTACCCTTTTCGTGAAACTCTTGTGTAAAGTAAATGTATTGGGCGATAAAATTCCTATTATTGGAGGTGAAGTAACAAGAATTTTAAAATATTTCGTTAGAATAAGATCTAACGTTAAAAAATATGGAATTCAAACTTACGCGAAAGGTTTAAGCATGTTGAAAAATGACATACATGAAAGGTATTACTTAATATGTTGAAGCTAATTTGAACGGAAAAGGCAGAAACTCTGATAAAAAACAAACTGAAAGAATTAATGCTTACACATAAATTAAGACAGTAAACAACAGTGACAACAGAAAAAGTTTACGGTATAATGATTTGGTCATTATATTAAATAAAAATTGAGTTGCAGATAAAAGGGGTGTGTAATATGCATCAATAATGTTTAGAAAAGTAGATAAGAACTTTTCAAAAGTTTTGAAAAGTGAAAATAGAAGAAAACTAAGAGAGTAATGTTAAAAAATTTCAAAAATAAATAAATTTGATAAAAGTAATTTAAGAAAAATAAGAGTATATTGTTTTAGATTTCAAAGAATCATCAGCAAAGGTTTGAATGTCTAAAAATTGTAAACCTTTTTGAAGATATAGATGAAATTGACGGGTTCCAAATTAATTCAATTGGCTATCGTGTACAGATAGTCTGTTTCTAAAAATTAAGTTAGTAATAGTTTCTACAATCCGAAAAAAGCACCAGCCAGTCTATGTACAAGTTTTAAGTTGTAAAAATTCGAGCAGACTAAATAAAATACAGGCCAGGACCGAAAAAGATTTCAGAAATGAAAAATAGGTTTATATAATATTTTTTTAAATGTAGTTAATAATAATTTTGTTTAAAATAAAAATGCTTTAGACCAACTAAAGAATATTTTTTAAAATGTCTGATTAAAAATTATGAAATATATTTTTTAAATTATTTTGTTGTTAGGAGAAAAACTAAAATGACAATGTTTTTAATAATCAAATAGTTTCATTTTAGCTCTTACTGTATGCAATAAACCAGAACCGGACAAACTTTATTATTTTATAATGCAAACTGTCAAAAAAGCATAAAATCAAAATTGGTTTCAGTATTATTTTGTTCATGAAAATTTTAATATTGACATTTTACATCACCATTAGGTGGATTTATAAAAACTTAAAAATGTAACACAACCAGAGTTTCTTTCAAGAATTGTAATAGTATAGGGTTTACATGTAGCCTGGTATTTTTTAATCTATTAGCAGGCATCGCATACTTCGTTTTGTGGATACCAGTTTATTGCAAAATATCAGGCTCGTGAACTAAAAACAATTACTGCCAACTTTAATGATAAAGTTGTTTCCCACAAGTCTACCGCAAACATATATTTTCAAATAAATCAAAAGCCATATATGGCTGCTGTGGAACTGAAAAACCGCAAACTATATAATTCCTCATTACACCTGATATAATATACTTATAGTTCACATGGGGCTCATTAGAAGACAACTTTCGGTACAGATAGGTATGTGGTAATTGATGATTTTGTTGTACAGATAATTAGGATAGCTGTGGGAAACTCATCATCGCGATCGGTTTCATGTTATTGAATGAAATCGGCATCGAAGTGCGAGAGAAGAAGAACAAGAACATGTACACTCCTTAAGATGTCGGCATAAAAGTTCACTGTTCTTTTATTACTAGCTGTTATGCGAATTGTTGGCTTTATTTACTGTATCACCTGAAGTTTACCGAAGTGCTAACCAATTCCATTGAAAAACTTATATCAGGGCTGGAATTTTATCTGATGTCAATTAAATGCATTTTTTTATATAAAATATGACACGTAATATATATTATGGTTTTGTTAGTAAATAAATGCATGTAGAAAATATATATCTTTCTGTTGTGATTAATAATTACTGTAATTTGATGACAGGTTCGGCCTAGCTGAATGTACGTAAGTATATTTAAGAAATTGGTTAAGGTCGTATTTAAGGGTTCGGTTCAAGGATTTCTTCATATAGGTAAATTGTAACAATTCTGTTTTAGATTTTCTAATTTGCCCCCCAGAATTAACCTGAGGATTTACGTTTAGGTTTTCCTGTAAACTATGAATGATACACTATGTTCACATTTTTTGAAAATTTTAGGGTCAGTAGTTACGTAGATAATGCGGAATGCTCGGTTTAAGTATATTTTATTTATTATCCTTTCAACTATGTTGTTTAAAATTACATAAAATATGTTTGAATTTTTTTAAATAATAATTTCCCACTAAACTTAACTTTAGGATTTTGTTTAAGTTTTACTGTAAACTATAGTTACTGTTTTCTAAATTTTCGGGGGTGCTCGATTTTCGCATATATTTTTTAATTAATTTTAATTATAGAAACTAACTAAAATGAATATGGGTTTATAAGTTTTATTCAACAGTAAGGAAGTGGGAATAATCGGCAAGAGAAATCCAGGGAGAAGCCCCCATCCTGCCTTGCGACGCCCATGGAATGAAGGCCTAGGAATATACAAGAATAATAATAAAAGGGTTTCTCTTAATATGCACGGTAACCCTAATAAGTATTGAGAAGCGGTCTAATAATGTTTTTCTCTCATTTCGATTGGAAAATTATTTAAAAAATGGTAAATAATGTTTACCTAAGCTTTACGTTCGAAATTATACAACCGTTATAGGTTTCAGTGATTATGGTGTTGCCAGAATGGCGCGTTTACTAACTCGTTTTCATAAATATTTATTATAAATAATAGATTTTCTTAGCTCAAACCCTTGGGATAATATGCCTTCAAATTGGTTTTTACCGCTAATAAGCTCGCTTTCAAACACCTTTCAACAAATGCCAATCGTAGTTTAACGAATTAAATCTATTCATGGAAATGGATATGTGTATCTGTATTCATGGGAGTACCGTGGGGGAGGAGGAGTGGGCATGACTTCAAAAGTCTGCCGTGTGAGTTTACAAAACTTCCCATAAATATGCTATCACCAGTCAAATCAAGGATGTTATTGCATACACTTCTTATTACTGATCAACAATAAAAATGATGTCAAATATCTTACCGGAATACTATCACAAACTCCTCAAGATTGTGAATAAAATGTTCCGGAAGGCAGTAAATTACATCATAAATTGCGGCAACATATTTACATTTGCAAAAACTAGACAACCGAAAAAAATATTATATTAACAATGATGATATGACTTGGTAAATTAAGCAGTCACGTGTGTATGACATAAAAATTTGCTTTCATTCTTTATTAATTTTTGAACATAGTCTGGCACGAGACACTGCATTATAGTCGATAGCTCTTGGTACTCTATTTTATTTCAGTAAATTTTCCAAGAAAATTGACGACAACAACCGAAACATTTGCCAAAATGTTTTTACACATTTGTTGAAATACACGCTAGAATGTCTTTGGTGTGTATATGTGTATTTTTTTCAGAAAGAAGTATATTTGCCTGTTTCCATGTTTCCACAAAGATCATTAAGACCCCAGTGAAACTCTGGTTTCAGAAATTTAAAAGAATAACTTCTATTTTCGTCGGGTATATAATTTAAGTATGTTCACTGATTTCTCGGAAACGCTCTACAGATTTGGGTGGTTTAAACTGTATTCCGTTAAATCAGATTCCGAGGTGGTTCCGTATATTGTTAAAATAGAATAATTGCAATGCTTATCGTTGCATTCAGTTGTTTTTAAAAAAAATCATTTTCATAATTACAATAATAAAAAGTTGTTGTACACTTAATATAAAATCGTATTAACCAACTTCAAATCGGAAAGGTTGTCTGTTTCACCTGTATCTTTAAAAGACTGATTTTTACAAATTTTTAGCAGGGGTAACTTGTTAATATGCAAAAAGTTTAAATTTAATAAAACTTCGTTACATAATATTGGAAGGAACTTTCCTTAAAAAATATTCTTGTTTCTCGTTGAGTCAGATTCATTAGCTCTAGAATGACGTGCAATGTATATCAGATATGATTAAATTCCAATGATTCGATTTAAATATAACGCTATTTATGCAGTAGATGTTATTTTGTAAACGATGCTGATTTGCAAATTATAATTTATTTATTATTTTTTAAATGTTTTAGAAATTACTTGAGGCATATTTAGTTACTTAGATTAACAGTATAGTAAACGACGTACGTGTTAAACAGGAAAGAAAACAAACAAACTGTTTTTCAGGTACATTTCAGCGCTTCTTCAGACAACTTGAAAGAACAGTTATTTCTTCTTTAACTTTATTGCTGCTGCATCTTAAGAAAGAGGTACAGAGCGACAATGAAAGCGAGGTTGATGCCTTCTGACTAGTTAGATTACCATTACTCCGTACTTTTAAAGAATGACAGTGTACACGGTGTACGTTTTACAAACCTGATAGTTTTTAATTTTCATATTTAAATGAGAATTGATGTTCGTTCCCTTGAAATGTTCTTCGGTATCACCGAGATCCAAGAATAACCGCCCAATTATCATTCATTGGTATATCTCGGATCGTTAAAATTAATTTCCCAAAACTGATTTTTTAATTGTGTTTATATTTATCTGCTTTAATTATTTTGTATTTATAGGCATTCTCATCAATTAACATTTCCTGCTGTATACATTATAGAAGATCTAATGAACTCTGTAATAAGCGTAGCTATTAAAACATGTCAGAGTTTTAATACAATAATTGATCATTTGCCAAGAAAAACCGTCTTGAACCTTACTTTGTGGTAGAAAATTAATATAATTAGGGGTTCAATGTCCTTTTTGACATGGGTAAAAGATTATCCATGAACTATTATTAACTATCGATGATAACTTTTCGACTTTCAAACAATAAGCAGTTTGACTTGAAAACTAATTATACATTGATTTTATAAAATTCAAACATCCTTGTTGTAAATAAATTAAGTGAGACATTTTGAAATATGGTTATAAAAAAGTACAGGACTAAACCGTTTTGCAAGTACCTTGTACTTCAGCAAGCTTTGATTTAACTACCTTATTTTTCTAACATCCATGATAAAGACACCATGGATAGTTTCAATACAATACCTTGCAGACTTAACAATGTATTGTATAATAAATAATTAGGTAATCTGCATCTCCAATAACAGCAAATCTTTTCATAGTGAATTCAGCAGAAAATCGATGATGATATATTTATGAAGGATATCTCTATTATCACTAGAATAGAATACAAGTAACATAGTATACACACAGATATATGCCGCTTACGAAAAAGGAGTTCGTACCAATGGTAATCCACATCATTATCTATTTAAACTACAAGTCCTTAAGACTTTGATGACCAAAGTCCAGAGTTCATAATTTTAAATCAAATTGGATTGAAATATAGAAATATACAAAGAGCCCCCAAACCAAAAAAAAAAAACTAGAGGATAAAGAACTAATAAAGAAAGAAGTCTTATCAACCATGTGAAAACCTACCTAGAAATTTCAGGTCGGACATGATAGTATGAAAAAATACAGTCCTGCACATAGCTGTTTCCTACTGATCTAGCATAAGAATTTTTGTAACACCTATTTGGAGCTTTGGCAAAAATTGATTATCTAAAAAGGGTATTTATTACTTTTATTATTGTTTATAAAATAAATACTTTTTATAAATATTTATAAGGATCAGCTAATATTTTACTCGGCTTGTCAATCATATTAATAATTATTTGGCACCAGTGATTACAGTTTCCATTTTTAATATCTAGAAATCCATTGTGCAATATTAAATAGTGCTGGTATGTAATTATAGTATGATCTCAGTCACTTTTTTTAAAGTGCGATAAATGAACCGTAAATGGTAATTACTCTCATTTCTAATAATAATTTAATTGTCATAAGGGATTAATAGATATAAATAAATTAGTAGCCAAGGTCCTTGAAAATCGTGAAGTAATCAATTGAAGACATTTCTGTTTCTGTAAATTATTTACTGTGATTTCGCAAGTGTTTTTAAAATTTATCATAGGTTCGTGGGTACAATGTGATATCAGTTTAAGCCGCGATGAACTTTTACATGATTTGTTGCACGTAACCATTGTGTTTTTTAAGCATACGTACACAAGGTGAATAATTGGTACAGTTGGTTTATATTATTAGGTGCTTAACTCATCAGTTTTTCAGGAAGAAAAGTGAAAACACATATGAAGACCAATGTCGGGGAACAATTTATTAGACTTTTTTCCGGAGAATAAACGCCGATTTACTGATATGGAATGAAATCAGACTTACTTTTCTTTTGTGGATTACAGTTTTATAAATTATTTGATATTTTTTAACGTAAATATAAGAGCTCTAATTGTGTGATTGTTCATTGCAAACAACTATTTTTGGTTATATTTACGATATGGGTTAATGTGAACAGCACTGATTTTCATTTACATTCTATATATTCGATTACAAATATATTCACTTCCAAATCTCTGCTTAATTAAATTAAGAATAAATTAATATATAAATAACACGAATAACAAATTTTATATTAGTTCAATGTTTTTGAATGTTCAAAGTTGGAAATAAACAATGATTTTATAAGTAAATATAACTAAATTTATCTTCTAACATGAATTTCATGTTTGTTACATACTGTTGATATTTTAGATATTAATTTGTTTTTATTTTCGACCTTACTATAAAATCAATATTGGGAATCTTACATATATAGTTTATAACAAAAACCACACAAGTTGTAACAAGTTAAAAATTGCTCAAATTCACAAAAACGAGAAATGGTTCGGTATTGTAAATGAATGTTTCACTATTACTTTTCTAAATCTTATTAAGAACCTTTACAGTCAAATTAAAATGGAAATAGTACTGAACAAATGATGTTGGTTAATTACCTAGAGTATATTTCTTACCCGCACATTTTGAAATCCAACAAAATAACAAGTTGTTTAAATGGCAAGTCTTGCAAAAGAAGCGTATTTGCCAACCAATTAAAATATAAATAATTTCTTGTCCACTAGACACTGTTAACAAACAGAATGTTATGTATATAATTATGTTTTGTCGTTCGACAAGAGATGCTTTTATTTTTTTAAAATGAATGTTATTTCTTAATGATAAAATTAGAAGTTTTATCTAGATCTTTTAAAACCTTCAGCTGATCAAAGTTCCAAACTCAGGAATGTTAAACTTGTATAATGAATGTTCACCTTCCACACAACTATAGAAAGATTGCTGAATTTAAACTTATTCGTTAAGTCTTGAACACGATTACGTGAAAAATGTCCAAAAGGTGCAAAAACACCAAAAAAGTAGCAAAAATAGAGGTTATAGTTCTAGAAGATAGTCGATTAGCCGTGAGAAATTTAGTGGAAGACTAGTTATGAGTCACACAATGCTGTGTTATAGAAGGAATAAAAACGATTTTATTGACTATGGAGACTAAGGGGTGACCATAATATAATTATAAAGTAAGAAAGGCTATAAAGTGGTGTGAACGTGAACCTACTTCAACTATAAAGGGAGTTAGGATCGAGAAATCGGTAAGAATGTGTTAGAGCATACAAAAGGAATTTTGTTCCTGGATTACCTCCTGGTAAAACAATAAACCCAGGTTATCACTGCAGCATTTTAAACCAAAGGGATGCAAAAAGTCGTGAGAAAGGACCCGGACAACAGAAGAAAAATTTCATTTTTCATTAAGACAACGAACGCCTTGCTAGAGCTCAAAAAACATCGTGAGAATCAGTAAATTAAATACTAATAGTTGCAACATCCATCCTATTACCAAAATTTGGAATTATTGGTAAAATTGTATTCAAGTTCAGGGTATAATCACCCTGAAATTGAGTAATAAATTGTGTTAGAAAAAATAAAATTGTGTTTTACTTATTCAACGACAAAACTCGTTAACAAAATTATACTAATGTTTTTAGGGTTTGATTTACAAGGAAACGAATATCCTTAGATTTCTTAAATCACACAACAAAGTAGATAAAATAGTAATTATTTAATATGTGTTTTTTTAAATCTTTAGATGTGTTTGTATCTTATTCACATTATTTCGCAATCGTATAATATTCTACACACAATAAAATTCAAACAGCATATAAAACGAATATAATTTATGAGTCTCCGCCGAAATACATATAAATTAACAATAAGCTTGCGTACAATATACAGTCATAACGCATTAAAAGCAGTTGGCATACCATAGAGGTACGTGTACCTGGTAATAATGTTAAAATGTAGACTAACCGACACGGTGTTTTCACTCTTCAATTGACCGCCAATAATTCGCAGCGTAACTCGCGGCGTTAATTTTACATAATTTTACCTCGATGGCGCCTAACAGACGCCATCAAACTATGAAAATTCAAGTTGGAGTGCGATGTAGGTCAAACTAAACCATCGTTGGTTGTGTTGGCTGGCCTAGCATGGCCTGGCTCGCCATTTCTAGTATCGGTATCGCCTTCATTCATCGCAATCCGTTCAGTTACTGTGTCGTTGGCATTTCATATTCGCTTTTGCTTTATATCAATGATATACTACTTGCTTAATGATGCCTGCCGAAAATAAGGAAGAATTCGTCGTGTTCGTATCGTATTGGTAGTACTCGAAACGTGTACTTGCATGATATTTATACAAAACAATATACTTGAACCTGGTGCAAACACATTCTTTTTTAATTTGTTTACATGAACTTCAAGAATCATTACGACTATTATTAAAGCACCTTAAAAGGTTCAGTGTATTTATACACACGTTCTACAATATCTTTTTAAAAGACTTCAAAAACAAGGAGGTTCTCAATTCGTCTACATATATGTTTTTATGTGTATTTGTGTGATTACTCGAAATCGGCTCAAAGAATTTGGATCGTTTAAACTGGATTCTGTTAAGGGGGATCCAGAAGTGGTCCCATATTTTTTCAATAACAGCTTATTTAATTTTTTAGAATATCGCCAAAAACTTTTAACTATCTTATATAGTAATCTTTGGTGGATGCGCAAGTATTAAAAAAACTAAATATCTCGGTTCGGAACTAAGAATGTGATAAATTAAAATAGACTGGAATTAAATGAAAATAAACGTCAGTTAATCTATTCAAGAAGGAAGTTCTCAATTGGTCTTTATATACAGTGCGTTTTCATAAGTTGGAATCAAACAGAAAATTTTCTTATGAATAATATTTAAATAAAAATATATTCTTCATGAATAGATTTGCATGGTCTGATACGTATACATAGTGTAATCAGTACATGCCACTGTTTCAACTGTATACCAGGTTTGTCAAAAAATATGTATTTTGTTAACTGTGAAAATAATTGGGTACAAAAAGTATTTAATTGTGGCAAAATTAGTTAAGTTCCTTTTTTGAAGGCGGTTTTTGTTTTTTTATATATATTTATTACAAATGTAAATGGAAATATTGAATTAGTCTCTCATACTAAGCAAAAAGGTCATACCTAGTAAATGTACCTAAAGGTTAGAATTATTGCAGCAATTCTGAACTTAATTGAATTAACATCCTTAACCATATTTAAATTATACATTTGAACAAATGATAAAAGCATATTATACTTAAAGGGATTTTGTATTATAAATTAAAAAATCTAAATACTTAATATAGAACGTGCCAAAAATTATTAACATTTATTTCTATAGATGCGTTACTTTGGCTACTGAATGTTTGACTTTGTTTATAATCTTCGAAGTTTTTTTGGTGGAAGGGGTCGGTACTCGAGAATGACTGTTTTTAAAATTTTATGGTTGTATTCTGGTAAGATTAATCATCCAGCCAATTTGCGAAATATAATAAAACAATACTAAATTGAAAAGTCGTATATAATGTACGTATTAATGGACATGGCATGCTGGTACTTTTTCCTTGTATAGATTTCAACTATGAAAAAAGTATTAGGTACAAACTTGAATTCAGTTCTGATCTTTTGTCTATACACAGTAGTTATAGTTTTCTTAATGATAACATTAAAGATTCTGACAATATGAAGGTGGTCATGATTCAAAACTTAGAATACTCTTACGATTGTTATAAGTTAATTCAAAGTTATTACAACATACGACTATTATTTGTTCGAAATCTAATAAATAAATACAATTTGATCTACTTGTAGTTTTTTTAGCGATATTTTTGGTAAAGTGGTAATTTAACTCGGTATTTCTTAAGATTATCTGATGATGAGCTGAAGGCTTCGTAAAAAACAGTATAGAATTTACTTTTCCTTCAATGAAATAATTTCGCATGAAAAAATATCCTGGGTAAGTAAACCTCACTAATAAAACTAACATACAAGAAATATCCATTTCATAGCCTTTTTAAAATAACGCCAAACTGAGAATTTATAAATTTACCATACGTTTCAAGTCTTTGTTTTCCATCAATTTGATTCTAAAAAAATGATATAATTTTCGTCAATAATATGACACCTAGGAACCGATACGGAATCATTAGTATTCGAGTAGTGCTCACATTGACCAATTTATCATTGGTAACCAAATTTATTTGTGCAGAATTGAACATTGGGTTTTGATTTACTTAGTGCAATTATAAAAATACAAACATAATGTCTATTATTATTTAGTACCAAATTTTAATTTAGGTTTGAAACAATTTAAATTGAATGTAACAAATACATGATTAAAGTCGAAATAAATAAGTTTTATTCCGAAATCAATTTTTCTTGAAAGGAAAGAACATTCGTGTTTAGGAATCCAACAGAGATGGTTTTACATGAAGGTCTCCATATGCCGTGCTATGTACGTTAACTGAGTTTTACTCTCAGTGATTACTTAATTCATTCTTAACGAAATAATTGTTTCAAGTTTTTATTGAAGCAAATCACCTCGGTACTTAGTGTGTAGTTGCACAATATGGCGTGGTTCATTGACATAATTATTCAACGAAATTGTCGGTGAATCGAGACGATGTGGGCAGGTGTTTTTGTAAAAGTGGCGCCCGCCGTCATCAGACTTTCATTTGTTTGATAAATCGCGTTTTGACTGGCGACACGATCCATTAACGGGTGTATCGCCCGTCTCATGACTTACTTTAACTCGTCCCCTATCACATCTACTCGATAAACAAAAGAGCACCATCCGTCGTTACCGCATCCGTTTCGCAGTTGAAGAGTTTCTCAACTGGTAACTAGATGGTTTCCACAGGAAATAAGGCTAGGTAGTGGTGAAGAGCACCCAAGTGCTTATTATGTTTTTTTTTTCAGTACGGTTATTAACAAGTCTGGGCCAAAATTTACGTTTCGGAAGAGAAAATTACAGATATTAGGGATTACACAGACACGGTGAAGTTAAAAATAACGGAGAATCTCGATGGTAATTGAGTGGCAGCAGATATTTTGGAAGACGAAAATATTGTAATAAATTTTTAGGAATATTCAAAAGGTAGCGTTTGTGCTGTTTTTGGGAATAAAAAGTAAAAATAGGAGTATATGATTTCATCAGCAGTAGCTGATAAAGTTGTAAGTAAATAAGTTGTAAGAACCTTTAGGAAAAACTATGGACTTATTAGATCGACAATAACGAAATACAGATATCTAAATGTAGCATTCAGAATTTTAATAAAACATCAGAAATACCAAAACTCTGTTTACTGAATAATAGGTGTGACAACTTTACTCTATGTTTCTAAACTTGGGAATAAAACCAATATTTCAGCAAATTCCAATAGCAATAAAGAAATTTTACAAACAGGCCGAATATGTAAAATTAAATGTTCATAAAGTGTCTTTATTGCCATTGACAACGGGGTCTGACCTGACCGTTTGGAATTTGCTCTAATATATAGAATTTCTATAAATGTGATGTTATTCTCTCAAGTCCAGGGACATACCAAAATTCTATTCAAAACATTAAAATTTTGTACCAATTAACTAATAAATTTATTTCTATATAAAAATACATGATATGTTGTTTTAAGAAATTTATCGGTTATTTCTAAGACATAGAAGTGGTTAAAGTCGTATTCCTAAAGTTAATCAAATAAATTCCTTAAATTTAAAGTAAAAAAAAACGGCAAAATAATTTTAATTTTTAATATATTTTAAACTTAGTGGAGTAAAAAATACACTAACCATAAAAATTCACAAAATTTAGCATTAGTTGTTTTGTTTAGGATGTTATTATACCAGTGGACGTTACCTTAAAGTGATTATTAGTGTGTTTAATATTACCACAAATTTTATTTTCTCTTAGGATTTACAAACATTCTTGGTTTGCTCCATTTGTGCTGAATTAACTTTCCTGTTAAAATAAAATATGTTGCACTAGTTGCTCAATACTTTTAAGGGGTTGGCTATATACCAAGATTAGCTTCCCCAACCAATGATTCTTTACCCACATTACAGAATTAAAGTGATGAAATAGTGGAAAATAATCAACCGAATAACTACTGCAGATTTATGTTAAAGCCCATCACTAAAACTTTATCTTACTCCATCTGATTTTCAGAATCTTGATAAGAGATTTGGGAATATCAAAAGTGAAGGCTTAACTTTTCGGATGAAGATTGAAACAATGGATCTTTTTACATAAGAGTATGATATTTTCGTAACAGGTAAGAAGAGTATGACTTATAAGTGGTTTGGTATTTTTCTCTATCGCCATTGAATATAAAGTTTTACATTTAAAGGTGGGCCCGATGGAAAATTTTATAAAACAAATGTGCCAAGATGGTGACAGTTTCTAAAACAAAATTCCACCGAATAAGGGAGGCAGTCGACCTCCGTTGAGAACAAACCTGACTGAACCAGAAAAAAAGACGGCTTCATAAAGGTGTCATGATGTTCCGGACAAAAAAGCTGCGACCTATTACGAAATCATCTAAGCATTTCTTCTTATATCGCTTTGAACTGCAACATTATTTTTTTTGTATTCTCACATAGGTTTATTTCTCGAAAGTATTCGTCAGGAGTTCATCCGATATTCTAGCAAAACTTATTGATTTCTATTCTGAAAAACACAATTAAAATAAATTCTCCTGAAATGTTTGTTTCGATTTCCAAAGTCTGAGTTAAAAATTTAAGTTCCTAGTAGTAAATACTTATAGACCATAGTCATCTACATATTGCTTACTTACGTTAAATAACATTACTTAGTAATCAGGATAATCTCCATCTCTAATATAGAGAGACGACACAAGTGGAATGGTCAGAAACAGTGCTATCAGATTTTTATTGGTCGATTAGCCAGTAAACTCCAATGAAAAATGTGAAAAGGAAGAAGTGATATGATATCAATATAGAACTAGTTAGATTGTCTTATGTTTTTAGTAAAATAAGTCTAGATATCAATTACAAAAAAGTTATGAGTGACAGATAGTTCTTCCTATCTCCGCTTTTCTTATAAATATAATTGGGTTCGTTAATGATTGTTTCAGTCTTCACTTGATGAAAATTCATTTTTAAGATTACTTAAAAACCCTAAACACTTGGTTAAATTTTTACTCTTTATTTATTTTTATTTGACATATGTTTCGCCGAGTCTGGCTTCTTCATTGTATTTACAATTTATGAAGCCAGACTTGGCGAAACATTCATCAAATAAAAATAAATAAATAGTGAAAATTTAACCAAGT
The DNA here is from genome assembly GCA_034190945.1 of Octodonta nipae. Taxonomy (NCBI): domain Eukaryota; kingdom Metazoa; phylum Arthropoda; class Insecta; order Coleoptera; family Chrysomelidae; genus Octodonta; species Octodonta nipae. Next base: position 46,905,314 of record CM067218.1, on the reverse strand, counting down.
GTTTCGTGTTTTTAAGTAATCTTGTGTTAGCTACTCCATGTAATTTCATTATTTAATGTTTAACAAAACTGTTAACTGATTTTAGCGCAAACCTGTTCCATAATCTGAAAATATTTGTTCACTATGTCTTGAATATGCGTATAAAATAAAAACAAAATGTGTTAAAAGTAATTGATCACCATACTTTGCTGGTCAGTCAACTCATAATCTAAAAATTAATTTTAATGATTTTATTTTTAAAAACTAATATTGCCGCATAGAAAAAAGTTGTTTTCATTAACTATTTGCATATATTTTTTCGATAACTTGTAGTCTGCTTGTTAGCAAACACCAAGAGAATTTATTTTTTGATAAATCATTAGGCTATTAACAGCGTTGAACCTTTCTATTAAAATATCAAGGTCCGTCTGAACTGATGGGAACATAATTCAGTGATATTAAAATCCTGTTTTTATACCGCACTCGTCTATACTGCTACAAACTTATACTTTTCTTAGATCATTGTTTGTTCGGCTTTACTTTAATATCACTGAATTAAATTTCAATTTAGTTATTTCCGTTTGTCAAGGGGACTCGAGTTCAATATAAACAAATTTGGTTTCAAATGAAATTTGTCAGTCTTTTAATTTTCTGTTTAATTTTATTCAAATAAAATATATCTTGACAACAAATTATGATTATGATTCTATTGTGCAATTGATGAAAAATTTTTAAGTGGACAAGAAATTGGAAATTTCGTCACAGACGTTTTAATGGAGTGATCTTCTAAGTAGCTGCATTATTTCTACGAAGAAACCTCATGAACATAGGTGCCTACACTTAAAAGTTACTATATTACACATTCCCTACCATTTAAATGTAATTTTCAGAATAGAATAAATCGATAGCTTAAGTGCAAAACCTCGAAATTTTCCTATTTTGTGTTTAATTCACCAATTTATAAATATTGGTATCTATTAAACTGCAAATACTTACAAGTCGCATTTTAATATTGTAACAGCTGTAGGAAAGTACCTACAAATTTTCCCCCTAGCACAAAAATTGGAAGGCCTTATTAAAAATATTTTTAGTTCGTTTTCTCTCCTTTAATATTAATAAAATTCATCTTAAGAGGTTTTACACTTTAGCCATCAAAATATATACTCATGTTTTTCAACAATTTGTTACGTTCAATATTTTTTCCGAATAGCTTTTGATCATATAACAAGAACCAGCATTGAAGTACTTCTCTGCCAGTGTCAGAAACAAGTTACTCTAATTTTGTAATTTAAAATCTGCACTAATTTTGTTTTTCACTTTTATGATGTCTATTTGGAGAATTTGCCTAGACTATATACGAATATCATATTAAGTGTTTTTCTTTAATGATTTATGTCGATATCTAAGAACGATCAATGTCAAGTAAATGTTAACGTAATAGTGGATATAAAAATCAAATTCAGTCAATAACCTAAAATATATATCTCTGCGTGGAAAGGTATTTATATACTTTGTATTATTTAATTAGCAGTTTCTGTATGCAAAATAAGTAAAAATATGCACATATAAACTGCCGATTGTATTCACCTTGTTTAAAATTCACATAAATGTGGCGCCATTATAAAAATAGCTCCAACAACAAACAAAATGCAAAATTGGTACTATGATTTACGATTCTTTAAGCATATAGGGAAATTACGAATGGAATTTTCTCGTTTTAACACGTAGAACTTGAGAGATTATACATTTAAATTCTATAGGTGGGATATTCTCGTGTTATAAATGTTGTATTAATATATATTTTTAAAACGCACGATACGCATATCTATTTGTTCTAAATTAAACAATGGTATTTAACGAGTATTACGTAGGTATACCTAATAGAAATGATTTGAATGATCGTGACTAAAAAACGTCGATTTAATGTATGCGAAACCGGTAATTTTTCTGCAGTTTCTTCAGGGTAAAATGAGATCATCAGGAAAAAATATTTCTGATCCATATCGTCTCATTAATGATAATTTGTGCTTTTATTTTTTTTTATTTCGAATGCATGCTACATTACTGTCATTATTCACCTACGCTTTCTTTTATAAGTTGCGAAGCCGAAAAAAAATATTACTTCGCTCGTTCTTACTGGTATTGTTTAAAAGCAATTAATGGCTTGATAGAAGGCCTGATTTCTCTAGGTTGGAATTAAAAGGCTATATTATCACGCGAAGACCAGCATTTACATTCACTGACGAGGATTCGTTAGGGAATGTATAAAGACATATATCAAGTTGTTTCTGGGTAGATACCGAGATATTTCAAATAATTTGAATACTTTTATTTCTTGGTGAAGTATTCCTAAATCTATTTAATTGGAATACACTTTAAGTGCAAATAAAAGTAATAATAATACTTTTGGGGAAGTTTGTTTGGAAATATTTGAAGTTCAAATTTTTCGATTATACATTATTAATAATTATCGACACAAAACTGATTTCAATTTATATCAGTTCTGTGATTAAAGGAAATACAAGCAATTATTTGGTAAAAAAAATTTGCTATATTCTTCATTCTACATTTTTCAAAATAAGTTTATTTTTATTAAATTTTAATACTTTATACTAAACATTTTACTGACTGGATTAAATAAATATAAATTTAAGTTTTAATAATATATAAATTAGCTATGCAATTAGTTTTTTTAAATTAAATAAAACCTTGTTTTGTAAAAAAATAATTTTATTTACTTTTTACTTTCTACTACGATATAAAATTCCACTTCTAAGATTTTATAACACACACGATCAGGTGAAGTTACATAAAAGCGGAATCCTGGAAGAATTTTTGTCACAGACTGTGATTATGCGATGAATGAAAATACACTAAATTTTTTGTTTATAAATTTGAAACTGTTATATATGGTTCATCCTTGCCTAAAGGAGTATTCTGTAATAGTATTAAGTATAATTACTTCTTCATCTGCAGCAAACAATTTTTTTTAGAGTTCGAATGTAATATTAGCTAGAGATCAAACCTAAGTCTTAATTTGGGACTGACAACACCAATGGTAGGAACTAGTGCATTATTATGTTGACTTTACATGTTAAAATTGTATTCCGTCATTTAAAGGTATCAGTTTGCAATATTATTTACCGCCTCCTAATAACCAAGATTATATGTTAACTGAATTTTTCACCAATAAGATTGTATTTGCATAGTCTTGAAAAAGTAATTTACAGATTACAAAGATCTATAAAGTGATTCCTTACATTCGAAGTGGACATAGACTCGGGCAAGGGGACCCTTATCAACAACTCTGTTCAAGTTGGTACTGGATGACGTAACTATAATATCAAAATCTCTGGGTAGAAAATAACTCAAGAGAAAACAGGATATATGGTAATGGGAGTCATAGAGAGTAACACGGAAACTAACCGTAGAAGTAAGATATGGGCAAAAATATAGTGTCAGATGAAGGATGCCAGAAAAAATGACCAATAGAAAACCGATAGGAGTGAAAAGAAAAGGACGATCTCTGAGAAGATGACTGAACAATGTTGGAGAAGATCTGCTTAGAATGGGCATAGAGCGGAGAAAAGCTAGGACATATAGATATGAATGGAGACGTTTAGTTAAGGAATCTTTGTAGATATTATAAATGTAATAAATTAAGAAAAATGTTACACATAATGTAATTAAACGACCTAGGCCTTCATGGCCTGTTGTACCTTATAAATAAATAAAATGAACCGTGCCTTAATTATATTAGTTTACTTTATATACCAATACTGCTGGCATTTAAAGCTTCCACTTTTTTTCAAGATTATTTTTCTCATTAAGGTTGATGTATAGCAGAAATCCAGTCACCAAATATAACTTCTTGTAAGCGACGATTTTGTTGAGAGATTAAATTCGTCCAGTTCGATATGTAAATAGAACATTAAATCATCTTTATTTCTGTATTGCGTTGTTGACTGACACTAGAAAGATGTGATAAAATAGATTTGAACTTACTGTTACATCACTATACCAATTCGTTTATTTTGTAGATACATAAATATTGTCGTTGTCGGTACGTTTTGTGAGAGTTTTATCGTTGGCGATAAAGTAAATTTTTTTATTTCAATTAGTTCAACAAATGGTCATGAACTGGGTTCTGCAGATAACTTCTTTAATTGCCTGATGGAAAACGTTTGAAGTTTGCTACAATTTCTGTGAAAATACGTAAAACTGATAACACGTGTATTATTTATTATTGACTATCCCATACATATTTGATAAAATGAATTCTCTAGTGTAATATGTGTTAACACCAAGTGTATTACTCTTCATGCCACACCAGTTTTATTTGTATTCTTTAGTAATGTAGACAGTTGCAACTAAAAATAAGCATTTATATAATATTGATCATTAATGAATTCTGAAATAGGAAAAACAGAACAAATTCAGTACTTTTTTTCTCCTGGATTTGTCATACCATTATTCTTGTTATTGTTTAGTAGTTATTGTTAGTGTTAATAAAAAAAAAATGGAAATTGTAATTATTACGGTCAAATTTAGACCATTGGTGACCTTTATTTTTAAATAATTTATGGTTCACTGGAAACATGTGGGAAAAATGTACATTATAAACCCTACGATTCTCTGAAATAGTGATCGTCCAGCAGTAGTTCATCAGACCATCAGGTTCCACCTTAACTGATAGCGATATTCATCTTTGGAATGAGGTCCTCTTTCTGTGCCTATAGCCCCCTAATTCTCATGAAAAAGTGCATGCAGACCAGATCTGAGTCCGAAAAGTGATCTTAAGTTACATATTGCAATCCAAAGAGTTATGTGTGTAACAAAAGCCCTTTAACCATTCTCTATAATTGTCATTGTTAACAAATCCTTTCGTTAATTTTTTTGCTGATTTCATTTTGAATTCGAAAATCCATATCTAATGGAATCCATCGGAGATCCAAAAGTTTTGAAAATTCTAATTTGATACTGTGTAGTGGATTAATTACATCATAATGCATCACAAGTGGTAAATGCTTCGCATACGGATTGCCCATGAATTAGATATGCAGGTCGTCAAAGTGATAATTTTTATAATAGTCTACTGATCTGTCCCTATATGGCAATAACTTTTAAATCACAGTAGATTTAAAAGAAATATATACTGTAAGGTTTTTTTCAAGTAATAGTCTCATGTTTCTTTCATATTAGCAGTACAGGAAAATCTCCAAAACTGAACTAAATTTAAATGATTTCTGCGGTTTTATGTTGAAAAAAATTCTAGTCCTTTAACCGGGACCCTAAGAATCCTGCATATTTAGACAATTTCCATCGCGATCAAAGTCATTAAGGTCTTCCTTGAATTACCAAATGATTTTTTTCAAGCTCAGAATTGTCATAGTTATCAACATTACATGGACTTAAGTGGAGGGTAGTTCCTACTCAATTTCTATAGATGCAGATGGATCTGGGATAGGTAAATTGGCTCTATGGGAGTCTGGTTTCATTGCTGAAGGTACAATAGGGTATTTAATGACGTATTCTGCATTTAGAAGTATGTTTTTTTCCTTCAGTAAGATAAAAATAGTAGTCTGAAATATGATACCACCGCTCGGTCCAAATCATAGATTTAACAAACGCTTTATGACGAATAAAGACCATCTGAGAATATAGAGTTTAATTAATAGTAATACAACTTGAATTTGTAAACATCTTGATTTACTTTTCAAACGTTATCGCTGATAAAACTTGTCCTTTATTCTTGATCCTTACTTGACTGGGTGTAACTGGAACTGATAGTTATTTGCTCATCTCGGGTGACTGACTGCTTCTCCCTTGTTGCTCATTGGTATATCGCGGTCGCCACTGAATAGTTGTTGTTGTCTTCTGACGTCTGATTCTTGTCTCATGTACGTCCTGTTATAATCAGAATATTATATCTAACAGTGCGCTTGTTGTTCCAGGTGAATTTTTTTCTTGGGATTCTGGAGTATTTCATGATAATGTCTTTAAAATAGTATATAACCTTATGAGCAGGTTTTTTGTGTAACTGATTTTCCTATTTTTGTTTGGTATAATAAATAAATGTAATGCCCCGTGGAAATTAATAACTGGTAAAAATATTTACAGATATTAAATGGAATGAACAACAAACGGTACTAGTAAGGCTCATGTCTAAATGCTTAAAGAAATAGAATTGTGTGTCCTAAGCCGTATTTACATCTTCTAATGATTGGACCTATCAAATCTCTGCTATATCATTTAGTGATGTAGAGTAACATGGTGTATAATTTGATCATAATTACATTGATCTTCTATAAAAAAATTACTCCAATTCGCCTGATTTAGACCCGTTTTAGTTTAAGGATATGGGTAGATATTCTTTTACAACATTCAGTCTGACGAAACAATTTAAGAATTTTGTGTTTTTGTATATAGTAGTAATTGCAGTTTAAATTCAATTGTTTAGTTATAAAGTTTTGTTTTTCTGAAAGTACTTATTTTGACATTATCATTAATTATGTATACATATAATTAATTTTATAGGGATTGCTATTTTGCTTCAACTTTTATCAGGCTTAATTTAATGGATGCTTTATTCCCTGTTTAGTTTTTTTTCAAATTTATGTAAATCTACTATTTTCAGATTCATAATCTGTCTTTTTGTATTGCCCCGCTGATTTTCTCCCAACACAAATTTATTTTCCGAAGTTTTTTCCTTTCAACAGATAGTAGATTTGGCAGCCACGTTACGTTTTCCGCGGTGATAAATGAATGCTTCCTAGAATCATAACTAGTTCTGTAACATTACGCGGCTGGGAAATCTTTGAAACGAATAGATGTTATAAACAAAAGTGTCTTGTGATATATGGTTTGATTTATAGTACAGCCACTTAGTAATGTGATTTATAGCTATAATTTGTATCAAATTATACCATAACGTCAATTTGAAATGTTACATATAACATTGAGAAGTTTTAAATTCTCCGCACGATTTTTTTGTTTAAATTGTTTAGTGACTTTCTAAGGCGAATAACTTATACTCATTAAGAAAATTTAAGCGAACTGACCTATTTATGTAGTAAGAAAATATTAACAAGCAGCAAAAATCAAACAAGGAAGATAAGAACATAAATTGGTACAAAATGCGTTGATCAAATACTCGTAGTAAGAATTCATATAGTGCAACCTGGCATAAAAAATAATTACTTTTATGTTTTTTTTGGGCAATAACACCACAATCGAAATAAAACGACGTATATTGAAGAAAAACCAAACGTTTCAAAGTCTATTCTGACTTCGTTGTCAATGGCTTTATATTTATTGATGTAAATTGCAAAATGAAAATTTGATTTATTTATTTTTGCAATTTACATCAATAAATATAAAGCCATTGACAACGAAGTCAGAATAGACTTTGAAACGTTTGGTTTTCTTTCAATATACGTCGTTTTATTTCGATTGTGGTGTTATTGCCCAAAAAAACATAACAGTAATCAAGAGTATGCCACAAACAACGTTTAGAAGACAATAAAAAAGTTGTAACAATAGGAAGGGTGTTGGAAGTAACTAAACAAAATAAAAAAAAGCTTCTGCATCACAAAAACATACTTTCAAAATTTTAGCCTTCTCATTACTCCAACTTTTTAAAACGCGATATACAAATATTTACTGTTTTAATAAATACCCTATTTTCAATCAACAATTCAAATGCTATGTTCAAATTGTGAAGCACATGAGTGAATATAACCAGCAAAGAAAAATTATTGATGATTAATACGTATTTAACATAACGTGTTGCAAAACACTTTAATGGATCAAACTGGAATATATGAGATAATTGAAACAAATGATTTTCGTCTTGAGATATATTCTGACCTCTTCGCCTTACTGTCAATCTAAAAATAATTTATTCGAGTTATTTGTATGATATATATATATATATATATATATATATATATATATATATATATATGTAGTATGTTGTCAAATGCATAAACGAATAAACGTTATACCAACATAATCCTGTATAGATAACGTTATAGTTTAAGTGACATATTTTATGCGCAAATAAAAAACCACATCTTGGCGCCAAGTTACATGTTTACCTGATAGTGTACAGCAATAGCTTATTTAATATTTATTTTTAATTATATTTATGTTTCGTAATTGGCAAGTGCACACTAATTGAGCTGCACTTTTTTATCATAAAGAAAATATTATTAATGACTTTTGCAAATACTGTGCAGACAAATAAAATTACAATGCAAATCTGATATAAATGTGTTTAATGAATGCTTGGCTAATATTCATTTCTTAACCTTCCAGTAGTATGAAGTAATGACAGAATTTCAGTTGACTAGATAGAGATTTTTTGTTACATTAAATTTACATGAAATAAATGAGAGATATCCAAATACCTATCACACTCTGAAAAATAAAATTGTACCCATTTGTCGTTAGCTAGTTTAGTATTAAATTTTCAAATGTGTTAAATTAGAATTGTAGGTGCCTATACACTCTTTTCATACACATGTTGAGTACAATCAAGTGTATCTCAATATATATACACCACACGGAGCTATGTGAAGAAACAAACTGACCAACTATTAAAAACTAAACCAATCTGACAGAAAGTTTATATACCGAGAAAAATACGAAATTGGATGTTTGAATAGGATTCTAATGTGAAAATAATTTTTCAAATCGGGTTGAAAAATCTGAGAACAGCCCATTCAAACACAGCCTATTTAGTTTTATAATTTGGTAATGCTGAAGATAATCCCTTTTTCGTTTAAAAAAGATATAAACACTATTGCAAATATAGTGTACCTAATTTGTGTTGATACATCAAAAATAGAATAAGATTACAGTCACTCCTGAATATATATATTCATTACCGAATTTGAAAATTAATGGTAACAAAAATTGGATGTTGTAACCCAATAGTAAATATTCCTGATACAATCAAAAGTTTGCACAGCAGCATCATATTTACTATTCCATTTTTAATTTGTACCTATAAAAAATTAAATCATGAGAATATTCTGAATAATTAAAAAATGGTTTTTTCAAGCATGTTACTTCGGCGACACATTTTTCAACTTTCGTTAAAATATTTTATGTGAGATTTCACAAAAACAATATTCCAACTACAATTAATCGAGTCTGTAATGAGGCTACAGTTACTGCAAATATTTGTATGGTGATGTGCCAAAATTTCGGTGCCCAAAGTATGTATCGATGCAAGTTACATTAAATTTTATTAGAAAATTTTTAATGCTGTTCAAGACGGCGAAATGGCGCCGCTGTTTTGACTGGACTCCATGGCAAGTAATGAGTGAATGTCTAAATTTATCACTAAGCGACGACGCTTCTTTTAAATTGATTATTATAATTCATTCAGCTCATTCATGAATAACATATTCCGACATTTTTTATGTACACTATTTGTTTCTTTATTTGAAAGGTATCTCTTGAAAGCTAACTCAAGCAAACGTTTGGTCATACAATCAATTTATCAGTTTTAAGTAATTTTTTCATGGAGAAATTTACTACTTATTCTGGAAACTGGAATTACTGGAAACATTGGTATCTAACAGATAGATAAATAATCATAATGTAATTTCTCAATTTACGATTTTTGGTGAAGTCCCAGGCACTGAATTACTATAAATACTACATTGTGGGTATTATTCCACTTGGTAAAGTCTGACACTATGATTAAGATACTTAAATAATAAGTTCCGAGAATAAAAAATAGGATGCCTCAGTTAATACAAGCAAATTAGGACTAGTGTTTTAAGAAAAACTCTACAATAGTCAAAGCTATTTGTTGACGCTTCGGTAATCGCGAAGTAAAAAAAATAAATCTAAATCTAATCCCTCAAGAAATTCGAAGAGAAAATTAGGAATTCTCCAGTTTTAAGCTAATTATCAGCAAAACTTTTTCGTAATCCCAGCAACTAAGAAAGTTGAAGCTGCGATATCAATATGGAGTAAAGCCGGACAAGGGTGGGCCAAAGTGAAAGCGTGGATTACAAGTGTCATTTTAGTGAGTGGATCACAAGTGTGGCTTGTTCCGAATTGTTCAGAAGCTTATTTAAAGGGAAATAATACTCACCTTGTGAAATTGAAGCTACGTTTCCAGGTAATATTTTTGCCACTTTATGCGACGACTACATATATTCCAACTTATGGACCAAGGAATAATCCGGACTTATAATTTTTGTTTACATTAGAAGCACCTTCAAAATCACACCATACCATCTAATGTTAAACAGTGATAGAAAAATCTGGCCAAAGGAAAGTGTATTGTTAAAATATATTAACTATGTAGTTGCAAGGACCGAAACCTGGATTCCATACAGGTCCAAATGTTAACGAATAGGATGCGATGGTTTTGAAGGAGAGTTGCTTGAATCGCAGGAAGGATTATGAAGAAATGTTAATTTATTACACTGACGACGAAGCTTCAACGAGCACTGAAAAAGTAGCATTAAACTTAAGGATAACAAAATCGGCTGTGATTTCCTCATAAAAAAAAATTGTCTATTAAAAAAGTGTTGATTTTAAAATACACTTTTGTAATGTTATGGCTGAATAGTAATTCGAATTGAAAGACCTTTTATAAGCATCAAAATAAGAAAAAGAGCGGCTGCCAGTCGAGTCTGTATTAATTCTAACATGTAATTTAGTTCTTAATTTAAATATAACTGCAAAGGAACATATGAGGTGGAAGTTAAGTTATGGGAAAATTATTTATTTTAAATATAAATGCATCTCCTTAGTATTGTTCAAAATGGCTGCTGTAATATAGTTTCATTTATAACAGATTAAAACAATTATATTTTAGAACAAATTTGAATAATGAAAAGTACTTGGGCGATCAAGCATCGCTCTGGAATTAGAAGTATTTCTCCTGTGTAAATTCACAAGGTACTCAAGCATAATTTGATAAATAATAAATTTGACACAAAAACAAACTTACCTCCGAACTTATTTTTCATTCGGTTTCAAATTCAAAGTATTTTTTGACATCGCATAATACCACACGTATTTTTTGTTGATACTCTTAAAGTCATGTGTAGTATATGCTCTAAAGTCCGATATTAAGGAATTTACAAATATAAGTGTAATATAAAATGTTTACTTTATAATATGAATTGGTTATAAGACAAATGTAATGGAAACTTGGTAAATTTTAACCACAGCTGGTATCGTTGCCCTTTTTTGTGGTGTTCTGATTGTTGACGTACGTCAAGTCTCTAAAATAGCGCAGAGAATTAGAATGAAAAGCAAATTTTGTGCTGGTATTGTATATTAATTGAATGTTATATTTGTTTATTTACTACAATTTATTGATTTTCTATAAAAGATGAGACTGAATATATAACCGGGCTCCTGTTTCTTACCCAGAACTAAGTTGAATGGGTATTCCAAGGTCAAAGAAGTGGCGAAACGAAGTCTACTTTTTACATTTCCCTACCATACTTATCTATTTTCTTATTATTTGTAAGTGCAGGCCTCCGATAAGATTCCGATTTAAAAAATACTAAATTCTTTAAACCACTCTATTTACTTAGTTTCTTTAATTTGATATATTATCTTAATTTGCAACCTTGGACCGCACCACAAGTAATAATCATTCCGCATTCACGGTTCCTGCATTTACAGCATATTCAGAGAATGTATTCTCTGCGAATAAGAAGCTTAGAGTCGACTTACAAAAGCTGACGCTTTTAACGACAACACATCAACCATGTGTGGAGATGTGAATGAGGACGTAGATAAGGCAAAGAGGGAGGTAAAAGCCTACGCACCAACAGCTTTACCTTTGAGACCTTTAGACGGACTACAAAAACAAATTGACAATGATATGGGAAATACAACGTTTTAATCAGAAGACGGGAGTGCTATTCGGTGTCGGATATCTGTTAAGTTGGATTATGGTTAATGCATTACTATAGATGTGAGAGATGTCGGTTGTACATAGTCGATGGCGAGGATAGCGGTGTATGCGGCGCGGTACGGCGGCGTATAAAAATAGAAATTACGAGTTCACCGCTGGCGCCAAGATTACGACCGAGCGTGCGGTTACGTCACACGTACACTCGAAAATATTGTGTACCGTCGTCGACGTCGACATCCATCGAGGTTATAATGTTCGTAGACCGATGCTCGTTGGAAGTTAGTCTTTCTGAATGATTATCGCCGTCTTAAATATATTTGAATAGTTCTTTCTGAATGTGAATTATGCGCCGTGAGATTGACAGCATTTGTAGACGAGAACTGACGAGTAATTTTATATACAATCGGTCCCAAGTAGGGCATCCGACCTCTCATGGAGGATCTATAAACGCAGAGCTTGTATTGTAAAATTCACTCTTAAATTCTATTTATAAGTAGGGTCATATTTTACAATGTCAAGGCGCTATCCCATTTCTCAGCATTTGGTCTCTCACATTCATTCTTAACAGACTTCAAAAAGAAGGTTCTCAATTCAATCTGTAGGCATGTTTTTTATTATGTGTGTTCAGTGATTACTCGAAACCGGTTTTGAGGAATTTGGATCCTTTATATTTTTTCCGGACATAGCTTCTACATTATTTAGAAAATCAGCAAAAACTTTTTAACAAACTTACTTATATCGTAAGCTTTGATGGAGGCGCTAGTATTAAAAAAGAAATGTCTGTTCGGAACCTGGGGTGCAATAAATGGAAAGTAGATTGGAACTAAATCAACATAAATGTCACTTAATCACTTTAAGATGGAGGTTCTCAATTGGTCTCTATACACAGTGTGTCCTCAAACGAAAGAAAAACTTTCTTAAGAATAATATTTAGAGAAAAAGTTATTCTTCATAAAGAACTTTTCATGGTCAGATATACGTAGACTGTAATTATTACGAAACCATTTGTGTTTAAAGATGAAAAAAGTTTTCAGGAGTCTATGTGGCAACTCTGTGGCTTTTATCAATATAAAATACAAAACAGGCACACTTTACAGATAATTCATAACATACATGGTACCGAGTAAGGTTTTCTGGTAAGGTAATTGTCCTACTACATTTTGATTCGGATACAACTTCAATATCTTATCTGTACACAAAGTGATGAGTAAAAATCCCAGACACAATAATCGAAAACCCCCTTACCTTCTGTCGAACACAGAGTGTTTGTAATGACAGTGACATCGCTGAGCAGGCTCACGCCTGAGCTCCCCTGAACGTCACATTTCTCTCTAACAATAGATATAATTGGTAACTACTAGCTGACGGTGGTTTTATTTGGTCTTTAATTCTGTCATAGAACGTTATAATTGCTTACCTCCAGTATGCTGATATATTGATTCGTCCTCATCTAAATTTCAGACCAATACTCTTTCCTTTCTTAGCAACAGGCAATGTGAATGTGAATATTAGAATATTCCTAATGCCAGGCCTTTTTGCCGGTGTGAAGTCTGTCAAAATCTAGCACTTAGTTTTTTATTGTACCAACGTAAGTTGTTTCTTAATTCGTCAACTAATGCAATACATGTCTTGTCGACTCCATAGATAAGTTTACAAAGTCTCTTCACCACTTATTTATATATAGCTTTATTGCTCATGCGGTAAACTTCCTCCCGTTGTAGTTCAGCACATAACTACCTCTGAATTCAGTAGTTAAAAAAAAACGAGAATCAAGAAAAGTGAAAATTTTGAACTCAAATTCATTGGATTTGATGGGATGTTTTGCTTGAAATTGCAACTTCCCAAAAATTCATTTAATTTTCTCTTTTTTAATTTTCCCCACAATGTCATGTAAGCTCTATCTACTGAGACCTGTAAAGATTCTCAATTCGATGACGTCCAATAATTCCGTCGAAAACACCTTTTGAAGCTCTGTATGTACTTATTTGTATGTTACTAGAATATATAGTATATTGAAGACGCGAGATGTGAGACCGACATCTAGGATTTTCAAGAAAATCAGTACACAGAGGTTCCGAATCTGGAGCCGTTCCGTGTAACTGCTGTTCTCCCTTAACACCTAGGACAGAATGTCAGGATAAAATTTTCAGGTTACTTCACCTGTCAGAGATATTGAATACTCACATCTCGCGTCTTCAAATTTAACGAAATGCATCAAATGCATAAAGAAATGTTCGAGAGGACATTCAATTGTGGGAAGCGCAACTGATGAAGGTTCCCGACCAGAAACAATATATGTTATATTTATATATAATATATATTGTCTTGCGTACAAAGGAATGACACCTCGAAGAGAGTATATAGTATATTATTATAGAACATGCAGCTCCAGCATTCTAGATGAATGTAAGCTAATTGTCTAGCCTCTATAACTCCAGTAACTAACACTGTGAGGTATTGAAAATTGTATTACTTGTCAAAAACTAATTTTCGCTAACTATGAGTAATATAGACTGTGGTGGGCTGGTTTTTATTACCGAATGAATCTTTTTAAACAAATAGATACGCCCAAAGTTTACGTATTTATTTACTTTATATAACGATATCAATTCTGGACGGTTTGAGTTGTTTTTTATTAAGAATCTCGATGAGGATCACAAAAGAAATATGTGCGTTGGTGATGGAACAGCGATTGAATGAATTGACATCAGTGCGTCTATACACTCGCTTTTCAGAATTCTATAAGCTTGAATACAAGACATTTTTTCCTAAGATATTGCACACAGGATGGCATCCACTTTGAAGTCTTGGATTAATTTTTTAGATGTCGTTAAATCATATGTATTAAATACTGTCCAACATGCCACTCGTTAGAGTGATTTTGCCCAAAATCAATGTACTATTTATTGAAAGAGGTTTAGTTAATTTACTTATTAATGTCGTTTATTTTTTAACTTACGAATCACGACATAACACGACTTCCAACTTGGAGTCCTCTAAAATTCCTAGACGACGCTAAAATATTGTAGTGTTAAATATTATTATTGACTCTAGTGTAAGCTCAAAAATAAGAGTGTTTGAATCAAATTGAGTAACAGATGACAGCTGTTAAGCTGTTTATACATATAGGCAAACTGTGTCTGAGATTTATTTTGTGCTCCATACACTAAGTATACGCTAAGTCTTACTCCATGATGAGAAACGATGGTATAATTGAAACACTGTTTAAAACGACATATATGTTAAAACGTCACATAGCACCTACTTAACCGGAAATGACGCTGAACTTTTGTGTGTTACCGATAAATACACCAAACCTTTCTTTTTCAAGCTTAACGACGTTTTGACAACGACGTTGTCATCTTCACGGAGTAAACCAAAAACTGATAAAGTTATCTCAAACTACCTAGTATTTCCCTTGTCGATTATTCAGACATTACCTAGCACTTCAGTAACTATTCATTAAATATTTTCTTTATAGATAAATGTACCTAAGTATTAGCCTAACAAATACATGAAATGAGTCTCAAATATCGATTCATATAACTCAAGTTACAAATTATTAATCTCTGACCTCCACCATGATGTCGGCCGTCGCCAATTATAATCATATCATGTTTTCGTTGGCAGATCGTCGCCGTACGAATGACGTTCTTATCCGATAACGCAAGTATACTTAATCTTTATAAAACAGATAAGGGGGTACCGACGGAAAAAATATATAAAAATTTAGGCTAGCGCCCGGCGCCACAGGTCGTCTCTGTTATCGTACGCGAAGGCCGTTCGAAGGACACATGTGACAACGTCGCAAGTCGCGCCATGGCACACACATGGAGTACAAGCGCAACCAGCGTATGGCATGGCACACCTTGATTTAAGGATTGACACTACGGTTCGATGTCGCCTACGGATGGATTAGTAATGTCACATAACACAAAGTGCATTTTGTCATGCGGCGTGTCGATAAACATTTGAGGCAAGAATAAATGTTTTTCCTTTGAAGTTTCTTTGGACAGTGACGGTACCGAGAATGGGAAAAAACGACGGTTAACTGTTTCTAAAGCCATTTTAACTGTTTACTGAATTCTTTAAAATATCTAACTTTTTTTTGTACAGTACTCCATAAAAAATATGTTAAAAAGCTTGTCATTATTTAAACCCAAAAACATACTTATAAAGTTATATCGTTGCGCAATACTTTTTCCAATGGAGGAATACAGCAGATGTTATGGTATGGTAAAGAGAACACCTTAGGTCCTACGACAAAAGAATATACATGAGATAGCTTAAAGAATTATTGCACAAGATGGCAAATTGAAGTACCTATTCAACTAGATCCAAATGATTCCGATAAAGAGGCATACATATTTGTTTAAGGTTGAACACCTGATCAAAAGTCGGACATGTCACAGAAAAGCGTCCCTTCATTGGAACTGTATGCAATCAACTGACAACATCTCACATGACGCAAGAAAAACTGGACCAAGCACGGAAGCAAGAAAAGTAAAAGATATGCTGGTCGAAACAAGGGCCAACAACTTTATTGGACGGATGAAGAAAGTATTTATTTAGGTTATGATGAGAAATGATTAATACTTGCAATGTACAAAAGATCATCAACCCTTTGAGGAGAACAGGGGCGGATTCAGTGTGAAACTAATGAAATGCCTTATTTTTTCAAATTGTAGAATGAAAAATTAGGGGAGCTGTATAGTTACCCAAGAAGAAACATACACACACACACACACACACACACACACAAATAGCAGATGATAAGAAGAACATGTTCAAAACCAAGTATTAAATAAACCATGAATTAACGTCTGGACAGCAGACAAAAATTTACATTTCTATATTAATAAACAAAATAATGTGCTGTTTCTTAATTAAGAGTAATCACCGGAAATGTAATTACTTGTGCAATGGCAATTTTTTTTACACAAGTTTTCGCTAAGTTTTCTTTTGGGAAATGTCGTATTACTCTATTCTTTACATATACACTACTTATAGATACTTTTCTCATTTCCTAAAATATAATTTAATGAAAAATTAAGTAAAATGGACAGTGCCTGAATAGAAGAGAATTTCAAATTATTCATACAAGCTCATCAAATTTTCACATAGTACAAGAGTTCAAGTAAACACTTGAAAAAATTATTCAAAATTGATAAGCAAACGTTGATTAAAATCAGTTCATCATCGAAATATTATTTTTAAACTGATAAGAGATTGGGGTATTTTTTATAATACTTTTTATAAATGTATTTCACTAATAATGTAATGTTAGATACATATAGGAACTTATTTAAATTAAATAAAGTACAAATTTGGGGAACGATGGTTATGTATGATTCATTAAAAAATATAACGTGACACTAATAAACAAGATAACAAGAGTAAAATGAATGTAATCTATTTATCAGTAAATTTAATTTTTACAGCTCCTATGCAATATTTAAAAATTTTGAAGACGATGCAACTCTTAAAAAAGTGTATTTTTTCCAAATAGCGAAACAACTAAATGATGACGAACACAAAGTCATTGATGCAAACTTTTTGAGCCATTAGATTGATACTAGAATTTGAAATAGTTTAAGGAATACTGAAAGTATTTTCACTGCACTTCACCTACCAGTAGTGAAATTACGGTAATCTAAATTGTGAGACTGATTGTGATTAGTGTTTGTTAATCACATTTTGTCACCTATATAAATTATGAAGAATTTTACTATCCAACAAATTAAGAGTTTTAAACTAACATCCAAAAGTTATTTTCCTCAAGATAAAAACTCCACTAACGGGATTTTAATTCGTTCATCCTATTTACCTTCTCTGTTTCCAAATATGTTGTACTAGGATTTAACTAACAAGGCCCGTTAAACCAGCATTTGTACATTTCAAAAAATCTATTACACCTAGAAGTCACGATCTATGAGAAAAATTACTTAACAATATCTGAAACTTTTCTAAATATTTCTGGTAATTCTGAAATAATTAAATTTAATATATGAGGATTAATTCGTATATAAGTTCAGGCAGCAGTAGTGGTAGCGATTCCATTCCATATGATCGAGCACATACTAATCACTGTCCCGTCTTGCTGGATGGATTCCATATATGATGACAAATTGTAACGGGTCAAATGTAATGCTACTAATTTATTATTATTATTATTATTTTAAAACTATAGAACGTTCTACAAAACCTTGAATATAATAAACTATAAGATATGTTTGAGATTGTATCGTTCTAATATCTTTCCGAATTATTCTTGTACAAATACGTTGAGAATAATTCAAATTATATGTTTCTATGATTACATTTGAACCATTCTTCCTCAAATTACACTAAGCTGGTTAATGACAGTCAAAACTTGGCTTGCTCGGTGCCATTTCAATTTTCACCTGTGCGACAGTAAAATGTTATAATTGACTTCAAACTAGTTTTAAGTGCTCTATGACGTAGTACTCTTTATTCCCAACGTTTAACACATTCTTTTAGAAATGATGAAATATAAAAGAAGGCTTTAAAGTAAAACATAATTAGCAAAAATAATTTACTTAACAACACCTAAACTGGCGCCAGGGATCTCGTAAAAAATATCGCCGCGTTAATTTAACTTGTAAAGTATTGTTTAACCAACAATATCAAAATGTTTTATTATGTCTAGACGCATTAGAAACTATAATAGCGATGTTTGTCGAGGTATCTTGTGTCACATTCAAATTACAGAAAAACCTTAATCTAAATAAAAAACCGCAAACCAAACCCTCAGAATATATATATATATATATATATATATATATATATATATATATATATATATTTCTTATGTGTTTGCAAAAAAAAATTCCCCATATTCTTTACCGACAAGATTAAAGAATTATTAGATAATGTACCTACAATTAACACAATGATATGTTATCACAATGTTTGTTTGGCGGCTTTAAAAAAGACAGAAAAGGTATTTACATAGGGTCTTGAGAATACATGTCATGCATTGGTTTTTCCGAGAATTGTATTTACTAAAAAAGTTAGTTCGGCCATATATATAATTTATCCATGGTTTCTAAGAAAATACAGTTGAAGTTCTGAATGAGATCATTAATCAATCATATCGTAGAAAATTTCGAAAATAATTATTGACTTCGGTAAGACTAGATGAGTGTACAACTATTCTTCCGACTAGTAGTTTTTTTATTGCACATTTAACTATCAGCAGAATGTTTTAGCAATCTATTTTTGTAATTCAACATTTAATGTTGTTTACATAAAATAAGAAATTTACAAAAATATTATAATTTCTACTCCGGAGTAATTATCAACATTGTTCTTAGGCGGGTGAATACCGGCAAGAACCAGTAAAGTTTCCTAAATTTAAGTTTAAATAGAAATATTAAATATAATTGACAGAAACGGTACTGGACGAGAAAAGGCAATATCTTAACACACATTCCTAATGCACCTATTATTGACTAGTCAAGGAGTTGGCCAATATAAAAAAATATGAATCCGAGATAATCAGTATTCAAGAACTAGATGTGATTACAACTAATTTCTTGAGAGGATGCTACCAAAATTGAACTAAAATTAATTGCAGCTCTGGAAAGCCTAAAATATGTTAAAGAAACCGTGGGCTACTTTTCATAAAATAACTGAAAGC
Organism: Octodonta nipae; assembly: GCA_034190945.1. Taxonomy (NCBI): domain Eukaryota; kingdom Metazoa; phylum Arthropoda; class Insecta; order Coleoptera; family Chrysomelidae; genus Octodonta; species Octodonta nipae. The sequence continues at coordinate 46,885,770 of CM067218.1, read as the reverse complement.
ATTTATATTAAAATTTAGGAACCGAATTCAACAAACAGCCCATGAAACCTAAAGTAAAATGCTGGAAATATATGTCATATGTGGTTTTTCTCTGAGAGAAGTCGAAACCTTTGAGAAAATTCGGTTACATATAATTTCATCTTTTATTTCCCCCATTCGAATTGGATGCTTTTTATTAAGGTTTAAATCGGACTTTTAGGAATAGCGTATTCAGCAAAAAAAAAGAAATCACTAAATAAATTGGTAGCCAATTAGCAAACATAGGCGCAATATGTACTTTTCTCATAGCAATTTTCAACAAAAAAGTAAAGAATTATTGCAGAATCATCGATTCCGTTTTTAAATAAATAATTTCAGGAAATAAAATGTAATTTTAAATCAACAAATTGTAGCCCAAACTGGAGTAGCAATTTACACATAAATACTAAACAGCATAATTCGATGATTTCTATTTTGTTTGTAACACAGAAATTTAAAAATTAAAAACGGCCAGAACATCCACATAACTGACAACTGTCTGTGAGATATGAAAACTAATAATTTCGAATCGTTTTGATATTAGATCCGGAGTTAACATGAGTCAAAAACACTTGGAAAATATCAATGACTACTAATATAAATGGACGGGCCTGTTTACATAAAAAAATGGGTTGAAAGATGTTTGCCGGAAAATAGTAAACAGCCGCTTACCGATGCCAAACTTCATTCCATTGTAACCACTAAGACGTAAATCTAGGCATGTATGCATTGACTGAATGCCTGAACGGCGGTACTTTACGCCGTTTATGTCCAGCAGGCAACAGCGCAAGTCTGCTTATTTACATTTTGAATTGAGGTTAACTTCGTAATTTATTTTTAAAGTGTTTTGGGGTTGAAACTTGTTTTGAATTCAGTAATTATTTTGTTTAAGTATAAAAAACAATAATACTGTGGTATTTCAGTGTTTTACATGCAGGAAAACGGCATATTAGTTTGCCGAATTATAACTACATTTTACGTGAATAAATAAATGTTTTGATAATTACAGTTACATATTAGTAATTAAGCCACTAATTGTTTTTGTTATTGTGCACCTCTTTTAATGTATTTTAATATATTTAAATTTGTGGAATAGGACGTAGTTCTATTATTTTAAATCTGAATAACATGACCTTTAATTTAATGTAGATGGACGCTACTGTTGGGGCCGGAAAATTTGTAAACAAATATGTCTGTTTCTATTTTTTGTGTCTCAAGTTTCAACCCATTTTTCGTTTCGTCGTATATGAGAGTGCCAGTTCCATTTATATTAGTAGTCATTGGAAAATATAAAAACATATATGCCAAAATAGTGAAAAAAAAAACACAAATCAACGTATTAAAAAATACTTTTTTCCTCTAAGGGGAATCTATTAGATAACAAAGATACCTATTAACATCTTTTGAATGAAAAATCCAAAATAATACTAATCTTGAAAGTAAATGAAAACCCAAAATCGCAAGACAAAAGAAAAATGAAACAAACAAAAGATTAGTAATATCATAATAAAATAATAGAAACATTTTATCAATAGCCTCTTTTATAGACATATGCCAATTCACTCCATACAGTACAAATAGAAAAGCAGTGAATCCGTGGAACAAAATTATTAGTAATATATGTATGAGTTACAATTTTGTTTCGACACTTATTTTTTTTTCTGAAATTCCACGTTAAAATAAGTGATGGATTTTAAAACGGTTGAGTTATCAAAGGCATTCCTTCTTTTATCTATCGGAACGTTGATTGGTACAATAACGCTAAGTGATTTCTCTGCCAGACAGTTATTGCGATTGGCAGCTCGAAAAAAGCCTTAAAAAACAAAAGCAAATATATCTATGGCGTCTACGAAGCGCCACAGGCGCCACACTTGTTTTCGTCCAAGACAATACGCACTGGAAATGTTTATTTTTAAACTTTACATACCGACGAAGCACGGTGGGAGTTTACAATAAATGTCTATTCAGGCGCCTCTAGGTTTAAACACATGTCTTGTCCCTCACGAATCAACGTTCGGTTTACACATGTCTTACAGACATCGGTTTTCTGAAAAATTACATTTTTGTGCCGCAGGACCGTAATTAAGTTCGAGCTTAATCACTATGGAATTTACTCGCACCATCTCTCCGAACGAAAAGTCGAACCGCTGCTTTTAATCAACTTGAAACTTAAAAGAGTATGTGAAGACACACGATAATTTTGCTTATTGTTGCTGAATGCACAAAAAAAATCCACCAGGTATATTCTTCACAAATTACAGAAATGTTTCAAAGTTAATAAGCCTCTAATAACCTCTATTTTTAACCGACTTCCAAAATGGAGGAAGGTTGTCAATTCACCGCGTATATATATATATATATATATATATATATATATATATATATATATATTGATTATTTACATTGGGAATTAGTGTTCTATGGCATTGTTGAAATGCACAAACTCTGTGTTAAAAAATAAATTATTATTATATTATGAAATCAATGTAAGAGAAACAAACTTCTGTGTTATATGTTTAAGAAAAACAAATAGAACTATAGGAAATATATACTGTATTATTCAAACCGTCCTAAGAAATCAAGATTATTATCGGTTAAAATGTACCTAAGGAATTTTGGAAAAGAAGTTACCTTCGTATACCAATTTTCCAACATATCACTTGAGAGAAGTAAGTTTTTTGGATTTTCTGTTTTTAAACTTATTGAAATGTAAAAATCCTTATACTATATCTCCAATAAAATAAACAATTGCAATAATTTTTAAATGTAATTCTATAATATTGGGTTTATCATTTTAATTTTTATGCGAACCACATACGATTAAAAAAAACAATATTAATGTTGATAAGTGAGTATTGTTTATGAAAATTAATATACGAACTTCTCTAAATGGCTTGACTGAAAGAAGAGAATTTATAAATAATTTATAAATGAAATTCATGGAATATATTTACACGATTTTTTATGTGTTCAATGCATATATGATGATTTACCAGTGCAAGAAGTGTAATTCTCACGGTAAGCAAACAAGCAGGAACTCATAAAAAAAGAGACAATGAGAATCCAAGTGCCATGTTCGAGGAAATCATCATATGTCCGTTACAACGGTATACTAAAGTAAGTGTGGGAACTGCAAAAAAATTCGCCAGTCGATTTTGGTCAAAAAAGTTAAGTATACTTTGACAATACAACTAAAACTTCTGAGTAGACCGGCATCAATTATTCTTAGGAGAATTTATTAGGATTGTAGGTGGCATCTTCTAATTTAGTTTTACGTATTTTTTGGGGGGAAATTGACACCATATGTTCGTATGTGGTAGTCAAATTGTTTTCAAGTTGGAAGAAGTTTTTTTCTTTTATGTTTTGTTCTTCTTTCTGCAATCTTGTTGAATTATTAAAGTTCGTTTCATGACCTAGGTTCGAAGCATGTTCACAAATTTTGGAATTTTCGAATTGTCTTTATATAAGTTTTATAGACCTAGTAACATTTTTTACATATTTTCATATAAACGATCACTTCCACCATCAATTCTTTGGGTTCTTTTATTTTAATAATGGAGAATTTGAGGAACAAATAAGATAATCAAAAGAGTAAGAATTTGATGGTGTTATGTTGAAGACATATTCGCATTTTGGGAAAAAAAAACTTGAAGAGTTACTTGAATTAAACGACATGAACCACAAAAACAATCTATACAATTTACATTACACTAAATAAAGTATCAACCTTCCTTTCCGAGATACATTAATAACCAAAACAGTTTCTTTATTCGAAACGGATGTATATGGAAAACCAACTCACATCAACAGATACAATTGTAATTTAAATTGTCCAAATACAATAAAAATTGTGTTTCTAAATCATTGTATGAAAAAACAACTGTTGTGATGTCAACAAGTTAAGTACAGAAAAAAATAAGTGTTCTTCCTGGGAACAGTAATGTTGGCCACCACATTACAGTAGCAGCTATATGATGTACACAGAGTACTAAAAAGTTTGAAGAGAGTAGGCAACAGATTTGTTGTCAAAACAAGAAATGTGCTAAAATCAATTATATCGAAAACGAAACTAAAAAATACAGCTCAAATAATTGCAAAATCCCTTGTTTATATAATAAATGTTATATTGGAGAAATATACAGGCCTCTAAATGTAGAAATACCTGCATTTACTTACATAAAGAAACGACTATTAGTGTAAACATGCTTGGGACATATTTCATAAAATACAAAATTCAACATTATTAACAAACAAGAACAAAACATAAAATTAAATTAAAGATTCTGCTTTACCTAATTATGTTAAATGCAGACTTCCGTTGAATTCAATATTAAGATGGTTCATAAGGTTTTTCCTAGGCTTATCTTTATGATGTTAATCATTCACTGAAACAAAATTGAAAACAGCTTGACTATTAGAGTGCAATTTGGAATTCTTTCTGCTACCCTGTATATAGGACGTTATTCAGTTATGTTATTGTAAAACTGCCAGATAGTCAAACTCAAATTCATATTTTTTTACAACGATGTCAGATTTAGACCTTGATACGTCTTGGATTTTTAAATTTATAGTTTTTTGTTCTCAAGTAATAAAAATAAATTTATTTGTAGGGATATATTTTTTGTATTAATAATGTGGATTCTTTAAATTTCTTGACCAATATTACTATTGAACGAATTTATGACCAACCTGCGATGAGTAATATTTGTTATCGTTTTCCTTGAGACGTAGACATTGCTCACACTTGAAATATTCGCAATTAGTCGTTATTATGAAATCGATTAAATGAGAATATAACACAGAATATCATTAAAAAAATTCTCCACATAATTGTAATATCAATGTTGGCTATCGAAATGTTTCCATTAAGATTAATTTGGAAATAACAAAAATTTCTTATAAACAAATTAAACAATTATTTATACTTTTTTACATAAGTGTGTAGTGATTTTGTCATTACAAAACTATATTACATAGCGTTTCTGAAAAATCTTGAACAGAAAATTGTCAATCAATCCAAAATGTTTAGTTGAATAAAACTTTGGAATTATATAAAAATATATGTAAATCAAACTCAATTGCTGAGTACCTACAAAATGACTGGTGTCGGCTTTTAAATATCTGCCGTTTATAGGTAAGTCGCTATCTGACTTACACAGGACGTTATGGCTTCGTCAACTGTTTCCTGCATAAATAAAGTATGTCTCACATTGACTGGCATTTGCGCTGACTTGTCGAAACACAGCTCTTCCAGAATAACGGCATTCAACTAGAGAATGGAAAAGCAAAAAGCATTCTGCAAGAAATATGGGGAAATGACTCCATTACGATGCACACCCACAAACTCTTCCATGCGCACTTTGTTGCGGGTGTATATCTATCACTTTTTGTTTTTGGTTCTGGGTACAATTGTTAACCTCTGGTTATAACGAATTCATTTGTAACTCAAATAAAACTCCAACATCTTTACAAGATAATTCGTTGGTGAGAGTTTTGAAGTTTCAGTGCTACCATTTTGCCAGTTTTGGTCTAAATATTCATGTGATTTCTTGCATTATGGCCTTAAACCAGACATTCGAGAAATACAATGAGTTTTGTCGACATAAAACCTGTGGTGCTTAATAATTACCACAATAATTGATAAAAATGCTCGAGATTCCTATATTAAATCTTTACTAAATTTTTAATATCTTGTGCAACAATGATATTTCGGGATTATTTCTAGGATTAGTTGGATATTTCTCCTTGATAAAATTTCAATATTAAAATATATTACCGGCATTAGTCTAGTATTAATTTTATCCTTGGTTCTTGTTAGTAGTACGGAAGCATACATTTATACGCGCCTGAAGACGGAGATGGTATTTCGAGAATATTGTAGAAAAAAGAAGAAACCAAGTACATTTATTTGAACAATTAGTCAATTATTTTCTAATTAGTTCATATATTACTAATTTTAGCAGTCAACAGGGTAAAATTGAAGGTGTTTATGGGTATAAAATTTAACAGTAATTTGTTTATGTCATTACTTTAGTAATAGTTTATAGGTAATAGTTTAACAACAATAAGTAAATTATTTAAAAAATAAAAAACCGTAAGAATGGCTATTTTTGTGACGTGAAGGGATACTAATACTGCCAATAGAAAAGTTGTGGAAAATTAAAAATATAATGCGATAAAATATTTAATTGTGGCATTCATAATTTGTATTTTTTTAAATTTCATACCGAAAATCTGTATGGTGGAAATGTTCCAAACATGTCTGGGTATAAATCAGATCCCCTTTTAATGCCAATAAAATAACACAATGAAATTAAAAGAAATAAAATAAAAAACAGGGTCTGATTTAGACTCTGAAACATTTGGAACACTTCCACTATACAGACTTGTCCGTAAGAGTGGCGTTATTCTCCAGGAAATTAAAGAAAACAAGCTATCAAATTCGTTTAAAATGTTGCATTAAACGTTTGAATTTGTGACAGACTACCAGAAGAGCAATGACTGTCAAGACATCAGGGGTAAACTAAGGGTTGCTCATTTAATGCGATATCCCTAAGGGTTTTTTTAACAAATTTTACGCCATTGTACCGAAAATCCAAGATATGCAAAGCAAAGCACATTTTTTGGGCATTCAAAATATATTTGGGATATCTTGATCTAACTGTCCTGGTTAATACGGTGTACTTTACAAAATATTTAAAAATTATTTAAATTATAAAATGATTTTGAGCGTAATTAATTCCTTCGTCACTTTGACGAACATACTGTCCTAGTTTTCATAAAGATACGACTTTTTGAATAAATCGATATTTTACCGAAAAATTCTTATATCAGGATTGATTTACTCTCATTTTGAAGACTTTCTTTATAACTCGTCCTTCGGCAGCATTAAATCGCTTCATTACTTTTTATAATATATGCAAAAAGAGAAAAAGCAAAGATTTCCCGGTTTTTATTGTTTTAATAATTATACTAATTTGCTGTCAAAATCTCGTCAGTTAGGTGAAAAGTATTAGGTACTTTAGTGATGGCATAAGCGGTTTGCTGTACTCGCTGTACTGACTGGGTTATTATTTAAAAGGTCAGTATACTGAACAAAATTTCAAGCCGTAACGTAGGAAAAATATGTTATATATACAACCATCTAGTTTAGATGTTGTTAAAATTTAGATAATTTTAATGAGGGGCACTGCTTTGACCCTAACATAATTAGTAGTGCATTTGCATATGATTCACTAAAAATTGTTTACTTTTCCAGTCACGTAAACGAAACTTATTAGAACTGTTAATATTGAATGGTACTGTTGTATATAATCCAGATACGATGAAAAAATAATTTAGTAAGGAAATGCTCAATTATAGAATCAAAATAATCAGAGGGGTGGTAACGTAACTAAGCTCTGTAATGGTGCTACTTTTTTGCTAGAAGTCTTTCATTTTAGACAATAAGCGTCGGATCCAGTAGTTCTGAGATTCTCCGCTTATATTCATCATAAACTAACGTGCTAATCAGAAAATGAGTTTGCATTTATTTTCAATTTGTAATATAACTGTGTGTTATATCCCCATTATCGTTAAGTAAATTCCAACAATTTTTCTATTATTAGTTTTCAATATTTCTAAAATAGTGGTTTTTCCAAATAAAAAAAAAATAGAAATTGTTTTGATCTTTATAACTATCTTTAGATAACTTATGTTAGTGTTTGAGTATTTTGTCTATTAATTTATATTCAAACGTATAATATTGTAGGTACCTATTTGCCAGTTTGCCACAATTTTGTAGATTAACACGTACATAAACAGCAACAGTATAAAGAAAGTCAATCCAAATATAAAGTAAAATTTGAACACTAAAGGAAATCACGAATTTTCAGAATTTCATAAAATACCATCATATTTCTCCAAATGGCCATCAGAACTTCGATAATATTTTCTATTTTTAACCTATACTCTGAAAATATTTGCATAAAATTAGCTCAATCAATATGACTTCTAACAAGTATTCGTCGAATTACTTCAGCATACTAATAAAAAGAATTAATGCAAAAAGATCAGCAGTTTTATTTAATCTCTATATAATAATTGTTGGAATTTAAGTATTAGTAGAAATTTATCAGATTTATTTTATCTTAAAGATATGAAAAAGTTGAATAAATAAGTCAAAATTTAGTGATGTATAGGAAAACTGTATACTCATAGAATATAATTTTTATATTCCTTTCACTCTCACATTCCTTAGATGCCCCGTGCCGATTTAGACAATAAAATTTCGTGAAATGAAAAAATGAAGTCCAGTTTCATTACCGTACCTATTTGTTTTATTTTGCACGATAGAACAAAATATTTCATTATATGGCGGAACATATGTCTTGAACATTTAGAAATCCATCTTCCTCGACCCGTAATCGATACTCAAATGTTTCTATTTAACAAGCCACAAAGCACACCAGTCCTCGGTCTCTAGGTGAGCGTAGATCACATAAAACGTGACATCATAAGTCGCAAGTAAACAGCATAGCCTAACCGTTCGCTTAGTCTCTCACTCCGGCAGCGGGCCTCTCTCAAGGTGACCAACAAGAAGTCCCGATCTGGCCCCCTCAGGCCCTGGGGCCGGTCACTGCTAGGGCGTGGTGTCGTCTATCTATCTACATCTACCTATACATCCACATAAAACTGCGTTAGCCATTTTTTTAATGTTCAACTCATTATTTTATAGTGTTGTAAATTCTCAACGTCGCCATTTTACAAAAGGATAATTATAATTGTTTATTTATTTTTTTATGTTATGGGAGGAGTAAATCAAAATCAATTTAAATATAATAATGGCATAAGTGATACAGATATAAGAGTTAATGAATAATCAAAGAAAAACATTTCTACAAGAATGAATGGCAAATTAAGTTTACAAAATGATTTTATCACTGCAAATTATTACTCAATTATGTTTCCTTTGAACTGGTAAATGTTTGGATTTAAAAAATTAATAATCAAAAAAACAGTATCTTCTTCTGTAATCTGTTGTATTTAATTTGCCAAAATATATTGAGTTTTAAATTATTGATGTTTTTTTTTCATCCTAATCCGTCTTTCTTCTTTCTTCGACTTTCTAACTAAAAACTTACTTTTCTCATAATTATATTACCAGATAAAACCTAGGTTTTATTGCTGCACGAATTTTTAGAATCGTTTCATTAGTTCAAGAGATTACCCCCAACACAGAAACAAACTAATAATTTTACTAGGTACTTTATATTAGTAGGTATACATGTTTTACCTCATTAACAGAAAAAAAAATTGGTTTCCGAATGAGAGTTGTGACATCTTTACCTACTTTATAAAGAAGTCAAAGATTCCAAAAAAATATGCTTCATCCATATGTTTTGTAATTTCATCTTTATTTAGAGGAGTGTTAAATTTCTCTCTTTTCATACAAACTGTTTCAGAACTGCTTTTAATTCTAGTAAATTTTATTTTTGGTTTTCGATAAGCAATCTTTCTCTAATTTATTAAAACTATGAAATTTAATACAGTTTCTAAAAACTGTGAAGCTTACTTGCTCCAGTTTGGGATGAATTCTCCCACCTATATAGGGATGATAAAAGTATCCTATTCAAGGATGGAATGAGAATTACAAATAAGATTTTCCACAATTTGTTGGAATCTTTGAAATAGATATATTTTTCTACAAGTGTGGTGTGTTTATTATGTCCATCTACAACTCCTTAAATTGTTTTCTGAATGATATTTGTGGTATATTTTTCAATGTTTAAGTACTTTTTGGGGAATAACACCACAAATCACGAAAATTGCTGTATATTCCAAACATTTCGGGATCTAGGTCAGACCCCGTTATCAATGGTTAAGAAACTATGAATAAAAAAGGAACAATTCTAAAACGTAAAATTAAAATGTTTCAATTTTACATTATTATGTATTTCCCAAAAAGTACTTAAACATCCTTAAATTGTCTTGTTACAAAAACTTGGTATCTGCCGTAATAAGTTAAGCTATTTTACAAATGAGTTTACCCAATTTTTTTGTTCATAACTTCGAATATATTCATACAAGAAAAAAGCTCAAAGCACATAAAAGAATGTAATTGAATTCTCAACCAGACTGAATTGGTGTCCAACGGTGAAATGCAATAACAACAAAAAATAGCAACAAATGAGGACAAAATGATTTTCAAATCGCATTTGTTTGGAACACTTAGGCTGCACTTAGGAGAATAGTTACGTATATCGATATTATGATTTCTGATACCATTCTGGGGCTATTGGAACTAAAAATTCTACTATATATAACCAATCGAAGACCTTTTATGGCAGCAGGCAACTAGACTACTAGATATTGTGAAGAATGAATTCATATTTCCAAGATTTGTTAAAACGTACTATGACTTCTCTGGCCCGTGGCGGATGTTATTATTAAATTTCCAAAGTTAAATGATTTTCGATTTCTCATGGACTTTGAAGTAATTTATTTTATTTTTTATTGGTTGAGAGTATGTAATTTTAAGGTGTATGCATAAGACTATGTTGGTGTCCGACACAATATCTCAAATAAACGTCCAAATAAATCACTTTAATCTGACAAATAAAGAATTTCAGCGATAAAAATGAAACCTCTTTCGAGATTTTTGGCCTGATATTTCGAAATTTATATGACAATTTATCTCTTAAGCGGGCATATCGTAACATATCAATTTGTCAAAAGTATTTAAAAAAATCATCCAATTAAACTGCTTCAATTACGAACAACATTCTCGCCATGTTTTCTAAAAGGAATATATTAACGATTTATTAAACGACTTGAGAACCGTATCAATCTAAATCATTTCACTGGTAGTTAAAAGTATTGGTGGCCTGTTTAAACCAATAACAATTTAATTAAGGCTATTTTCTAATTATTAAACGGTGCCATTAAATTTTGTAATGTCTAGAATGAAATTATAAAACATTTTATTATTCAAGTTGTATTTGTATTTTTTGTGAGATGTACGAAAAATGATTAATAATCAATTTTATTACAATATAGATTCTTTTTATATTCAGATCTTGAAACTTTATAAAATTTTATAATTTAGTAGAGATGTAAATGTTACAATTTAAAACAAATGACTCATTAGATAGCGTATTTTAACCTAAAATGAAGAATTTTTTGTAATAATTTTAATTAAATGTGTTCTCACTCCTTTTAAATGAGTATTTAATAAATTGTAGGTAACAGAATTGTCTATTTAAAGTTTGAAATTGAATTATTTGAACCCAAGTCAGATTTATATAGTTACAAATTGTATATTCCATCTAATTTTCATAGTACTTGACATATGGAGACGTAATCATTACACAATTCTTAATCTAGTCGGCATGACATAGCGGCAAGACGTTAGAGAATCGTGCAGTAATTTTATTCATTTATTTCTTTGTAAATCATAATCTATTTCTTAATTAGAACTATTTAAATAAAATATTAAAAATTAGAAAGTTATGAATGATATGAGTATAAATAGAACAATATAATAATAATAATAATAATAATACTAACAAAAGCTTAAAATCACCATCCAAAGAGCTCTGTCGAACGTACAACTTTGCCACGGTATGAAGGAGGAAGAGGACTGACAGATCTAAGTAAACTATTAGATCAACAAATTTCTATTTTGCGTAGTCATTTCCAGAAACTCGCAGAATTTTCTGATCTACATAGAGTCATGTGCCAGGTTGATGACTCAACACCACTGCGACTGACACAACATCATGTCCAATTACACCACCAGACCACAGATTAGAAACTGCTGAAATGGAAAGAGAAGCCCCTTCATGGAAGACATATAAATGACATCAACCAAGATTATGTCGACAGTGCAGCGTCGAACTACTGGTTGATCTCTGGTCATATGTTCCCTGAAACGGAAGGCTTTATATTGGCAATCCAAGATCAAGTAATTCCAACTAAGAACTACCTAAAGTACATCGTTAAAGACCCTTCCATTAACAACGATAGATGCAGGTACGGTTGCCAAACATCTGAATCTATCCAGCATATCACAGGAGGTTGTCAAGCGTTCGCTGCAACTGAATACAAAGAACGACACGATGCTGTGGCAAAAATACTTCACCAGGAACTAGCACTGAAACATGAATTATCACAGTCGGTAAGATTAGCATACTATAAATATAAACCAGAATCTGTTTTAGAAAATAACAACTGCAAGCTGTACTGGGACCGCACGATACTGACCGATCGGTCTGTTGCTCACAATAGACCAGATATAGTTTTGGTAGATAAAGTCTCTCGGAAAACAACTTTAATTGACATAGCAATTCCCAACAACAATAATATAAATATCAAGCAGGCTGAGAAAATAACCAAATATAGAGATTTGGAATTTCAAATAAAGACTCAGTGGAACATGAACAACACACGAACTGTACCAATTGTTATGTCAACAACAGGGCTAGTCCCAAAACATCTATTAAACAATTTAAAATACCTCGGTCTGGACGAACATCTTTACAAACAAATGCAAAAAGCCGTCTTGTTAGGGACAGCCCGGACGGTCAGGAAATTCATGGGAAACTGCCGTCACGACTCCAACCACGGGCCTGAAAACCTGGCAAGGGCTCCCACAGAGCTAAACCCTTTTGATATGTAGGATATCTGGGGTTTAGTGAATTTTCCCCTAAAGGCACTCTATGAGTGCCTTAGAGGGAGTGTGATGCCATACATTGTATGGTCAAGTCGGGATAATAATAATAACATTAACACGATTAGAATTCGAACTCACGAATCACTGCATGGTGCGCAAGCACTTTGTGGCTACTTCACAAAGATTGTTAATAATTGTATAGTAATTACATCCAGTTATGTAATGTACTATGAACAATTTGGATAGATTTTTTGGAAAACTTATAACTTATATAGCACTCATTTATGCTCAAAAAAATTAGTTACTTAATTTTTGTTTTAAAAATTGTCCAAAATATAAAACACTTTCTAAATTATTTCAAATTTTGTTACATTTTAAATGACTGAAAGGTTTAGTCAGATTTGTAATTAAAAAATCCCTTTTTTAATTTAATCTAATACAATATTCAGACTTAACATTCGAATCTTTTCACTGGCTAAATAGACATGCCTTAAATGCATTAAATTTCAAGGAATGTATTAAAATTTGTTAAAGGTGAATTATTAGTAATAATAGATTCAATGCCAAGATGAAAAGAAAACAATGCGAACAATTAATCGTGTGTAAGAAATATAATATTTAGTAATAACATTTAAATTTGGAATGGACCTTACTAGTTACGAATAAAGGGATAAAAGTGAGGTAGTAGCTGCCTTGTATGCAAGAGTAAATATATGACTACCCATTGACAAGCATAAAAGACGATCATGTGACTACAAATTAAAATAGATTTCATTACAGATACTTCTTTTAACGCATTAAGTTTCTGCATTAGAATTTACGAATACATCGCTATATTTTGTATGACGTATGGCAGAATATATGTTTCCATTATTCCATCACAAACTGAAAGTAATGTTGGACAGTCCCCAATGAAAATCAAAGCTTGCCATAAGCAATAACCTCTGATATCAAAATTTCCATTCTATTTCTGTCAATTGATGAAGAATTTGAAGAAAAGAATTTTCTTGTTTCAAAAACTACTTATACACACTTGTTCGTAGTCCCCCTAATGAAAGGAATAACGAAGAGATAACTAATTTTGATGTTAGAGTTAAATTGATTGAGTTTATTTGGTTTAAAAATGTAAGCTCAGATGTCAAAGATGATTTTCCGGATTTATTGATCTTGACCGAAACATTTTCTCATTCTGCCAATTTTATGGAATTTGCTTTCCCCACTTATTGTTTGTAACAGTTAAGTTTTGTCTTTTATAGAAAGTCTTCCTCATAGATGTTCTGAAAGAAATCACTAGTCATTGACAACAATTCAAACGTCTGCACAAAAAAGTACAAACAGTAGACAGAACACCTGTATGTACGCAGGAAGACTTGTTGATTATATAAGAAAATAAAAACCAGTAACGAGGACCAATTTTCGAAATTGCCCTACTACATGTTGTCTTCGTTACAAATTTCATAGATTACAGAATAGGAGTGAGGAGAGAAAATTACAATGAACAGGAAAAACCTCCCCATTATCTTTATATTATGTATTTTCTTATAGAGAATCACAGGATATATGATCACTTATACAAATAAATAATATGTTAGAGGTTTCGATTTATATAGAATTCTGTTTCCATCAGAGGAACATTTGTATTATTTCTGAAAATATTTCAAAAAGTCTACATATGTCGTCAAAAATTTCAACTTACGACAACAAATAGAAACAGAAAACAACAATAAGTTTTGGAGGACGTAACTGAATGGTCTAGTTCCATTGTGCAATTTGTTTTCATTAATACGAGAGGGGTGTATATCCAATATCCTTTAATTTATTTTCGACTCCTGTATGAGAATTTCAGTTCATAGAAAAAATATTTTGGTACACTGGTCTATACATTTCTCTAAATGCTTAATTAAGATGTCATGTACCAAGAATTTTACGTTTGATTAACAAGTCTTGTACTTGTATTTTAATTACAAACTTATGCTGAATATATTAATATTCTTAATAATACGAATTATCATGGAAAATAAGTTTATAAAACTATTTAACGTTCAATAACTCGAAGATTACTGTATATCAAAAAGTTTTTATACTAAATTAAATGAATGATCGTTCAACACGCTATAATTATAACATATCCTGCTTATTTCATCTAATCTTGCTTTATCTAGATGCCGAGCACACATCGCTGTATGTTATTAAATTTGCAGTATAAAGTATATATTATAAGGTTGTGACGATATCTCGTTAAAATTCTAAACTGGTGTACGTAAGTTGCAGAAAGGAAAAAATTACATACCTCCATTGGTTGTAAGAGAACCGAGGTAGGAATCTCGACAGAGTAGGGGCACTTCACTTGGAGCCCGATCTGCAAATAACGAAAACTATTAGAAACAAATAATTATAATTTTTGCATAAAATTAATATTTAGTGGATAGAATTGTTGCTAATAGTGTTGGGTGCAAGAACCACTTTCTTACATACTATAAATTCAAGTTGCCAGTCGATTTGCTAAGTACTTAGAATATTTTTGTTATTCGCTGCACTAAGTAAAACATCTGTACGTCTGGTATATTTCAATAAATCTTTTCATCAAGACAAATGACTGAAGTCATAGATCAAGCATACAGTTTCAAGGTGATGAGGTTATTTTTATAGAATGTGAAGCCGATGTTTACGTTGCGTTGGGGGACATTTAGAAATTGTAAATGCATTGCTAACGAAAAGTATTATTTTCAAATAATTGCAGATGATGTAAGCAGAAAAAAGTATATTAATAAAATATTTTCCATTTGATATTTTTTATAGTAACAATGCGAATCATTGGGGGTTAATGTATTGCTGCACATATGCAATTAAAAAGATGACTCAAATGTTAAAAGAAGATAGTGAAAATAAATAAGTCAGCAGTTCACGCATTCAAAAAACAACTAGTGTTGTACCTACCGTCTTGTAATAATGTTAAAGCGTTTTTTATCGCTTCTTATGAACTAATCATGAAAATTTTATTACGTCCATATCAAAGTTTTAAATATGAGACAACAAAGATCTATTTTCGTTTGACAAACAAATATATATATTTGAAGACGCGAGATGTAAAGACCGACATCTAGGATTTTCGGGGAAACCAGCACATAGAGGTTCCGAATCTGGAGCTGTTCCATGTAATTGCTGTTACCCGTAATTCCTAGGTAGAATGTCACGATGAAATTTTCAGGTTAACTTCACCTGTCAGAGATATTGAATACCTTCTTCGAGGTGTCATTCTTTTGCACGCAAGACACATATATATATATATATATATATATATATATATATATATCCTCTCGAACACTTAATAATAATAAAGGACTTTTATTAATAAGATAATAGATAACAAAAATAATTATAATACAAGAATTGGGCGAGTTTCAGCCGCAGGTTACCCTGCTAGCTGTTCTTACAACTAACCCTTTATGTATTTGATATATTTCGTTAAATTTGAAGACGCGAGATCTAAAGACCTTTTGCGTACAAAAGAATGACACCTCGAAGAGGGTATTCAATATCTCTGACAGGTGAAGTTAACGTGAAAATTTCATCGTGACATTCTACCTAGGAATTACGGGTAACAGCAATTACATGGAACATCTCGCGTCTTCAAATTTAACGAAATGTATCAAATACATAAAGAAGTGTTCGAGAGGAAGAATTGTAGGAAGCGCAACTGATGAAGGTTCCCTAACCAGAAACAATATATATATATATATATATATATATATATATATATATATATTGTCTTGCGTACAAAAGAATGACACCCCGAAGAGGGTAAACAAATATATAAACAACTTCCCTAGTAAAATTATCATTTGTTCTTCTTTTTTGGGTAACCTTCTCATGATTCACATAGTTTTGAACATTGACCAGCTACAAATAAAATATAAGTAATTTCGAAAAGATTGTTGAGGAGGACTTGAATAATTTTGCCTGTTTATTGGATTTTATTTTTTCCTGCAACAGATAAGTAAGATATATGAAAATTGTATATGCAGAACAAAGTGTAGTAAGGCAATATCGTAAAATCGCCCGGATTACGGGCTGCCTGTACAGAGATTCTTCCTTCCAGTTATCAAATTTTTTGACAGACAACAAATTCAACATCAAAGCTAATAATTATTTTTTTAGGAAAAACTCCGAATACAACACTAAAGGATTGACAACGAGTCCAGACTCGGAGTTGAAATGTCTCCAAACACAGATAAGTAGAATACAGTATACAATACATTACTTACTTATATTACTTATATACAGGAATACTGGTTGATCATTTTGTAGACATCTCTTTCTCTCAAAATAACTGTGAGGAAGAATCTCTGTACAGACAGCCAGTAATCCGGGCAATTTTACGAAATTGTCTTACTACAACACTTTGTTCTACGTATACAATTTTCTAATACTTCTCTGTAGCAGGAGAAAATTTTGAGGAGAGAAATGATCAGGCAAAATAAGTAAAATTTAAACTAAAACTATTTATTATATACCGATGGGTCAGATCCTGTACTTCCAGAATAAATTAATGATAATTTAACAAAACTCATCACTTCTTGAGGGTCTTTGTAGTTGAAGAAATGTGAACAAGAAAATAGGTTCCAAAGAATATGATCAATTTAACGTAAACTACTGTTAACACTACTACACCCTAACACCCTAAGCACTATTAATATTCCTAATTCTTCTATATTTTTCCATAAATTAAATTCTAGCTTTCTATATACACGTGTGGATGTCTCGAATCGGAAGTCAGTTCAGATGGGGCAGACATAACATGCAAAAATATCACAGGTTTTCAGAAACCCGAGAAAATATCTTCCAACTAAACCGAGCTACATACCTAATGTTTTTATTGTAACTTCACAGACATATAATGTGAAATCAAACCAAAAACTGATATAAGCAAAGCCCCTGGGTTCGCCTTATTGTAGTAACCATTTCAAGCTATAGAAAAGCTCAGAGTTCTATTTAATGCTTCATTCAGAGTAAATTAGGCATTGTTCCTATAGTGTGGTGTGGCGCAAGTCATTATGATTCCTAAACCAGAGAAACCTACTCACGAATTTTATTGAAAATTCTGAGCAAAAGAATTTAATATCAAACCATCAGTTTTGACTCTTTCTAAAACCGATTTAGAAAGAGCCACTCAGTTATAGAGCAAATTTACAGAATATCAAGTTCGTTTGTAGACGTATGGCATGACGGTCAAAAATTTAAGCTCAATATATAAGACAAAACGAAATCTACTGAGTACCTGGTAGCCACTCTTGACAACCTCAAGTCAGTATGAACCTTTGGCACATGGCTCGGTGACCCTAATCATTGTGATGCGTTTGGTACTTAAGAAATTGTGATCTTCTTCGAAACCTTCAACTGAACCCTGTTCACCATTCGACTGTTAGAAATCATGCAGAACTACACCATAAATTCTACAAGGATTAAAAGAGTAAAGCTTTTTGAGTTACTTATGTATTAAGCAAAATTACCAAACTTTTGATCAAAGAGGGTTCAGATAAAGAAAAGTAAGCTTGCTAAACTAATGTTTTCATGAGATCATAACTTTAGACCTTATTACTGTGATTTACATATAACAAATAGACCGGAAAGCCTAATATGGTACAAAAACAAACTTTAGGCAAGCATCAAGAATGCTAAACAGATTTGTCTGGGGATACAATTTGCCAATTGATGGTCATTTTATGCTCTACAAACATGTATTTTACAATTTTAATCTAGAGGACTATAAGTTCTAGAGGAAAATTGTTAACTGCGTCTTTGTAGAGCGTAAAGTGGCCATCAATTCTCCTATGAACCATTTTCATGTCGGACGAAAAGTTTCTGAATTATTAACAAAAATTCATTTTGTTCCCGGACTATAAGCTATAGAGAAAAATTGTAAATTACATGTTTGTAGAGCGTAAAGTGATCATCAAGTCCTATATGAACGATTTTTATGTCGGACGAACAGTTTCTGGATTATTCAGAAAAAATATTTCTTTTCCGGACTATGAGTTCTAGAGAAAAATTGTAAATTACATGTTTGTAGAGCATAAAATGACCATCAATTCCCCTATGAATGATTTTCATGTTGGACGAACAGTTTCTGAATTTGCCACCTACAACAAAGTAAGAAGACAAAATTATGCATATTCCTTTTTCAGTTTATATATTAACAAAAAAATATAAGAGCGTGACAGTTAAAAAAAATGACAACGTTCCAATCTAACTCTTCAAGGTATGGTCCCAAAGTTAATACTAAGTGTAGACTGATCTAGACTTTTAATTTATGACATAATGGAACTTTCAGGATCTACTAATTTCAGCTGTAACCATAGATTGATTTATGTAAAGTAATATTTATAACTTACTTAACTTATTATGGTCACGTGCCCCAACTTCTTGGCTTTTAAGTTCGATTATATTAACAATTCGTAACTAGTCCCTTTAAACTGATATATGTTGATCTTGTTACGAATTCGACCGAACAAATGCTTCAACATTAAGGTACGTTGGCCAAAAAATAAATCCCACACAACACCTGTTACCTAATTGTTGCATAACGTTTTCCTTCCATAATCGATGAATGAAAACACTTGACGAAGTCCGTGGTGTAACCTTCCAGCTGCCCACCTTCATCGTGCACCATATCGAATCGAATTCAAACACAATAAACACGTTTATATTCGCCGATATCTGTGGTCGCATAGGATTTCTCTTCTCGAAGAGCCTCGAATAAGGAGTGGCCCATTCCTATTGTCGTACAACGACTTTACTTGACTTGGTCGGCGGTCGGTGTTGAGTGTGACCCACCGCTCAGCCTTTGTGACCCACAATGCACCTGTTAGTTGGCTTCTTTTAGAGTCTGCCGTGAATCACATTTACTCTTTAAGTAACGGTACTAAAACAACACACCGAACACCGCCGATATTTTCTTTACGGAAATGCTACTAATGGATTCGCATATCCGCATGGATCTTTCGCGAAATAACTGTGTTTGTACGTACAGCAAAGACGTAGCCTTCAAGAACACAAATAGTAATAGCAGTAAGTCGTTATAAGAATACAAGTGAAACTGTTAATGTGCTTTTGTAAGCATCGATTTGACATTTTTGTGACGAGTAACAGTTATGAAACGCTTGAAGTACCTTGGATATATGGGCAGGATATGTTTAATTCCTTGAACATTAACAGTATTGTACTATGAAAGCACGTTTACAATATTATCTTAATTATTTATAATTCATAATATTTATAGTAAAAACTAACAAGTAAACTTTTAAGGTGTGACGCCATCATAATAAATCCTACATAGATTGGTACTAATTGGTGGCCAATCACTAACCAAAGGTATGCTTTAGGTGTATCAATGACCCATATGCTAGGCAACCCAAATATCGCCACTACACTTTCGGTCGTATTTCTTATGATTTATCGATAGTCAAGACTATTGAACTAAAAAACATACATACTATGAGTATAGATAGGATTAATGATGTAATCTCATTTGCTACTTTATTTTACATGACACTTTGCTGAGCTAACTTAATATACAAATATTATAAATGTGAACGATGTTTCATTACTTTGAAACGTGAAAGATATTTTTGCATAACAGGCAATACGATAAGTTAACTATTTTAACTATTGAAAACATTAAGCACAGTCCAATTTATTTGAATAAAAAAAGTTGTCAGTGGAGTAGTGTTTGACTTTGCTAAAAGTTATATAAAAATGTATCTGAAAAATGCTGTTTTCAAAATGGAACTACTTGAAATAGAATTTATCTGAAGACCTCCAATAATAAACTCAGTGAATTCCTGTATCACTGTTTGTATTACAGTCCTAAGTAAAAATATATTCTTCTATCTTATGTTTGCTTTATACACCTCTTGTGGTGTAACATGAAAGAGGTTTCTATGACATGAAATTTATTCTACGAGAAAGCAATTTTTTATGTTCAATTTTTTTAGTATTGATCGATCGATGGTTTGAATTTATATTTAATTGATTTTTGTGTCTTTATTGTTATAAATACTGTTTTATTATTAAATCTCTTTTTAGTTAAACGTTAAAAACATGTACAGGAAATTTCTTAATATGTTGCAAATCAATAACAAAAACATCGAACGTAAAAAAACAATAGTTTTAAATAGTTTCAGAAACTACAGATGTGATCGTAGGTTATATGTTAAAACAATATTATTTTATAAAACTATCTGTATCCATGCAATATACAAAAAGCAAGTACAATGTATAATTTTTAATGTGTAGTAATTTTTTTTATTTTGATTGATGTTTTGAATTTATATTTAATTGATTTTAGTATATTTATTGTTATAAATACTGTTTTATTATTAAATCTCTTTTTAGTTACACGTTAAAAACATGTACAGGAAATTTCTTAATATGTTGCAAATCAATAACAAAAACATCGAACGTAAAAAAACAATAGTTTTAAATAGTTTCAGAAACTACAGATGTGATCGTAGGTTATATGTTAAAACAATATTATTTTATAAAACTATCTGTATCCATGCAATATACAAAAAGCAAGTACAATGTATAATTTTTAAAGTGTAGTAATTTTTTAATTTAACAATGAGGAGGTTAGACATAAAGTTTCAAATTGGTTCAAATTCAGTTGATTCAAGTACAGCATTTTTTAGGTAAAAACTTTAAAACATTTTAATGAAATATTGTTTTACATATATTTAATATTAATTAAAAAATTATATATTCCCATGTTTTTTCAAAAATCTTTCGTAAGTACTTTTTAGTGTTTAGAGAGCAGTACAATTTGTTTCAGTTGATAAGATATGATACGAGTTGGTTATGGATTATTTCAGTGTTAAATCAAAATAAAGTGTTTGGTTGTTTGATGAATTAAGACCAGTTTAGGAACAAAGAACCCAACATCATCAAATATTTATGTACATTTACTATGGATAAACCAGTTAATTTCTATTGAAAAATATTTCCTTTAAACCTAAAAATAAATAAAATTATAATTTTTAAATTAATAGCGAGAGATATTAATTACACTATAACATTCTCTTAATAAACGATTCATGATTTAATATTAAATATTGAACGTCTGTATCCACGATCTAACTAAAATAGAGAGGAGTGCATTAAGGAGTAGCTTGACTTTCAATTAGGCAATATCGCCAAGACTATAGTAATTTTTTGGAAGTTGCATTTAGGAGAGTAAGTAGTTTAAGTTATCGATACATTTCTCTACAAAATTTATTCGGAATTATTCAATTTATTCGGAATTATTCAAGTTGTTACACTATGGTATTATTGTTTTTAGATCCTGTATTTTCTGTCAAAGATCAACATATATATCTTTATCAAAGTGATTCCCAAGTAGGAGCACAAAAGTTGTCGAAGATTCAAACCACTAAAAAGCTACATTCCTGCAAGGCTCTAACCCTAAAACGGCTGTTTATGTATTTCCGCCGAACTGAATTCCTTCAGAAACCCACTTCGGTTAAATTGGGTTTTGGTTCGGACATTGACATTGAAAAGATGTCGGTCACACACCTTGAACATGCTCCTGAGAAACAAGAAACTGGTGATAGCAAAATCAGTACGATTATATCTAGTAAAAGATAACGAGCTACATAGCTGAGGATATTCGACTTTCTTCAAGAAAGTTTATATTTTCCTTAATTTTTGTAATACGTTAACTAAATTGCAATTGCAGACAATTAAACGGTTCAAACCCATAAAATTCAACATCTCAACGATCGAAGCTATCAAAACTGCGACATCATTTCTTTATGGAATTACTTACAGAGATAAAACTCGCTAACAAGTATGAGACAACAATTCGGTCACCAGATATCCAAACAAACGGCATAGAGAGCCAACAAAAGCGACAATACGAAAATCGTAAAGGGCATATAATTCTTAAGAGCGTTCGCCTGTTCTCTTTAATACTATTTCGCTCTTGTCTTTTTATGAGTCTGTCCGGATAGTTTTCGCACCAAACACTTGTTGCGTTCTTTTTTGTTAAATCGATGAGTTGACTTCACTATTTCAATAACTTGCAACTCTGGCCGGGCAACTGCTTACGAACAGTGCAGTGGCGTCGTTATGTCTTCTAACACTGGCTCGTAGGGAGACTTAATTAATTTTGTATTAAATGTCGTTCTAAAACGCAAACCGTTTTAGGTGTTATATGTTGTTTACATCTGTTAGTGTGTACAATAGTTATACACATATAATTTTTAAATCGTATACAAGAAAAATTTTCATATCTTATTAAACAAGCCATGTTTGTTTATTGGTTTGACCAAATTTACAGATTACATATTTTAATGTCTAGAAATCATATTTAAGAAAAGTGCGTATTCCAAGGGATAGTAAAAATTATAAATTTTAGTGTCAAGAAGAATGGTAAAAAAATTCCAATACAGAGTGATATCGTGACCTACTTGCCAGTAAAACAGTTACTGTAAAAATTCCTTCAAAGGAAGTAGATTTTGAAGGAATGCACATTTGTGTCTTATCAGTATTTCTTACTAATCTAGCATTATATTTGTGCAGCTGGTCCTTTCAATTATTTTTTATTCTTTTATTCGTGGTACTTTATTAATATAGTTAACATGAAAAGTTGTCCCTAGCGTTGACAGCTTACACTACATCTCTCGAACGCTCCACTCCTGAACGATGAAATTTTTATCACATTGGCTGTAAAAAAGCTGTACTCCAAATAAAATCCTCTCTGAATACTTACTAGTTTGTTATTAGTTTTTGAAAAGTTAAGAAAATGTTTCTTATAATGATAATTACTGCTCCAGTTTGCCATACAAAAGACGTTACCTAACGGAACGAATGATGTTGTCTTTTAGTTACAGTTTTTTGTTTTATTTCCCATTTTTTTATAACTCAATTTCCAATATATCTTTCTTTTTAAATTTTATATTGTCTTATTATTTTAGTACAATTTCCTAGCACCTTTTTTGGTCTGAAGATGCATACTCCTGTTAGATTTTAAAAAGTTGTTTCTCTGTACAATCGTGCTTTTTGTTAATCTTCAACACCTAATACTCAGAAATTACCAGAAATACATTTTGTTTATTAGTTATTACTTTATCATCTTAAACTATTAAGTAATATTATAGACTTACATTTTAAGCTTTAAAGCCCAACAGTATAAATCACCAACAGAGCAAACATCAATTGAAATAAGTGAAAACACGTATATTAAATCAATGAAAAGACACTTTTCAGTACACGACATTCATCGTTGACTTTGTCACTGCTTGAACCAGATTTATAAAATGACAAAAATGAATATCACAGTGATTGCATATATTGTTATAGTAGTACACATAAGGATAAGCGATTTAAGCAAAATGTTAGTTTTAGCTATTAAGCATCAAGGAGTAAACCAAACTCCTTGATGATAACATAAAATAAAGGTTTGGTGTTAGGGTACAAAACTGTGTTTTTACATTTGTGACACACCAAAGGTTCCACAGCATTTCCATTAAAGGTAAGGTAGGTAATTAATTACTAAGTATGTCTCGTGAATGTCATCGAATATTACAATTAGTGGAGGGTCCTGATTATCTACAGAGATTAAAGGAGAATCATCAAGAAACACATCAAGCTAAATGTTTCTAGATCTTATAATATATTGGAACTATTCAGTATGGCATTAATTTGTTGCAAATGCAAGAAGCCCTGAAAGTATTTCATTAGAATAATTTTTTTGCCTGTAATATTCATATAGACATAGTTGGGTACATTGATGTCAATTAAAATTATCAACTTACCACATAATTCATTTAGGTATATCACAAATTTCAAGTAATATCCTTTATGATAAAATTATAAATGACTTGTTAAGCGACGCCACTGCTACTACGTCTCTTATTTATTTGCCAATTAAAAGTTGAACTCTCAGTATGTTACAGCTTATTTTCAATTGCTCAGGCTCGAAGTATTTCAATATATCAAATAGTTTAATTTGCTGGACGTCTCGATTCACTCTTTACAAGCAATGGAATGTAACGTATAGTCGTTCTTGTAGTTTATAGTGGTTTTGCTAGCTGTGATAGGATGCAACGACTATTCAAAAGTCCCGATATGATTTATAGCCGAAGCTGTAATGTTATAATACCTTTGACAAATTAGACGTGTATTCCAAATAGAGCCAATTTGACTGCAGATTGAACAGTAGTAAGTAACCAAGCGTTTAAAACTTTCCGTGTTATTTTGTCCTTGTTGTTGTCCTACAGAATTTTGAAAAAATGGTACACAACGTAATTCTAAGACTAGAATTAAAACGTTGTAGAAGAAAGATTTAATCCAGAAGAATAAGAAACGACAATATTAATTACAAAAAGTTCAAACAAAAAATATGTTAAACGAAGCTTTAAAAATAGTAAAACTTTTATTTTATCAAATTCATGGGTATAATTAGAAATAATTATTGAAAACAGCCATATATTGACTATGGGTATATATACAATATGACGCTTTCTCACTTCCCGTTTGCATATGTTTGAAAGTTGTAGCTGAATGCGTTTTTCAATTGGTTGTTTTGATTTGCTCTCTACGAAGGTTAGCTCTTTGTCTACTACCGCTAAAATAATTTAAATATTAAAAAAAAATTATTGACGAAGTAAAATAGGTACTTCGGATGAACATTTAACTAAACATATTTCCAGGTGATTCTAGTTGTCAGCTATTAAATATAAATATGTGGTTTGAAAAAATTCAGGGTTTAACCTTTAGGTTTTATTATAGAAATTTGATTTCACTTAGCAGATAACGAAAGCATTTTCATGTTTTGAGAATGAGGTTTAAATATTAGTATCTTTGTACCTACACGAATACAGTTTTATTTTAAATGCCCTTTCTACAGTTGCCTGTATCCGTGCATTTATATTAAATAATATATTGTTTGATAAAGGCATAAATATTTTTAGAAATGTTGTAATTATTATTAACTAGTTCAACTCATACCATATGGTTCATTCCTAAGTCTCTATAATTATCAATACAAATTTACATTATTTTTTATATATTATCAATTTTTAATTAAGATTATAGATATTACAAAAACATATCTTATTGCCGACCACAACTAAAAAAATATTATTTCAAGGAATTTGCTATCACCGTAATCAAGTTGTCGTATTACATTATTAGAATTGTAAAGAACTTGTTTTCTACAAGATTTGACAATTACTTTATAATGGAGATTAACTCTATTTTTCTAAACAAACAAGCTTAGCGGACTGACTTACTATGTCAAATCAGAATGATTAGCATGTAATAAACAACATATCAATAATTATTTCTAGTATCACAGTGCAATAGGTGGAAATAATATCAGTATTAAAAACATGAGATAAATAATGAAATTACTAGCTTGATATTCATACTTTAGACTCGAGTCTACATTGAAGGTTGGAGGTGATTTTGGTGATAGGTTTAATGACCCAAATCCATGACACGATTAAAACACTAGTTAAAAATATAATTTCCTATAGCTATTCGTCGTTGAAAAAATGTTTTGAAGACAGAGAAGCAGTGTTGAGTGCTGGTAATAGTGGTAGCTCAAATTTGGTCTCTGTCTCTCGATGTCACAAAATGCACAAATTAATTCGGGGTCACAAAATACTTAATAACTTTGCATTCTAAGGATTTGGCACCACCGAAACTAACTATTGGTTGGTCAAATTGAGCTACTTATAGCGAATTTGGAGATTTTCTTTATGCTTTGGGTACCGAATTAACAGTTGGGCTGCAAGTAGCAAGTTAATCTATGGCATTGGGAATCTTCTGAATTAATCTGAAATATTATATATACTTTTCTTATGTTCTAAATTGGAGTTAATAGTAGTGGCATAAATATTACGTAAAATTTGTTTTATTTCTGCAAACGATTAGGCTTGAATATAATAAAATATTTTGTTAGTTAATTATAATAATTAAAACCTTTAGTGTTTACGTTTCTGTATATTAATTATCACAACCATTTATCATAGCATGGTTGACTATAATTAAAAAATATAGGCAATATATGAAATAACAATTATTTATTATATTTATTCTCTTTAATTTTTCAGCTACATTTGCAAAATTCTTGGCGCCAACGTTCAAATAAAGACAATATTGTCTTCATTTGAAGTGTTTTAATAATTAAATTTGTGTTGAAACCCAAGAAAATACCTTATCATAGCTGTCAAAAACTCAATTAGTATTTTATTTTAGGTCAGTATCTCTTATTAGTTATATTATATTGCCAGAATGTAAAAGAAAAAAAAACGGTTTTAAGCGAGATAAAAACATTATAATTTCATTTCCAGAAATGCATTTTAAAACAGTAAACAGATACAGAAAAAAATTCTATACAAAGGAATCCAGTTAAATCTCAATAATCGTATACATAATACTAAGGTGTTGTAAATGTGATGAC
Source organism: Octodonta nipae (assembly GCA_034190945.1). NCBI lineage: Eukaryota > Metazoa > Arthropoda > Insecta > Coleoptera > Chrysomelidae > Octodonta > Octodonta nipae. The sequence continues at coordinate 46,858,633 of CM067218.1, read as the reverse complement.
TTAAGTGTCTAATAAAATGATAATTAGAATCGCTTTTAGTAATAAAAATATAAATAAATTTTGTGATTTACGTAATTATTACGACAAACATTACAGATTAGGCTGGCAAAATGATTTAAAATAACCTTTATTTGACAAAAAAACAAGGATGATTTGGTTTAATTTATAGACTACCAAATTGTTCTTTCTGATTACACATCAACAGAATAATTACAAATTGAACTGAAAAATCAAACATTTGTAAAATCGATTTTTTTGATAGTAATACTCGTACTAAGATTTAATCAATTTAATATATTCCGTATTTGGTACTATATTTTCTGAGTAGTCTTTATTGACAGCATAATTTGCTGCTGGTTTTTTATCGAATAAAAGCTAAAAATATTATCTTTATTTTAAGAAAATTATCTATAAATAAAAAAGTTATTGAAAAAGAAAACGTGCAAACTAGGCATTTTAAAATATTTTTAAGAAAAAATCATATAAGATCAATCGATGTATAAAGCGAATGTGAAACAGTTTTCCCAAAATTCTAAATGTTTATCCTGTTGGAGAAACACCACCGGTTTTTGACAGCTTATAGAGTGGCCAGGTATAATGAAAAACAGAATTAACACAGGCATTTTAAAATTTGAGAGCTCAACTAATCACCTGTAAATGTAACTGAAGGAATTATTCGAAAAACTTAAAAAAAACAAATTTTCACATATGGTTTAAAAATAGTGACTATCTCGGGTGATACTGATCTCGGTGGGTTAAATTTGTTTGCATTCATGATTTTTTACTAACTTTTCAATGTTTTTTTGCTAGACAAGCTAGAGCTAATTTTTTTCTTTATAAATCTATTTTGAAAAAATCGATAATTTATCCATTGAACTCCAAAACTTCAACACGCCTTTTGTTAAACCGCTGTTTGTTAAAACTAAGCAGGCAAAGTTGGTGATTTTTCTCTAGAGGAACAATTATAATTTTGCCAAAAATGTTCCTTCTACGCTGTTCATTTTTGCACACTTTTCAAGTATTTGGAAAACTCAGTTTACACAGATATTATGATCGATCCTAAATGAGTTTTTGCAACGTTATAACTACAATTAAAAACAGCAAGTTGTCATTTTTTTCTGCAATGATTTCATATTCTTATAGTGTTAACTGTGCTACAATACCTTATGAGAATACTGAAGTTTTCTTAATACATCTTTAAAAAAATGAAACAAATAAGAAAACTTATAGTGGTAGTATGATTTAAAGCTAAAATTGTATGACTAGTATTTAAAGACAGTTGACTGAATATTGCAATTGACATCGTGCGGCCCCTATTAATATTTGTTTTTTCTTCTTTTTTTTGTAAGTCTGTTACGCTCGGTTCAGAGTAATTAATAATACATTTTTTGTTGTTAATATATTATTTGTGCAAGATATAATGGGTTGTTGATAAATAATAAATACTCGAACAGATCAAGCGTAACATTTTAATAAATATGAATTTATTAAGTGTCAATTCTCTAGTGCTTTGCAGTGGATAAGAATTAACTAGGTAAAGTGCAATTTTATTCAATTATTAATGAAATTCCTGAGAACAATATGATATAGTCATCTGTATTAAAAGAATTTACTATGTTGATATAGAGTTATGTAAAAGAAGCTTACCTGAGATGTCGGCTTAAGAAAGTTTTAAAGGTATATTAACCATATGATATTTAAATTTTTACGCGAGATTCTCTGAATCACACATGGCACGGCAATTCAAAGAATTCTTTTGTGGTTACAACTCTATTGTTATATCTTCATTAATGCATGAATTCTATTACAAAATTCATCATTTCCGAGAAATGTGGTGGTCATTTAAGCGTATGCGTATTATTTTACTATTATTTATATATGTATTTTTATAAAAAAACGATACACCGAAACTATACCTTGTAGAAAAAAAGGAAAGAGTGTTTTTAAAAAAGATTCTATAAGAAAGTGAATCTGTAGGTAGTTTGAAATTCCCAAAGTGTAAAGTTTCAAGTTTGAGTTTTTGACTGAACCACTGTTTCTAAACTGTTATTTTTCATTTTAGACATTTAAAAGGTGTTGTCTGATGCGAGAGGGATCCAATCCCAAAACTATCTGGGTGACACCCTTCTTAAGAACAACACGCAAATAGTGCTTTAGCAAAATGCATTGAAAACTGAAAAGTTCGCAATGAATGTCTTTTGAGAAACTTCAATAAATGAGGGCATTTTTAGGCTATAGAACATACCATACTCTGAAAGAAAAGTAAGCATATATCTACTTCTTCAGAATTGCACCATTCAATGTGCTTTTACAACTTCTCGAAAGGCGTAGTTGTGAAGTGAAATGAGGCAAGTTTAAAAAAACATTGAATTCGATATCAATGACATTTAACGTATTTTTCGATTATAAAACGGTACAAATGTACCATAACTTGTCGGATATATGTGGTATTTTAAAATATACGGAATAAAACACGGTGATCGAATAAAAAGCTTAATTATCTCTTACCAGATAATTTTCAACTTCATAAAAAAAATTTGTTACTGCAAATTAGTTAACCCGTTGACTTTTAAGTTACTACCTCAATCAGACTTGAACATCGAAATATAAAAGTAACCTGCAAATTATTTCTAAAGTCGGAATAAACTAGAATTCTTTATTCAAAGTTTGTAAGTGAACTTTAGACGTGCATGCCCATTGAAAGCTATGAATATGTGGCAAAAGAAGTAAAGAAGAGACAATATGCACTGGAAATATAAGTAATACAAACTTTAAACCATAGAGTCTGCTCCAATATTAGACGTATCATTATCACGCTTACTTGTAGTTTGACATGTGTAAACATTCAAAAAGAGGCAACAAATGAACAAACTCCAGATTTACAAAATCCATGGCATTTTTCAATTACAAATCCCCAGATACACTTTATTTTAACTAAGGAGAGCTAAATGTTGTGTTTAACGTCCACAGAGACCTAATAACAGGCGTATTTATGAAACTATAAATGCCAAAACTATACAAGTCTCCTTGATTTGTTTCTATATAGGAACTATTTGAATCCATATTTTCATTGCATGCTCGTGATGTGATTAAAATAAGAATAAAATTTGACGATATTTAGCAAGGAAAAGAAAACTTAATATTACATTATATATTTAAATACAATGTGGAATTAAGTAAATAATATTTTACGTTGTTATAGTCAGATAAAATCGAAACTCGTCCTGAGGGATTCTAGAAATTAAATAAAACATTTATAGAACCGTATATTTCAAACATTTTATTATTTTAACTGATTCATCGTCCACATTTTGAATGCAATACGCGCACGATAAATTATTTGGACAAAATGTATTTTAACAGTGAATTCAATGAAACGAATATCATGTATACAGTTTATGTGTCCATTGAACCGAAATATATAATAATTGTGAAATGTTAAATCATCCAGTAAAGCCATAGACTTTTATCGAATAGTTGCGTGTGTTATAAGCTGCATGAGATGCTCGGTCTGCACGGTGTTGTCGGATCAATAGTGAGATTCTTACAAACACTCAATATGAGAAATTAGAAATTCATATTGTCAGTCTCAATTTGTTCTTTCATTATATGTCCAAATAGTCTAATTTATTATTGTATTCGACATATATTCTATTATTTATTTCGATCTTTCAAGGTATTTTCTAGTGATGTAGCGTTAACAGATCAGCTTTTTAAGAACTATTATTTAGTCGTCAATAATAACAACTGTTATAGTAGACTAAAAATAACAGATATACATTTACTACTACTCAGTGGAGGCTGGTGGGTTATAAAACTGGTGCATCTTACTGGTCAAATATTGGGATTCAAAGATGCAAAAAAACAAACCAAAGCTTTGCTAATACTACATTTATTTTTTATTAATTAAAATATTCGTCGACTTTTTTCGAAAGCTAAATGTTCAATGATCTTTTTATTAAAGTCTGGCATTGATTGAATATATTTTTTTTAATACTAAGCACAGAATGAGCATTAAGCCAGTCCTGAGACATTGCACTTCTAAGAAACGTTTAAATCCTTCACTCCAGTTTCCGTCCAAATTGATTCACTGTCATCAATAATGCAAGGAAAACAAAATAATGTATTGATGCGATCACATTCACACTACCATTTCTTTTTACCCGACTTCAAAAGGAAGGAGGTTCTCAATTCGTGTATCTATATTTTTTTTGCTTTTTTATGTTTGTTCACCGATTACTCGGAAACGGCTAAAGGAATTTCTACCGTTTTACTCAATCCTGTTTAGGGGTATAGCGAAGTGGTCCCATATTTTTTTGATTAACATAGCTTACACTGTTTCTTAGAAAATGGGGAAAAACTATTTTTTCTTATTCTCATATACTCTATGTCTTGGTGGAGGCACCGGTATTATTAAAATTTGGAAAATTTTATTCGGAACTTGGGACAAATTGAAAATGAATTGGATTAGTTCCGGGATATCCTCAAGTGGTCAGGTATTTTTTTCAATGACATAACTTGTATAGTTTCTTACAGAATGGGGAAAAACTTTTTACCTATTTACTTATGCTCTATGCTTTGGTGGATTCGCCGGTATTAGAAGCTTTGATGGAGTTGCTGGTTTTACCTGTTCGGAACTTGGGGTAAATTGTGAATAAGATGAACGTTCTAATGATTATTATTTAGAGAAAAAAATATTCTTCATAATCTTTTTTTGTTGCAAAACCAAACGTTTGGTATTTTCTTTCAATATAGGTACAGCTTTATATTTAAATTGTGGTGTTATTTCCAAGAAAACATAAATAACATTTACAAGACAATTTATTAAAGTTGTTCTAACAAATAGTAATATTCAAAGTTAATGTAGTTTCCTATATGGGAAAGTAACATGTTTAAAGGGTCGGTATACTTCACAAAAGGTCATACAATGATACTTTTTAACTATTATGTGAATTTAACAGTTGTTTTAGATCGTTTTTGACAGAGAAATAGAAGTAGAGTCTCTAAAATCAATGTCAAATTCAAAGATTTCTAAGGTTGCATGTTCAAATTGTAATAGTTTCTAAGTTGGAATAAATACAAGAAATCTTGTTGCTAGGAACTTCAAATATTAACGCTCTTTGAGATTACTAAAAACAGACTCAACATTTCTTAAAAACTAATTTCTTGATCAAACACTTATACGAACAAAATCTCTTCTTATATTACTCGATATTAGTACGGGAGAACAAAGTTTTCAATTTTGCAGCCATTGCTTGACATTTAGTCTTTCCTGATGGCAAGGAATCGCAATCATCAGTGCTGAGAAAAAATCGGAAGGATTTTTGAAACAAACTTTTGTTAACCATAAAAAGTTGGCATGGTATTTGTTTATTCTCTGCAGAACTTCATGTCATCTATATATAGAAAGCAGCGTTTTAAAACGAGTTCTCTTCTTGTCAAAAACGTATTTAAAATGTAGCATAAGGAGGAAAATCTAACATGTATTCCGAATCTAAAGGTCTGGATAAGGTTTTATGGATGCACCACTTTCTACCCATTCTTTAGGAAACTATTGCAATGGTTGTTTTGATTCAATAGAGCGCAATGTGCGCGACAGTTGTAGATCCCGCCAGTTGTGAAGTGCGCGGTGTCGAAATTTAAAAAATGGCGACATCTGTTCACAGCGAAGTGACAGGCATTGTTGATCAAGTGAATCGAACGCTATGTTGCGACGCAATAACAATTTCTGACAGCAATGGAAGCCTATGATCGTAGGTTGAAGAATTAATAAGTAACTAGTCACAAAGATTTTGAAGAAGATATTTTAAGTGCAAAAATTAAAAATTAATTAATGTTAGGTCCACAATAGCTCTGAATCAACTGGATGTGGCGTCTACATCGGGTGTTTGTAGTATGTTTCTAACCTTAAAAATACTACGATTTGATCTGACCTAACACGGGTCATGTCACATCGGGTCGTTTCAACAGTGTGTTTCCGTCTTAACTGTTTATCAAGAAATACAACACTAGGTTCAGACTTCCCTTCTGGAGTAACTGTTCTCAGACTACAGCATGTGAAGACTGAGTATATTAGACATAATACTATTTTGTTTTCCTGTTATCCTAGACACTTAAGTATCAGATAGTATTACTTTCAACGTAGCCCCGTATAGCCATAACACATATATGAAACAGTAAGATCAGGAAGTGTTGATTTAACACGTACATTATGATAATAGGGTCGTTTTTTTTTGTTTCTACAGCGTTAAAGTTTCGGATGGCGACAAGAGTAGGAGGAAGTATTATCTCTTTCAGTCAACAGAAATTCCTGTTAATCTTCCAACATCGCGCCACGTTCGCTTTTATAAATGCGACATACACAGAGAGAGTCGACTTGCCATCTCTCACAAGGACGGTAAGTTGTTTCTTTTCTGTCTTTATATAGTCATCCACGACTTTTTACAAACCCAGACAACCTTTTAGATTATTTCCTGGCGCCCGTGTTTATCCTTTGAATTTTGTTCGGTTTCTAAATATACATTCGCAGATTTTAATCGCGCGAAATTTCTGTACAATATTTTTAACGTCGCCGTCTAATTTTCGCTTTCCGAGAATACTTTATGAAAACAAACGGATTGAAAATCTTAAATGGTTTTTCGATGTTGATGGTTCACGTGTCGTGTATCGTTCTAGAGTCTAACGGACATTCCTGAAATGTCTGCCACTTGAAACTCGAATATTTGGACTGACGCAGGGGTTATTACGTCACACAAAGAATTTATTACCTGAAATTCAAATTTCTGTTAACTTCTTAAAGACACCAATAGGAAACTGGTTATACCTTATACATGTACAGGTCACCTGTTAGATGTTATTTTCATTATAATGAGGCAGCATTGGAAGTGAAGGTTTAAATGTTAAACCAAACTTCTCCACGGTACAAAACTTTTGTAAATCACCATCACTTGTATGAAACTTTAAACTAACTTATAACTTTTTTTCCTACTAGTACTCAGTATAGGGGCAGTATTCAATCTGGAATCTAGGAATAGCGTCCATTTTTGATATATCACTATCATGGTTAACAACATTAATCATAGAGTAGGGTCAAATTTGCCAAGTGTAATTTTTAAAATCGGGTCCAGATCAGCTGAGCGAACAAGAGGCAGCAAGGGTGCTTGTTACCTCAGTGTACTTATTTAAAAACAAAACGTCTGTCATGAATAATGATAATACGTTATTTATAATATTAAGAGGGCATTAGAACTTAATAAATATCATAGCGATCTTGCTCGCTCAGTTGGTCTGGATTCACCTTAAAAGTTCAAAATGTTTATGGTTAGGGTGCGGTGACAGAACTCCTTCTATAAAGTAGTATTGTTTGTTCCTGTGAATCTAGGGCTTGAGAAAATTTTATACGTAACAAACTCATACTTTTAGTTTAGTCTGCTTAACGGGAAGTGGGTTAGTTCTGGAAAAATAGATGGAAGTGGAAAGCAACTTCAAGAAGACGTTAAGATAACTAGTGTTTCTGGCATACAAAATATTATGGTCCTACTGGTATAATTTATATATGTAGAGTGAAAAACACAAGAAACGTTTTCAATGGGAGGACAATTTAAAAACGTTGTTGGAACAAGTATTCATGATTTATCAACTCATCATATATTCTAATATTTTAGTGTACTATCATTTCTACCTAGAAATCATTACATAAGTTGAAGGTTTTAAACAAATATTTTTACAATAATTATCAAAAAATCTACAACCTGGGTTCTTTAGGAAGGAAGTGGTCCTCGGTGATTATTTTGATAATATTTCAGGATTAGAGGATCAAGTGTCATTTCCCAGTCAGAATGTTTACCTGGGTTTACAGAACTATACATAACCGCGGCGTTTAAATAGCTATGTCGATTGTTCACTTGAGTATTCTGTCCCCACAGTGGCTTTGAAAAACACGATATGTAATTGGGAATACAAATATATTTGTTTAAATGGCTTGGAACAGTATTTGCGTTTTCTGCGGGAACACTTATATCAGCGAAACGGAAAGACTTCTCCAAATAAGAAAAAAAGGACATCAATACAACGTTTCAAAAAAACATATGAACATTTCAAGATTGGCAAACACATAATGTTATACATACTGTTTCTCTCAGTTAATCCTGCGAGGGAGATCTTTTATAAGAAGGTAACTAGAGGGCCGGATAATTTAAATAAATTGCCCTAATTACACTTTGATTCTCGATTACCTAAATGGAGAAAACCTAAAGGAACAATTAAACTACGCAGATTTCATACCTGAAATAAAAGCTTGGTCTACCACATGAACTCTAACAATGCATTTTGTACCTGGATTACGCAAAAGCCCCAGAAAAAAATACACTTGAAACAATTAGAAAGCGTCCAAGAACTTCTGTTACAATTTATAGGTATTATTGTGTTTAATTTTTATAAACTATGTTGTTTTATTTAAAAATATGCATACAACATGAACTATAATTAACTGGTTTACAAAAGTTAACATATAAACGGCCTTCACAAAGTCATATCCCAAGAAAGCTATCATTCAGAGAAAAATCAAGAGAACCAAATCAAATATTTGCCAACTGTTTAATTTCTGTTTAAACATTAAACAATTTACTTTGTTAAATACAATTTACTTATGTTAGCTATTTCGAACTGCAAAGCTGTGGTTTCGAATGTCGCCTTCAGCAACAAGGTCGTATAGAAGTTTTCTCAAGTTACTTCTGTTACTATTTTGTTTTGTTAACACTGATTATAAATTCGTATATGAGTTGTGATTTATTTAAAGAAGACTGGAAATTAAAACATTGTGAACTTACATAAAACTTGAAATAAAAATTAGATGTTATACAAACTTTACAGTAAGTTTCCAATATATTGAGATTTTAACAAAGTTATATTGAAATAGCAAAAAATAAAAAAAGAAAGAAAATGTTTTAAATGTAATATAAATGAATAATATATATTTTTCTCCAATAGACGTATTTTCTCGAATCCCAAACCCCAAAAATAAAATAAAAATAACATAATATAGGGAGAGCATTAAGAGTTTTATAGCAGTACTACTTTTGTTTGCAGTGCTTTAATTATTTTCAAGAAGGTCGTTTGCATTGAACTTGTAAATACAGCTGTAGAAACAACTTAACAATGGAACTAGAAAGCTCAAACACGTCGAACGAATAGTTCATATTGCGGTACGTTGAGTTTTTTACAAAATTAGTTTTCTTAGGACTCGTTAAGTGGAGAACAACAAGACACTTTCAAGTATGGGGACGTCAATGTTTTGTTTGAAAACACATTAGAATATTCTTTCGAACATATTTTCTTCTTCGTTTATTGAAGTAATGAAACTATCAATATTTACTTTCTGTAAATTTGTTCTTATCGGTAGACAGTAATTAATACAATGGTTTTATTGCTACATTTAATTTCGAACGGTATTTAAGAACTTGTGTATTTTTACTCAACACTGTGCTTTTTCACATAACTTCTGGGGTGGAAATGATTCTTGTTGCCAAATTCTGTATTAATTGATAACTACTTACGGGATATTGGGGGTTGAGAGAACCAGGAGGAACATAAAACTAATCAAAGGTGTTACTAAGTTTACATTAGACATTTCCTAGAGCTAAAAGCACCCAAAAGAATGGTCTGAACACAACATTCTATCCACATTTAAAAAAGGGGGTGAAACATGTGAAAGTTATAGAGGAATCGATATAATACTTTCAAAGAGTGTAGGTACTTTAGGGGAAGATTATAAAACGTAAACTCCAAGCAGTACTAGTCAACAAAATAGAGGTTAATTAAGAAGAGTTCACAACACATATAAGGCTTTCTATGTTGTTTATGGTGTGCATCCGTTTCTTGGTTTGTGCCCTTAAAATAACAGTTAACCTGACATTTCGTAGAACTTGCATTTTTAAAATGTCAAAAGAAGAAATATTGAGAGAGAGAGAGAGAGAGAGAGATCATATGTCTGAAACCACCTACAATTCGAAGTCGCTTTACAATTTAATAACACCTTCAATGGTGAGAGTAAAGTTGGACATTACAGTCTCGTGTACAGTATCAGATATTGCCAACAAAAAAGTTAAATAATAACGGACCACAGTGCGAGCCTTGAGGAACTCCTGACGTAACATCAATAGAACCTGACATACACTCCATGTTCTGAAAAGAGAGATCGTTCGACCATTGTTCGATACATTCAAATTCACATATACAACATCCCAATGAATGAAATCCCAAAGATTCTTCATTTAGAATCTCTCACTATGGCAGATAATAATGCTAAAATTTAGCTTTAGCAAACCTAAGAAATTTGGGATACAACGTATTAACCGAAAGAGCTGAGTGGTGAACATTAAATAGTAACACTATTCCAGATTAATCCTAATACATAGATTACACGATTGCAAGTAATCTATCTGGTTTTTGTATGAAGAGCTGGTTGAATTGTGTTATGTATATGCATTAGGTATAATTGAGCTCTAAAAAGATATTTCAATTTTAGCGTTATATTTCTTGAATCGAATACCACTTCGACACAGTAGTAACTTTATAATCACTGAAATTTTGAAATCTATTTACAGTTACAGAAAAAATTGAGACATAACCTTATTTAGTATAATTAGTCTTTCTACTATCTAATAAATATACAATATCCTATAATATCTTCAAAGAATAAAGTCATGACAATAGTAATTCGAAAGACGCCAAACTTCAAACAAGTTTTATAGCAGTTAACCTCGCGTTGACCACACTGATTTTAACATATCGTCGTCTAAAATAAAAACAAATAAATTAAAGACTGAACTGTCTGTGACCCTTCACGAAATCGTTTGGCGCCGTCTGACGGTCTTTTTTAATTTCCGTAAATTTAGATTACGATTTCCTCCTCGATGAAAATGACTTATAGCGCGAAAGAGACATAATAAATCGTCGACCAAGAGGACCGCCAGACCTATGACTAATAGGATTTTTACACCAGCGATAGGAAAGTCAAACGCATCCATTGATAAGGGCACGTGGTGTATAACAAAGGGTCTCCCGCCGACAGGATGTGGCGCCACACGAAGAAGGGGGCTCTCTATTCGACACCTGATGTCTCGCCATGAGATGTTTTGGTGGTGCAATGATAATGTTTTCACTAGACATTAGATACCGAAAGGGAGTGTGTGTCTGCAAGAGATGTGAGTGACGACTTTAGAAGGGCGAGGAAGATAAAGAATTAACCATGACATTAAAGCGACTTAAAAGTATCTTAGTGTCAAGAGTATCAGAGAAATATGTTTTAGATAAGCACTCCCTCAGTGTCTTAGACTCCATTAAGGAGAAAATATATTTTAAATGTTTTGCGCATTTCAAAATGTAAATTTACGAAGCTAGAATACTCCTTCTTTACTGCACAATTATTTCATAAAATAATAATAAATCTAGAAAGTTAAACCGGGAATACTTTGAATTTGATATTTAAGATAATATTAGCATACCTCGTTATTGTTTCTTTTTAAGGACTTCATTTGGTTTACATGAGAGATTTTAATTCAAGCTGGAAATCTTTTTCTATTTGGTAGAATTTGAAAAGTTTTTTGTGTTGACAATAATATAGTAAGCGGAACAAGAAATTTTATAGATAGTACCTAACAAATTTGTCAGAAGAAAAATGCCTGAAGAAATTGTAATGAATTTGTTAAGCATTTTCACAAGGAAACAAGATGTAGTGAGCTGACAGGTAATGTAATTTTACATATTTAGCTAGATGACCATAATTTAAAGGTTTGATTCCATATATCGAGTATCTAAAATTTGTATTGCTACATACAAAGGTTTAAGTGTTTATGTTTTTTATTGCAATAAAATTAAAATTTAGCATGGAATATTAGTAAACCATTAACTCATTAACATGTTATTCGAAACTGATGACCAATATTCACCTAATGTGTACATAATGATTATTGAAATAGAGTTATTAGATGAGAAGTTGAAGGAAGTGCTTGATACCATGTAAATGAAAGTTAGGCATTTATTTCTATTGAAAAAAAAGGATTTCAATAAAGCTTTTTTTAATAATAAAGTTTAGTCAGGCAATGACTTTGAATTTGTGCTAACGCTCCTTTAATAGTATGAATTATTCAGTAGCTCAATATTTTAACACAGATCATTTAGAAGTTATTGGGAAATCAACCCTAAAGTGAATATGCTATTAGCCTTCACATATTGTAATTATTTCAATGAATGTAGGGTTTCATGGCAACATTCTTTATCATTTGAACTGAACTCTGAATCTTGAATGATATAGTTTTTAAATTCATCTAAAATATATATTCAGAATATACGGTTAGTATTAAATCATAAAGAACGCAAATCTTAAACGCTTAGTGAACCCTGAAAGTTGCAAGGAAACCAGCCCTTACAAACCCCAAAATGGGAGTAATTCTGTGTAATGCTGTTGCCGGTGATAACTAAAATAAAACTTAGATCATATAAATTTGGAGGTTATCTCAACTCCCTATTTGGTGTCTCGCATCTCTGAAAATCCTAAATATCTGTATTCACTACATATTTATATATCTCATCATATATGTGAAAACATAATTTTTTTTTTTCAAAATTACTTGCGGCCCAATTGAAGACGGGTCTCACCTAGAATCAATATATCGTCTTGCATTGAAAATTCATTAAAGTCTCAAAAAGCTGCTCTTAAACAAATAACTCAATACATAAATTGGAAAATATATTTTATACTTTACATTATTATCATCATAAAACGAACGTATTAAGAGTACTTTCCAACACTTGTGCGTGTTGCCGAGAATAATTTTTTATCTCGGTCCTTGGTAACCGTACTTTATGAGTACAATCACAATGTTGTTTTGTTAATGCTAAATATGATTATTCCACCGAGTTCAGATTATATAAAATTTTTGGTAATTTTATCTAGTAATTTGATCCACATATAAACAATCAGCCAATGGCACAATGTTAATAAGCAGCATTTTTTTGTCAGGAAGATAAAGAGATTGTCATTTATTTCTACTAGGTAAATACGTGTGTATGTCATGCTTATTTTTAACAAATTAATTTTGGCACCAGTGTACTTACGAGCATTGAATTATTCAGAATATTTGTTACGAACAGGATATTATTTTTTAAAAAATAACAAATTTCAATTAAGCATTTGAAATTATGGTTGTTGTTAAATTATGTATAACTACTTTAACAAAACTAGAAAAAAAATGTATGCAAAATTGACAAAATATAACATAAATTAAGAAGAAGAATAAACAATATCAAGAACCTCACAGATATGTTCGCTAACAATTAACTGAACTCAAATTAGTAGCTAATGTATGCATTAATTAATGTTGTTAAATAGAAAAAAGCCACATAACGACCGAGAACTAGCGGCCTCATATAAAATCAGATAAAGAGCTTATTAATATTATGGGAGGAGACGAAATACTTATTTAAGAATCAATAATTAATAATCTAGTTTTATTTATTTATTGTTCGTAAGCGAAATAACAACTGAGATTGAGAATTGCTGCATAATCTGAAAATAACATTAGTTCCCTTTGTGTTGATCGTTATAAAGCAACTCCATGTCTAATAATATAACATTGTTGCAGTTATTTACAAGAATAGACTTTCCCTGAAATTATTACCTACCTTTTCGTACTACGCAGGCTATGTCATATTATACTCGGTCCAAGAATCCGATGTAAAGCTGAATTTATCTCTTATTATGGTTTCAATGATATACCGCATACATATAATAAATTCCATTATAGTAGGTATATTCAAGAAATATGCAAATGCTTTCTCATACCTCAATGATAGCATTGAATATTCATACGGTGAATTTTTCAATTAACATTTTTTATCTATTAAACTGTTTACTTAAAAAAGCACACTCTTTATACAAAGATTAATTTGAATATTGTACGTTTCAATTTTAAATACATTGCGGATACACTTCTTGTATTTGATATTTTCTCTGAATAGATTTTAAAATCTTTAAATCAGCCTAGGAAATTATTTTTATTGGGTTTCGATAACGTTATATTTACCAAAAAAGAGAAAAAGGAAGTTGTTGAATTATAAAAATGCACAACAAACTTTTAATTAAGTGAACAATTATTTAAGAATAGAAAAAACAAGTGTGTAAATTTAACTTAATCGGCACAGCAAATATTAGTCCTAATTTAATTATTTGAAGCTTATTTAACTTATAATAAATGGAGAAAGGTTTATATAGAAGCTATCACGGTCCCGTTTTGTAGCAGGGATGTATATTAATATAGACAGATGAATTATTTATTTGGAGGAATAGAATGGTTGTACTTAAACATTCGCTGATACGATGGACACATACCTACATATTCAGTTTATTACTTAAAATTCCCTTATTTCCTATTCTTATATATAAAAAATTATATTTATAAAAATGAATCATTATTATTCTTAGTCCCTTTATCCCTACATGGAGTACAACTGTTTAATAATTCAAGTATATTACTAGGATTAGATTCGAAGAAGAATTTTAGTATTTGGGCAAGACATTTGACCAATATTTGCCGTGATTTATAAACAATATTAATGTGGGAAATGGTTACAAATTTTTATGTACAATTCAATGGAATTAGTAAAGAAAGGCTTATTTTACATTCAATAGATATTTTTTCAGAATTAATAATTACTTTACTTATAAAGTAGTGAATAACGGTATAGCGTGGAATGTAGTTGTTTCAAAACACAACAAATTGTTTCTGTTAAATAAAATGTCTAAACGTTATAATTAACCCGGCATTTTAACCAATGGAAACTTTCTGGCAATGGAAATCATTTTAAAAAATGTAGAGAAATCTGATGAATGATAAAAGACAATTTATCATACTTTAAACCAAATATCGTATAAAACGTAAGGTAATTCTTATAATTAGTGTTTCAATGCATTTGATAAAGAAAGTGATGGTGGCCCGTAAGAACGAAAGCTACCAGTGCAGGTCTGAACGTCTGTAATTTAACATATCCAAACACTTTTTCCTATTCTACTTCCACTATGCTCGAATAATGCCAACAATTTTTTGATCGAATCATTGTATTGTGTGAAACAGTCCTTCAAGAATTAATAATAATTATCTTGGCAATTATTATTACAGTGGCATCCAATATCTGTCTACATGTGCACGATTTATTCACTTCATCTATTTTTGCGAATGTTTGGTAAGCTGGGATAGGATTAAATTGTAGTTAACAGAGTGCAAAAATTATTGCGACAATTTTATAGTATGTGGTCAACATTGTAGGCAAAATATTATATCGTGAGAATATTATAATCGGTTAAATTCAGTACGTTTATTTTGACATAATCTGTTCAACTTTTGGAAAGTATATTTATTATAATCAAATAATCATTTATAACTGTTAACTGAAAAACATAAACTTGGTGATAAACTTTTTGCAAAAACATATTAGTTTCAAATTCGATAGTAGGAAAATGATTCGTTAAAGAGAAATTGCAAAATTAAAACGAAACTCGTAGTCCTCTGTTAGCCATATATGCCAATTTTACTGTGATACTAACTCTCAACTATTTCACTATCTATTTTAGCAGCTCTATTGCAAATTGATGTCAGGTCATATATTCCAAAATACCAGTACCACAAAAAATTTATATAGAACTCTTGTGTAAGTAAAAAAAAACAATATGGCCACATTGTGGGGTAAGCTATCATTATAAGTAAAACTAAAGGGCATCTCCAAGTAGGAAGTAAAACCTTGTTTTTCCGTTGCAAATAATGTACCTGGAAACAAACTAGGCTTAGCTGAATTGTATTAACATCTTTTTATACCTGAGAAATTGTCCTTGAACACATTATCTATGGGATAAACTATTTACAGTATTTATTAAGTAATTGCAAAATTGAGTTACACCCATTTACTGAAGAAGATCATTAGCGAAACGTCGTCTATAGAGTTGTATAGGAAAGTCGTGTTATATTGTATTAATTTAAAATAAAGAAATTAAGTGACAGACACCTAAGTTGTACTGATGTTTATTGCTTAGCGCTGGCGTTTAATTACGACACAAAAAACACAAATTCAATCTTGCCCACTTACCAACTCCTGAAATGAATATTCTTATCTATAAACTAATAACTTGCTTGAGAATTACGATATTTAGAATTCGAATTAGGAATTTATTACACATTCCTCTTCAGGTATCTCGGAGGAACTATGCAGCATGAATTGCATAATTATCTTTGCGCCGGTTTAAATCAAGCGCTTTTATCGGAATAAATCAAATCTCATTTATATAGTTCGTTAATATACAGATACTTCGTTTGAGTAATGCCGAGTTTCGCAATCTTATCGGTTACTGCTTTTAGTAGGCTATAACACGATAAAACTTATTAGAGATTTATTATATATGGTAGTACCTATAAAATAGGAGATATTAATTTTTCAGTAATCTGTTTTTATTCAACAGTATTATACCACCACGAAGCCATGAAAATTATTGCATTAATTTATTGCAATTGAATATTTCTGTCACAATCCTTCAACAGTTAATGCCTATATGTTGCGTTAGGTAGATATGACAGACATACCTCACAATTTCACAATTATATATATATATATATATATATATATATATATATATATATATATATACAATATATACTCATTTTACAGAATACATTATACACTTCTTAAAAGTATAATAATTGACTACCTGTAAAGTTAATCATTTAAAACACTCCTCCCTCCTTTCTATTTAAACACAAATGAAGTAAATAAATTTTAAATAAAAAATGAAAATTTTACAACTGATGAATTTTCAATATTTGTTTCAAATGGTATTTAGATAAAAGCATAAATAATGATTTATTATTAATCTTTAAGGATATAAAAAATATTTAACAAATTGATTTAAAAAAATTCTTTATGCAACTTTTTTGGAACTGTTATTCAAATATATGTAGTTTATATTAAAAATTACAGTTGAAATAATGAAGAATTTATAGAAATAATGTTCAATCCTGGCAGCATGTTTAAAATAAATTTAATATTTTTCTTATGGACATAAATTTGTAGTTGAGGCAAAATATATAGGAACATTTAAAATAGTCTTTTTATTTTTTGTTTTGGGATCGTAATAATCCTATATCATGAACTGATAAAGATTGGCGGTCGGTTTAAAAACATTTATGATAGTTATTTTAGTCATATTGTGTATGTAATGTTTTCTTGGAACTATTATCCCTTATCTGTTGTTTATTTTGAGAATTTATAAATTAAATTTTATTTAATTTATAATCTAACTTACCTTCAGGTCTAAATCTATCCGTATTCGTTATACTATACGGTGGAGGTGGGAATTCTGCAAAAATAATAAGTTTGTAATTGATTATCATACATTTGATTTATCACAAAATTGTTTCTTTTTAAGTAATTCTAGTTTTATGAATATTTTAAAGAAGATAATAACTAAATATAAAAAATTATGGGAGGAGATCTATTTGGGATTTCGCTGAAATGATGAGTCTTGAAAAATTTAAAGTAAAATATGTGTTAAACCATAAATTTTTTTGCTATAGTGAGTTTTGAATATTATTTTTCCTCAACTTTTGATATACTTCATAATAATAGTATTCTTTATGATAATCCATATAATTTTATTTAAATCAATTAGAAATAATAACTACAATGCAAAAAGTATACTATGACTTCTCGATTATGAGAAAATTGTTCAAATTGTCTGGGATAACTGTATTAGTTGTTTCAACATAAGGTTACCAACATGGTATGTGTATTGTTGTCGACAAATGACAATAAGTAAAACTGTTATGATAAAAATCATCACTTCAAGGCCTTATTGCCAAACGCCGGAAAAAAAATAATCCAAAATTTTATCCTACAATGTAATCAGGCAGTATTGAATATTTTTGAGAATAATTCCAGAAAAATTAGCCAGTACGGTAATTAGTTTCGGATATCAGAGACAGCGCAGAAATATTTTTCCCTGAATACATTTTTCTTTCTTTTTTGGTTAAATAGTCTTTCAATTACTAATAAAAAATAGTATGGGCAGTGAAAGACGCAGTCCTCACAAAAACCCCCAGAATAAATTCAGTCAGACTAAAAGTATCATTCAAATATAAACGGGACAATTGTCACATATTTTTATAAAGTGTAAGTTTTTAATTACAAGTATTACTAATTCACCATGAAAAATCACCTGTCCAATGGGCAAAATGGATGGAGAATTATGTAGAAAAATTCGTGTATATTTGAATGGACCTCCTATCAATTATTAATAAGACCTGGTTCAGTATCATTTAACCGAAACATTAGTACATATTCTTCGGACGGTTTTAAACATATTCGTCAAAATGATGATTCGAATGTCAAATTTGATGCGAAGAAGTGTATATGATTTATTATTTTATTTTATTTAAAACGTTTCTATTCATTATCGATCTTGAATGTCGAACAATGGATGAACGACAAGAAAATTAGTTAATCAACAGATATAAAACGTAACCTAAGTCAGAAATGAAGTGGGTGCTCACGACTATTCTGACCCATAAATTAAAAGAAAGGATTAGAAAGCAAACGAGTTCTATAATTAAATTTAAAAATCGTTGATATACTCGCGGAAGGACTTGGATTTTTTGCGGAGGTGTCACACGGCGCCACACATATGAATGAAATACCTATACCACTTTATAAGTGTGGGTGTCAAGTTTATCATTGAGGTTATACGACGTATTGCTATAATCTGTATGCAAATAGTTTATTTTGTGTATATATACAAGTTTCTACGGTCAATTATAGCATCGCTATTAATTAAATGAAAAACGAAGATAATTGCATTAAAAGCTAATAGATTTTATTTTATGCTACACAAATACAACTCAAATGTGAGTGGGTATAATATAATTGCGGTTCAGTGTTAAACAAGTATTTAATTATGTTCGGTTTCGATGTAATATCAGGTAGTTTGAATATTTATAATTGACTATTATTGATATGTTCTTAATGAAATTAGGTTCATGCGTCAATTTATCTCATACAATTTCTTGAATACTGCTTTCATGTATAAATTGTTTTCTGAATCTTAAAACGTACATTTTGACATTTTTTATTTTACACGAAAACCTGTCACTAAGAATTTTAATAAAACAATATCTTAGATATACCTACGAACTAGGACTAGATATTGATATGGTGAGGATGATATTTGAGAGCCATCGAATTTTGTAGAATTCAACAAATAATCAATAAATCCATTTATACATTTCGGAAAAATTAACAAAAATCGTGATTTACACAAAAATATTGTTCAAAGTATACCAGATTACTTGAAAAGCAGAAAACAATGACACTGTTAAGAAGAAAAGTTTTACAACAGTTCAAAATGAATAAACGCACTAGATACTTTAAATAATTTATAAGTTCTCACTGGGTTGAAAAGCTTACAAAACGGATTTAGTTGTTTGTAAATAACTTGAAAAGTATTAAAATTTAAGAAATTTAGAAAAAAAGAAGAAATCTAAGGTAAAATAGTTCCAATTCCCGGTACCCAATCTCTTTTATGGATAAAGTTATTTTTAATATTTGATTTAATATTAAACATAGGACTTTGAGCGGCGAGATCTAAGCGCTTACCATGTTTTTTATCTTATTAGATATTAATTTAAAAATTATGGAATTATTTAGACATCTACAAGAATAATACGCCTGAAAAAAAATCATATTTCATAATTCACTAATATTTTTAGCTTCTTAAAACTTTATGACAACTGAAAAGAGAGTTTTGAATTTTTTATTAAAATTAATTATTATTATTGATTAACTGTTTAACATATTAAAATACTATCAGAGTACCCTAATTTTTCATTTTTAGTTTCAATTGTTTGAACAATAAATAGGAATTTTATTTGTTAGAAACTATGTTTTGGAAAATTTTATTAAAATATATTTTTAATTGTCCATTTTCGAATTTCTACAAGGTGGTTTTTTATCTCACAACACTACCTACCTTCTAATTCTGATAATTAGTTTCATACATACATATCTTTTAAAATACTCATATTAACGATTCATTTATTGTTTATTTAATAATAAAAAAACATATATTAGTAGAGAATTGCAATTGATCAATTTTGCAAACAAAGTTTTTTAAACCTTTGATTAAATAATGGAAATGGAATAAAAATGACTAGATATAAACTACAATAATAATTGATTTTACAGAATTTTGTTTTTTATTTAATTATATTTTAACGGAGGGGTTCCCAAACTTTTTCTGTGTATTTGTCAGGGTGCCCTAGTCTTGTTCAACCAAATGTAGAGTGATGTCAGCTATTGTGGTGTTATTGCCCAAAAAAACATAAAAGTAAAGGATTTATGCAACAGACAGTATTTGAAGTACGAATTTGTTCTCATCAATAACACAGTATTTTTCAAAAAATATGTAATCAATCTCTTTAAATTTAAAATTGGGATTTTTTTCCTCTATAGGAATAAGATTTGAAGTTGCTATAAAAATTAATAGTTTTTACAGAAAATTAAATTCTATTTTAAATCTTAACATGTTTTGTTTGTAACGTGCGGATTTGAAGCTTTTGCACAATTTCTAGAGGTCATTCCTAAATACACTCAACTCTTATGTTCAGATAATAGTGGTATCAAGAAATAACAAAATTTTGAAGACTATAATAAGAAAGAACGAACAAAGATTACGGAAGTTGCTAAGACACTAACTCAAAATCGTCAAATTTGTTAAGAAAAATCAGTAAAGCAATCAATAAATAATAATTTAAAATAGTTATAGCCCTAGAAGACTATGATTATTAATTTATTTTTCACTGAACTGCAAATTTGTTGGAACATTATTACTTCTGCAATATGATTTGATATATTCTAAATAAACAACAACAATTCTACATGCAACAAAAAATCTATAAATAATATATAAATACAATTTATTTACCGAAACGCAGTCGAGACGTAACCACTATGTGGTCATAATACGGCCCACTATCTCCGTAATAGACATCGAAAAAAACTGGAGGAGATAAGTATTCGTATGTGGATGCCCACGGTTTTTGTCTTTCTCCTCAAGTGCTCACTAATTATTTTCGAGATACAACGCCGCCAACTGGGCCGGAGCGATTTTGAAGACGAGATGAGAGGAAGAATTGTCTGGCATATAGGCGGTCTGCGCCGTTCAAGAAACGGTTAAAGATAGGAGAGGCGCCAGGGCCAATTTCGTTGGGTGGCAAGACTTGTTCGCCGATACGGGGGCTAAGTGAGATGTTTTTCAATTGTTCTAAGTGGTTGATGTCTGAATATTTTATCGGATAGTAGGCATAATTAGGTATTCTATACAAAGCGTGGGAGATTTTTAAATTGTACCTATGCGATTAACAGCCGTGAATGAAGTAGTATAAAATATTTATAAAATTCGAAACAAATTCTTGTCACCAAAATACTGGACTCCGAAGTACGACTTCTTTAAATTGATTTCATGCACGAACAAACCAAATTAGTAGAAGTAACACTAATTCGAAATAGAATAGGCCTCGGTTATACAAAAATATTCAAAATATTCCAATCTGCGTAAAATGACAAGAACACTACCATTTAAACGGACGTATTGGCATATTTAATGAACGGATCCCAATTCCTATATTTTCTTCGCCAGAGAAAAACTTGCATTTGACTAAAGCTTCCAATCGAGAAGGTGAGATAATTGCATTATCAGTATTCAAAATTTATAGACGCTAGGTGTACTGATCGACATCTAGGATATTCGGGGAAACTAGTACACAGATGTACCGAGTCTTGAGTCGTCCCATGTCATTGCATCATCCCGTAACTCCTAGGTTAGAATTTCACGACCTAATGTTCCATGGCATGGAACGGCTCCAGATTAGGAACTTCTGTGTGCTAGTTTCCCCGAAAATCCTAGATGTCGATCATTAAATCTCGCGTCTACAAATTTAACTATGTATATCAAATACATAAATAATTGCTGGAAAGGACATTTAATTGTGTGAAGCGCAACTGCTCCCAACCAGAAATAATATAAATTATATATATATTGGCTTGCTTACAAATGGATGACAAAAATTCACCACACCATCTGATTATCAATTGTTAATTTTATGTACAGCAATTTATGTTCTCGAAAATAGTTTTAAGTAATCAATTTAGACCCACTACGTTAGATTAAGTTTTGATAAATTAAACTAAAATCTATGTGCAGCTACAAATTTAATTCCACCTTAGCCGTATTTGTGTTAAATGACAAAAAAATATTTCATTAGTTATCAGCAAATATTATTTAATATAAGGGAAGTACTAAACGATGTTTTAAAAAGTATTAGATAAATTGAACAGATATTTTGAAATTCAGATTATGAAAAACCAACACAATTTAATATGTTATGTCAGTTACTCTGACTGATTCAGTTCACCATTCACCTCTTCATGCTTGTTTATCAAAACATAATTATCGAATGCCTCCGGTAGAGCACATTATAGCAAATACCTGTTGCACATCGAGAGCGGTCGGTCATACCACCAACACAGTGGCGCCTCTTATAAAAAAAACCTAACAAGCCGAACGCACAGCGGTGATCTCTCCTTCATCCACTCTAGACGGGGCAAAAACTCAACATTCCTTGTTCTGGCAGTTGTTTGTCATTGTCTCTCCAATATTGGTTAACAAAGTGATTACCAGATGACATCCGTTAGGAGATACTTAAGGAAGTTCGAAAACGAAAGTAAATTGCTTAGAAATGGATTTAGAGTTTTAGTTTTTAATGTGAATTAAATACGTCGGTATTATCGTTGATTATACCGGTGTATTTTTAAGTTCTATACTTTAATTTCATTGTTTGTGCCTAAACTGGAAATAAATAGGGCTACATGTTTACAAAGTGATTGATGATTAAGTTATACCATTTGTTTTGCTTTAACATTATATTTTTGGTATACTTACATATTTATACACGCTACGTTAAAATCTAATATCGTCAAAATAGCTTTATTATTATCTTGAAGTTTTAGAAATCTGTATTAAGTTTAAATTGTTTTTATTGAATATAGAAAATTCTACGAAAAACTGCTTTTGTAACTTAGGTGCAATACAGAATCAGCATAAACTATATTTTAGTGTTGATTTGAGGATGGTTATACCGCTTTGGTAGTAGTTTGGCCTGGATTTAATTAATATTTATTGTATGTGTATTAGATAACTCAGAATATCTTTGACAATGAGGAGTGAAATTCCGATGAAAGCAACCAATATATTTTACAATTTTAAGCAGCATGGTCAAAAAAAATTCAAACATTTTCAAATGTTCAAGAGAGAATGACTTCTTAATTTAAGACCTATCAAACTATCCGCAAAAAGTGAGGTGGCTGAATTGGTATGATTGGAAACAATTAATAGGTAAACATTGTGAAGATAGTTGTAATAAAAAATTCGTAAATATGTGTACTATATGTAATTATTAGAATTTCATTTTCAAAAATATGTACGTTTTTGTTGGTGCTTTCCCCAGGACAGAACGTTATTGAAAGGACTGAGTCAGTCTTTACAGGACGACTTTAAATGTTTTGCAATTTTGTCACTAACAATAAACTCCTTAGATATAATACACTTTTTTTATTCTACCGTCTTGGTATGCATTTTTGAGGTTTTTATAAGGCAAATAAACTGTGTTTTTGCAAAACAAAAAAGTAATCATCAGTCCACTATCTGAATTCTAGTGATTCAGTACAAAGACAAGTAAGTACACGTATTTTGTCGAAGTTCTGATGAAGATGAATGAGATCTCATTGAGAAGTCAACCGCATTGTCTTTCTCAAGACAACAATGAATATATTTAATTCTAAAAATTATTGGGAAGAGTTTTAGCTTCTAAATATGGTATAGAACGTTATAAAACCGCACGAATAAATTTTTGTATTACATTACTCATTTTAATTTTTAGACAAAGGATAGATATTTCATTAACTGATGATATTATCATTATGGCATGTTTTAAGTTATAGCAGGTAGGTACTTATTAATTAGAGAATGGGAACTGACATCTTGCAGTCTGCTGGGACCCTTACTTATTTCATTCTTTGTCCCACTGTAGCTGTTCTCTGCACCACTGATGTCATTATGAAAACAGTATAATACGCATTATGCGGCCCATAACATTTCATGTTTTGGATGGTGTTGTGTACTTCTTGCTATCCGCGTTTGCCATTTCTGGAACTATCCCTGTCAACACTCTAGAGTCTAGAGTATTGGACTCTTGCTCCGTAAATATCGAAAACGATTGTTTTTTCTCAACCTATACAAACTGTATAATATACACAAAACTACTCCCCTATGTCTTTTATACAGTAACTGTGCTGGATTTCATTTTTCACACAATTTAAATTTTGTAGATTTCTTACTTAATTATAATTTCATTTATACACTTTAATAAAGTGCCTAAAGCCTTTACATTATATTTACAAAGTCCCCTGGAAGTTTCCTTGGAGTTTCAACATCTTGAAATGATTCTTCTCACAACGTTTCAATAGCTTTTTGATCTGCTATCGTCATCAGGTGAAGAATGATATACTCGTATAGTCTGTTTCATATTTTAAAACATCAACTTTTTTTAACTTATATCCCAAATCGCAACTTACAAAGGTTAAAGGTGTAATATATCACTACATCAGACCAGGGATATTACTTAAAAATGCATTGCAATTGCATATAATTATATTGTATATATATTTTGTATAATTTTTATTCTATATATTCGGTATATTATTCATTCTTACTAAAATTGACAAGGGTGGTCTCGTTTATATAATTAAAAGAGCTATAAGTACATAGAAGTCGGTGTTGAGTTCCTGATCATCAATACATTTTTTCAACTTGATTCCATTCTATTGTGCAACAAACCAATTAGTAACACTATCTAAAGATAAATATGCCCGAAATTTGTCTTCAGTTTCCAGCGAACAATCTTTCTTGGTCTTCAATTTCAACATTTGCCGTGCGGCTTCAAGATTTTTATCTTGAGATTCATCAAGTTGAAAGACACATTGGTGAACGCTGCACTATACCATCATTCCATCAAAGTTTGCGTTGACATAACTCTCGAAGAAGACGAGATGAAATTCCAGTCAAGGACCAACGTTGCCACGTAACACCTCGATAGAAATGTTCTGGTGGCAGTTGTGAGTTCTAAGATAAACATTACAGTTCATTGCTTTCTAAATATCAACATAAATATATCGCACATTATATACATATACTGGCAAGTATATTTAAGTCGTATGTCACCAGTTTCTTCGTCGATACATACATATATATAGTAGTTTTCAAATGAAATAAATTTTAATGCAGATTTGCGTCGGTTTACATTTGTTTTAATTATATTAAGTTCAAAAAAGTAATTTGTTCTTCTACATAGGCATATTTGAAGTTGGTTTAACCTTTAGGATAGCTCATTTGGTTGTAAATAAGTACTTTCGGAAACACTGACTGGCCAGTTATCAAAATGTAAACTGTTGTTGTCATTATAATGAAAATTAATTGCCAAGGTTATGACATTAAAATAATTTTTAAAGGCTAATTGAAATCTGGGCCTTTATAATCTAATTAATTCTACTGTCTGTCTGGGATTTGTTTAAGTACGAGTGTGTTATTAATATCTTCTTACTTCAAATATGTCCCTTATGTAAATCTCCTGGACCCATGTTTCAGTCTAAGCACTTCATTACTATCATGTACACTACCGTGTAGTCAGCACATGTTGGAGTAAGCTGAAACTTCACCGTAGTTTTAGCGAATCCAAAGGGAATAACTGTTTGGAAATGTTTTTCTAGAATTACTGGCTGTGCAATATAATAATAGCAGTAGATAACCAAAAGTTTGAAGATGAGTGGTTCTGAAGAATCAGATTGGTTACTTATAATTTGATGTACGCACAATAAGCCATCACATATGTCTTGGTTTAATTCATTTTAGTTAGATCTATTTATGTCTTTAAGTCAGAGTCAGTTCAGATACGTATTTGGTGAAATTGTTAGTTGTTGAAGCATATAGGTATATGTTTATTTAGTTCAAGTTGGATATTTTATAGAATGTCAAGGTAATGTCATCAATATTTGTTACTACTTCATGTTCACGTTATTGATAGATCAAATAAACAGGAGTTTTATTACATATTAAAAGACGCTCTCTTGTGGAACTGCTAAATATAGGAGATATATTCAAGTGCTTTTTTTATAAGAATTGGGAATGACTATCAATATTTAAAAAATAAAATAAATCAAAAAACGTATAGAACAAAGGGAGTAGTTTAAATATGAGACCGGTAAGATATCGCCCATAACGAAGTCATTATAAATAAACACGAAGTAAATAATGAGCGCAGCCGTCAAATTCACCGAAAATTGTATCCCTTATTTGGGTAAATCGGTACATTTGGCAACATGCGATCAACATAGCGATGCTGTGCGATTCATCGACTAGATCGGCCCACTGGATTCCTGAGTGGTTTTCTCGGAATATGCGGACCCACGCTTCTTGTTTGATGTTTCTTTAATGATACACTTCTTGTAGTTAATGGTTTGGTAGGTTGTTTTTCTTTCTCAGTCGCCCGAGGTACCTTATATTGTTACGGCAAATGCAGAGGAAGGGCATTATTTACTTAATTGGAGATTGATGGTTGGATTGTCTTAAAGTGGAATTCTTTCAGAATAAATAAGCTTTTTGGGTTCAGAGTGGGCTCTCTCTCATTTTTTTTATATAATGTAATGATAGGTTACAGAAAAGCTGAACAATGTTGTGAAGAGTATATTTTGTTGAATGTTTCTGGGTTTCTTCTGTAGAAAAATATTTAAGATAACTTGCTATAGTATTCAGAAAAAAAAATGGATAGAAAGACACATACCTATGCGAGCTCTGCTATCATTGAAAATTTTATTGCTACTCATTATAATCTTGTTAACAATTTTTAAAGAAAACAATAATAAAAATAGTATTTCATTAATCATTCAGAATTCCTAAATGTGTTTACAATGCCTATGCGTTTTCAATACTGCCATTATTTTTATATGTGTTTATCAATTGCTTGGATTGTATAAATACGTTAAATATTTATACAATGTAAATGGTATATTATTCGCCAGTCAGACGCTAGCCAAGGTATTAAATATATCATAATTACGAAAAAAAGCTTGAATAATAATGGAATTTTAGATTGGCGCCAAGACATATAAACATTTATCGTTCTGGGCGCCTATTTCAATATCAATTTATTTTTGTTACGCACTTAATCTCTAACCAGTTTTCGTCCGTGAAATATATTATAACTGATTATTATTGGTGGTTTCGCGAATTCAATTTCAATTCATGCTCTGAGAATTGAATTTGTTCCAGTTTGATACTATTTATATCACATTAACATGTATTTATTTGAATTACTTGGTATCGATTTTTTAACGTACGTTAGTAAAAGAGATATGACACCGAAATTTCGTCGATTGTTTCCAAGCTAAGTAAAATATTAAATGGTTAAATATTAATTCTATTTCATGGTACTGACAATTTTGAAGGTTTGCAATATTAGGATAGAAACTATAATCTGAAGAATTTTTATTACTGTAAAACTTTAATCACAAACTTGTAATAAACAAAATATTTAGAAGATATTGAAATGTAGCAGGATGATGATTTTAAGTTTCAGGTCGAACATTCATGTTAAAAGACAACAGTTTTAAAACAGCAATGTTTGGGGGTTTATATTTTTGATTTGGAGATTTTAAACTCCAAAAATCGATAGGTTTGGATCCTAGGATTGGAAAAATTTGTTTTCCTGAGAATTTTAATTACTACAAAGTTCAATGCAGATTTTGGAGATAAGTGAGTAAAACAGGACTTGCAAATATTATTCAAAACAAATAGATGTTACAATAATGTAAATTCATACTATTATAATAAATGAGCAAGGTATGTTCGTTTTTAAAACGGTTTTAACAATCTAATTTACAGATAAAGAGCAGAAGGTGTGTTGATTATTATTGAAACAGGTCTAGATGTATTGTTATTTAAAACTTCATTAAAGTGTCTGAATAGCACAACAGCATCTAATGTTGATTTCATAACTAGGTAATTACTTGGTATTAAAAAGGTAAATTCAAGAATTAGTTGGTTTATAACATTTTGCTACGGAGTTTATGAACTTTAAAATCTCATCTATTTTGTTCTTTTAGGTTTGGTTGATTCATGAGAGTTTCTGAAATAAAATCAAGTTAGGTCACCTCAAATGATTCTTTTAATATTATGAAACGAATTGTCTTTGTCCAGTTTATCTCGAAACGATTTTGACAAAAATTTTGTAATTGGGAGTTTGAAAGGTAAAAAATTTGTTGGTGGAAGTTTTGTCTTTGGGAAAATTCATATTTTTGAGAATTTTGATCAACAAATTCAACACAGCACTGCGTAATACTGACTGCCTAAATAGGCAATATTTTTTTAATAGTCTAGCAGATTTAAGAATTGGTTGACTTGAATTAGCACCTAAGGTCAAAACTAAACAAGACTTTACTTTTTATAAATAAATCCCCAATTTTTAAATTTATTATATTTATGTTGAAAGACGATCTTTTTGAATCTATGGAAATGCAGTTTTCCTCATCCCATTTATAGTAAATGGAAGGACTCTTTTAGGCATATAAACATCTTCCGTAGAAACATAAGTCTTTCTACAAATTATTGAAAATGTCAAATAATGTAAGTAACCTTTGACTTCAATCTGTTTCTAAATTAAAATTTTGTTTTTCTTAATTCGTTTGGATATGAAGTCTCTCTGGTATTTTATGAGAGCTAATATATCATGAAGTTTTTTGTATATGGTTATTTCCCCACATATTTATATAATAAGAAAAAGCCATTTTCCCAAGGAAATATTCGAGCGCGTTCAAAGGAGTAGAACGGGAAATATCGTATTACGTTCGCATCGTTGAATAATTCACATTCTTTTTTGTAAATAACTTAAATGCGAAGAATATTTTCAACTTCAAGTAGACGAAGTCGAATTTGCAACAAGTTGGCATGACATATGTGCCAGAATGATATAATGGAATAAGGATGATTGGCACCAGTTGGCTTTCAATTTTTTTAAGGATAATTATTTTATGTATTTTTTGTTAAAATATATTATATGAGAATTACCCGCTCTTTACTCAACATATCGAAGAAAATTGCTTGGTTCTTGCATAATTAAGAGATAACTATACGGCATAAGTGGAAATCATTGTACCATATCTGATGAATATCTATTATCTCAAAGTGAAGACTCTGATTATTTATTAATATATAATCCTTATTCGGTTATTTAATGTAATTAGAAATCGCCATCTCTCTCGGATTCGATTATCATTCCGATTTAACAACGTAAATAGTTATCTTGATATTTTTTATAAGTTCTTTGTTTGCGCAACTATGGACTTATTCCTTTTCAGATAATCATTAATGTTGATCGCATTGGCGCCTTTATGCTTTAAAGTTGATTTTCGCTCGATACGATTCGGACGGCGCGGCGGTGGGTACACCATTCCCGGTTTGCTTTATTTGTCAACACCTTATTTAGCTGAATACCTTTCTTACTTCTGACATATATCATGCCAGACAAGAATTAATTTAGTATTTAGTATCTAATGAATGTTTTTTTAATATCTTCAAGTATACTTCAATTAAAATTTACAACAAACACTATGAAAGATTAAGCAATAATCTATAAAATCAGTATTCTTTGTCAAAATATGTCTCAGAATACATAATCGGAGAAAAGAATGTAGGTGTTTTATATGATGTTTTAATAGAAGGAATCGACAACGACTCCTAATAGGGAAACGAAACATCACAGCATACAGATAAATACAATACAATATATCTCCAAACAATATCATACAGGAAACTAGTTGATCCACAGACCTAGCCTACTTTCTCTCAGTTAATCCTGCGAGAAGGTTTTTCTATAAGAAGGCAGTTTCCACAAATTACCCTTACGTACTGCACCTTGATTTTCACTTACCAAACTTATCTGTTTTTTTCCGAAACCATTGCGAAGAGTAAAAAACCCAAATAAGCAACCAAGATACTGATAGTATACGTTTAGTAATGAGAAAAAGTGTACACAGTTGCTATTTTTGGATACAGGTGAGCCTTAGTCTAAAATCTGGCAACCCTGGTTGCACTCGACAACTGGCGAGATTCATATTGAAATATTATACACACAAGGAGTTTCAGAATCTATATTTTTGGAAGTTGGGTTTCGTTTGATGCAATATTTATAATGGTTGATCCTTGGGTGTTGTATTACACACTTTTTCCCACTTCTGGCAACAGATTGTTGTAATATGGTACTTCTTCACATTTGAAAAAACTACAATATTTTGACAAATCGTTTGATTTAAACGCAAATGATCACAAATAGCGAAATTACCACAATTCAATTACATCACAGATTAAGTATTCTTAAACATATTCAAAACAATTATTTAAATATCAGTTAGGCTCAATTAGCTTATGATTTCAGAACAATTTCCTGTTTACGTATCGCTAGGACCAACTAAGTCTGAAAAAAAAACAAGATTACTAAGACCCCTCTGCAAAATTTTAGTAGTATCTAGTAGATGATTTAATAATACATTGAAAAAGAAACTTATGTCCACAATAATAGGAATAGTTATGATTGGAAAGCACCTTTTGATTAAAAAAAGTGGGCATTAGACATTTTTTTCTGGATTTCTGTCTTGACTTTGCCATATTATGGTGTAAAAACTATTTGTCAAAAAGTAAGCAAAAACTCAACAGAATCAAGAAGATATATAAGTTATTAGTATTTATATATAAAGTTTCGTGGGACTACAAATTCATGATGCTAAAATTATAAAAATAAACTGATTTTTTTGTTCCTTTGAAAAACCTATATGAGTTGTAATAACCATTTGCTGTCAGATCTAATTTTAATATAAATTCATTAATATGTCTGTCAAATTTTGACACAGAAAACAAATGAATGAGTTAAAAATAAGTGGAACTGGTTGACATAAAACGTAATAAATTCCAATAAAATACTGTGATTATAAAAATATAATATAAGGCTACCAAATCACTACAAAACCAACACATAATATCCAGCGGCACAAAATTTTGATTGATTGTACTAATAGGTTGTTTATCAAACTCGTGGAACCACAGTTTGGTTTGAACTTCGCATATATAACGAACCTACATACATTACAGTACAATAATAAAATGACTGGAGAGTCAAGTTTGCACATGTGTATGTAGCATTTGGAATTTTTTCCAACCAGACATGAATTAAAAAAAAATGTAATATTTAATATAAAATATTACTGGATAGAATTAAAATAACTTATTTCCTATTCACACTGCACAATTTTATATGTAAACAGTTTTTTTTTATTGGAATACCTATTAAGTAAAACTGAAATCAAATAATGTGCGTTATTTTACTGTTCACTGTTTGATATGTGAAATGCTGGGATTTGAGTTGTTCGAGTTTATATGAACCAGAATTATTGTTTTATAACAAGAAAGTTTCTCTCATCACCAGATAGCGAATATATTTAATATCACTAGAAGCACAGACAATAGAACCATAAGAAGGTACGAAAAGACGGATGAAGTGCAAAGTTGACCTCGAAGTGGGCTACGTCTTGCTATAATACCACATGAAGATCGGCAAATTGCCCACTCAGCCCGTCGGAGGAAGTCTCAGAGTTCCGATCAAGGAGACGTTTAACGGTTCCCATACTAACTATCCTCATCGAACTCCCCGTTTATAGTGGGCCAGAACTCAGCAAAAAATGGCGTTTAGTTAACTGGAGAAGCGTGCTTTTTACTTATGAGTCCCGGTTTACATTAGTGAGTAATCGTTATCGAATAAGGGTTTGGAGATAACCTGGAAATACACACAGACCGGAAACAGCGATTAGAGTTGCTCATTACCGTGACGGGACAAAAATGTTTTTTTTTTGTCGGGGGGAGGGGGGTACACTGTTCAACAGAAGAACTCCACTGATTCATATACCAGGTACAATTATGGGCGCATGTTATCTTAATAATGTCATCAATGCAATCATTATACCAGGTAACCAGTTTGTTGTAATGGGCGACAATAATCCTCATGGGATTAGAGCGGTGCAAGGAAAGCTGCGAAATTAAGATGTCACTAGATTGGAATGGCCACCGATGTCATCTGATATGAATCCTAATGAACATGTAATGGCAGAGGTTAATTTTTAACAGAATTAACCTACCCAGAACGACACAAAAACTGATGGTTGTTGCTATAGAGGAATGGGAAAATATATCTTAAGAGATGATTAAAGGGATGACCAGACCTGTGGATGCTGTTATAAGAAACAGAAAATCCAATACTCAATATTAATTTGATTTGTTTAGTTACCTTTGAGAACATTTAATTTAAAATGATTAATTAATTTTTGCAGAATTGTTTTAATTTAATTGTTATACATTTATTATCACTGACATAAAATTTATGTTTTTTTTGTTAATATTGAACACTGCCATTTAAAATTCTTTTATACATTAACACATATCATTATATCTAGGAGTGCAAAAATCTTGACTCTAACAAAATTCCACAAAGTTGTGACATACAAAAATATAATTCACAAGGTTTTTTTTTAAAGTAAATTAGAAGAATATCTTAAGAAACTTCGTGGATAAGATAACGAAAAAGATAACCAATTAATAAAATAAGAAGAAAACGTTCATTAATGAAAAGCCTTTCATCAAATGAATAACTTACCGATAAGTATCTAAAAATATTTTATAATAATTAATAGTATTGTAAACTATAGAGTTAAGAACTTTGGGTAACAAAATTCTCATCCTTCAAAAATTTTCTTCTTACATTTGCAATTTTATGAATGAAAATCCCATAAGCTCATATAGTATTATGACAGGCGCCGAATACCGTCTATGAATGGAGCCAACATACCAACATACGTGGGATTTTATTGAAGAAAGAGATTTTTAATTTGAATACATTAGTCGGTAAGATTAGAAAAACCAGTCAAGTATTGACCAACTGATTATAACGAAGTTGCCTGGAAAACATTTAAGATAACAACCCGAAGAAGGCAGATATCTTCTGTAATGTCCCAGATATGGACTCAAGCTGAGGCCGATCTCTCGCCCAATGGCTTCACATGAGACCTGTCATCGTAAATTCGGATTTTACATACCATTAAGAGGTTGTTATCGTCCTTTTTATATGGTTTACGTATTAAAAATAATAGAGCTTGTTGAACTGTAAATACTATTTAGTAGTACCTTGGGTAGTAACGGAAGTTTATTTGTTCGTAAAAGAAATGTAAACAAGTAATACTGACCACTCGTTAACCTTAAAACAAATAACTTGTGGTAATATATATCGTTGTCAAGCATGCAATTGTGGGAAGTTATACAACATAAAAAATATTTTAATAACGTCCGAGACTGTTTTCCTTTGTAATCTATATTTAACTGAAATTTACATTCAGCTGGGACTTGATAGGATTTAGAAGCTTAAGATTTGTGATCTCTCAAATATTTATGGGGATGTCAGGTCAGGTCCCAAATTTTTTTGAAATGGGAATGGCTATCAAGTGATATCTTTTAAAAAGGATTTTCGATTCCCCATATAATACTGCCTTGTTGTCTAGGTCGGCCCACGTGCTAGCAAGAGATTAACTTCATATTTAAAAGGCACGAATACATTTCCGGAAAAAGGAAAAGTTTAATCGATTTTAATTAAAACCTGACCGTATTATTGCAGTAAATGTTGAACATGTTGTGCACAAACCTTCTGCATACAATGGAAAATTAAAAAATATATATGTTATATACCCGTGCTCTGATAAAAATCAATTAAAGATAATTGTGACATCTTGTAGTCTTATATTCATTGGTCACTTGGGATAAATT
The DNA here is from genome assembly GCA_034190945.1 of Octodonta nipae. Classification (NCBI taxonomy): domain Eukaryota; kingdom Metazoa; phylum Arthropoda; class Insecta; order Coleoptera; family Chrysomelidae; genus Octodonta; species Octodonta nipae. The sequence goes on along the minus strand of CM067218.1, from coordinate 46,824,573 downwards.
ACTATAGGTACTTGAGCAAAAACTATATTATAAAACCCCTTGCGATGTTTTGCGATTTCAATAGAATAAAATGAAAACAGTGATAGCTATTATCAGACTGCAAAAAATATGAGTAAGTGAAAACATATTTTTTAGTATTTAAAGAACTTCAAATGAACTGTTGCATATGTGAATCTGCCAATGGCGGCTGATAACCGCAACTCACCTCTCTAGGTATAGCCTAGAAGGAGGAAAAACAATGAAAATTTCACCTAAAACATGAATGATGTACATAAAATGACGCAAAATTAACTATTTGGCCTAATACATCAGGCACGACTCACGTAGAAAACAATATGTCTGGTGATGACGATTAATAATGTTGGAGGAGGTTTTACTGGACATATAATGCCTTTTAAAGCACATTTAAATACTCTGGTGATGTAAAATTGGCAGTTACATGAGATTAACGTATTTTGTGGAAATACAAGGCCTTTTGGAAGATCTATGCGCCAAACACTGACTTCGAAATTTACTGCAATGACAATTCCATTGATATTCTTGTAGCTTTGGCACTAATGGATGGATTACTGGGAAGTGCACACTATATTTGATAGAATGGCTATGATAAATTCATATTTTGGGTTCAAGCGGATTCATCAAAATTCACCAACATTTCCTGTACTTCAGGCACAAGCAGCAGCAATCCTTTGTACTACCGGATCTTCTAAAAAAAATTTATATTTCATAGCCTAATATTCGATTCGTCGGCTTGAGTGACATGACAAATATCTTTGTGTAAACGTAAAGAGTACCAAAAGGAAACTCAAATATTTTGCAATAAGTGTTTTTGTCATCACTACAGACATGTTTCAGGAGATTCACATCAAATAGCAAACAAAGATTATATCTAAAGTATGCCATGTTACTAATAAGTCAGTTTGATATATAAACTATTATTATTTTACAGATGAAATATCTCCTCTAAAATGATATTTTCAATGTAAGTCTTAAAAAGTTAACTATAAAACAAAATAAACAAAATTTGACCATTGTGTCCGAATACACCGGTTTATACATAAAATATGTTTGTAATTACTCTTGTTATTTTACAAATTATTCTACATAATAAATATGACAAATGCTCAAAAAAATCTGTTATTGATTTGTGTGCTAAACAATAGCAAAAATATTAAAATATGGAAATGATTGTTGGTCTGTAAATGTGTTTAAGCCTTTAATTAACTATGTCATTTCCGTTCTTCAATGTTCTCATATTAATAAAGTTATTTCGATTATTAGGGAAATCTATTTTCTTTTAAAAAATAATTAGTGTTTATATCGAAATGTTTCTTGTTGATGTCTAACATAAGCATTATGTTTATGTAAATACTGCAACAATATTGTCAAGTCAGAGCAGTTTATTTTTATTATACGGTAATTGACACCGACAGTACTATCTGAGTCATTCTGTAAAAATGTACTTTAAAATTTGTGAAGATAGTCTTACGCAATCTAGAGAATAGTGATTTCAGCCTACCTATATTCAGAATTTTGAGAATTAACAATAAAAATAACTTCATAATCAACAAATATGCCATTGTACTCTATACAATTCATAAAAGGTATATAATGAATAATTTTAAAATATTTACTAATGCCTATTTTATGATTTGACCAAAATCCCCATAAACCACCTGACAAAACTACAATGATTATTTTTATCCTCAGTTATCCGAAAATTAGCTGCTAGTAAATGTTATGACATAAGGGTGTAAATTCATCAGCTTAGTATTTTACTAGATAAAAGCTGCACATTTTCAAATTCAAAATAAAATCTGGGCTCTAATTTTAAATTTCCTTGAATAATAAAGATAGCAGTAGAGGTTCGAGGACATCCCCTTTCTCATCGCAAAGAAATAAAGTGGTATATGATTTTCCGTGACATTATAGTAAATAAAATAAATTCAAATATGCGGGTTTATGGCAAGATAAATCATGTGAAGCTCATAGGTGTTTCGAGTCTCACGACGTAGAAAAGAAGTAAACCTTGAATATAAGCCATAAAACATATTTTAAATAGTTAGATACGCCGTTGCACAATGTTTATTATAGATGTTTAGATTTTTTCTAACTGCTTCCCATAACTAATCAACAAATCCTTTGGATGAATAAACTGTTGTTTGAAAAAGTGCCGATCAAATAAAACGTGCATTGATTATTTTGAAATTCAATAATTTCTATTCATATATTCGAAGAAGGTTCTAAATAAATTTTGTATTTTTTTATACAAATTAACTATTTGAGATTTCCCACTTAGGAAATTGTAATCCAAAGCTAAATGGTAAGGGTCAAGTATATATATGAAAACTGTAAGGAGAGGAGAGCTTTAAGTTTAGGTAGTAAATAGATCACAAACCATTTGGCAGATCTTTTAAATAGTAAAAACACCGTGGTAACTAACCTATTGGAAAGTTTGTTGGAAAATCTACACCTTATGAACATGGAGTTCATTTATTTAATAAAAAATCTTACATCAATATTAAAACTAGCATGCTCCCATAATTAATAGCGGTCAAGACAAATTATCATTAATCATCGCCATCGGTTAGGGAGTATAAATATTAGTCAAGTAAACTGACAAAAAATATAAAAAGTTGTTTAAATTATCTTAAATTTAACCTGTTATTTATACAAGAAAATTGTTATGGGTGACAAAATTTGTTAATATTTCATATTGTTTACAAATATGAATGTAAAATTTTTATCCTATACATTTTTTCTCCATTTTACGAAATTATTGTTTCCAAAATGATAGCATTTTAATTTAATCGACAAAATCAATAACGGTCTAATACCAGCGGCTAAAGTCGCCTTCAGCTGTCTTTATCATTCTTTCGCATTTTGTTTGATAATCCAATCTGCATATTACCTCATATATCTTAGTTATCTCCGTTTCATATCAGATGTAGCCGATTTTTTTTAACAATGAAGATTTATATGTTCTTATATAACGCAGGCAAATCGCTTAGAAAATCATTCACTTCTACAATTTGCGGCCATTGTAATTTATATATCTTACGATCAGCAAATACTTAGATTTATTAGTTCAATTTAATGGTTTGATAAATCGTGTAAGTGTATTCTTGAGGCAGTTTTAGTTTTATTTCTTTATTGCCGTGCCGCCGAAGATTTATTAACTTGATAGTAATGATTTTCTCGGCGACGCCAACGTCAGAACGTATTCTCTTTGGTAAAGATGTATTTATAGTGAGCCCTCTTGTTACAAAGATTTGTTACAAACACAGTATCAATACTTAACATGATAAGGTATGCTTTCAATGCCTGCACTCAGTTGACTGGTATTAATTCCAGATTGATTATAAACATCTATATGTTGATGTTATCATTGTCTTAATAGACCTAAACATCTACATCTTATTATCTATTATTTTATTTATTATTATTTCTAGTATACTGATGAGTTAGTTTCTCCAAATATCAAGATAGTTCAATAATCTTTGCTTTAATGAACAGATTAGTTACAATGCCGCCAAACTTGTGAAAACCATCTAAATAATTGTTCTTTCTGATGAACTAGCTCTGAATTTATTTCGAAGGTTAAATTGATGAATAGGACAAATCTTACGTCTGATGTAATTGCTGTCCTTGTTTGAAATACATGGACTACATGGGGCTGAATTTGCTTCAACATCTTCCTTTCTTTTCATATTTTCGAATAATTTTCTGGCCACATAGGTACTTACTAAACCTCTTCATGTATCACCAGCGAAATATACTGTCACCTTCTAAAATTACACTGGCTATAAATTTATTCTGGTAGTAGTTTTCTTTGCCTAGTGGAACAAGTAGTCTAGTCGAATAACAAAAACCAAAACTACCTGTCAACGCTCCACAACAGGCAACATTTATTTCAAGAAGCAAATCCTGTTTCTAATGAAAAAACGGACAAACGTAGGAAATTTCGGTTTGAAAGCCGGTGAAAATACCTTTAGAAAACCTCAACAGATTGATACAAAGTTATAAAAATTCTCTCCCTCAGAAGTACTAAATGTGCTATTGTAAAGTACTTTCGAAATTATTGTTATTTTGAGCGTAATTGATGAGACATAAATCATAAGTCGATGTTAATCGTAAAACTGGGGTCTACGAACAATAGTCTTGTTGACAACGACTGTGTGTTAAACATATATACGAATTAATTCTTTATGGTTGATACTGTTTACGTACAACCCTAGAAATATTATTTAAACCACCAAATTTTAGTAGGGTAATTTGTTAAGGGTGTGCAACATTTTAAGTCAACAATGTCCAGGTTAATGAACACTTTCTAAATGTGATGTATGATATATATATATAAACTGATAGCAATAGCGGCACGGCTAAACCAATGCCTGAAGCTAAGTACTAAATAACGACAGCAACAAGTTTATTTGAGATGTGTTGTCAATAACGAATTGAAAGAACTGAGATTTTATATAAAAGCAAGGAAAGCCCCAGAAGTACCCGACCTGACGTGACTGTACTAACATTTTAAAGTAATTAGAAAATTTGACCAAGCAACGTTTTGTGACACATTATTCTTATTTACGAGTTCTGTGTCCAAACAGTACCTATCAAAACGGAGTCTGATCCTTCATGTACAACAGTAAAACTTGCGTTGTTTGTAAGAGCTGCCCAAAAGTAGATCCAATGCGAAGACGGTGAAGAAAACCCACAAAATAGTATTGGATCACCGCAGACTGACAGTGTTATTCCAAAACGTACACTGTATGTCAAATGTCACTTGTTGAAAACAATCAATGGCGACCGTTATGTGATCTTATGGCAGAGATTGACTAATGAAATACATAAATTATCGCCTGAAAAAGGAAGTTTTGTTTCATCAGTTCAGACATCTGTTATCGCGATAGCCAAAATCAATAAACTCTCGTGTACACACCTTTTATAGCTATTCTGAGGGGCTCGCTGATTCTTACTATATACATAGGAAATTGAATCAAACTAAAACCTTTATGGAAAAATAAAAATTGTCTTCCCAAATGTCTGAGAACGCTCTGATCATATTGTCTTTGTAAGGCTGAAGAAATACAAAAGGGGATCAGGTGCTTGTGAGAAGATAACGACAAGGCATTGATTTAAAACGAGATTAGGTGTAGAATTAGGAGTAATTTTATTTTGGAATTTATATTTTGTAGGATTTGATTGACTAGCATTTCTAACTTTGTATTCTTGTGTTGTTACACAATAAAATGTTGAGGGGAATATTTTTAGAGCTTATGAATATCAACATAAGGATTTTGAAAATTTAATATTGCCATACACTTTTATGAAACTATTATTTACTATCCATCATTAAGTTACTTACAAGGACAGATATTAACTACAAGAAGGAAACAGTATTAACATCCATATACAAATGTGATAATTGTAACTGTAAAAATGTCATAATCGAATTCAAACACAAGTTTGTATAGTAATTTTAAATGTTATCTTTTAAATACGTAACGAACTATATACTTCCACGCCATGCTGAAAAACTTTTATTACGTTAATAATAAGTAATAACGAGGATGCAACCTCAAATCAAAATATAATATTAAATAGATTTATCAGTCAGCCATAAACAGCTAGAGTAGGTACTCTACTGCCTACCCACTTTTGTTAAGGCCCTTCACCGGTCGTAGACCTTCAGTAAAGGCGTTAAATGTACTTTTGTTTATTGCTTTTAAAGTTTTATGCTTGTACATGTTCTTTCAATTACAATGAAAATCAAGTAGTTAGAACTCAAAGTTATTACAGCAAATTTGACTTCCATTCTACCTCTAAGCAGTCTATTTACAGTTTTAATTTAAGCTCCGATGTTTGTGGTTATATTTATAATATTTATTACAAACACCTTTCGACCAGCCGATGCCTCAAAATACGAAGCGACTTTGCTAGAAATGGAAAATATCTTGGACCAACATTCTCCAGCCTACATTCAATTTACTAAACTAGAACATGACGTTAATAAGGAAGAAATTATATGATAACCACACTTATCGCATATTTAATAAACACCAGTTCCATACAATTAATGCACAACTCGTGCTAGAAGGTCGGCAACGATCAAACGATTCGCGGTACGGCTTTTTCTTTTGAAAATTCAATCTGTTATAACGCAATCGTTGTATTTCGCAGAAACCATAGTATACATACATACATTCTGTTTGTTGAAATGGATTAAAAATTAACACAAATCTTGCACATGAAACATTATTCGTTGTACGCCTTCGACAATTCATTTTTGGCTTGAATTGCTGATTTATTACTAAAATAACTATTATGAAAGTTTGATTTTCTCGTCACATATATTCAAATTGCAATGCAGTGGCGTGCAACTTTGCTGAGCTTTTCTTCTTAATTCTATCGATTAAAGCATTTACTTTTTTAAGCAAATTGAATAATTTATTATTTGGTACAGGGTTAGGTTAGGTTACAGGGTGTAACCGGTATGAGCACAAAGATTTTGAGGAATAACAGCTCAGTTGTAAATCTCCCCCTCAGAGAGCCTCAAAGTTAGTAAATTTACCATTAAAACGAGGTAATTTTAACTCCAAGAGCCTAGAAGGTCATTTCTATGGGTTTAAACCTCAGAACGAGTATACTTAATGTAATAGTAAAAAATCTGGTTTAAAATTATATATATGTCAATTTAGTACACACTCACACCCATTTTTACAGTAACAAACAGATAATTTTACACTGAAAACGCTTATGGAACTTCAAATGTTGCTACTAAAAACTTCAAATGGCTTTATTACTCATTTTAACATTACCAAACCTATTTTTTAATAATTAGAAATTAATTGAAATTAAACCGCAAACGTATTGGACGATCTGGCAACATCGCGATAACTCATATGTTCACTGCTCATTATAACTATAATGTGGCTATCGGTAGTTTTTGTAGTGTTTCGAAAGTCTAGAGCATCTTGGTAAAAGAGTTTTTGGTTTGATTTGGTGTATACTCTACACCAAAAATATATGCACTCAACTACTTATACCCTGTATAGATGACTGATTTTATTTGATTTGTATATTTTCAAACCTAAATGTATTTCAGTATTTTATTCCAATGTCACTAATTTCGATAGGAAGGTAAAAGCAAATGCCCACCTCTCTCTGCCCTACAGATTGGAGGCGTCTCTATTGCATTGATTATTGTCCTGCAACTATTCAATTGTCTCATCTTAGTTGTCGTAGACTGTATCCTTAAGATATCCTCAAAGAAAAAAGTGGACGATCAATTAGGTGACCTGGTGGTCAGTGTGTCTCGTTAAAACGAGATGGTAGTTTGTGAATAGCATTTGGTGTAAGTAGTACCCCAAATTCGACATCGAAGGTGAGATTTTTGGGTGAACTGAACGATATAAGTTTTTCACTGTAATTTTTTTCTCAATAGAGTTAGTAAGGGCATTTGGGAAAACGTTTGTCAATCTTTGAACATACCAAACTTGTTTAAATTTTACCCCAAACAAGCGAATTGTGTAATATTTGATAAAAAAATTCAATTAAAAACTTGGATTAAGTTAGCATATTGGAACGAAAAATCGTTTTAACAATTCTAGAATAGAATTTCATGTTCCGGAAATGGGTGATACTAAAATGCCGGTAAATTCAAATCTATCAAATATGAAGTGTAAGCGGTACATGACGCCGCCTAAGAATTACTGACCGAGATTACTGTCATAGCTCTTGGGTTAAATAGACCACTTCATTTTCTCAAAGGCAGTTACTAACCAAAGAATTGTACTGGTATATTGTCTACCTCAGCGTTAAGTATTTAACCATAAGGAGTTATTGCTTAAATCTGGAGATACACATGCCATGGAAAGTAGCCTGTATTCCATAAATGTGCATGTGCCAGTAACAGGCATACTGAGAATACTTAAGCAAGTAAAATTCCCATGCAATTTAATTCGTAGCCTGACTCTAGAGGCAAGAGATACAACGCCAATTTGTAAAGGAAAGTACAGATGTTGAATTAACTTTTATTCTGGTCTAGTTTGGTTTCCATCTCCTTACCATCCAAATTGCACATTGCATACCAACAAATCGAAGCTTCTACAATCTACTTGCTTGCCAAGTATGGGCATGCAACTTAGGTACATGTGATTGTAGTTTGCAGGTGCAAGACCTGGTATGTCAGCCATAGTCACCTGTATCTCCGTTTTCAAGTAGTAAGTAACATCTGTCGTCATTAGTGATACAACCAGGTTTTCACAATCTATTTTTTCAACAAAACAATGCAAGATGCATGAAACCAAACTTATTGTGGGGTCTTTTAAGGATAACTAAATCGACTGGCAATGACGGTCTAGACACATCTAAGAAATACCACATTTCCCACAGTTTCTAACACCACGTTAGTAAGGTATTATATTCTTCAGCAGAACATCAATATGTTTAAAATGTGTAAATGAGTATATGAGAGTGTTCATGCTCAAATGATTATTAATTATTGCCCAGTTCTAACTGCCATTTTTTAAATAAATAATAATTGCTTAACTATAACATTTATTATTTGGTATTTTGATTTCTATGCCACTAGTAAGGGGTCCCAGTACCTCTTATTGAGACCACCTCCCTAAGATTCAGTTAAATAGAGCTCCACCCGCCTTAAGAAAATTCAAGAGGTAGTTAGTACAAGCCTCTCTGAGTTCATTCCATAATATATGAAATTGTTTTTCTGGCCAAAATGTTGGAAGAATACTATTTTCCTGAAATAAATAATATAAAGGATCTACATGGGAAGAAATCAGTTTGCTTTTAATCCCACTGTAGTTAATCATACAATATTTCCCCAATATCTAGAAGAATTTAACATAACTGAATTACGTTTCTAATTGATCTCTTTCATATATCTTCAAAGTATCAAACACACATTAATCTGATTTGTTTGTTTAAGGTCTGCGCATAATAATTTTAGTACGCCAAATTATTTCACAGGTCACGGAATTCATTACCATGACTTTAGTTATAATTAGCAGACATTAATCTAAGAACTGGAATCACTCGACACTTTATATTGGTGAACTTAGTATACTGTGTTGAAAAATGGGAAATAAACGTTACCTTCTGGTATGGGTGAAATGCATTTCTATTTCTATGAGTTTCGGCAACCATCGAGTTTCTGAATAGTTACGAATGTTCAGCAGTGTTGCTACAGAGATGTTATATAGCTTGTTTCGCCTACCTAGGGCGACTCTATATTTGCTCTATGTATTTACAAGAAGAAAAGTACCTCCAGTACTGCTTTCAGTATCTATCAGCTGGCTGGGAATATCCCATCAAAATAGCATCCATTCAGTTCGCAGACAAACAAACAGATACCTAGACATTTTTTAAATTTATGTATTAGACCTGCCACTTTACACGTTCTCAATATATGTATTTTCTTGTAATTGCATTCAGAGGCGGAGTAAATGTCGAGAGCATGCACCTCATAGGCATGCGCCAGCCATATGTTTTGCAAGAGAATTAGGTGGGTGCCCCTTTGTAACCTCATTCTTCCAGGCACTTACCTAACTTGCCTTATAGATAATCCGCTACTGATTGCCTTTGTTTACATATCTTTCTTTCTCGAGGGACCAATTAACCATAATAATTATATTTTCGGGTTAACGACTTTATCATCCAGTTAATGCTGTGTTAAATCTTGGAAAATATTCAGGCTTTAGTAGTAGACGACAATTGTAAAGAGAAAATATGTCGTCATTGTGAAACATAGTTGTATGTTCCCTGGTTGACGACGTTACTGACATGTATACGTTTTTTTGTCATCTTCGTTCAATAATTCCCCATTTAAATCAATTATTTATAACCGTTAACTGAACCATTACTTTCACTGATAACCAACAGTGACAATAGGCTATCTATAGTTATGTCTCTATCACTATATGTCGATATAATATTTTCAAACAATGTGTAAACGAATTGAATAAACAAGCAAAGCGGCTTTTTGAAAACGCGTTATTCAAAAAAATACACGTTCGAATGTCTGATCTAGACCAATAGCTATATACAGACGTGCATATGGCGTATTGTGTTGTGAGTTGGACTCGGCAAATTTGTTCTAAAAATAAATGTTATAATATTATGTTGACGCTGCTTTATTATATTACTTGTCAAGTGTTATTATCAATAGATCCATTTGTCTAAATGAATGTTTTGATTTTATAGACCGTTACCCTTCTGTTGAGGTTTAATTTAATGTATTTACGAAGGAGAGTTTAAATCTTATTGGGATGTTTGGCTATTTTTAGATTAGGTAAACGACTACACAGCACTGCTGTTTTACTCCAACAGTGTTCAGAAAACAAAATCTATAGGTACAACTCTTAGCGGTAAGTTGTCAGGAATATTCATACTATTTTTTTTTAATTTGTAAAAAACACCTGGGAGTCTTTCAGTGGTCACTGGTGGTAATTATGTACCGTAAACACTCTTATTTAGTACATATATCTTCTTATCATATATAAATAATGGTCGCTCAACCCGTATAGTCCACATAAATGTCTTTCATCTTGTATCTTGTATTTTATAGAATCCTTGCTCATATTTGTTGTAAAAGGCATTTTGTGAAAATGAGGCGGATCATTTCAAATGACGTATATTATCAGTTATTAAATCAACCAATACCAACAGTACGATACAGATGCCTCGTTTCATTTGACTATCAAAATAATTGTCGTTTATTGTTTTACACTTTTGATCAGCGATAATATTTTCATAAACCTTTTCAAATAAGTAATGTTTGAGGTTAAGTCTGACTGAACATTTCATTCTTGTTCAAAGCAAGGAGACTATCCAGTAAGAATTTAAAGTTATCGAGAAAGAACTTGTTGGATGCCACCTGTTCATTTGACATGGTTATTGTTTACACAGTTGAATTTGACATTTTCATTTCTTCTTCTTTTATTAGAATGAAGGTTAATTGAAGTCTGAAATACATTCAAAGCTAGGTGGAATTTAAATGAGGTTAGTCAATCAATGTTCTCACCTGGTTGGTACAGTCTACTCCAGTGATAAGGGTTACAACAAATATACACGGGATCACAAGCCGAACGGCACATGGGAAGTCTTCTAAGTTCGTTGCCTTGTTTCAAATCTAACCAGCGCCAGATTTGACAGAAGAGCACGTGCGGTTCCTCACCGTATTTTAGTGGCAATAACACACAGTTGCTCAAATCTTGGCCCCTGCTATCGATTGCTTTCAACAATAATTCTAATTGGTTCTCCTCGAGATTTTTGAGGAGATTTGAAATAAGGGTTTCGGCTTCAACCGGACTCCCGGTTTCATTACCTCTCCTCTTTCTCGCCTTAATTAGGCGCTTAATGAGGTTTCTCTTTCTGCTGCGAAACATGAACATCAAAAAAGATTTCCATTCGAAGCAAGGTAAGCATTTGGGGGCCACAATAGGTCGACGTTTTGCACACACTTTTACCCCTCCTCACAACCACACTGCCACTGCACTATCACTTGTTTTTCTCTGGTGCCGGTAGGCCTGCTGCTTGATCGAGACGCGGTAAATAATCGCCGTTATGTTGATCGTGCAGCGCCTTCTACAAGACTAAGTTGTGATCAACTGACTACGTTTTGTTTCTCGTTCTCGGTTGCGCTAGGGCGATCGGGTCGCGGCCGTCGTCGTCGTTGAAGACCGGTCGGTCTAGACTCGTGGTGGGGAGCAGTGGCGCCACATAGGCGCCAGAGCCGGACTTGGAAGGCCCGTTATACTTCAATAAGGTGGCTGTATCTTCCCACAATATAATAAACGCGAGAACGTGGATAAATAGACATGAGCGCAACATGCAAATCTCTTGGAAGGGAATTCAATCTATGCTATGAATGATGATCGTGCTGGGGATAGCTGGCGCGAGGCCTCGTACTACATTTCAACTAAATAATAGAGACCGGAAATAGGTATTTTGTGTTTCGCTTTTGTGTACGTCTGTTGGGATTGATGCAACAAAAACAAAATAGTATTGCCAATTTTATAATATTCGCGTCATGATTTACGGAGGGAAAAATACTGTTTAGCTCAAGAAATATTTGCTGTTTTTTTATCAGATATCGTCATATATGGATAGTGATGAAATTAAATCATTGTAGCGCCCTTATATGATATTAAGCTGCAGTAAATTTATGGTTTTTTACTGAACATAGGTTTTAGAATTAACACAAAAATATGCTATACCAACATAGCATGAAATATTTATTTTCTTGGTTTGAATATTTCTTAAAATATGTCTAAAATATATTTCCTATATTCAAATAATCCTGGAATATTTTATGAAACCTTTTTTTTAAATTCGTTGACATGTTTCAAAATATTTTTTGCTTAGATTTAAAGATATTTTAAAGTCTAAAAATATTGTAATAATATTCCATGTTTGTTTTGAATGATTATGAAATATTTCGGTAGTATTCCTATTTTTGCCACAAAAAACTTTTTGAAAAATTTTATGAAATAATTTTGTATTATTTCTAGAGCTTCACACGAGACGAGAGTAGGCGAGAATATCAAAAATCTGGTCTCGGTCTCGTCAATTCCTAAAAAATGAAGTCTCGTTTAAGTCTCGGTCTCGTCGATTCCTAAAAAATTAAGTCTCGTTTAAGTCTCGGTCTCGTCTCATTACCAGTTGTCATGTCTCGTCTCGCTTAGTTTTTTATAATATATAATAATAAACATTATATAAACTAAATAATAATTAATAATAAATAAGTTTCTAAAGCTATATTTATTACGCTACTATACAAAAATATTTTAACAAGTACATAAATAAATAAACTATATGAAATTAAGAGTTTGTAAAAAAACATGTACATAAATGTTTTTATTTTACAAACTCTTAATTTTATCTTTTAAATTACTGGATGACCAAGAATTTAAACATAATAAGGTTTGCATCACATCATCTTTCAATGATGTACGTGTTTTTGTCAATTTTTGGTCAGGCAGTTTAATATAAATTTTACCTCTAAAGAATACTTGAAACATTTTTTTTGCATCTAAGTTTGTTTTATTATATACACTTCCACAGATGTATGCAATAATTGTTTACATCTTTACTACAAGAAATACAAGAAAAAACAAAAAAAATCTGCAGATGTACTAATCGAGACAAAATTTTCAAAATATGAGTATTTAGAGGCAATAAAAGTTGTATGTAACAAACCCTATTCATAGTAAATACGTTTATTACTCAACGGAGAATAAGGTAACCCATCCATCTTTTAAATAAAATAATTCAAACTTAAAATATAAAAATCTATAAAAATTATGATAATAGATATGTTACTATAAGAAGCGTTAATAAGATAACGTAAAATTGTGAAAAATCCTACTTGGTTATTGAGTCTTTTTTAAATTTACAATAAAATATTTCACAGATTTTGTATATTGTTTTCCATGTAAAACTTTTCTAATTTTTCGAATAAAATTTTCATAAAAAATTGTAACGAGACCAAAAACGAAACTCTCTTGTTGAACTGTATGTGGTCTCGGCATTGCCCATAATCTTTTCCAAAACGTCTCGTCTTGACTCGCTCTCGAGTGAAGCCCTATCCAAGACGTCTCGTCTCGCTTTTCCGAGACGAGAACGAGACGAGACGAGAAAAATCTCGCTCTCGTGTGAAGCCCTAAATATTTCATAACATATTTCAATAGATTTTTTGTTCTAAGTATATGAATATTTCAAATATACTAGAGTGAAATATTTTAAAATATTCTGAAATATTTTTTTAAACGTATTTGAAAAATTTCTAGATTCGCGACTAAAATTCTTTTGAAATATTTCTGGTATATTTCCCAAAATATATTTCGACACATTTCGTGAAATATTTCAGAATAGGTTTTGTCGGGGGCAGAACTGTTTCTTAATATATTTCATGCTGTGTGTGTGAATATGTAACTGTTACTGTATCGTAAACAGGGGTAAGCTTGATCAAATTAAAAGTATTTCCGAGATACACCATTCAGTATTAATTAAAAAGAGTTGATAAAAGTTACGTGATTGTATAGAATATCGTTGTTCTCAAGCTCGAAACGACATAAATTTGTATTAAACCACTTTACATATAACCAAACTCACCCCGGTGAAAATCGGACAATACGTTTTTACGCAACATTATGTCGGGGTGACTGTGATGATCACTACCCTGAGTAGGTAGTGCTATAAAATATTTTATTTAATATGTGTTTAAATTTGTTGCTTGAAAGATCTTTATTTAGAAAACAAAAAATTAATTACAATGTATTCATATACTTTAGGATAATAAATTCAGGTCGATCGATGCTTCCTTTTATCTTGAGTTCTGGTAATAAAGCTGAAATTGAACCTAATTTTGTGACCAAAGAAACTGGCCGGAAATTTTTGTCTGTTCTTATTTACAAAGGATTTAAATCCTTGAACTTCAGTTTCATTTCTTGGTTTTATTTTGGATATACGACACACATTAATGTATGCAAATCTAATATAGGTTAAACCAGAGAATCTTGTTAGGACATATCTTCCTTTTTGTAACAATCCATTCTCTTCCAATAATTCCGTTAAGATTTTCCGTTACTTTCCTTAGAACACATCTTGCTTAGCATCATCTCTTCTTATTCTGCGATTTCTGTAAATGATTTTTCCTTTTTGGTTTTACTTGCAGTTTTTTTCTACTTAGTCTGATTCTGGCATTTAGTGGTCCAGCTTGTGATCGTATTCATTTTAATACGTCAGTATTATCTTGGTCTTCCTGCATAGGGTATTTATTTTCTCTTGGAGACCCGCTTATGCTTACTCATCCATCGGCAACCGCTGTTAGTGCCAGTTAAATTTTGCCGTTATTGTAGGCATATAGTTTTCATAATGCATTAATTAGCGCCTATTTTTTGTGAATTCAAGGCATCTGTAAATACATATCACGGAATCAACAGAATTCTTTGGCCGCATTTATATGGCGAATGCTCTGTTGTACAACAAAGTTGTCCCTAGGAGCGCCCTGATTGTTCTTTTGTCACTAAATATAAACAGTATGCGAAAACATTTATTTTAAAGCATAAAAACTTAATTGAAGTCGAAATTTTCAAGCATCCGGATTGATCGTTTGTTGCAAAACATAATCAATATTTGAAAAAACACATTTTAAAGCATAAAGATTTTAGTGAAGTCCTAGCATTCAAGTGCCCAGATAGTTCTTACGTTATAAAATATTAAGATATTCTGAAAAGTCATGTTATAACTAAAACACAAGAAAATTAGGGAAGTCGAAACCTTCAAGTGATCAGACTGTTCTTACGCCACAAAAAAACGATATTTGAAACTTCTTTTAAAGCATAAAAATTTTAGTGAAGTTAAAACATTTAGGTGTCTAGATTGTTCTTAATTCACAAAATATAAAAAAAACATATAATAACACATAAAAACCTTAGCGAAGTAGAAACCTTCAAGTACCCGGATCGTTCTTTTGTCTCAAGATACGAGTATAAACACACTGTGTGTTTTCTGAAGGATAGTTGTGGTATCTCTGGTTTCTATATTTTCTGAGTTCTTTGGAAATAACACCACATATACTTCTGTATATTTCAAATAGTCCTAACTCCAAATTATTTTCAGTAATAACATATTGTCAACTTGTTCCATAAACATTTTTCCTTTACTAGATAAAATAATTTTGCAGCACAGTGAAATGGTATTTCACATATATCACTACTTGTTATTTTACATTTAAATTAATTTTCGACCACATTTCCCGTCCGATATGCAGTTATTTGGGTATTTTATACTCTAATCGGTAAGCTAAAAATATATGTCGTACAAGAAACGTGTAAATTGTGTTTACGATATGTTCGAGCACAAATCTGGCTCTCTCGGAAGTAGCCCTATTGAACAAGTTAAACTTTCTTTAAATGGAATTGAATCATTCTAATAACAAAAACAATTGGATTTGTAAAGAATGTGAAAAAAAATCGTGCTGCAACATAGAGCAATTGACAAGGACTCCAGAGTTGGTGTTGAAATGTTTTCAAAACACAGAGAAGTATCACGTAATGTACAGTATTCTACTATTTGTATACAGGAATCCTGGTTGATCATATTGTTGTAGACACCTCTTTCGCTTAGAATAGGGATGAATTTCTGTACAGACACCCAGTAATAAATGCAATTTCTCGAAAAAATTTCTTACACTTTGTTCGCCAGTTATAATTTGCAAATACTTATCTGTTGCAGGAAAAATCTGAAGACAGAAAGCCCAAATGAACAGGCAAAATAATCAAGGATCTGCTCAACAATCTTTTCGAAATCTTTGCCTATTATATCGGCTTTTTCATTTTAGTTTTCTTCCTTATAGACTAAACAAAAGAATTGTTGCAAAGTCTTCTTAGTTGAAAATTAAAGTATATTCAATAACATATACCTAAAAATGTATATGTAATTTCTTCATTAGATATGTTTGTACTAATAGAATAGGTGTAGAAAAGAATAAAGAGGCACATTAAGTGTATTAGAAATCGAGGAATATAATTGGAACGTTTTTGACTGGTATAAGTAATTTGAGTATGATTTATTTCTCGTAGGTATGTACTGATCTGTTTCAATGCGTAGTTTTACCCCAAAATTATTAGATATTATTGTTATTTTCACTACGGCTTTTCTGTAAACTTTTCGCAATAAGAGGAGTAAGAATCTATATTTCTGAAATTCCTTCACTAAAGTATACCCCAAAATCATAGAGCGGTTACATATCCTATGTACCTACTCCTGAATGCGTCAACATACTGTGTATTGATTTGAAATTTCATATTTTTTTGTTTTCGAAAAACTGGATACTGGAGTTGTTTACCACCAACTGTGAATATTTTGGCTAATCTGGGTATTACCGTCATGAAGAAATTACAGATAATAATGTGAAAGGATTTCAGAGCTATATCCATCGGTTAACCACATCCTAAATACTATATTATAAATCAATTAGCAAAAATGTCACTTCTAACATGAGGGTGAATGTTATCCAATATATTGGATACATAAAGATACATTATTGCCAGATTGACAAATTTCAATTAATACTTTTTAATAACACAACATTTATGATAATTGCAAAAGTTCAAGTTACATTGACAAAATTGACAAACATCTTGCAATTAAAAAAATTCAGAAAATTTAATTAATAATAGGTTAGTAATATCGGAAAGATTGTTGAGGAGATCATAGATTGTTTTGTCTGTAATAAAACAATCAAAAATAGATATTCGGAATAATTTTGAAAAATTCATACATAAATATAAATCGTAAGCGCTGTGCAAAAATATACATATGAATCAGCATTCTGGATATATACATTTCTTCAATAACTGTGTGGAAATATTTCTTTGAGTTTTGATTAATTATGTTGAATATTTTACATAAATTTACATTTTTGCAATTTGCCAGATTGCCAAATTTCAATTAATACACTTTATTATAACAATAGATACAAACTTACGAAAAACTTAATTTAAAAAATTATTATTAAATAAAAGAAAATATGGAGTAGGTATAAGGGCTCTCTAAAAATAGGAGAACCTCAGTGAAAATTCTAAAGCTAAGGTTGTGGTCATATTAGATAAGAGCACAGTTTAAAAGCTATTGAAGTAAATATACGAAAAGCCTTTTATCTGCGCATCAGATTTGCTATCCTACGTTTCTTTTATCGGCTACCATCGTCAGTTTTTTTTCCTTATGGGCGTCACATTAGATTGTTATTGATAATAATTCATTCTTGAAAAAATTGATGAGGTGATTAATAGTGTGGGAAGAAGTGAGTGTTTAAGGTATTATTAGATGAAATTCGCCAGTTCTTTTTACAGACACACTAGATACAACATGAATATGCTAAACAAATTGCATCTACTACAACTTATATGCAAAATTATTTCCACACTATTAATTACCTCTGGGGTCAGTCTCAGATTTCAGGTGGAGTATTTCGATTTAGCAAAAATATTGTAGATTTATCACATCAAAAAGAATTAAAGTATGCAGAATTCGAGTCTTTAATATTCCAAATAGTATAGCCTAGTCAACTTTTAAATTTCGTAATGTGAATTTCGGTTTTAACCGACTTCCAAAAAGGAAAATATAATCAACTCCGAGTGTATTTTTTTGTGTGTATGCTACCTGATTTCTCCTATTGTTTTGAACCGATTTCAATAATAATTTTTTTGTTTATATTTGAGAAAATATTTATATTCGTAGAAGGATGATATATTAGATTGTTAAATGTAGTAAGGTTGAATTTTTGTATTCTCGAAAATCCTAGAAGCAGATCACTTTCCAGGTGTGAGATTTAGCCTCCTGGAGTACAATTTCATATGTCACGTGATTCGATATGTTTGGATTCTGAGAGGTACATCAGTAGCCTGCCTCAATTTAGGTTAGTAAGAAGCAATCAATATCTTTCTCATCATTCCAAGATACTTACCTAACATTTTGGTCGATTTCTGCAAAACCCTTTACATATTTTTACAGTTTTTAAATTCCATTCTATTCAGGAAGATCCCTAGGTGGTCTCATATATTTTTATGCGCTTCTCACATGCAGTTTCCGGGAAAATATCCGAAGAATCCAATATTCCTATCAAAAATATTATCGAACTGACGTAATTAACATTCATATACAGTTTAATTTCCAGGTAATAACGTAATTGTGCGGGAACTGTAGGTACTGAAAGCTTAGTAGCGAATTTGAAAATTTTCTATGTACATCGCAAGCATTTAGGTAGTAGTTCTAGAATAGTATAATTAGTCTTATTAAACACATTTTCAGCTATTTAAATCAACGAGTACCAAGCTCATTTTGTTTGTCCACCTGTTAAATATGGATAGATTATCGGTTTTGCGATGACGGTGGCGTAAGTGTCACCGACTATCGGCCTAATAGAAAGAATGAATTTCGACATCTAAGAGTTTCAGTATATTCAGTGATAACACATGTCAAGCTCTTAATTGCTATTTGATATAATTGTATACAGGTATGATTGTATGATTTTTAGTATAGCAAACAAATCCATGAAGTAAAGTGATAAAAGCAATACTAATCATAATTGATTTAAGTAAACAGATTTTTGACTTATTATGTCAATACGTACCAGTTCATTTTGTTCGTATAACTGTTACTGTTGCCTATCAATTTAAAGGAAAATGTATCATTCTGTAATGTTGGCTTTCGGTGTTACCTCGTCCTGGTCTTCACTCTAAAATTCTACATTGCTTGTTAGCTACTACTTCGTCAAACTTGATTGCTGCTTGGCACCTAGTTGAAAAATATATTATATAGGTATGTAATTAATTTGTACACCATGGGGATTTTTTAATGTTTACATTTTTTTTACTTTCTTTGACGCCTAACAATATAGTTATAGGTACTTACCTATTACTCATATAGAATTTGTACATCATTGTGACAAGTTGAATAAAAAGTGAAGTTTTGAAGTGTTCGTGAGAAAAAGATGAAATGAATGGAGTAGCCGCAAGGTAAGTAACATTTGTTTTGTTTTTTGTCTCAGCCTTGAAAAAGCCCCTTATAAGTGTGGGCGAAAGGTCGGAAAACTTCGTTTATATCCAAATCCGGAATAAGCAGAATCAGCTATATCTTTGTTGTTCCCGAAGTGGGGTATTATTTTCCAAAAAAATAAAATAAATTAATGTATGCACTATATAGGGTAAGTCAAATTCTCGGAAACTAGAGAAGATATGATTAAATTTAAATGTGAGCGGAATTGCTTTATTTAGTGCTTGAAGAAATTTTGTTTTTTAAGTATCCGAAAAAAATTTAAACTTGGAGATTTCGTTTTTATTTGTTGTAGCGTTATTTGACGAGGAAACACAACACCAAAAACCAAAAATTTTCATTGCTACATTTTCAGATATGCTATCCAACGTTTCGTTTTCAGCTACCATCATCAACTTTGTTTTTGAGCGTCACATTAAATTTTTTCATCGAAAAATAGGGCACGTCCTTCAGATTTATTTGATACACAAGAGGTTGCAATTTGAACAAATATTTGATTATCCTGGTTGCCGATGATTAAGGAAGAAATTGCCAATGTTCGTGTCCTTGTGAACAACCCAATATTGGAATAGTTCATAAGGTTTTTCCTAGGTTTTCCCTTATGATTTTAATGGGATCACTGAATCAACAAAATTCTTTGTTCGCCTTTTTGCGAACAAACTGGCATCTAGGAGCGCCACATCAAATTCTGAAGATCACCCTTTCAAATTCTTCTAATTTTAAAGGAACGTTATGATTATATGATCTTTAGAACTTTCTGTGCTACCCTGTATATTACAAATAAAAGTCTCTTAGTTACGGCAGAAGTCTAAATATACATTTTTGAATTGTGCCTTTTCTAGGGTTCCGTATATACAATATACGGATACCCTTAAAATATCACTCAGGATTTCTGCCTCTGTCACATCACAGATATTTTCTCCTAAACTACTGGACGAAAGAGGTTGAAATTTGGTATCAATGTATAGTTTGGTGACCCGATCAGGAGTACATATCGTAAATGAAGAAATTTTGATTTTAGGGGTACTTCTGAAGGGAAAAACTAAAAAAATCGACCGTTCCCCCCCTGATCTCCGAAACTACTGGGCCTAAAATTTTGAAAAACTAAAGGAAATATAGCTGCCCGAACTTTATAGAAAAAATAAGAATAAACCATTAATATTAATTTTGGGGGGCAAATTATAGAATTAAATAAAAATTTAAAAATAAAAAAACTGAATCAAGTAATATAACAAATTAAAGGTCTCATTCTGAGGAACACAAATATCTTTTTTTCGTATTTAAAAAAATATTTAAAAAGATATTAACGAAAATATACCAAAATTTATCCATTCCCCCCCTTATCTACGAAACTATAAAACGTAAAGTTTTGAAAAAAATGAGAGGTATAGGCTTGAAGTTTACTGGAAAAATAAGGAGAAACCTTTACTTTTAATTTTGGGGGGCAAATTACAGAAAAAAATGGAAAATATAAAATTAAAATTGTTTCTAACCCATCATGTTATATATCAAATGAAAGGGCTCATTACGACGAAAACAAATATATATTGTTTCATATTTTTAAAATAAATTAATTAAAAGATATTAATAAAAACATAAAAAAATTTACCCACTCCCCCCCTTATCACCGAAACCATAAGCTGGAAAATTTTTAAAATAAATGGAGGTATAGCCCCTCACCTGAACTTTACTGGAAAAATAAGGAGAAACCCCTAATATTTATTTTGGGGGGCAAATTACAGAATTAAATGGAAAATATAAAATTAAAATTGTTTCTAACCCATCATGTTATATATCAAATGAAAGGGCGCATTATACAAATATATTTTTTAAATTTTTTTAAAATGAATATTTTAAAATATATTAAAAAAATATTTTAAAAAAATTACCCATTCTCCCCGTTATTCCCCAAACTATAAGACTTTGATTTGTATGGAAAACCGACAACTGGACGGTAAGGCGTATTTGTTCTTAAGGGTATTCGACTTATTTGTTCGAATACGTATATTTGTCCACACGTCGCCGTTTTTGGACAAATATACTAAATATATGAATACGCTACAACATGTGAAGTGCTGCGTTTACAGTTACAACTATTAAAAAATTAACATTTTTAACACAGAGCTTTCAAAGAATCCAGATCTGCTATCATTGCTATCAGATTAAACTTACTTTGGAAGAATAGGAAATAATATCATAGAAAATTAAAAGATATACTTAAAAATGCAGAAAAACAGCCATAATACTGCTATAACTTTTTCCTGGCGTTCTTCTTCTTGCCTATCTACTGACCAGCCAGCTTCAAGTTAGAAGAGGTACATAATTAAATGCGTCTGGGAAAATCCATCCTCCTCTGTATTAGCAATTTCCATAAATCAAATAACACAAAATTTTAATCTGTCCATCAAAACTCTTCTTCCTTTTTATTCCTCACTTCTCTAATCTAATATCCAAATATAACTAATATACTTATAAACTCGACTGATGTTTGATTAGATCTGGTCAGAAGAACTATGTGCAGGATCGGGACAGCCTTTGACTTCCGGCTGAACACGCATTAAAGTAATTATCACCACACACTCTTAGAGCGTCTTCAATCACTTTAAAAGCGTATTTAAGGATGTGAAAAGAATACATAGAAAATGCAAAAATCGAGTTGGGGGAATGGCAGAGAAATTGCACTAAACCTATTTTATTAACCTAGCACATTCACCCACAAGCGGCTGCCCCGACATCTTGATACATACAATTATATAACTTTTACATAATAGAAATAATAAAGCATTTATGATTTTGAGAAATTGATTATTTCAGAAAAAAATGTCAAATTTTTCGGGTTTTATTGTAAATTTTTGAAAAAAAAATAGTGCAACATTCTAGGGAAAATTCTTGATTGGATCTGTCCTAATATTTTTTGTGAGAATTCAGTATTAAATTAAGGGAATATTACAAATGCTATGCTGGAAAAATAACCTAAATTCACATCCTGAAATTTGATAGTTGTCTAGAGTGTGCTAGTTAGATCATTAAGGACTAAAATTCTGCACAATTTAATTATTTCCAATCTGCAATATTTCAGTTGAATCGAAATACTCCACCCGAAATCGAAAGTGCAACTAACATAGAATGCACACATACGTAATTAATAATGTGGAAGTAACCTTTCAAATAAGTTTATAGTAGATACATTTTTTTCAATTTCAACTAATATTACGAGGTTGAATCAAATATGAACCGGACTTTTCTGTTTCTCGCCCTGTAGGTAATTCGAGTGGCGTGACATCTCGATATATGTTAGGTAGGGATGTTAAGAAGAGGGGAGTTCGTCGGTTTGGCGAGGCGTAGTCGATGCGCTGTTAGTAGCCTCATGTCAGAGCAAGAGGTGCATACGTCTGTTGCGCAAAGTGTTGTTAACAAATTTTTGGCGCGGGAGAGCGTTAGACCGTCTGAAATTTTACGTCGACTATCTGCACAGTTCGGCAATGAAGCACTTTCAAGGACCCAAGTGTACGACTGGAACAAAAAGTTTTCAGATGGCCGAGAGGCAGTGGAAAATGAGCCTCATCCACGCCGTCCCACGACAAGCATCAATGAGGCGAATATCTACGCAATTCGTGAGCTGATTGAAGGCGTACTGCTGATCGATTTTCTGCACGAACGCCGTACAATTAATGGTGAGTATTACTGCAAACTACTCCAACAAGTGAAACTTGCCTATCGGCAAAAGAGGCGGGATATGTCTATCCGAAGTGTGATTCTGTTGCATGACAACGCTCGGCCACATACAGCTGCATTGACTCAAGGAAAATTGAACAAAATTCATTGGGAAACCCTTGAACACCCGCCTCACAGTTCTGATTTGTCGCCATGTGACTACCACATGTTTGGGCCACTTAAAGAAGAACTGGGAGGCCACCACTTTGAGGACAACGAAGGTGTAGAACGTTTGTGCGCAATTGGTTATCGACACGACCAGTTTCATTCTTTGAGAAAGGTATTAAAAAACTTCCGATTCGGTGGGAAAATGTATACATAAGAGAGGAGACTATGTAGAAAAATAATATGTATTAAAATTTGTATTGATCGTACCAATATAATTTTTAAAACAAAAGTCCGGTTCATATTTGATTCACCCTCCTAATAACCTTTAACACTCATATATTCTCATTTCATCAAATAATAATGTAGCCCTGAAGGTTAACCACTCAAAATTAACTATTTACTAAATCTGTCTGCAAGCTATAAGTGAGCTATTTTTTCAAAGTTTTGGGCTTAGTTGAGGCTTATCTAATTTGACCTCAACCTTAACTTTAGAATGATCGCTTAAGTCCTTCTATTTTAAGTGAGCTCCGTATTTTCTCTCATTTCATATATTAGATGATGGCTTTGATTTTTTTCCATTGTGCTAATAAAATGTGCCTATTAATTGAAATCTGGCAAATTGCAAAAATATAAATTTAGTAAAATATGCAACGGCATTATCCAATTTATTCAATAACATTCAAATCTTAGTATTTTTCAGGTACATTTTAAAAGTTGACAATTTAGCTAATTGATTTACATTAGGTAGGATGAGGTTAACCGCTATATAAACAAACAGCCCTAAAATCCTTTCAAATCATTATCTCACCACAAGTAATTTATTTACGGCGGTAATACCCAGATTAGCCAAAATATTCACAGTTGGTGGTAAACAAGTCCAGTATAAAGGTGTAAAATTGTAATTGACTGTAATCGTTATACTATTATGAGCTACCCATCACGGCCTATTTTCGGGGAAACTACTGTAATTAAACAATAAAAGTAATATATCAAATGAAATGGATCATTATGAAGAATATAAATATGTATTATTTAAATGTATAATAAAAGATTTCAAGAAAAATCTACAAAAAATAACATCAAAAATTCTGAAAAAAAGGTTTTATATAGCCTCAACTAAAGTTTGCAGACCTTCTTAATACTAATTGTGGAAACAAATTAAAAAATTAAATTAAAGGTACAAAATAATTATTTTTTCAAGCACTTCAATACATCAAACTAGAGTGTGTACATTCTCACCAAGCTGGTTCCTATCATAGCTGCGATCACTTAGACTATTGCCACACCGTCACCTTTGAAAATATCTATAGTAGTTGTAGACGAAACGGGAAAAAAATCTCTGTCATAACAAATGTTACTTTAAAGTTGGAAAATTTACCGAAATTGTAAAGTATGAATTACGTAATAATTGAATATAAAGAACTAAAATTTCACTAATTCTTTGTGATGTAGAATAAGTATGCAATTGTTCAGATAACTGGAAATACCCCACTTTTCAATTTTATTATGTGAAACCATGGGCCAATAGCTAGATACAGAGGTTCATGAGGTATGGAAGCCTCGAATCGTTAACGCTGGATGAGTGAGAAAGAAACCGACGGGACGTATCAATAGCTGTCCAGAGCTGCAAGTAATAGCTAGACTTCACTTAAATGACGCACACGAGTACCAATCAGAAGTACTTTTTTGGCAAGTACTGCACAATATCTTTTGTTCCCATGTTGCTTATCTGTTTCTAATATTATGTTCAATTAGGAATAATCTCAATTTAGTTTTTATACCTTTTTCAGAACATTATCACACAATTTGGGACTTAACAATTTACCTGCGTAAGTACAGACACGTTCTTTGAGCAGTTTATAAACTGTAATGACTTAGTGTGTGAATCAGATTTCTTGACATAGAAGTAAAAATAAATAAAATCTCCAGGACTAAAACGAAAAGAAATAGATATCTGAAATTCTATATAACAATTGGTGCAATAATCCGTTATTAAAAAGACAAAAACAACTTGTAACTTGTAAGAAACGGAGTTTTTTGAGAAAGGTAAAGGGCTGTTCCAGAGCTGAATGAAAAGATAAGAAATAAATTGGTAAATATTTGATCTGAACATAAAATAAAGGACAAAGGAATAATTGCAAACGACAATGAGATGTTGCATACATAAGGCAAGAAGTATAGGTAACTTCAGAGGAAAATATGGATGCCGTAAAAGGTAAAATGCTCAATTGTTTAAAAGAGATTAACAAAAATATAAAAATTTTTGCACAGTTAATAATTTATAAACTTAAATTGATAATTAAATTTTAATTTTAAAGTACATTTAAAGTACAACCCTAACGTAATGTATCAAGTGAAAGAGATCATCATAAAAATACAAACATTTATATTTTATTTGTATTTCTAAAATAATTTCTTATAAAAGATTTAATAATTTATTATTTAAAATTTGATCCATTTTCTCCTTTATGTTCCAAACTACTGAGCTTAAGATTTAGTCAAGAGATTATACAGGGTGTAAATGAATAAATGCAAAAGATTCCAAGATGTGGTTCCTCGCATTATTTTATGACGAAAAGTTCCTATCAACATATGCCCTCAAACACTTTGCCACCGATGTACAAGGTGTTAAAATCTTCCGATTTTTTCAGTTTTTTTCTTCACATTACTGAAGTTTTCGAGATATTTAGTTCAATTTTGGAGCATTAATACCACTATGAAGTCTTCATAATAAGTTCGCAGAAACGGTTATGAAAGTCTAAGGGTGGTACTTTCTCGGGGGTCTCGTATTCTTTCTACCACTACAACTTTTTTTCAGTACGCCCCTGGCAACTGTCATAAATTGGAAATAATCTCTTATGAATTTGCAATCTTTTTTATTTCTTGTGTTTGTTTCTTATCTGCTTGTTTTTGTGAAAAAAATATAATTTCCATGTGTGCCGTAGAAACAAACAATCTTTCTGTGATGCACGATGCTATTATTATTTCAAAATCATAAAAAACAAGTTTACATAACTTTGACAACGAAGAGATCATATTAAGTGCTCAAAATGGCCACCTTCAACCATTACATAGGAGTCTAGACGTCGGTACATCGATCTTCGTATTTAATTAAAAATTCTTGGAGAAACAAGAATTTGGTTTCTTAAGTCTTTTGTCTTGAATAGGAGTTTCACTATAAACCAACGTTTTTAAATGTCCCCAAATTGAAAAGCTTATCGGATTTAAATCAAATGAACGAGCTGGCCAAAATTGAGGTCCACCTCCATCTATCCAGCGATCTGGATATGTATTTTTCAAATATTGACGCGCTCTCATACAAAAATGGGCAGGAGCGCCATCGTGCATAAACTACATTCCCGCTCTCACACCTAAAGGACTCAAAACAAGTAGCAAGGAAATATGGACCAATTAGGTGATCTCCAATAGTTCCAATCTACGTTTAAAGAAAATCGTTCTTAGTGGTGAGCTTCAACGATACCATGAGGGTTTTCTTCCGCCCATATGTGGTTAAGCATTACCAATAGCCTTAATAGCTTCCCTCGAAAAACTTGCTTCGTTTGTGAATAAAATATGCTCAAATTCTGGGTGTTGTCTTATTATATCTAGCATCCAAAACGAGACGGTTAGGCAAATGACGAGGTTACAGGGCCTGGACTCGTTGTACATGATATGGATATAACACCTGTTTCTTTAAGATGGCAAATACCGCAATATGATCAACATGTAGCTGTGAAGCAATTTTCCTAGTGCTGGTATAGAGTTGCTCGTCAATTAAATTAAGTACAGCTTCTGCAAATTTCGGTGTTCTAATGTCGCGGTGGCGACCACAATCATGTTTTCTAGGTTTGAAGCTACCGGTTTCTCTTAGTCGATGATGAAGCCGTCCAAACAAAGTGTGATGAGGGGCTACACGGTGACGATACATTGCAGCATATCTTCTGGACGCTTCTAAGGAAGTACCATTGGAGAGACCGTAGACGTAATACAAGTCAGCTATTTCTAAGTTTCAGTAAATCGCCATATTGATGAAAATTCGCGAGAAGTCACACACAACTGTCACTGTGAAAAATCAACGACAGCAAATTAATAACAATTAAGTTAAGTTAAGTAGTCAATAAGAGGAATTAACATGACAGCCGCCTACTAAAAAAATAATTAGCAGAAGGATTTTTTGTTTCTAGGGTACACTTGAAATTGATCATTTTTTCTACAAAAAAACTCTGGCAGACATGAAAAAAACGCAAGGAATAAAAAAGATTGCAAATTCATAGGAGATTCATTTAACTTTTTTGTCATTTGCCAGGGGCGTACTGTAGCGGGAGACAGAAGATTGACTCCCAGAAAAAGTACCACCCTGTAGATTTTCAGGACAGTTTCTATTTTCTTATTATAAGAACATCATAGAGGCATTAATGCTCAAAAATTGAACTAAATATTTGGAAAACTTTAGTAGTCAGAAAGAAAAAACTGAAAAATACTGAAGATTTCAACACCGTGTGCATCGGTAAAGTAGAGTTAGCGGGCGTATGTTCATAGGAACTTTTCGTCATAAAATGACTCGAGGAAGCACATCATGAAATCTTTCGCACTTATTCATTTACACCCTGTATAGTGATTCACTAAAAGTTTATTAAAGTGAAAACCCGAATCTTAATTTTTGGGGATCAACATAGAATTTTATAAAAAAATATTAAATTTTAATTAAATATATTTTTATAAAATTCAAGCTAATCATGTAGCAGATAAAATAAAAAGGCTCTGTGTGCTAAATAAAACTGTATATTTCTTATAAATTTATAGCGATTAATGTACAAGATATTAAGGTAAATAGAAAGAAAAAAGAAAAAATCTACTAATTCCTTGGTTGTCTGAAACTAGAATATTAGAAAACTATACCTATATAGTATCTAATCCCAAAGATGATACGGAACCCTTAGTTATACGAGTCCAACTTGCACTTGACCAAATTATTTTTCTAACATACTAATGACCCCTAATATTGGCAATATTTTTCCTAAATCATTAGTCTTAGTATCTGTCATTGGAGCAATATTATGTCTAGAACGTTAATTTCATATATGTTTAACGAAATTTTATGTTGCATTTATAAATGGTCAACATCATGATATATTTATATATAGATATATAAATAAACATTTTATTAATAAATCATAGTTCATATTGGATGAAAAACATTGCCTACCCGATGTAAAAATACCCTAAAATATTTTTTTTAACTTAAAGTTGAATCATTAAAACAATCAAAACCGAACTCAAAAAAGATTTATTTAACTGTAGCCTGTAGTATTCAATGTTGTTGTAAACAACTTGGAATGCCATTATGCTATCAATTATTATTGGTAGGTTTTAGACAGTTTTAGGGATGATTTGAGGCTTTTACAATTTTATGACAGATAAGCCTTAAAAATCTACCTGAGTGTATAATATTAGTACTGCAATATTTTATGGAAGTGAGAGCTTACTCTTCAAAATCACAAGATGTATTGAGATCTAGATAATACATTTTCCAGATTATGCAACTTTAAATTGCATATTACAGACAAGAGTGCTAAATTATATATTATCTAAACAATGTGATGTGTTACGATATGTGTAAAAATATAAAAAGGCATAAGTAACAACTTGTAGTTAAGCATTACCTTAGATATTAATAAACTTTCACCCGCGAATTTATCCGCATAGATAAATCAGGAGTATAAAAAACACTAATAATACTTTTCTGCAATAAGTAAATACTAATTTTGAAGTCGGTGTTAAGTTGAACATAAAAAAATATACCTAATTATTGAAAACTCAGTTATTTTATGTTCAAATTAGCATCAACCTCAATTTAATTTTTATTGAAATTTTATTTCTTGTGTTTACTTAAGTTACTTTTGAATTTTTTGGAGACGGTTTTTATTTAAAAAAAATACACAATGTATAGTGATACAATGGCACAATTTTAATTAACTTTGCTTCATAAGATTTATCGATATTTCTAAGAACTACATTACTTTTAGGGAAAGTAGGTGCATGACAAAATTGAAAAAGGTGACAGGTGATGATTTCTTTTAAATTTCAAACCCTGCAGATCATTTTATAAAGAAAAACTTTTTCCTAAATATTATTTATAAGATAGTTTTGTATATGGTTCCAACTTATGGAATATACTGTATATGCAGACGAATTGAAAAGTCCATTTGACGTTACTTAATTAATAAATTTAATCCCAAATTTCGAATAAGGATAATGACATTCATTTAATACCACTCCTCCGCCAAATTTGATCGGAAAATAAGTTTTATCCCATTTTCTGAAAAACGGCAGACGAATTCTCTATTTTGTCTATACATACGGGTTTTTCTCCATAATTTTTCTTGCTATAGATTGATATTTGAAATAAATTGTAAATGGAGAATAAAGTATAGTAAGACAACTTCGAAAAATTGTTCGTATTACTGGTTGTCTCTCACAATATCTGTGACAAAGAATTTCAGCACAGACAAACAGTAGGTAATCTGCGCAATTTTTCGAAATTGTCATACACATTATACCAATTTCAAATACTTCTCCTTTCCAACAGGAGAAACTGACGAGGGAAAACCCTGATCTACAGGAAAACACAACCAAACTTAAAGAGGTTTTTGATTATTTTTTCCAATCATTCCAAAATTATCATATCACCTTTTAATGCCATTGTTGCTAGTCTGCATAGAGTTTATTTAAGACAGTAATTGAAGTTGAGTGAATAAATTAAATTCTTTTAGGTTTAGGGCACACCTGCCAACACTGTTATTTTTTAAACAAATAGTACCTACTTACCAAATTAAAAATTTTACAAAAAAGAAAATAGTACCAAAAAGGTAAACAGAACAATATTAAAGCGTACTAGTTATTTTTGCAAGACAGATGTTAGGAAGACAGACAGATGGAAAAAAAGTGTTAAATGCAGGAACGCCGCGTCACGTATAGGAACTTGTACTTGATCTTGTAGCCGTTAATGATATTACAAGCGCCAGATTACTGGATTGAAAATCGTAGTTGTGACTCAGTATTTTTCCCTTGAGGTATTTTCAGAGGTGTAACCGTTCTGGTGTAATTACAATCATTTAGTATATCATTAGACTCTACGGGTACATCAGACAAAAGAAAATTTTTTAATTAGAGAGACTTTACTATATTCAAACGTGCAACTCGTGGCAATGTTTATAACACCATTGCAGCTCCTTCTTTCCGGTTATTCCTACACCTGAGTGAGCCCTCATACATAATTGGTTTCAGAGTATGTGTATTTAACACATTTATATAAAATTCTATCTAATGGATATAGTTTTTGGGTGGAATAGGGTCACTGACTCATGGTTTTGGTTTGCGTAACTTATAAGGAAAAGATCTACGACTGCAGTGCTCTTATAGAACCAAAATTACTAGTTTTATCTTGTTTTAAAAATAATTGATTTCTTATCCTACAATTTTGATGTGCTAGAGTAGCACTTTCAAGTTTAGCGATTATTCTTAGGAAATCAAAAAGTGATTTAAAATTGAAACCAACACCCATGCAGACGGTGGCGGTCCAAGAGGGGGTGTCAGAGTTATGACTCCTCGTAAACTGCAAATTTCTTAAAATAAAAAATTACGAGCGCTCCTACTTGCAGAACCTATC
The DNA here is from genome assembly GCA_034190945.1 of Octodonta nipae. Classification (NCBI taxonomy): domain Eukaryota; kingdom Metazoa; phylum Arthropoda; class Insecta; order Coleoptera; family Chrysomelidae; genus Octodonta; species Octodonta nipae. Next base: position 46,793,498 of record CM067218.1, on the reverse strand, counting down.
TAATGAGTTGTAAATCTTAACTCTTAACGAATTTCAAGCATTTTTCAACTATCGTCAGTTTAGCAAAATCCCTAACATAAACAATCTTAGGCTAGTTTTATCGAACTCAACTGTTCAATGTTTAGAGATCATGCACCACTTGTAAAAGAGGATGTATTTCATCCGGTTGTAATTGTAAGTGTAGATTTGGCATGTAAGGAAGCAAATTAAACTGGAGGTATTGATTCACTAATGTATAACTTTAAAAAAGAATATTATATAGATCTGTATAATGCTCTAATTAATGTTGACTGGTCATTTTTGAAGAATATAGTAATGCCGACAGGGCAGTGGATAGTTTCTATCAAGTTCTGTACTCAATAATCTGATCATGGGTTCCTAAACTCAGATATTTGATGGAAAATTGTCCATCCGAAATATTAAACTAAAAGCTAAAAGTCTTGTAAAACATATACAAACAAAATCTGAAGCAACTTATCGAATTTTAACGCCTAAAGTCATTAATAAAAATTGATAGAACTAGGGCAAATATTTAAGCAAAGTTCAATCTTGTGTTACCACTGTGTCTAAAACCTTTTGCTCATATATCGATCCGAAAAGAAGGACATGAAGAATTCCAGGTAAAATGCACTACGTCGGTACAGAATAAACACAACCACATGAACTTGTTGATGTATTCTTCAGGTTTTTTGAATCCACATCATATAAATTAAACTATAATGTCCACTGCAGTAATTGTAAGAGCATGCTGATTAATGTTGAAAATATAACCGAAAATTAACGTCAGGCCCAGATCTAATATGTGTTAGCCTCTTCTGCTATTTAATTTGTCACTAAAATCTTCAGTATTTCCCCAGAAATAGAAATTAAATAATATCTGCCTTATTCATAAGAATGCTGACATTAGCGTTATTACAAACTATCGAGCTGTATCTATAATGTCTATTTTGCCAAAGTTCTTGAAATCGTTCTGTACAATAAAATAAATCCCACTATGAAATCTCTTATAGCGCCGACCCACCATGGTACAAAACAGATACACCGAATCCAAATTAGCTGTTTTCGTTTTCACCCTGTGTACCTCAGAAATCATTGACAGTCTAGGGCAGGTTGATGATATTTATTGACTGACTTGGCGAAGGCATTTGATCGTGTTAGTTATGAGATTTTATTGAAAAAGTTTGATAAGTAGGGTTTCTCACAAAGTTTAATTGACTTCCTTATGTCTTATTTAATACACAGAAAGCAATATGTATATCTTAAAGGTCGCAACTCATTGCATATCAACGCAAAATCAGGTGTACCGCAAGCATTCATCCTGGTTCCAATATTTGTTTCTCTCAATTAACGATCTAAGTGAAATATTGGACTGTGAGCACGTGATGATCTTAAATTGTATAATAAAATTCAAACGATGGTTGATTGATTAACTCTTCAACTTAACTTAAACCGCGTTGCTCGGTCCTGGTCCTAAATGTTCAAAAATGCAAAGTAATAACGCCAAGAAAAAAAAGTTAAATATCGTGCATGACTGTTTTATAGATCACTATATTTCAGAACGCTGTGATGTTATGAAAGAAGACGTTTTGTATGACTAAAAGCTAACCTTTTCTAATCATGTTAATAAAATATCTAGGACAAATTTAAAAATATTGAGCTTTATCATACGAAATTGCAGGTCTTTCATTAATATTATTACCCTAAAAATTATACTTTGCCTATGTCAGATCTAAGTTGGAATATTGTTCGTTACTTGTCTGAGGTTCATAATCAAGCTTTGGAAAATGTACAGAGGAAATTTTTAAAATTTTTATACTTTATTTCTAATGGTATTTGTCCTGAGCGTGGTTTTAAACATATTAGGCATGTTTAATATCGACAGTCTACAGCTCAGAAGAGAATTTTCGTGAATAAAATTTCTGTATTATCTGTTAATGGTAAAATTGATGGTCCCTTTTTGTTAAGTAAAATTTGTTTTCATATTTCGAGGCCTGGTGTTCGGCCAAATAATCACTCAACATTCTAGTCTCAGACTGCTAAGACTAGTGTTTTACTTAGATCCCCGAAATATAACATGTGCAACTGCTTTAATAAGATTTCTAACTTATGTGATATTAATGAATGTTCTCTCAGTGGCATATTACATTAGGTTAAGGCAAATACATAACTATTTGATATTTATTTATAGTTTATACAAAATTAAATTCATTTTTGTTTGAATTATTTGTTGTTGTCAATCAATAGTATGTTTTTTTTTTCTGTTCGTGTTCTATTATTTTGCTTTGTAAGCATAAAGATGTACTTCATACAACCCTGTAATTGGAAATCTATCCTATTGGGTTAATTAAGATTATTGTTTATTTATTCTGATCAATTTTCTACAGTTAATAGTTACTCCTCCGATTTCTTCAAATAAAGGAGTAATTTGAGGCCATAATTAGACAATGATAGTTTACAACACAATATGGACTATTTTCTGACCAATTTTACCTCCACTAATTATGAACCTGGGTTGTAATTATTTTGTTAAAATAGTTGTCAACCATCTGATTGTCGAAAAGGTATTACGTTTTGGGAATATCCCTCTTTTTAAAGTCTCAATCTTGGAATTCAGTCGATAATTGTCAAGCAATTATTAGGCTAGCCGTAACTAAAACGAATATGTAAGATGTTATTTTTGATCCCTTAATTATAAATTTTGAAACTTTCAGCGTTAAAAAACAACAAACATCTTATAGAAAACCCATTATTAATTTGCAGTGAATTAAACTGCATTCGAATAAGGGTTTTGAAAATAGTTAAAAGGAATAAATTCCATCCATGCAAATTGCAAATGGTTTACTACAGAAATAATCGAATGACAGGAACTGATATTGCCAAAACATAACTACACTTCTTGGGCCTCATTCTAAATATTTGAAACATGTTTGCATTAGTGCCACGTTCATGATCAAGTATTTTCCTGAGGACAATCACCTAGGTAACTCCCAATTTTCCGAGAACTTCAAGGTAAGGGTAGGTAGGTAGAATGGGTAACATTCATCCTCTAGTCTACAAAAGCAATTTTGGTGAAATCCTGATAGAGTTCACAGTAAATTATAATTTTTGGTGTCATTCGATTCGGATTGACGTCTAGAAACTTTTTGAAAAAGTTGAAATGATGCCCATAAAAATTGAAATAGTTATTGTTTTAAACTATTACAGATGTGAGAAAAACACTTCTGTAATAGTTTAAAAGTTATTTAAATAATAGTTATTGAACATACAAACAGTAAAATATTTAAAATTTTCTAAAAAATTGTTTTTTTATAAATCATGCGATACATTGTTGTTTTTATTTATATTTGCAGTTTAAAAAAATAAAACACAAAAGTTATTTATTTATAACAAATTGTTTGTTAAATAAATAAATTAAATGTTAATAATAAATTCTTTTTTCTTAAGAATATGAAAGGAAAATAGAAATAATGATTAAAAAATCCATTCCTTAATATTAATAATAAATGACTAAAAAATACTTAATTAACAAATGCATTTTTTAGCAATATTTTTTTAAGAAACGTTTTTTTAATCATAATATGTTTTGATTTTTCGAATCATAAAAAAATCTTTATCTCATAAAGAATGCATTAGTTTATAACAATTTTTTAAAGAATAGAAATAAATTATTTTCAACTTGCCCTTAGTGATTTAAAAACGAAATAATTAAAATATTTGGAAAAAACATACAAACGCTTTATTGTCATTAGGTATTCATTTTTCAGTAGATTGTTGATAAATAAGTGGAAAATATTCAATTTTTCCAACGGGAATCTATTTTTTCACTTCTTTAGAACACCTGTACTCAGTAAAAAAATTGAGCTTTTTAGTTTAATAATTACTAAGGTTTTTATGTTGACTTTCAATTTCAAAAACTTTATTAATTAACAAATGCATAAGCATGAAAAAATTCAAATAAAATTTTTAGTCTGCGGATTATTGTTCATTAACCTATTCCAAAGGTATGTAATATTTTTCATTCCTTTATATTCATACTTAATATGTTTAAATATATTTTTTTGTATACGATTTCTGATGACGCAGCACATATGAACGCCTGACTCCCCGTTTCAGCAATAAATTAAGGCTGTGTTAAAATTATTAATATTGGAGATATAATTTCGGGAGTTCGGACTTTTTTTATAAAATTTCCTATTCTTTTCAGATCTTTTTTCCAATATCCAAAATTTTTTATAGTTTTTGAGATTTAAAAAAAAAAACAGAAGCACTTTTTTTTTTCACTATAATGTATATAATTATTACAATTTTCATTGGCGCAATTTCAACTTTTTCAAAAAATTTCTAGACATCAATCCGAATCGAATGATACTAAAATTATAATTTTCGGTGAATTCTATCAGGATTGCACCAAAGTGGCTCTTGTCTCTAGATTATCAGAGATACGAGGGGTGCCTTTTGTATTTCGGGATTAGAGAACAAAAACAAATATTAATCATCGAAAATCGCTTTATTGTTTTTCAAAATATTCCCCATGAAGATCTATACACTTTTGCATGCGTTTGAACCAATTGTCGAAGAACTTTTTCCACCCTGATTGAGGTATCTCTAAAACATGCATTCTGAACGCAGCAACCGCTTCTTCAGGTGTCGAAAAACGTTGACCTCTCAGTTTGTTTTTAACGTACGGGAATAAAAAGAAGTCATTTGGTGACAAGTCAGGACTATACGGCGGATGAATCATCAAATCGATGTTTTGAGTGGTCAAAAATGAAGTTGTTTGAGCCGATGTGTGAGAGCTCGCATTGTAGGGGTGAATAGTGATCCGTCTTCGGCGGTTGGTTTTCCTCATTTCTTGGAAGACAACTGGCAAACAAATGGTTGTGTACCACTCAGAATTGACTGTTCTGCGTTGTTCTAGTGGTACGGTTGCGACATGTCCAGTTTTTCGGAAAAAACAGGCGATCATTTGCTTGGAAGTGCTTCGTCCGCGAATAAATTTTGTTGGATTCGGCTCATCTTGAAACACCCATATAGTCGACTGCTGTTTCTTTCGAACTCATATGCGTAAATCCACGATTCATCACCTGTCACTATGTTATAAACGTGTTTTGAAGCACCGCGATCGTATTTTTTTCGACCAATCGACACGAGCCTCTTTTTGAACGATTGACAAATTGTGTGGGATCCAACGCGAACAAATTGTTTTGACATTCAAATGTTTATGGAATATTGAATGTATGCTGGTCCCACTAATGTGTAAGGTTGACTCAATCTCACGATAGGTCACATAATGATCTTGCAATATCAGTTCGCGCACAGCATCAATGGTTTCCGGAACAACAACTGTGTTTGGGCGACCTTCACGAAATTCGTCTTGGAGTGAACTACGACCTCGATTGAATTCACCATACCATCGATAAACAGTGGTCTTTGATGGAATTTCATCCCAAAAATTAAATTAAGTTCATCCATGCACTCTTGCTGACTTTTAATCCACGTCGAAAGTTATATCGCACGAAAATGTTCACGATTTAATTCCATTTTTTGGCCGAGATGAATCCTTTAAGTTACTGTAAACAACACATAGCGCTTGTGTTTGTATGTCAAAACGTTCTGAGTACTTATAACCTCAAAAATGCCAAACTTTACGATAGAGCTGTCAGTTGTCAGATTGCCACACTAGGGTTGTCCAATCCCGAAATATAAAAGCCAGCCCTCGTAAATAACGAAAAAGATCTGCTGCAATAACTGATATAATTAGAAATCATTTACAACAATTTTGACCTGGTATAAGTTCTATCAAGATGAAGCATCGTCTCAATATGCCCTCAGGATACATTATTATGTAAACAGCGTTTTTCTCGGCCGATGATTGAACAATGTGGACCTATAGAATGGCCAGCAAGATCATTCGATTTTTTCCTGTGAGTTACTTTCAGTCCTAGGTGTATCAACTAAACGACAAACTTTTAGTGACTCGCAGCACAAAATTGTGAACGGACGTAAAATTATTACTAGAGAAAATTAACAAGAAAAAATAGAAAATAGAATATACCATTAAACACAGATATATATCATTGAATTAATAACCTTATGAATGAGTTGAAACTTTAATAGAATATTACTATTATTCACTTTTTCAGACTTCTTGTCAGCGTAAACTATAATTGTAATATATGAGGTGTCACATCCTTTATTATTAAAAAATGGCTACCTGGGTAAAGCGTTCCAACTTTTTTATTTTTAAAATAAACGAGTGACTCATAGAAGAAGAAGATATCCGATGGGCTAAAATAAAAATCATTTAAAAAATATCCAGGTTTATGTAGTAATCAGCCCCTCGAGTAGCAACTTTAGAAATTATTTTCTACTTAAAAATATATACCTATTCGACATATTTTCACGAGATACTTTTATTTATACTATTCGCTTTAATTTACAAACTTATTTAAGTAAGATACTTCTATAAGAGTAAATGTGTTTAAGACATCCTGATCTATATCTAAAACGAAAAAGTTCCGTATTACTGATAAAAAAATTGACATTTCAAACTGTGGTTAGAGAAATCGAACCAGATTTCAAAACCAATTTAGGATTTCAGACTTTAGCAGTAATTGCACTGCAACATGGCAGCCAAGCTTGTTTGGTTAGAATTTTCAAAGATACTGATTATTTGCTATCTACGCCACACGATTCATGCACAAGGACATAAATTGGCAAGACGTATTCGTGGTGGAAAATGTAGTTATAGAATTTTCTGGCACTAGGGGACTTTTAGAGCTGCTTATATTAGGGACACTTACGTACATATAAAACTATTTTTATTCTTATGATGTATATGAATCATAAAAAGAGCTAAATTATGACATATTAGCAATAGTTATTAACAATAACTCTATTTCTGTACTGTACAACAATTTACTTTGCCCAAATTTTTACGCGACTTCCTTCTATGTTTATCTACTTCTTATCTTGTAAACACAAAAAGCTCAATTTATTAATAAAGAGGAGGATATACATTTAAATATTTAATACCTACAAAGTTCTATAGACATGTTGCAAACATTAGAACTCAATTCAACATTGAAGCACTATTAATTAGTAATAAATTTACTAATGAGCTAGGGAAAAACAATTCACTAACCCATGAAAATACACCAGAATAATAGGATGTTTGTTGATAAAACATAATTGAAACGTTTTATTGCAAATATACATATGATGGAGAGGGTAATGCAAATTTTAATTCGTATGAAGTCCTAAAAAAACAATTATAAATAACTCTGGAAACCATTAAATACAACTGATAATAATACAAGGATGAAGTCTTGTAAATAAAATTAATCTAAAAATCATTTAAAAAATAAATTTTTATTTAGACACTATGAAACTAAAAATTTAAAAAAATATTATTTAATGTATGTAAAAATTATACAGCAAAGTTACAGAAGAAATTCATCTGTAGACTTCAAAATATAGACCGTTTACAAACTTTAATACTATTCTACTTGAGGTGTGAAATGTCACTACATTCAAAACTTGCTTTTAATAAATTAAAAGTATTATTTTGAATATTCCTTTGTTAAATAAAAACATGTTCTAAAAATTAAAAAAATAATTTAATTAATTATGTATATAGTTATAGTTGGTGTATTCCAAGGCTCAAAAGATAACTCTTGGTATATCATTATCATATTAAAGTAAAATTAAAGTAAAAATTATCATATTAGAGTAAAGTGATAGAAGGAGTTGCATTTATATGATGATTGAAATATAAGGTAGGCCGTTTAGCTGTATATACAGGATGTATGGCATATAGGGTGGAGTGGACGATTGGTGGAATAAAAACTTTGGAAAAAATATGAAATTACAGTTATATAGGGTGATTAAAAAACCGTTATATGATATGGACGTAAACAAATCCTATGCAGGATGGTTGAAATATTTGCTGAAGTTATACAGTGTGATTAAAAATTTATTTATTTTATAGCACATAAGAAGTTGCGTAAAGTGTGGAGAGGAATTAATGTTACACAGAGCGATAATATAAAATGTGAAAAATGAAATAATTTATGGGGTAGACCACAAGGAGTTAGATACTATGATTGAAATATAGGATGGATTTGACTCCGTAAATATGGAATGGATTCTACTCCGTCCTATAGTTTACAGAAGGCAGCTAACAAATTTATGCTTATCAAAAAAGTTGAAAAACGGTTACATGTCGTGGTTCATGAGGCATAAATATATTTTGGGCTTATTAAGTCAACGCGTACTAGTACATTTTATTCGTAAACATTTACCTGTCAATTTAAATGAAAATGTATCATTGTGTAATGTTGAGGCTTTCGATGTTACTTGGTCCTGTCTATTAAGATTATACATACAAAATAAAAAATAAAAAATGAAAACTAAAAAGTTGAAAATAAAACATGTTAAAAAAAAATATAACCGACTTCCACCTATAACTAAAAAGCTTAAAATAATTACAACAAAATACAACTCTAGCAAATAAATAACACATTCAATGTTGTTAGGTACCTACCCAGGAAGTACAAAATGTAAACAATAAAAGGTGCTCATTCTGTACAAATTAATTACCTAACAATCTAGTATATTTTTGAAGTCGGTGCCAAGCAACAATAAAGTTTGATGAAGTAGTAGATAAGTACGCAATGAAGGATTTTAGATTTGCTTAGCACCGACTACAAAAATATACTAGATTGTTAGGTAATTAATTTGTACAGAATGAGCACCTTTTATTGTTTACATTTTGTACTTCCTGGGTAGGTACCTAACAACATTGAATGTGTTATTTATTTGCTAGAGTTGTATTTTGTTGTAATTATTTTAAGCTTTTTAGTTATAGGTGGAAGTCGGTTATATATTTTTTTAAAATGTTTTATTAGCTCTTGCTTTTTTTAAAGATTTAAAAAAATACTTTTTATTTGCTTATTATGTTTAGAATTAAACCTTTACAACTGATTTATTGATTTGTGGGATTACTTTATATACCTATTGTTTTCCTTGTTCGTATTAACTACTTGTGAATGAATTATTAAGATTTTTTATTTCCAAGCCATTTTCATTTAATTATTTGCCTTATATACAGCATGTTACACCATTTAAATTATTAAAATCACGAACATTAATTAGTTAGTTATAGTGTTAGCCGTTTGTTCTACAAATAATATTAATTTAAGTGTTGTGGCTCTTCAGATGTCCGGTAATATTTCTGATTTTATTCATTTCAGCTAGTGCACTATTTTTTCCTGATTGCTTATTGTAATCTAATTTTTTGATCATGAGAGAGTGTACATTGACTCTTGCTTCGTTTTCTGTTCTTGGTGCTTTATTTCCAACCTTTTGGAGGTGCCGTTTTTGTTGTGTCGATGCTACCACATCTTGAATTTGCGTAGTTGATTATGTACAATGATACCCAGTGGAATACAGACCAAGCCTCTCCTCAGCAGTTCCTATGGTCTAACAGATATTTATTCTAAAATGTGGATTAAAGTTAATTGGCATCTAGTGACAATCGCCCGGCCCTATCTTCAGACCTTCGTCATCCTGTGTAATGGAAGGTACTCAAGACAACAAGACAAACGGGCACTAATTCGACACTGTCCATCAATGAGTTCAGGGGTAATGTTCCTGTTCCATCGTCATGTGAAAAGAAGTTCGTCAGTATGTGTAATGGAATGTTCTTCTGAAATAAAACATTTGACTTTTGTAGCGTTTGGCTTCAAGTCCCTACATCCCGGCTCCATCATCAACATAATCGGATGCCGATAGGTGGTTAAATAATGATGTGAAAATTTTGCAATGGAGAACACTCATAAGAACAATGCATGTTAAATACTTCATTTATTTATTACTTTTTGGTAGTTTATGATGTACAATAACTTGTTTTTAAGATGTATTACTTTATTCAGTTCCTGTTGCCACATATCGGCTCCATCTGCCAAGTTTTGGATTCCATCTACAATCAGAGTATGTGCCAAGACAAATTTAATATATGTAATTTGATACATACACCGGGACAAGTAAAGCCTAAGTTCCAGTATTTATAAATGTTTTTTTAGAAATATTATCCATTTTCTGCTCTTCCAGACATACAATCATTGTGTTGATGAAATTCTAGCATTGCTTCTTTGAATTAATAAGTTTCCAAGTGTAGAAAGACAAAACTAATTTAAAAATAGTCTGGAAAATTGGTACGTGTGGGTCTATATACATTATGGTACTAGGGAAATAAAGGTTCAAACCCACAATCTTTGAATAATTTATTATCGACGACTAGTTTCGGGGTCTATTAGTTACACCCCATTATCAAGTCCAAAGCTACAAATATAATTCAAATAACACAAACATACAGCAAACATAGTACGAATACTTACATACACGCAAACAAAGTAAATTATTGTGACAAATACATTAAAACAAAACGACAGAAGTTGTTAAAAAAACTAATCGAATTTACAATTAATTGATTTTAATTTTAATTGTAAATTCGATTAGTTTTTTAACAACTTCTGTCGTTTTGTTTTAATGTATTTGTGACAATAATTTACTTTCTTTGTCTTGTTTGTAAGTATTTATACTATTTTTAAAAATTTTTGTAACTAAAAGTAAACATTTGAAATATAAAGGCGTTTTTGAATTACGGCAGATTTCAAATTTTAAACTTCAATATTCCATCAATTAAGCATTTTAATGGCCCATGTCCCTATATGAAAAATCTCAATGAACCTGAACTTTCTACTGCAATTTTGTGGGTCGGAAATAGAATTAGCCTGTATAAACAGTTGACATGCATATGTCAATTGCTTTCTATGTTCATAGAAGTTTATCTGTATTGTGAGCCTGATGGCTGACATAGTTTATACCAATGCCAGTAGCTGATCTTTTAAAAATTAATTTACCAGCTATTTACTGCCCAATATGTACAGAAACACATTATTTAAATTTACTTAATGGTATGTGCTATACAAACTTTATAGAAATTTTTACTAGAGAACCGACGCTAAAGCTTTCAATACTCATTTAATTGAATTTTCATAAATCTTTACCATAGCGATGGCACTGCCTGTTACAGTTATAATGCAAGTAGCCGTAACCAAACAATTTTAACGAGGAATCTAATTGACAGGAAAATATCATTTACTGCAAAATAAAAAAATACAATCATTTATTAATGAAATCTTAACAAAAAGTGGAAATCCGAAGAATAATTATCATCTATAAATAACTGAGGTTTAATTCTCTTCCTGATTTGGAATTCATAATGTGATTAGAAAATCAACGGATGATTATGTACTTTTTATAAAATACAGGTAGTTTTACTAATAACCAACAACCGTTGAGTACCTCATGAACGCGTGAGTTTCATCTTATTTTCATCCAGACAGTTGTCTCCTTGCATAATAATAACACGTTATGAATATTCATTCGACGTATTCGCATAATGACTGCCGATATCGGCATAAATTTTGAAAAATTCTAATAGCTTTGGTTCCTGAATAAATTCAATGTCTCGTACGGCGAGGGCCTTACTAATTAAAGTATTAGAAAAAACGAGGTTTAAACCTCTGATACATCCTCAGCAGCACACGACAGGTTGGTCTTCCGCATACTACCTTATTTCCAGTACAACTTATTCATTGAATTTAAATGGTTTTAAGATTAAAGATATGGATAAACAGCGACTTATTTAACTTATCTTGACAACTGATTGATTAAATGAACCGTTCTATAGGCAAGTAATCTATTATTAATTTTTCAACTTTTGTAACTTAAATTTGCTCTTTAATTGTGGTTCTTGCCTATACAGAGAGGACGCATGGTTTGGAACACATTAAAATTCAGGAGTTGTTTTTTTGGAAAAACGCTCGGACGTTTTTGTTTTTTGGACTGCGATTTTTGTGATGATAAACTCATTTATACAGGGTGAGAAATAAATTGCGCCCCTCAACTTCATTTTTTCAAATGGAAAAATTTGTTTTTTATTTTATATTTGAATTCTGCGTTTTTCATGTACAATGTCCTATACTGAAAATTAACAGTTATTAAAAAAATACATATATTTCAAAATTGAAGAAAAAAAAACATCAACATATCAAATAAAATGTTCAAATTGTTGACCATTAACTTTCTGACAATACCTAAGACGGTTTTCAAATTCTTGTAACACTTCATTTAGCGTTTGTGGCAGGATTTGTTATATTTCGATCCTAATTCTATTCTTTAATTCCTTGATATTTTCCGGCTTATTGAAGTAGACTTTTGATCTCACGTAACCCCAAAGATAAAAATCTAACGGGCATAGATCTGGAGACCTAGCTGGCCATTCGATATTACCTCTCCTTCCGATCCATCTATTTGGGAAAATATTGTCAAGATAATCTCATACTGTACAGGCGAATAGTGTGGGGGCGCTTCATGCTGTTCAAACTATAATGAATTTGCCGGTATATTGGGTTTTTCACCATTCGGGTAAAGTTCTGTTAAACAGGGTATTATGTCATTTTGTAATAGGTCTAAATACTTTTCCGACTTAAGTTTTCCCTTAACTTTCTTAGAAAACTGTGTATAACGTGCCATAATCCAATGTGGGTTTTCTGATGCCCAATATCGAAAATTTTGCGTTTACTGAACCATTAACACAATGTTGCCTCTTAGAAAAAAACTATCTTACTTGAAAAGTGCAGGTCGACATTGCATCTATCCATCATTATTTCGCAAAACTCTACTCACCGGTCCAAATCATCTTCAGTAAGTTCGTGAACTAAATGAACTTTGTATGCTATGCAAGCATTTTACAACAGAAGTTTTACTTATTGACTGTTATGCGGCTATTTGTCTAGTGGATTTGTGAGGATTTTCTTGTAAATCGAGAAAAACATTTAATTGTGTATCTTCTGGAAGATATATTTGGTTTTGTAATTGTCTCTTACGTGGCCAAATTCTTGAAACTTTTTTTCTATTTTACTAACTACCGATCGTGTAATAGCAATTCGCAAACTTCAGCTTGTGTTCGAGTTCTGTCGCCATATCCTACCATCGTCAAAATTTCTTTTCGCTGCTTTTCAGTTAAAAGCGCCATACTTTGAAACTTTGCAACTGCACTTGACAACTACTTATTTGAAGTAAAATTATAGTACCTACAGTTTCTATGGAAATAAACAAGTGTTAAAAACTCCAGCATTAAAAGGGGGTTTCCATTCATGCGAATAAAATACCGCATAAAAACATTATGAAAACCAGACGGAAATAATACAAACAACTTATTTTTATCTTTATTTTCTTTACTTTAGAAAGAAATGTAATTTTTTTAATAACTGTTAATTTTCGGTATAGGACATTGTACATGAAAAATACTTAGAATCCAATGCAGAATTCAAAAATAAAATAAAAACAAATGTTTCCATTTGAAAAAATTAAGTTGATGGTCGTAATTTATTTCTGGCCCACCCTGTATAAATGAGTTTATCATCACAAAAACCGCAGTCCAAAAGAACACACCTGAGTAGTAAATGAATTTGTTCCAATAGACGCGTCCTCACTGTACATTTGAGAAGTCGTTTTCTAAAGCCTATTGTGGAAAAAAATGACAATTTCAAAATTCATTGCGACCTTCACTCCTCACTTCTTTTCTGTAACAGATAAATATTTGAAATTTGTAATAAAGATAAAGTGTATTAATATGTCAGTTGGTGACAAAATTTGGTCCACCATGTTGTCACTTCTGCCTCGAAGGGGGTTGAAAAGTGCGTTATTGTTGAATACAATGAGGCGAAATTTGTCAGAGAACCGCTTGACTAACACTGGAAATACTCGTTTTACATTTGCCGAAAAAAGATGTTTTGGACCCATTTTCTGGCCTCTGTCATGTTAACAAATGAATTCTATGATGCAACCAACCATTAAAATAGGGTAGACATAAGTGTCCATGTGGTCAAAGTTCTGAGATAACGACGTGATCCTGGAACAAAATGTAACTATATGGCCACGATTTTCTGGATAAAATGGCATGAGGTTTGCGAATGAATAATTAGGCTTAAGGAACGGAAAATATTGTTGAAACTTGAACGATTTCTCTTCTAAATATGACTTGCCCATTTGCAAAACATCTTTTATTCGGAAAATGGAAAACAAATTTTTCCTATGTTAGCCACGCCGTTCTTCTGCAAATTTTGCCTGATTGCATTCAACAATAGCACATTTCGAGGCAGATGCGAGAAAATGGTCGGCCAAAATCTGTCACCAGCTGACGGTCTATTGCAAAAAGTCTTCATCACAAATGTTCTGTGGGGAGACATATCTACAATGTGGTCTTCCCGAGTACAAATATGTGCATTGCATAGTTATTACAAATCATAAATCTGAACTAGAACAAAAATATCTAACAGCCTACTACAAAAAACTACCAAACCTTTACGGCCTCCCGAAAATACATGAAGCAATGAGGACCAATCAAGTTAATTTACAAAAATAAACATTGTTACTTAACGTAAGATAGTAATCCAATCTCTCTAAAAAACTCAAATTAATTTTAATCAAAATTGAAAATATGGGTATTAACAGAAACAATATTTTAGTGAGTTTCAACATAATTAGTCTTTTTAGAAATGAACGCCTAGAAAAATTATTACACATTATAAAAAGTAAACAGCCTTGGACTTTTTGGGGATGTATGGCGTTTATTGGTATTACAAATCCTTGCGAGTATAATATAGAACTGAATACAGTACATTACTTTATGAAATCTGGATTTATGGAAAAGTTATTTAATATCTTCACAGCAATTTTCAATAGACACCTAAAGTGATAAAAATAAAATTCCCAGACATAGGAATAAGGATGCCAAGCTACCATGCACAAAAAATGATATAAGAAAGTTTGTAACAATTACAGAGACATAACTGCAACCAGTACAAATAGTATGTTGTCTGAAAGAATAATAAAAGAGATTATATGCGAGGACCCATATGACTCTGAGAAACAAAACGGCTTTTGAGCAACAACTGATAGTATATTTTGTTTAACCTAAATAATACAGAAGAACACCGTAAGATCACAAGAAATGCACGCTGGTTGACCTGCACCACACCTGTTTCAAAAGTATGGGAAGTTGTAGATAATTCTCCATACCCAGTCAGAGCAATTGGAATTAATAATATTATGCGCACATAGTTAAACATTACCAATTTATTTTTGGATCTCCTTTGCAAAGATGGTTAGAACTAACGGCCAACGTCTTTTTTAATACGGGGGTATTCCGAAGAATATCAAAGAACATTTATGTTTTTTTATTCAATAATTCTTTGAGTTGTGTCTGTTGGGTTTGTTTTTGATATAATTGATTTTAGTGCATTTCTTGTGTTGAATGTTTTTTGGCATTAAAGTTGTTGCCTACTCTCTTCAATCTTTCTGATAAACACTGTTTATATGGCATAGTTGTTAGTGTAATGTGGTAAATTTACAATTAAATGAACATAAAAGTTACATAACATACTTTGGACTGAGATCACAATATATAACATGAATATTTAACAATATTACACAAAGCGAAAATTAAGAGTCTGGCCAAATTTTGTAAAATAAACCTTCTTATAATTGGAATAATCTGTCTGGTAATGATCACATCCCATTGAACAACTCTATATTGGTATATTAGTTTAGTTCATAAGGTTTTTCCTGGTCATGACCTTAATGGGATCAGTGAATTTTTTGGTCGCATTTTTGGCGAAACTAGGAGCACCACAAATAAATTCTGAAGACAACTTTGTCAAGTTCTTCCAACTTGGCTGTTAAAGATGATTGGTGTAATTTTTTGTGCTACCCTGTATATTTAAAACGAATATATTTTTCTGTAAATATGTCAGTGACAAACTTTCAAATTCAAATTTACATTCTAATAAAAATATAATTCAGAACATAATTCGATTGAAAACGAGGTCAGTTTCAGATCTTGAAACGTTTGGATAAATACAGACAAGCCCGTAGTCAGCGGAAGGGGGTCTGGGGGTTTGGGTTGGAATTTTTGGTTTCAAAATTAAATTTTAACCAAATTAATCACGTTTTTCATAAGAATAAATTTTATATTTAAACAATTTTATATACCCTGGAAATACATGAAAAAATCTACATTTTGCAGTCCTTATCAGCCCATCACCAATCAAAAAAATTATCCAACCTCTACTAATCTTCAGAAAAATATTTCATTGAATAAGAACGAATTTTGTTTAGATTTTTTCAAATACATACATTTTTTTTAATTAACCATGAAACTGGTTGTCATTTCTGAAATTGGTAATAAAATCAGTTACAGACAAAAACATATCCCGTCGAAAATGAAGCTTCTATAATTGTTTTTCCTTTAGAAAAGTAAGCCTAAGAAAAGATGTTGTTTTTTTTTCATAATAAAAAGCATTTAAATTCCGGCACTAAACTGAAAATGCATTTCAATATTAATGTAACGCAGCTTTTCTTAAAATATTTAACATGAAGTAGAAATATGTGTTTTAATGTCATTTCGTGAAATATTTGGGGCTAATTGCCAAAACACATAAAAGGATAGGACTATTAATTATGTTTTCAAGATATTCTGTCAACACATTTGAGTTTTCGATTTTTGTTCGAAAATACTATTTTTAACATTCTAATTTTAGTAAACTTAATTTTTAAACCTTGTTCTTTTAGATGGCATAGGCCTTTAAAACTTTTTGTCTGTAAATGTATTTTTGCTACATAATATGCTTAATTTTTAAAATTGAGATCTTAAGTAAATACAACAAAATTGATATGGGGAAGTAGAGTAACTTCCACATTTCATATAAATCAGTTTAATGTGAGAAACTAATTATATTGTAAGATTACACCGGAATATGGAACGAAAATCTTAATGGTGGTCTCAGTGATAGGAATGAAGTTAAATAGAATGTTACCTGGAAATCATTTAGACAAGGAAGAATGTGATTAAACTTATTAACAACCTAGTCCGCATATTAGATGGAGTTAAAATAGAAAACAAAAGCTGATGCATGATTTAATGTCCGAGTTCATAGAGGAAATGATAATGAAATAAAAGGATTTTCATGAAATACGTGTAATAATAAAGTTACGAAAAGCGAATCAAAAATATTCTAAGGCTTCAGTCATTATATCCTTTTTCATTTTGAAAGTTGTACGGGCAGATGGAATTTTAGAATGCAGGTGGGAAAACTGTTAGACACTTTATTATACCGTGTGGAAGTACACAAACTCAAAAGAGATGCTTATTGTATACTTAAAACAAAGTTAAATTCTGTAACACTTAGGAAGTTTATTCCAAAAATGAAAAATCCAAATATGTGATAAAATGATTCCCTAAAGAACAGAAAAGGTCAAATAGACAGGTAGCGACGTGGTGATAATATGGTTAAAATATTTGCTGAAGATACCTTTTCATATGCAAGATCATTGGATAAATGATCTCAAGGCAGGAAACTAGTTGGTATAGATTATATTTATATTTGGAGCTTCCTAATATCGACATAAATCTATGAGATTTTAGTAACAATTTCTAACTGTATCAAAGTGTGTATGAAGGACGCACCCTGCCTTAACAGACAATAATATATATTAGTACCCCATTGCTCAATAATCCTATTCCACACGCAGTCTACGAGATATTACATCGCTGAAGATTTCTGCCGCAGTTACAGATGAAACCTTTGAAAGAAATTCCAACAAGTCACGGTAAAACAGCCCGGAAAAGCACAGTTGCTACAAGTTTTAAATTGCTGTGCACTTCATTTCCAAGAATGACTTGGAGAAGCATTAAATTGTCTGCAGGCGGATGAAAGGTTTTCTATCTGTAACGCTGTGCCCCAGAATTCTGATAATGTAACGCCCTGGGTGCATACTGTTTACTCGATTTTATTCGTTAAGAATTGTTAAGGTTTGGTTGACAGGCAAGGTTTATGTTTAAGCAATAAACCCGAAGTCCTATAAAATCCTGCTTGATTGCCTATTTAGTTTTACCGATGAGAAAAATAGAACATGCCACCTGCTCATTCGACTAGAGTTGTCAATCGCAAATTGAGATTAGGTTATGCTCAAGATTTGGCATCCTCTAACAATTTTCTTAGTTACCTGAGATTACAATATGTAAATGGGAAAGAATTTTACTATAAAGGCTTCCAGACATAAATTAATATGTAACATTGTAACTAAGTTAACTAACTAACTAACCATTGTTTGTTTAATAGTCCAATTATAGTTTTTTTAATTTCTATTGTTGTGCGGTTTGGTATACAGTTTTGTGGTTTCTCCAGACTCCTTATAGTAGAACTGATTTCCGACATGAATTATGAATTGTCGATTTTATTTATTTTAGGGTTCACATGCTCTATTCATTTAAATTTACAGGTTCTGTTTCTTTTTGGAGGGATTCCTCTATCGCCATCCGAGAATGCACAGATTTGTGGACTGACAATGTCCTTAGTGGGTTCACTGGCAGATTTTTTTAACCGACTTCGCCGGAAACTTTTTTTATGTATGACCAGCGATTATTTAAAAACTTCTTGGGCAATTTTGATGATTTAAACTGCATTATATTAAGAAACATTAAAGAAAGGTCCCATATAATTGTCTATAACATAAGATTTACGGTTTTCCTGAAAAACAAAAAAAAAGTAAATAAGGGACTACATTTCAGTGTATTACAATCTTCACTGTTTTCTCTAAAAGTACTCAAGGAATTTGAATATTATAAGTTGTATTCTACGAAGATATGTTCCAGCCTGATTCCGTATATTTTTCTATTACGTAAAATATAACATTTTTCTGAAAATCGGAAACATCTATGCAAAAAAAATGTAAACATCATGGTAAATGTCAAATTTTCATCATAAATATCTAGTATAAGTGTCAAGATATGTCATGAAAGTATATCGTTCAGGGTGTTTTATAATATTTTTCATTTTGATCTATTTGATGTCAGTTTCTTTTAGCGACGAAGTTAAGTTAAGGAGCTTAGAGTGTTATGCCGGCGATCACTTCTGTATGGTATATGGTTGTCGGTGTGTGCACGCGTGCATGTGATATTAGGTGATACGTTCGCAGTTGCATAGAAGAATAGTTGAAATATAAGTTGGAATTGAATTAGTTAAACAGGGTGGTTCAAAAAATATTGTATTGGGTGGCACACATGCATATACAAGGTGGTTGAAAAAAGAGTGGAGCAAAACTATAGTTGTACAGAGTGAATAAATACGTTATAAGACGGAGTATAATTACAGATATACAGAAGGCTTCAAAAAAATGTTAGAAGCAGTTGAATATACAGGATGGTTTACATAGGGCGCTTAAGAAAGTTGCTTATACAAGGTGTTTGAAGTAAGGATGTAGTAAAATTATTGTTATTCAGGGTGTATCAAAAATTTGTTAAATAAGCATAAGCAGTTAGGATATTTGAATTATAGGACGGGGTACAATATAATTAAAGACAAGGGTTCAAAAAATGTAGAAGCAGTTGCATATACCGAGTGGTTGAAATAAATGGTAGAGTAAAATTATAGTCATAAAATGTGGTTTAAAAATGTGAATTTTGTTATATAGGGTAGACCATGAGCAGTTGCATAAATGGAATACTAGACATACGGGGCGATGTAAAATCATTGGTATACAAGAATAATTTAAACAATAGAAAAATAGAAAGAGTCAATAGTGTGGAGAGGATTTAAACGTATACGGGGTGGTTTTAAATATATTAGGACCGTTGCAATATTGTTTGGAGTTAAATCATAGTTGTACAGGGTGGTTCCGAAAATGATAGACAGATTTAGATTTAGATTTCTTTATTTGACTGCGGTACATATTAAACAATGTTTGTAGCAAGTCCAAAATACACTCTTAGTGAGAAAAAAAAATCACAATTAAAATAATATAACTATGAAATATCGTCCGATACCTTGAGGAACACCGTGTTCTATTGATCTAAATTCAGAGGTAGAATCATTATAAGTGACGGCTTGAAAGCGATTTGTCATGTAAGTTTTAAATATGGATAATGAAGATCCTCTAACTCCGTATTAATTAAGTTTAGTTAGTAAAATGTCATGCGAGACACAGTCAAAGGCTTTGGAAAGATCACACAACTTAATCGCTGTATGGGTTCCATTCTCAAGGCCCTCAACCAGATAAGTTATATAGGGGTGACCAATACACAGAAGCATTTACAGTGTGATTGCAATATTGAGTGAATTAGAGTTACACTTATAGAAAGTGGTCCAAATAATAAAACAAATAAAAAAAGTTAAAAAATATGTTGAAAATATAGAAAAAGAATAAAAATTAGAGACGGACCTTAAACAGTTTTTATTTTAATTCAGCTGAAGTCGGTTATTTTTTAAATATAAATTATTATTTGTTCTAGTTTAAGAAAAACGTAGAAAATACATGGAATCGCATTTGGTTCGTCAATAACAGATTATTATTTAAAATATTCGAATTGACTAAGCTGTTTCTGAGAACTCAGTAGACATTCATTCATTAAATGACAATCTTAATAACTGATTTTTATAATTTTCCCTTCGAAATATCCAGTTTGCATTAACGAAATTGATTAACCATTTTAAAGTAATCACTGAGCATATATAAAAAAGTTCCCGACGAATTGATAACGGCCTACATTTGTGAAGGTTAATAAAGAAATTTTGACAAATATAAAGTTTTATAATATACTTAATCTTGTACTATTTTACAAATGTTTACTTGGGACTGGCAAGAATTTACACATTTTTCTAAATTAGTAAATATTAATATCATACTCGTATAATGTTAAATTTTGGTCGTTAAGTTAGGTTCTTGGTTATTTGGTCTTGGTTTTGCTTACTCGGTTTTGGTATTGTTCTTTTAGACTTTAATGCCGTTTCGTTGTTAACGGTATTAAAGTCTGTAAAAAACTAAATTTTAAATAAGTCATAATAAGATTTTGAAACGTTTGAGGTGTTATTTTCCAAAAAAAACAAAAAACAAAATGAAACTATAAAATGGCACAAATGAGCTTCAGAAAACTATCACCATTCTTTTCATAGCTTTTAAAAAACACCAAAATAGCTTTTAAATATGTTTCTTGGAAGAATCAATAAAAAGTTGTTATTACGTCGTTCTTTTGAAAAAAATGGAAAATTCAGTTCTTGCCTAAATCTTTCAACATTATAACAAATCATCACCTTCGTTAGTGAAGTAATTTATATCTTCTTCTTTTCTCTAACAACAATATAAGGAACAAACTTATTTCAGATAATACGTTGAGGTGTCAAAAAATTAAAAGCAGATCTATACCTTAAACTAATCATATTCATATTTTTATATGAAGGTAGGATTCCATTAGAGACCAGTGTCATAAGGCATAAGTTCTTTTATAGACTGTACCTTTTTGAAGCTTTGCAATTACAACCAAACCGCAAACTCTGCAGGTAACCTATTCTGAGTTTTATAATAACTTGTGAGTGTAAAATATCCTAATCCAAGTTCACTAAGCTCATAAATATTGATAGTAGTCATAATAATTTTATGTCTTTTTGACAGCACCATTGGGACGTATTTATGTATGTCTTCTTTATTTACAGATAATAATGGAGGAATTATTACAGATAATGGGATTTTTACACCTCACTTAATAATATTTTGCCTGGTTCGTAATTAAACGCCAACAGTTAGGTATTGTATGGATCTTTTTGTGTGAATAAGGATTAATATGTTCTAAAAATCCATTTTATACTTCAACAAAATGTTGAATGATCTTTTTGTGTGAATAAGGATTAATATGTTCTAAAATTCCATTTTATACTTCAACAAAATGTTTCTGATTCTTATGGTTTCGGAAATATGTAAGTAATGTAGTTAGCAATAATAGATTGAACTACAATAATAAATAAGTTAAAAAAACAAACTTAAAAAACACAATAGCCGCTCAACTAGAAAACAAAAAATATTGTGTTTCTCTAATTAAATACTTATTGTTTATCCTGTTTAATGTAATTAAGAAATCATTATTCATTACTCTATAATTTTGAAGTCTGTGCCAAGTTAAGTTTAAGGGTGGCCAAGAAGTAAAAATCGAATAGCTTTTATGAAAAAAATATTACCGGGAAAGGGGTAAAGAAAAATTGACAATAATTTCCTGACTCTCCCATCAGGGGATGCAACAATTATGGTATGATAAATAAGAGCAGTTACTGGAAAAAATCAGTATAAGATGTCAAATAGATATTACCTTTAGAATTATGCAACTTTAAATCCTTTTAAATACTCTCTTCGAGGTGTCATTCTTTTGTACGCAAGACATATATATATATATATATATATATATATATATATATATATATATATTGTTTCTGGTTAGGTTTTTCTAACATAGGAATTACGGGTAACAGCAATTACATGGAATGGCTCCAGATTCGGAACCTCAATGTGCTAGTTTCTCCGAAAATCTCGCGTCTTCAAATTTAACGAAATGTATCAAATACATAAAGAAGTGTTCGAGGACATTCAATTGTGGGAAGCGCAACTGATGAAGGTTCCCTAACCAATATATATTATATATACTGTCTTGCGTACAAAAGAAGGACACCTCGAAGAGAGTATTCAATATCTCTGACAGGTGAAGTTAATCTGAAAATTTTATGTGACATTGTAACTTAGGAATTACGGGTAAAAGCAATTACATGGAACGGCTCCAGATTCGGAACCCCTATGTGCTAGTTTCTCCGAAAATCCTAGATGTCGGTCTTTACATCTCGCGTCTTCAAATAGGCAACTTTAGTTATAACATTTTTTATCTTGGGAGGTAAAATAAAGGCAGGATGGAAGGAGGAACATCTACTAATTAAAGAACTTATAATTCTGCTTTGACTTCACCCATTTTGGTAAATTCGGCGCCATTTAAGAAATGATGTTGATGTTAAAATGGAAGAATCAACATCCCATGTTTATTAATACAACCCTCGTGAGAGGGTGCTATTTGAAAATGTTGTTTGTTTATTTTTCCGGAATTTTAATAATCCGTAGATTAAATTTGAGAAGAAAAAACCTGTCTGATATTGTTTTGGAATTATTGCTGAAAATGATTTTTGAAACTTAATTTATAAATATCGTTTTCATTTTTTGGGAATAACACTATATAAACTTGAAAGTCTATATTTCAAATAGTCCACACGTTTCAAGGTATAAATCATACCCCGTTTTCAATGGTAATTAACTTAACACAAATGAAGAAGAAAATTAAAAATTAAAGGGAGTCGTAATGACAAATTTAGTAAATAACAATTTGACATTAATGTTTGACAATCAGGCTGATGTAACTAAGGGAATTTACAGCAAATTTGATATAGGCAGGGTAGCAATAAAAATTCTCAAGATCATGTGAACTAACAAAGCATCTTTCAAATTGAAAGAATTTTTAAGAGTTATTTTCAGAATTTCAGGTACGACTTTGTTATAAGATGTTGCATTCACCAAAAATGAGACCAATGAAATTCTAATGTTCCAGAGATCTTGTTAAACTCATAAGGGAAAACCAGCTATATAATTCACATTAGAAGTTGAGCAAAATAACACACTACCTTTCTTAGGTATCTTTGATTTGTTTAGTTTGGTTTACTCCTTAATGATTAGAGTTGTTGAAACGGCGTTGAGTGTTGAAAATAAAGGTTTGGTGTTAGGGTGCAAAACTGTGTTTTTTTATTTATGACACACCAAAGGTTCCACAGCATTTCCATTAAAGACTGTAGTTCTTATAAGACTGTTGGAGATATATTTTTTTATTTTATGAACTCGATTGAAACGGCAAATGACGAAAACTTTTAGGTTACATAGTGCAATCCCACAAAGAGCTGGGGGATAACGCATTTTTCATAGTGTAATGTTTTTATCTTCACACACGGGTTCAGTTCAGTTCTTGGATTTATTTAAAAATACAGTCCAACTCTCTCTAATTTATTTCCACTACTTTAACACAGTTTATATTCACAGAAACTACTATTTACATTTTATCTTAATTATACAATACGACCGTCGAAAACTGAATGCCTCCTATCGCCAGCTGTTCATATTTATATATTTCTCTTCGAATTGTCTGGTAAGTCCACGAACCATCGGGAAACTCTTTCATGTTCTGGAAGTTTTAAGGGAATTCCAAGTAACGGCAGCGGTCGGCCTGTTGAGAGACAAAACATTTCGCATTCCCAGAAGTGTCGGACTAACGTACCTTCCACGAATTGATTGATAGCCGATTGCACCAGTTGTCGGATAAATTCTCGTAACAATAGTTATTTGGAATACCTATATTTTATTAAAGTGTCATAAATTATTTCAATAATCTTACAATATGACATGAAGGATTTAGGGGGGGGGGTTCTCCGGTTTCCCCTCCACTTTATTTCTTATAGACATATGCTTTTGACAAACTAACCTCAATAATGCTCAGAATTTGATGACATAGGGTCGAATATCGACCCCTGTGCGACCACTAGTTATCCGAAAAGTTCATAAATAAAGAGTTAGATAAAATTTAACACAAAACAATCACTAAAATTGAACACCAAGCTACTCCAAACAATAATAATACCCTTGATAACCACATTACTACAACAACCACACCATACTTACAGAGTCTTACAGAAAGACTGAAAAGAGTGGAAAACAGATCTCATATTAAAACAACATTCAAAATAAGAAACACACTGAAATCAGTTATATCAAAAACTAAACTAAAAAACATAACACAAAAAGAAAAAAAATGCATTTATAAGATTCCTTGCGAATGTAACAAATTTTATATTGAAGTAACCAATAGTAATATAGACTTATAAATCGTCGAATAAATTAACAAAAAAATTATATAAAGAAACGACAATTCGAAAAGTCAAAAATTTATGACCATACCTGGAAACTTGGTCATAACATACAATTTCAAAATATTACACAAAGAAGAACAGAATACGAAAGCTGAAAGAGTCTGCTTTGATTTTATTAAATGAAAGCGATTGTATAGCTAGTACTTCTACAGAATTCGGCCGTTCCTTTTTGCCAATAATCAGGGATGAAATTAATAATGGTAATATTCTTTTGAACAACTCTATATCGGCATGAACGTTATTCGGCACACTTTTTCTGAAAAAATCCGTGCCATTAGATGTCAACTGTCAAAATTGCGAGATTGTAATGGATAGTTTGTTCGTGAGGCCATATAGATATTAGATTTTTATTTGAGGACCAATAAAAGACATTGTTTATAATGTGCCACTAACTACGGGGGAAACATGATAGGACGACGTCAAAACGAAGTAAAATTTATTCGATGCGCCGTCATTGAAACTGCTGTCCAGTTCTAACAAAAGGATTAATGTATTTTCAAAATTGTGGTCATATTGATTATAAAATTTTATTGTTTTTTAGCTGAACTAGATTCATTAAACTTATCTCCGACAGAGGACAAAATTATTTAATATATTTTTAAGTAATTCAAATAAAGGCTTTTTATAAATTTTTGATTTTTATTAATGTTTTGACATCTTGACGTGTATTTGTGTTTCTAATTTGTTCAATAATAATGTGAAGGCATGAACATTTATACATTCTTTTTTATTTAGGAACAGAACGTTATCTGATTTTGCTTATTGAATATACTTTAGCGTCATACACGTACATTAACTGGAATCGTAGGACAAAAAAACATCATTATCCTTTGCGAAATACTTTTTGACTTAATTATAATGGTAGTAAAGTATTTTGTATTAGTACACAGAAAAGTGTTTAACAGTAGAAAGAAATGTTGGAAATATGCAAATTCATATGGGTATATTATCATCAAATTTTTACAATGATTTTGGTCGAATTTCGACCACTGGGCGACCGGTAGTTACATTAAATACGAAAACATGTAGGCACATATAAGAGTGAACTTCAGTACAATGTTTATGCTCAACACTATTTTCAACAACCAAAGCAATCGATTGATTGAAAGGGTAAAGAAGTGAAGTAGTTACTGTAATTCATATGCGAAAAACTGAGGTATGAACCTAATTGTTATTTTGATGAATCAACTGCGATTGTGAAGCTATTGCTATGCCGCGAATAATTAAATATTTTGAAAGATATTCCCTAATAGCCTTTGCTGATGTAAAATTTTTGCTAGCATCAACACGAGAATGTTGCATGTTGAATTGTCAGAAAAAGTGTTGCTTCGTTTAGACATATGGAACACAGTCGGATTTTCTGATGTAGTTGTGCAGTGGATTAGACCAATTTTACGGAACAAAGTATAGGGACTCAAACACTCATTCTTGCGACCTGTAATCAAACGAAAATAGGAAATTCGTTTATCAACTGTCAAATCAAGCCTCGCTCAAGGCCGCAAAAGGTAAGTTCTCTGAGGAAAGGCTTCATCGCCAACAAAGAAAAATTGGAATGGAGCTTGATTACCATCCAATTGTAGGGGCTGTGGTGGAGGTAATTTCAACTCCCCCTCCTCCAATCAGCCAATTACAAGTAATGAACGGAATACCCCCCCATTACTAACTAATTTGAACAAGTGATCAAAAAGTGTCTTCTACATCCTAAAAAGTCCTTAAATTTATCAGAATCACTACAGAGTTCATGTGCCACCACGTAAGTGCTCTTTTCCCGATCCATGAAGAAAGGGTGAACGCTATAAGATTTTTTTATTTCGTAGCCAGCACAACAAGAAAACCGCATCATCAACAGAATCCATCATACAACTGATGGAAAACCGTTACTTCTGTGTGCATGTACCTATGAAACGGTTTCTTGAAATCAATTTCATGAAATCAGTTTCATGAAACGAATTTCTCCAGTGTTCATCGAATGTCTGTCAATTCAGTAATATCATGAATAATTGATAAAAGTAATTATTCACTACTGAACAATTCACTTTAATTTTAAAAGACCCATTACTTATATGCAATTTATTTGTATGTCAGTAAATCAGAACCTGATGATATTTAAGTTTTTCCAAAGTTGACTTATTTCTTTCACATACATTACAAATGATCATAAATATGCGTTTTGTGGTTTTTGTGCTTTTTCTCGAAAACGATGTAAGATATGAAAATAAATCAAGAAGCAAGAAACTTATATTTCTCGTTGAAAAAGATGGGCAGAAGCTTATGCCTTGCCGAATCAAGAAACCTTGACCGTTGCTAATGTCCTTGTCAAGGAATGGATCAGTCGTTTTGGTGTTCCCTTGGATTACACTCAGACCAAGGTAGAAATTTCGAGTCTACTCTTTTCTAAGACGTCTGCAAGCTCTTGAAGATAAATACAACACGGACGACAGCATTGCACCCGCAATCCGATGTAATGTTAGAACGGATGAATAGAACCATTAACCGCCATTTGTCAAAGGTAGTCTCTGACCAGCAAATAGACTGGGATCAGTTTCTTCACTTGTTTCTAATGGCATATCATTCGTCTGTACACGAGTCCACGGGTCAGACCCCGGCTAGTGTAATTATGGGAAGAGAATTAAGACATCCATAAACGAATCCGGTTAAATATCGAAGTTGAGCAGTTTCCAACTACCTGTGCCTGTACTTGGATGGGCAGAAAGTGATCAAAGAGGAATCCCGACTCCCGAGATCTGTTTGAGGTGCTCATTCAATATGCGCTGGCTCATTGTGTGGCTCGAGTGCTCCGGATCTCCAGAGGAATAGCCAAGGTGTTTGCCAAGAAGTACGGCCAGTTTCAGAAGTTACGGGAGCAAGATCCAGTGGTGGGCAAGGTCCTCCATCTCGAAGATCAACAACCTGTGGGTACCAGATATATCTTCTATTTGGTAACGAAAATATTCGAGTTGCACAGTTTGGCTTAATTTACAGACTTCTTCGCTCTTTTTTATTCTAACAAAAAATATATATTTTTATTTATGTAAAATATTTATAATTTCCGGAAACATAATAAGCATAACAGGTAGTTTTGGATTAAAAGACATTGATATAGTATATGTTAAGTTTTTAATACTTTTTGGGCGAAAAAATAATTATCAGACTGAAAATTTTAGTACGGTTCTGATTAAATAATCCATTTAAATTTTTTTTAATGAGCAAAAACTAAATTTTTAGCCTTGTTTTTTGAAATACTAAAAAATATCACCTTTTGTTTTTTTTTTGTAAATTAGGTACAAATTGGTAAATTCAAGATTTTTTCTTGAAAACTTCTAAACTATGTGAATACAAAAGTTCTAGGTAAGATCTATCGAACACAACCGAAAAATTTGTAAAGTTGTCTATCGTTGATTTGCAAATTGCAAAAATCATAATTTTTGCAATAATTAATTATTTCGAAAAGATTGTGGAGGAGGTCTTGAATTATTTTGTCTATTCATTGGGTTTTCTCTCCTCCAGTATTCCTGGTTGATCATTTTATAGACATCTCTTTCTCTCAGAAAAACTGCGAGGAAGAATCTCTGTACAGACAGCCAGTAATCCGGGCAATTTTACGAAATTGCCTTACTACACTTTGTTCTACATATACAATTTTTAAATACTTATCTGTTACAGGAAAAAATTGGAGGAGAGAAAACCCAATGAATAGACAAAATAATAATTAATTATGTCTATTGAAAAGCTATAAGACCTTAATATTTTGGACTTAGTTAGCTCTTGACAGGCTAAATTAATGTAAACAATTTTGTGATAAATTGTTCGGTATTTTAGCAACAATTTAATTTACAACAAAATTTACAGAAGGGAAAAGTATGTTGGCTGCGTGCTTGTGAATAGCTCGTTTATGAATTTTATATTCTGGATCATTACATTTACCTACTATCGCACACCATTACAAAAATGGCGTCAAAATAGTAATTTTTAACACAGAAAAATATTTAGAGACCAAACTCGCATAAATTCGTTATGACAAAAAAGTACTCGGTTTCAATGGTCAATGATTTTCTGCAATTTGCACAGCAACAACATACAATTTTAGAACTTTGACGATGTTATGAGATACACCTTACTGGTACCCCCGACTTTCATAAGCACATGTTTTTATTGCAACCTATAAATTTATCGATTTTCCTGATTTCATCATTTTTATTTAATTTACAAAAAAGGTTAATAGGTACTGTGTACTTTCTACCATTGATAATGACCAGTGTGCATTTTGGATTTTGGCAAAAAGATAGGACACAGGGCAATAGATGGACAACAAAAAGAATGAATCATTCAAAGGTATCCTCGAGGTGTTAAAAGAAAGAGGAAGTGCCCCGATATAAGATGGAACATCAGAAACACATTGAAAGAAATGAGGAATCAAAAACGTATATGTTCGGGAGGCTTCACCATGTAAGGGGTATTTTTTTAGAGAAATAGAACTTTAATTAAAATAATACACATTACAATCATGATAATGGGCAAGATATTGACTTTACTGAACAGTTAATTTTATGTCATTACTGTTTAAATATGATATCGGGCATATGCGCGCCGCGGCTGGCTTGAATAAAACGCACTCTGAAAGTCCAATTTTCGATCACTTTTTAGAGCAGCTCAGGCCGTGGTCCAACGTCTGTGGTTTATCGGCGTAGACAAGTATCTCCAGACATTCCCACAGAAAATAATCCATTTGTGTGATATCACACGATCGCGGAGGCCAATTAACAGGTCCATTGCGCGAAATTATGTGCTCATCGAATATTTCCTTAAATAAATTGATTGTGGCGTTGGCTGTATGACATGTTGCACCGTCTTGTTGGAAACAAAGCTCTTGCACATTAACTCCATTCAACTGGGGAACCGAAAAGTCTGTAATCCTGGATCTGAAGCGATCTCTAGCGTTCTCTCATCGGCATCATCTATGAAGGCATATGGCCGAATGATTCCATCAGAACATAAAGAACACCAAAAAGTAACTTTTTGTGTATGTAAGGGTGTCTCAATAATGGCTTGTGCATGTTCTGTACTTTACTTGTTGACATATCCATTAAAACAAAAATGAGCCTCATCGCTGAACAGAAAGGTGTGATGAAAATGAGGATCAAGAGCAATCTCGTTTTCAAACTATTCGCCGAATGTACGACGCGCAAATGGTCACGCGGCTTTAACTGTTGCAGGAGTTGAATCTTGTAAGCTTCTAAACCAAGATCTTGACGGCAAAATCTCCCATAAAGTCGATAGACACAGTTCCCATTGCTGTGCACGATAACGAATAGACTTATTCGGGTCTTCCTCAACATTACGCTTATATATAAGAAACATATCTTATTTTATGTAGATGTTATAATGTATGTAACTGTGGTCTGCTAATTAAGTCCCAGAAATATTGAAGTAAGATATCATTTCTACTTGATGTAAATTACTAATATTTCGCAATAATGAGTTTGTTGTATCAGCCTGTAAGAAAGATTAGATTATCAGCACGCAAACCCTTTCATGGCCTCAGACATAGATCAAAGTATTGTTAATATCTACAATTAAATCACCATTAGAACTGAAACCGTAAACGAACTTTCTGTAAGACCTTATCAGTTTATTGAATGTGGGGCAATCGTTAACCTGCTATAATTTCTGTTTTATTAGAAGTAGGTATATAAAATTCAGAGTTACTAACATACATTCATAGACAATAAGATATAAGATTAAATTCAAGTAATTCGTTTTGCATCAGTTAGATCTTTACATGGTATCGAATAAACATTTATTTATTTAATTTCTTGCGCTTTGTTTTTCTTGTTTAGCTATGATTGGTAAATTTGATTAGAGGTCTCTATAAGTATACAGGGTGTTTCAAAAATAAGGTAAACTCTTCAATGGGTCGATTCTTGAGTTCATATTATGAAAAAACCTCATATGAACATATGTTCTAAAACTATTGGGATACAGTTTTCTGATTTTTTTACAATAATTATGATACTATTGTAGATATCTTTAGGAAATTCGGTAAACATCTTCCACGCATAAAGATGCATTTTCTGATGTATAATCAATTTCAGTATTTCCACTAATCACATGGCATGTGGAAAGAGAAAAATGGACACAGAGATTAACAATGTGGAAACAACATAAAACTAAAAGAGGCGCAGGGGGACCTCAAAAGATATGGATGGACGATGTAAAAAAACATAGTAGGAAAACAATGGACTAAAATAACAAAAGACAGAAATGAATGGAAAAAATTGAAAGAGCACTATGTCCAGCAGTGGACGTATACAGGCTGCGAAAGAAGAGAAGAAAAACTAGTGGTTTTGAATTCTATATATAAAAATGGTACGCCACTGCTCTTAAATAAAAACAGTTTTGAAATATCAATTCACGTCTGGGCAAACTTGGTCTCTCTTTTATTCCAGATACAAACTGATCAGTCTTTAGATGTAGCGGTCCATTACTTCTCCATTATATCGTTTTTATTTTCCTTCACATACAAAAATTCGACCATCGCAATTATATAAAGTAATTCTTTACTCGTTTCAAAAATTCCCTTGACTGTGTTCTGTCGTCCAACAAAATCTGCACCACACTTCTCCAGAACAGTGAGTTTGGAGCCCGTCACCCGACTCTCAAACGAGATGCAACCGTCTTTTAATAGTCTGTCTAGAAATTAATGTGGAGGTAGTTTGCTTGAATAAGCTATTAATCCCTTGACGCATTTACTACACCACATCCTCCATGTGTGTATGTATACTGTAGATCCAGTGTTAAATTTTAACCCCAAGCTCGACTTTTAGATCGTTCTTGACCAAGTTATTTTGCTATTTGATATTTTAATTTTCTTTCGCATTTATTACAAAATTAAACGGTATTTCTTAAGGAAACTTAGATGAAATCCTAGAAAATAATTTTATTTTAGGATTTCACCAGCGCGAATCATATTACCCAATTAAAGTTATGGAGTAGATGAGTAAATAGATGGAGAGTGGAAAACCAATCGCACAAAAACAGAAGATCAGTGTACAAATCAAATCTCTTCGCCTTTGGGACGAAAATCAATGTAATCTGGCGACCACGAAAAGATTAACGAAGCTTTAAGCATGAAGTTCAACTAGCGACGAGTAAAAGGTTTGCCTTGTCAGAACCAGGGTAACAACATAAAGCAGTTAGCTGCCAGTTCTGGGTTTCTCGCCAGCCGTAGAAAAAACAGTCGGTGTACAACAACTGATAGTATCCGAAGAAAAGCAAATCGAAGATTGTGGGTACACACTTGACCAAATCTACAACTATGAGGAACTGGTCTGAATTATAAAATGCTTCCACCAAGAAGTAAGGAAAGATTAAGTATAATGGCATGTTCCAATGCATATGGCATGCATTAAATCCCACTGATGGAGTTTGGCAAGAGCTTTCAAAGACATCTCACCCAAAACCCTACCTACTAAATGATGGATTCGACCTTATTTACTGACTGGAAGAGTAACTAAGAATAAGTAACTAAATTTTTGAACAGGATGTTTGTTAATGAAAAAACGAGATGTTGTTTCAATTTTGCGAAGACAGTGCTTTTGTAGTCAGCATCTCCCAGCCTAATAGAACATTCAGTGAAAAAACATGTCAACCTCTAAACTGCTATTGGGTGCGATTATACAAAGGGTTTTTGATATAGCAAACAAACCATAAAGTGATAAAAGCAATACTAATAATAATTAATTTAATTAACCATATTTCTGGCTGATTAAGTCAATGCTGACCAAGTTCATTTTGTTCCTTTAACTGTTACCTGCCAATTTAAACGAAAATTCATCATTCCGTAATGTTAGGACATTCGGTGTTACCTATTAGGGCTATACGTACAAAATAAAAAATAAAAACTATCGGAGTTAAAACAGAAAATTAAAAATTAAAAAAATTTACAGACTTAAAAAACTAAAAAATTGAAAATAATACATTAAAAAATATATATTAACCGACTTCCAAGTAGAACTAAAAAGTTGAAAAAAAATACCAAAACATAAAATTAGACAATATACACAAAAACTTAAAAAATCTAAACATTTTAAGGTGTTCATTATGTACAAATTAACAACCTAACTGTCTAGTATATTTTTGAAGTTGGTGCCGAGCAACAAACAAGTTTGATAAAGTAGTAGATAAATAAGCAATGCAAGATCTTAGGTTTGGCACCCACTACTTCTAGGTAGGTTATTAATTTGTACAGAATGAGCACATTTTATTGTTTACATATTTTTAGTTCTTGTGTAGATTCCTAGCAACAGTGAATGTGCTATTTATTATCTAGTATTATGTTTTGTTAACTACTTTCAACTTTTTAGTACTATTCGAAGTCAGTTAATATTAAAAAAAATGTTTTATTATATCTAAGGATATAAGAATGTTATTTGCTGGTACAAAATATATTCAAGTCTTAATGGAAATGTTTGAAACTTAAAATCGTCACATGTCACTTTTTGCAGTTATATATGGGGTTCGTTAAGAAATTTGTATTTTATCAAAGAATAAAAAACTATTATCTTGTCAAAATCGAAAAATATTATGAAACAAAGTTAATAACAATGGTAACGTACATTGAATTATGCCATTAAATCACTAAAACGGAAAAAATAAAAAGTAGAAAATAATTCTATTGGATATTTTAAACGCAAAATATTATATGTCTTTTAAAACAGTGTTTGAAGTTGGTGGTATATGTTTAACAAAGCCTATTAATAAGTTTATTAATAAATAAATACATTTTTATATAAAATATATGCATTTCTCGGGCTTAGCACCAACTTCAAACACAGTTTTATAAATAAATATCCAATTGAATTATTTTGTACTTTTTTGTGTCATTATTGTAATAATGCCTTGAAATCGACATTATTTCAAGCTATTTATTTATGTTTAACTTGACACCGAGTTAAAAAATATTATTTCTTGCTTTTATTTAAGTTACTTTTGTTCGTTTTTAAATATTATTTTGGGTAAGTATCTTGATAAAAACTATTAATGATCTGTTCAGTCATGCTCACTACTGTAATGTTAAGAAAAAATATAAATAGTCAAGATTATATCATGAATTGTTTAATAAATTACTATCGAAAAAGCACGGTAAACAACATACTTAGAATCTGCTGATGGGAGATCAAAAGTTCTATTGACCGTATAGTTAGTAAACAAATACTCTTAAAGTCTTCATTAAAGTTCAAAAACAACCATCATTTTTCTTACTTATAACGTACTTATGAGAATAAAGACTCATAAAAGTGATTCATAAAAATAAACAAGCAGTTTCAAAAGTTCTCCAACTTCTTCATGTAGTTTTCGTCTAGTCGCAGCAATCTTATGTAATCGAAAGTATGATATAACCGGTACAAGCGAGGAGCACAAGAACAAGATAAACAAAGCACATAAATCAAAAAGCGATTACCTCTTAAATCCGGTCCTGATTGCTTGAATACCAATAGAATATGATGCCGGCGGCAGTCTAGACCGGGTAGACACACTTCCCGGAGCTTCAACAAATCCATAGGTGATACGTTAGGGGTGTATGAAGGAATTTCTTATTATTTTCATATATATGATTTCAATATTTTATCAAAAAATAATACAAAGTTTACAGTTACAAGAATAACTAATTTCAATATTTTCTTTTACGTTATATTCTTGTAATTAGATGTAAATAATGACTATACCAAACAAAACATTTGAACATACGTATTTGCCTTTGCTTAGATATATTTAAAAGGGAAAGTGTTAATTTTAGATCATATAAGAAGATCTGAACAATTTATCTAAATTTGTTCAAAAATCACAATAGCCTTTTTCTTGGTACAATTTTTTATTGTTGGTGATTTGTCTCCATGTTGTTAAACTTGGATTCATATCAGTCCGACAGATCTTCTTAAGTCATCTGTCCATTGCACTGATCCTGTATTTCTTCTCCAAATAGGGTCTCCATTTCAGATTCACTTTT
Source organism: Octodonta nipae (assembly GCA_034190945.1). NCBI lineage: Eukaryota > Metazoa > Arthropoda > Insecta > Coleoptera > Chrysomelidae > Octodonta > Octodonta nipae. The sequence goes on along the minus strand of CM067218.1, from coordinate 46,758,584 downwards.
CAACCTTTTCTCTTGTTAGATCAATTACATATTTCCAAGTCAATTTCTAGATATGGTAAACTTTTGCAACTCGATAGGCTGTTTGTCACAATTCGAACGTCATTTTTCTGTTTTGTCATGATTCCTTTTTTTATTTTCGTTCAGTCATTCATCGAGGTGTTTGTTTTATGATCTATAATCCTTAGTTTGCTGATTCCTTAAGTGGCCACTTTTAAGGTTCTTGAGAATTGTTAGAGAAGGCCTGGTCAATTTTCTTTTTCGTTATCTGTTCTTCTGTAAATTTTTGTTGATTTGATTATCCCTTCCATATTTATTACATGTCCTGAATATAAAGATAATTGTCCAACTCTTCTTGTTTTTGATATATAACTTCGTTTTTCATGTATTATACCTAGTTTTATACTAATTGGTGTTTTCAGTTAAATGTTCCGAAAGCTTTTTAAAAGTTGCCAAATATTAGATTTATGTCGAAATTATGCTTTAATAAATTTTGGGTAGCATCCTCATTGTAAATAACTGTTGTTAGCATTTGTAATACTTTAGTAAAAGTTGTTTCATTTGATTCCTTTCTTATGTACTAATATATTGGCGTTATTCCAAGTATTTGCGATTTAATATTTTATCGGGAAATGAATTGTGATATTTAGGATATATAAATCATCCAATTTAATTATTTTTTTTACTTTTTTGTGTCAATTTTAAATATCATAAATCAAATTTTCATTTTACAATCTACATCAATAAATATAAAGCCATTTGCAACGAAGTCAGGATAGACTTTGAAACGTTTGGTATTCCTGCAATATACGTCGTTTTATTTTTATTGTGGTGTTATTGCCCAAAAAAAATAAAAGCATTCTTGTTATTATGCCTTGAAGTTGGTATTTTTTTTAAAACTATTTGTTTATGTTTAACTTGTCACAGAGTTCAAAATGTTAGCAAAAAAAATTATTCCTCGATTTTTATTTAAGTTACTTTTAGGTATATACAGTGTGGAAGAGCCAAATGGAATAAATTCGATAATAAATAAAGGAGGGCTTGTAGGGAAAAACGCTTGGACATGTCCATTTTGTATTTTTAATTGCGCATTTTTTCAACAAAAAAATTATATAGGGTGTATCATGTGACAGTGGCCAATACCAACTTTCTTATTTTAAATGCAAATCCCTGTATATTATTTATTTTTTGGATTCTCCAGAAAATTCTAGACATAATTCACGTGCAATGTCCATGTCCTACACCTCTCTTCAACTATTTCGGAAATATTAAGTGTTTTCAGATTTATTACAATATTTAATATTGATAAAACATTAAAAAATATATAACCGACTTCCACCTATAACTAAAACGCTGAAAATAATTATAACAAAATACAACTCTAGCAAATAAATAACACATTCAATGTTGTTAGGTACCTACCCAGGAAGTAAAAAATGTAAACATTAAAAGGTGCTCATTCTGTACAAATTAATTACCTACCAATCTAGTATTTTTGAAGTCGGTGCCAAGGAAAACTAAAATCCTGCATTGCGTACTTATCTACTACTTCAGCATATCAAACTCGATTGTTGCTTGGCACCGACTTCAAAAATATATTAGATTGGTAGGTCATTAATTTGTATAGAATGAACACCTTTTAATGTTTACATTTTTTACATCCTGGATATGTACCTAACAACATTGAATGTGTTATTTATTTGCTAAAGTTGTATTTTGTTATAATTATTTTCAGCTTTTTAGTTATAGGTGGAAGTCGGTTATATATTTTTAAATGTTTTATTTTCAACTTTTTTTAGCTTTTTTGAACTCAGGTAGTTTTCATTCCTTATTTTTTATTTTGTATGTATAACCTTATCAGTTAGGACCAGGTAACATCGAAAGCCTCAACATTACACAATGATACATTTTCATTTAAATTGACGGGTAAATGTTTACGAACAAAATGTACTAGTACGCGTTAACTTAATAAGCCCAAAATATATTTATGCCTTATGGACCCCGCCATGTAACCTTTTTTCAACTTTTTTTGATAACCATAAATTTGTTAGCTGCCTTCTGTAAATTATAGGACGGAGTAGAATCCATCCCATATTTACGGAGTCAAGTCCGTCCGATATTTCAACTATCGTATATAACTCCTTGTGGGCTACCCCATAAATTATTTCATTTTTAACATTTTATATTATCACCCTGTGTAATATTAATTCCTGTCCACAAAAGTGGCTATAAAATAAATATTTTTTTAATCACACTGTATAAATATAATTTAACTCCAGCATATATTTCAACCACCCTGTATATGATTTGTTTACGTCCACATCATATAACAGTTTTTATATATAATTTTAATTTCACATTTTTTTCAACATTTTTATGCAACCAAACGTCCACTTCACACTGAATTCCACCCATCCTGTATATATGACTGCCTATGGACCACTATCATTCTACTTCTTCCTATATTTCAATAATCATATAAATAATAAATACAACTCCTTCTATCACTTTACTTTGTGATTTTGTTTGCTGTAACTAAATACCCTGTGTATAAACGCACCAAATAGCAGTTTAGAGTTTGAAATGTGTTGTCACTGAATTTTCTATTAGGCCGAGAGAATGTGACAACCAAAAGCACAGTCTTCGCAAAATGGAAAAATTTTCATTTAAATAGTAGTAGTATTTGCCTGGTATACAAACAAAACGAGCATGGTACTCATTGATTTAAGGAGCCGCAAATACTATGCTTTACTACCTATATGCTTGAGGTGTACATAGGAAATTTTCAAATTCGCAATTAAAACTTCCAGTGCCTACAATTCCCGCACTATTACGTTGGAATTAAGATATTTATGACGAAATGGCCGTTATGTCATTTCGATGAAATTTTGGAATTTCGGCGATTTTGTGCAAAACTTCAAGTTGCACCTCGCAGAAACTGTATGAGATCACCTAGATTAACCTTAATAGGTTAAACGTTAAAAAAACTATACACATCCATAAGAAGTTTTTGAAAAATCCAGTAATATGTTAGGGATATTGGTGTTCGTTCACAAATTACATCACTTTACCAAGAGTATTCTTTTCCAAAATTTGAATCACTTTACTATTAAACAAGACCATATTGTCAAAACGGTTTCAGGAGAAGAAATCAGGTAACATTAAAAAAAAACCGATGAATTGATAAAATTTGAAAATTATTTTATTTCACAAATTCGTTTCACCAATATTTAATTCCCATTTCCTTGATATTGGATAAGCAAAAACCATTCCTACGTTCCTTTTTACAGATTTGAAAAAAAGCTTTGTTTATTCAAAACAAGATTTTGTTGCCTGCATGTATATTGATTCAATTGCCAATTGGCCTAATGAGAATCCTCAGTTGACAGAGAAACATCACATGAAAAAGTTACTGTTTGGGAGAATTGTTGGAAATCAGGTAACATACTGGAGATAAATATTTAAAACTGCTCCAAAATAATGTCGTGCCAACTTTGACAAACTTATATCCTGATGAATTTTGTTTAAAAAAGGTACCTTTAATTTTTTATAATATTTCAAATTGTAAATCAAACAAAGCTTATTAGAATTTAAAAACTACATAACCTCATTATGCTCCTTTTAAACTGGAAGAATTAAATCAAAATAAATGGCAGTTAATCAACTTCAAGCTGCAGGTTCTCAGTTGGTCTCCAAATTAGTGCGTCTTTTATAGATTCACGGAAAATTCTGTGAATATTATTTAGAGAAAAAGTTAAATATTCTTCATAAAAAGATTTGCATTGTCAGAAATGTATATTGTAATCATTCCATGTTACTTTTTCAATATTCAGCAAATAATTCTTAAAGTAAAAATATGACCAGTTTGACAAAAAAATAAAAACTAGCTCTTTGTTTTTGTAATAATATTGAAAAGATAGTAAGCAAAAACTGTATAATGATTTATTATAATATTCCGGGGAGAAGGGACTATTTAATGAATGTCAATATAATTAACAGACCACAAAAATGCTGATACTCCAATCGTCTATAATATAGTGGATCCACCTAAGTTGGAATCATATGCAAACCTTTCCTAATATATATACATATTTAGAAAACACGTTACTCTAGTCTATTCAACAGTAAATGAGGTTGGTCAAAATAATATATGTTGCTTATAAGTAAAATACTTATTTTAGTCAATATAGAAAAAGTTAATTATATTTGAAAACTGCATCCAGTTAAGCCATTAAATTACCAAAAATTGTAAAACAAATACAAATTAAAAAAAAACAAAAACCGATTTCTAAAAAAGAAAGTCAACTAAATAGCTAAAATTATTTTTTACTGCAACAATCAAATACATTTTCTGAAGTCGGTGCCAAGCTAATGTGAGAATAATTTAGGAAGTACATTTATAAGTTGTACTTCCCAACTTTGCTGTTCAACTTGGCACCAACTTCAGAAAAAAGTATTTAATTGCTGCAGTAAAAAATTGTTATATGCTTTTTAGTTGAGTTACTTTTTGTGAAATTGGTTTTCGTTTTTTTAATATATTTATTAGAGAACATATGCTGTTAGAAATTTCAGACCCAGGCTTTCTGTTTCGTTTCTCTCGTCAAAGCTAATATCAAAATATATTCTGTATTCTCCTACTCATTTTTGAATTTGAATTTCACCATTACAAAATTGTATGCAGGGGTTGTCTTTGTGAATGTTTTTTCATATTTCATTATAAACGGTTTCCATTTCTTCGTCTGTTTAAGTCAATGTTGATGCATAATAATGTCTTGCTTTTTTTTCTTGTATTTTTGGTGGATGATTAGCGAAACTACCCCTTCTGATTGGATGTAGATCTGGAATTTTGAAAATATATAGAGTTTTTTTGTTAATTATTAAACGTGTGCTATACTAGCATTGTTTTGTGGCGCTTGTTAATACCGTATGTGATCGGATTTAAGTGTTATGCATTTTTATCCCTAATCTTATAGAGTTCGTTTTTACGTTCTTATAGACGGCGCCTGATTGTACATGTTCATGCCAATGTTGTTTTTCTCAGCTAAAATGCTTTATTACAGTGACACATGACCACAAATATTTCTCATTCTATTCATTGCTAGTACACTGGTATTACACGGTGTTTTCCCTCATAATTTTATGCAATTTAATTCATTGATCATAAGACCGTCTAACAGCTCTCTGCTGAGTGTACATATGCTTGACCGGCCACAAAGAGTTTCTGTTCTACATACACTATATCATCTTGTGAACTGTTGATGCATGCATATGACAAAATCAAGAGTAACATTTGTCTTTCAACAGTGTCATATAAAAATACAGAGAATGCAAGTGCTGTTACTTCACTGACAAGTCACAGGGAAGATCACTCAGACCATTACCATCGTCTTTGAAAATGTCAACCACAGTAGTAGATGAAACGTTAGGAGATAGAGAATCTATGAGACCATGACCAATATACCCGGATAGCCTATTTTGTGGATTAAGGTCATTTGACATCAATATGTTCTAGTGATTATCGTCCGGCTCCATCTTCAGATCCTTGTCAACATGTGAAATGGAAAAACGCAAAACCATAAAGCAAATGAATCAAATTCTACTATCTTGCACTTTCAGCATGGAGTTCCAGTGGCAAGCGCTCGGCTCCATCTTCATATCATCGTCATCACGTGTAATGAAAAGTGCTTATAATATCAAAACATACTAGCACAAATTCGACTATCAGGCCATTTTCTTTCATGAAGTTCCAGACCCTACTTTCCTGGCTCTTCATCAAATCACCCCTGAGGTATCTTGCATAAGTTTGCTAAATTTCAGCTCACTCGGATTATCATTAAGTGGTTGAAAAATAATTGACAAACTTACCTACGAGCATGTTTATAAAAACAAGACGTCGTTTACATCAAATTTTTGTCCAGCAATTAAACAATTATTTTCTGTTTTTGTTATACAGTATTTGGCGAGTCTATTATTACATTGATTAAACAGCTTTTCCATAATTCGTTTAGGAAGAACCATTGTTCAAACATCGGGCCTCAGGGATCAACAGTTACAATGGCTCATATAGGTCTATCAGGTTGAAATATTTCAAACCATAAAAGGCCCACAATAATTATTTAAAACAGTTATCACGCTTGATATATTTTTATTATTGCAATTGTTATTAATATTTATAAACTACTGTTAAAATAACAGTATTGCAATTGTACTGATATAGAACAATGTTCATTACAATTTTTTCCTCGAGAACGCAGGTGGAAAATAAAAACTGAATTCAACTTTGGGTATATGTTATTTATTCACGGAGACAAAACATCTTATACTACAAGTATTTTAAGTAATTGTCTTCAAAGGTGTTAACACTACACCATAGAATCAAAATATATCGACTAAATAAGTATTTTGTGAGTATTTTGAATCTTATTGGTGGGTTGTAGTAGTTAATCGCGATAATCAGCAATGTAAATAACTTTCAGTTCGAGCATAGAAAAATAACTGCTTAAAAATAATTATTAACACTCAGAGGTAAGCTGAAAGTTAAGAAATATTATGAACGAAAAAAAAACAGTGTAAAATTCAAATGTGAAATGTGAAAGAAAATGAAATGAATAAGAATAATTAAAATCATATAAATTTTAGAATTTGTTTCGTAAAAAAAATACGAAACATGGAGAATCAGATAAGCAGTAACACCAATCTTGCTAGGTTGATATTAAAAGGTGGACGTTGTATGGGAAAACTAAAATTTAAATAACATAAACATTTATATGAGTTTTAAAAGCTTTACTTTAGCTTGCAATATTGGCACCATAGTTTTTTTATCCCAAATTTGCAAACCTTCTCAACATCTTAATAATATTCGACTGAAATTGAGTATAGTTATATAAGCTAGGTGACAATCTATGACAGTCGAATTTGCACTAGTACGCTTTGTTATTATAACTACTTGCTATTACCATTATCATGAATCTGAAGATTGAGCCGAACGATTGCCATTGAAACTCCATGACCGAAAGTGTTAAGGTAGTCGTGTTTGGGCTCGTTTGTTCTGTTGTGTTGAAAACCTTTCATTATACATGATGACGATAATCTGAAGATGGATCTTATTGAAATCACCTGACCTTAGCCGGCAAAATATTTACAAAATAGGCTACCTAGATTTAATAGCTGTAGTCTCTTAAATCTTCTTTCTCGCAGTGTTACATATAAATTTTTTTATTATATATAGTGACTTCAGGACATTGTGACGAATCGGCATCATTCTTAAATTTGCTAATTTTTCGAATGTCTTGATCCTGCGCAATGGCAAGGTTCAAGTTTTATTTAGTTGTCAGATCTTAGGCTCTGTTGTGCCTTTAGCTGTTTTAATAATAGTGTTTACATTATGGTTTTCTAGAAGCTTGTCAACTGCATCCGTTACATGTTTTATATATAGTAGTGAGGTTATTCCTTTCCTGATCTCATGTTCAGAATACCGTTAGTCGTGAGATGTATCTATCAAATTCCATTTGTTTTCTGTCTTAGATAGTGGTTAGATATCTCATTCAGGTATCGGTCAGTGTATGGAGCTTTGCAAAACCCAAGTTATTTCAACGTTTCTGAAGACGGAGCACATATTATAATTCCACTCTTTTTACAACAGTTCACAAGATGTAAGGTAATATAGGAGATACCTTAGTGTATGTATAACTGAAACTATTTGCGTCAAGCTTAATAGTCCGTCTTACGATCTATGAATTAAATTGCAATGAACTATTCGGAAAAACACGGTGTAAAACCTGCGCAATAGAGAAAAAAGAGCTAATAATACTACTAATTAATAATGAAAACACTGAAAATAATGCCAATGATGTAAGGAATGAAAATTCTAAATGTTAGGCTTTGAAAATAAAAATATTAATAATAAACTTTTAGTCAAGGCATCCAACGCATAGGTAGTTATAATGAACAAACAACGTAGTCGGTTATAAAATATACTCACTGACAAACAAATCAAAAGTACAGAGGAGTTTAAAGTTTGTTAATAATGTCTTTATCCACCGCGGTTATCTATATACTCCCCAACACGTCTTGACATTGATTCAATAAGGTGGTCTTCTTGAGGAATACTATCACAAGCTACCTGTATTTCATGTCAACGTCCAAAGTGTGTGGCGGCTGGGGTAAATTTCCGAGCTTTCTACCAATCATATCCAAACATGTTCTATGGGAGAAAGATCGGGGATCTGGGCGGCCATGGCAACTGAGTCACATGAGTCTCTTCAACAAAGTTTAAACTAACTCGAGCAACATAAGGCCGAGCATTCTCTTGTTGAAATATGGGATCCATGAGCCAATTAAGAGGAGTGTATACGGCTCCACTACTTCTAGAATGCGCTGTCACATGTTACCTCGAACAAAGACTAAAGGTCCTTCTTCCATGTGCAATAGAACTCCATACCATAACGCCTATTGTTCCGTGTATATGTCGCTCAGCATCAAATTGAGGTTGACGTCTTTGTCCTCGAAGTCGTCAAACCCTGCATGTTCACCCAAGCAGAATTGAGATTCACCAGAGAAGACGAAATGATGTCATTCCACATTCGTTCTCTGCACCACAGTAGTCGGTGCCGTCGGTGCTGAGTTGTCAGAAAGATCTTATATGGCTGTAAACTTTTCGGACACTTACAAGATGTCCTTGTTCTCCTAAAACCCCTCATCAGCCAAATTTAGAGTTATCGAAAATCGGTCTCTAAAGGCCTAACTCAACACCCTGTGCATACGTTTCTCCAAGTTTGGGTAATATCAAACCACGCTTGACAACATCTCATAACAGCAGTTGGATTTCTGTGATTGCAGTTAGAGATTTCTCGAAATGAAAAACCCGCCTCCCATAAACCTATTATTCAATCTTTTAAACTCACTTAGCAGGCGGTACATTCGACGTACATGTACTCTAGGCATTTTAACATTACTAAATATCGATTTTTGATACTATCAAGCAGTTTGTTTTTTTTGTAAATTAAATAAAACCTTCATCAAATTTTACCAAATTTGAATCATTTACTCATTACTATAGTTTAGTATGTTTTACCAAAACAATATTAAATTTAAACATCTTCTTCTGGGGGGTGCGATTTCTTTCTTAGTTAGTATACGTTAGTAGACAAACCAATAAATATTTTCTAGACTAAAAAGTAAAAAATAAATTATAACGTATATAAAATAATATAGTAATAAATATTGATCTTTTCATAATACAAAATATACAAAACATCTAAAGTATGGTTAGTTGTGTAAAGGATGTCACATCAAACTTTTATATTTTATATACCTACTGTATCCAAATTTAACTTAAAGTTATTTTTTACTTTTTAGCAAATGTTTTTTTTTAACAAAAGCTTGTTGAAGCGAGAGCTTGTTAACAATACTTACACATAAGAAAACAGATCGATATGGTATTGAAATACAAGAATTAAACTTTCTTCCGAGACTTTGCATGCTGACCAAGTTCATATGGTAAATATTTTACATGAACTCTTCTAAATAATATTTGAGTTTAGAGTAAATACCATATTTTTAAATTTCTTAATATCGGATTATGAAAAAAATTTACTTCTGAAGGTATCGTGCAAGTTAATAACGGACCTTAGAGCATATATTTCATATTACTCTACGACTATAAACAAAAAATTATCGTTTTGTGGAATTACGTAATTTCATAAAATTTTTTGAATATGAAATGAAAGGGAAAAAAGTTTCTTTTCAAGTTAGTCTCTATGAAAATATTCAATAGGTGAAATAGGTTTGAATTATTATAATTCAAAAACAAAATTCTTTATATTTACGTTATGAACTTAATAACACATTGGGATTAATACTTGAGTCGTAATAAAAGAGCGGCAAACATTTTAATTTTCCTTATGTCTGTTCATTACTAAGAATGACACAGAGACAGGGAAACAGAGTCAGGAAGGTAACGAGAAACTAAAAAATGTGTTTTTATTTTTAACCTATTATAGGCATATCCATGTGCTATATATTATATTAGTCATATATAATTTGTTTTGTACTTTCAGAGCCAGATATATTAGGGCATTAAAAGGCAAACTGCATCTTTTTCAATTAGGCACTGCGAGCAAAATAACATTTTGCATTAACTAAACAAAAGAATACTTTTAAAAAATAGTCTTTTTAAGTTTACTTTTTTATAAATTATCCAATAAGTGACAACATCATGTTCCATATTTCTCAGACATATTTTATCAATAAAAGTTATTTGGTCTCAGTGAAGTTATTTCCCAAGAAGTAGGTACTTAAACATTGAAAAATATGCCAGAAATATCATTCAGAAAACAAGTTTATAATGGGACAAAACTTGAGTTTCAGTATTTTTAGACTAACTGAGGTTTAATTGCCAATATTGCCCCATTATTTGATGATATATTCTAGAAACAAAATATACGAAGCTACAACATTGGTTATATGTGAGCAATGGAGAACGATACGAAAAAGATTATATGAACAAATGTAGCATATATTAGAACTTTTAGAATGCTTGAGGAAAAAAATACAAAACGGAAAATACAATTACTGTGCATAAAGTATTACACAATTCTTGTGTATAATAGTTTCCTCTTTAATTGTTATTAAATGTACCTTAATATTAAACTAAGGACCTCCTTCCTATATTTGGGTTTCGATATTTAACTTTACCAAATGTCATGGAATTTTTTATTTGTTTTATTTGGTAGTACATCGTTTAGTGCAGAATGTGCAGAAGGAGAACACAAAAACAGTAATAGATGCCTGCAATAACATCACGACAGAATTGTTACGAAATTAACATAGATGATATCCTGTTATTTAAAATTGCATATCCTGATGCTTTTTCTTTTTTGATTTTTCTTTAATTAGTCTAAATGCTTTCTCTGCAGTGGTGATGGTAATAAATCTTCATACATAATTTAAATGTTAAATCTGTCTTCTTCATTTCATATGTTTAGGTAACGATATAGTATATCAATGTTGGGGAAGTACTAATGAGATTTATCTTTTCACTGAGATCTAAAAAATGACAAACCTTACACAAAGTAAACTGCGGTTACGCTTTAGCATACTAAATCAGAAAATATCATTTCGCTACTCCACAGGTGAGAATAACAACATAATTAGGGATTTCTCTTTCAGTTTCAAAGTATTTTCTTTATGAGATAAAGTTGTATTACAAGTAGCAGTTCGCCTTGTACAGGAATTCTATTTTCCGCAAATGACATTTCTTCCGTCATATTTTGGCAAGCATTAGACGGAAGTGCACTGAAGTGTGATTATGTTTACATTTTACATTAGGCGTTAGATGAATGTGGGTTATTTAGTCGGCATTTAGTAATGAAATTCGTAAGTCATAATCCAAAATTAACGCACGTGGGTTGCGTACCATGGAAGTTTATGAATGGTGAGAACTTAATGAATCGAGCTTATTATCAAAACAAACTAAACAGTTCGTAGAGTCTTAAGTCCGGATATCCAGGTAAGAATGTGAACTTAAACTGGAGGTGTCATTTTTTGCCGTAGGCTTACATATCTGGCCAACGTATCGACAGATAACATTCTTTTAAAGCTTGTTTGAAGTATAAAAATCAGAAACTAAACTTTTTGAAGCCTTAAGTTAAATTTATTGATTCTAAGTACCATTTTTTAGTGTTTAGTTGTTACTGACAAGCTTTAGTGATCTCAAAAAAATGGGAACAGTAATAATTACGTACTAGTACCTAGGCAACAGGGCGCCACTTCCATAATTGATGAAATAAATGCCCTTAATTTCATACATCAAGGCCGCAAAAATACAAATTTATGCTTATACTTATGATTATATATCTTGCGAAGCTACTTTAGCTACTTTAAACTAATTTGTAACTGTTCAGTCACTTAAAAGGTTCACCTATGTACAGTTTTATCAAAACTGTACAGGTAAAATAATAACAATATTTATAGCATACATTTTATGATTATTGTTCAGGGTTCCTTTTTTGAAAAAAATAACTAGGCTTGTCTAACAAACACTTAAACTTGAGTTTGTCATATATACAGAACAGACTGAGCAATTGATGCAGAAAAGTGACGATAGTAGATTGTTCCCGCAAGGGGTTCAGAGTTTTTAAGCGTACAAGTGGAGAATCTGACACAGGCCCACAAAACAATTTAAATTGTATGCTCTTCAACCGAACCATAGTGTTCCCATGTATTTTTTCGCACTGAATTTCAGTCTGATGTCGGTTTTCTTGTAGGTCATTAGAATTAAGGTAATTTCAAAGTCAATTCGATAATAAATGAAAAAGCACCAGGTCAGGAGAGAAGAGTGAATCTAAAACTATATAGGGTCGCTGAATTCAAATTCGTGTTCAGATTGACCGAATCACGTCATGGTCGAGGACGCCTCAGTCAAATTGTGAAATTAAAGCACATACCGAAGAAAAAACTAGAAATGTATGTTTTTGAGTTTTGACGCCTCTAAATACTAAAATGAGGTCAATTGGACCTAATATGTCGGAGTCAAGAGTGTTTCAAGGTCAAATTCACTTATAAATGTATGAGTAAGAGATTACTGAATTCAGATCTGGACAGTTTTTTTAAACGTAACAAATCGATTTTGACTTGCTGTAATGTGAATTAAAAGATAACTACTTTGTAGAAAAAACTGATTCAGAATTAAGATTCTGATTGGCTTTTATATATTGTTGCGAAATTTACCTAAGCCGGCCCTGTTTTCATATCAATACAACATCGAAAAAAAATCTCGAAATAGCTCGGCAACTGTAGAATTGATAATGGAATTAATTGAACCAAGGAGTTTATAACATATATTAAGAAATACCACATGTTAGGGATCCTGGTACGATCGCACGTGCGTCACACACTACGGCCTCATTCTGACACCTAAACATCCCCTGCATGGCAGTGCGGCTTTGTGACTTCGTTGCTCACAAAATCAGAGAAAGGATTATTGCATACATCCTCATTTGAGGCAGTTATCAGCATCTCCGGAATTCTCTGGAGTAGCACGCAAAGACATACATAAGCATATCGGCAAACACAAACTGGCGCACTCAGCTCTTTCAGCCACTGTTGTCTTGAATATTATATGAACCCTCGTCTTAGAATATATGTGAACCGTGTTCTCCTAATTGGTTACTTTTGAACCTTTAAAACATCATAGAGTATGCGCTCTTGATCAAATCTCTGTGTGAGAATTTCAAATGATCCTCGAATCTTGGTTTACAAAAAAGCGCTGATAATGGCTCTGTCAGATTACGGTCCAATTGACTTCGTATTAGTATTCAGCGACTGCTAAACCATAAGTTTTTTTGTCTTTGGTATGTGCGTTAATTTTCGTAATTTGAACTTGAGACGTCCTGGACCCTGATGTGATACGGTTGTGCTGACCTCGCATTTGAATTCAGCCACGCCAATTACATACAGATTTACACTTTTCTCTTGTCCTAGTGCTTTTTCATCGATGTGACCTCGAAACGACCTTGACCCTGATGACCTACAAGAAAACCGTCATGAGATACAGCATTCATTTTAATGTTCTATATACCGCAAATTAGAATGTATGTTAGGAGGTGCATTAAATGAATAAAACAGGTCATAGAAATAATGCTAGAAGTATATGAAGCATTCATAAATTGCATATCAATGGCTAATGTGCATAACCTCTTAAGTCGATATTATCCTATTTTGGATTTATTTCATCAATAATTTATAAATTATTTAAAAAACTGTTGGGTTTTTGTCTCTCCTAGAAAATTTAGAAAATTCAACTTAAGAAGTTTTACACTTAAGCCATCGATATACATTCCCATATCATTTATTTTCTTAAATAATTTATACACCATTTTATTCACCATTAATTATTCATAATCTTAAATTTGTCATTGATTTTTTGAATATTTAAATTTCCAAGATTTACGATTTTTCCATAACTAATGTTCAGTGGTATAAAAGAGCAATAAAAAAATATTTAGTAAAATCTAAAAATATAAGAGTTTTAAACACACCACAAGGTAAAACGTAATATTGGAATCCATAACTTGATAAAGAAAACTTGTATAAAGTTAGCTCAACTGTTGCATATGCTATAGGAACTACATCAATAATTTCACTTGAGAATATTGAGATACTTTCTAAATTCTATGACAGCACAAATTTTGAAACTTCTCCGAGACTTTTGTGGATTATTTTCCTACTAATATTATAAATGAGAGAGTTTGGATGGATAGATGGTTCTTATGTTTCCACGCAAACACTGCCAAACCGATTTGTTTGTAATTTCGCACACTGATAGAGTGTAACCTGGATTAACGCAGGATACTTTTTATACAGTACAGTCCATAAGTATGGAATAAATATATTTTAGGTCTATTACGAACTTGCTGAAAAAAACTGGAACAGGTCGATTTCTATTGTCAACTTGACTACTTACAGTATGAAAATGTTATCTCCTTCTTGTACCCTTTCTAAAGAATAAACGCTCCCGAAAAATTTTAAATAGAGGGGCGTCTTGTGACACCTTGTTCGAAAGGGATATTTAGTACCTATTCAGAGATATTAAGTTCCCAAAATTCGGTACAATAAGAAATTTGTTTGAAAATGAAAAAGTGGTCAGGTATTTTCTTATCTGTAATGGCATTCTAGTGGTCTGCTCTTATTATACCACCTATAAGATGCTGACACACATCAGTGTATTGAAAAATATATTTGTGTATTTTTGATTTAAGTGTCACTAAATTATTCGAAATTAAAAGAATAGAAATATTATTTATGATTGGATGTGGTAATGAAACAAGACCTCCGAATGAAATTTGTGAGTTTCTAATAATAAATTCTTTGGTCAATAACTCTCATACTCTAAAATTATCTTATTTGCAATTCATAAACACAATTGATTTTTCAGATAGATGAATCTACCTTTTATTTAATTGCGACGGTTGATAGACAAGACTGTAGGTATTGGAGCAGAGAAAATCCTCCGTGAATCTGTGAGGCTCACACACAATATCATCAAGAAGTGAAGGTTTGGGCTGGTATAATTAACATCACATTTTTTTGAAGGCCCAATAAATGGTGACATCTAGATTTTTTAAATAAAACATTTTACAACCTACATTAGAAAGACTTTTTCCCCACCCAAATGCAAAACGTAAATCAATTACTACTAACAAGACAATACACACGTATTGATAAAGTTTATTTGAACGAAATTTTCCTAATAGGTGGATTGGATGATATAGAACGATTGAATGGCCGCCTAGAGCACTACTTCTTCCGGGATTTTTTATTTTAAAATCAAAGGTGCATTCCAAGGTATCAGACAATATTGCATATTGGAAAGTTAAATGGTGGTAGAAATTAACAATATAACTCCTATATAATGCCTTGGTTATTGTCACGAAGTGAATAAAGGTTATTTTAATTTTTTTTTATGTCAA
This sequence comes from Octodonta nipae, assembly GCA_034190945.1. Taxonomy (NCBI): domain Eukaryota; kingdom Metazoa; phylum Arthropoda; class Insecta; order Coleoptera; family Chrysomelidae; genus Octodonta; species Octodonta nipae. Next base: position 46,743,117 of record CM067218.1, on the reverse strand, counting down.
ATAAATTGAGAAGTACATTCTAATGTAAACATTAGGTTATGTGAAGGAAAGCATCATAATTTTAGATTTTCAAAACAACTTTTTTCAGTTATTTAAGAAACAAAATATTATTGAACAGAGTTTGAAAATCCCTTTCGAACAAGGTGCCAATTCTCATTTAAAATTATTTCCAGTTTGCTTCTAACAAATTCATAACAGGGGCGGATCCAGGATTGTCATTGGGCGGCGAGCTTGATCTCGGTGGGGGTGGTGGCTTGACATCACTGAAGGTTGATTTTAACACAATAAACACTAAAAAAGCATACCACTCAGATGGTTTTGGGTAGGCAATATATCGCCTCGTACAGTTTCGTATGTTTACTATGCAAGATGCAACCAAGTGTACAACAAGCGGAAAATAACGAAAGCGTACGTATGAAGGGACGCTATGTGGACAGTTGCCTAAGGCTTACTGTCCATGTAGCGCCATTTGTAGGTTCCGTGCATGCTGTAAAGGACGACACTTGTTTTTAGCGTCTCAAGTTCTGTCCAGGTAACGTCATACAACCTTCATACAAGCTACAAATATGTTTCATTTCTTTCAACGCGAAAAGATGTTATTTTATGGTTATATGAAGACGAAAATGTTATTTTACCATACAACTTTCTTGGAATACGAAGAATTAGACATATTGGCTTCATCCATATGTCGAAAACAACATTCACTGCAGTATGTTGCTTCAAGAGTTCCAGGGGATGACTTTATTATTTACAACATGAATTAAAATTCTTATAGGAATTTAGTTTCTATTATTAGACCATTAATACAATAAATACATTAAACAAAAAACAAAAGCATGAAATATTTTTTTGCTACAACAATTAAATACTTTTTCTAAAGTCGGTGCAAGGCTAAAGTGAAACTATTTTGGGAAGGACATTTGCAATTATTTTTATGTGAAATAACACCACAATTGAAATAAAAAGCTGAATATTGAACGAAAAAACCAAACGTCAATGGCTTTATATCTATTGAAAGTGTAAATTGCAAAATGAAAGTTTGATTTATGACATTTAAGTTGACATGTATGTCATTTAATAATTTACATACTTAGAGCATTTACTTTCTAGAGATAGCCTGCAGTGCACAAATGTCGTGGTAAGACTAAGGAGTGAGAGGGCAATAGAGAGGGCAAGAGGCTATTTCACTCGGTTGGGAGCTGCTTCCAATAAAGCATGTTGTTCATTGGCTGCGTCCACCGACCATCCCATCACCATCACTAAGTGAAATAGCCTCTTACTGTCTCTATTGCCCTCTCTTTATAGCGTTGCCATGATTTTATGATTGACAGGCTATATCTAGATGGTAAATGATCTAAGTTTACATAGTTCTTCAAGACTGTGTTCCCAAATTACGAAAATGTCGTCAACGTAACGTCACTTATATCATTTTCCATCTAGATATAGCCTGTCAAGCATAAAATCATGGCAACGCTAGAAAGAGAGGGCAATAGAGACAGTAAGAGGCTAGTTCACTTAGTGGGCGGATGGTCGATGGACGCAGCCAATGAACAACATGCTTTATTGGAAGCAGCTCCCAACCGAGTGAAATAGCCTCTTGCCCTCTCTATTGCCCTCTCACTCCTTAGTCTTACCACGACATTTGTGCACTGCAGGCTATCTCTAGAAAGTAAATGCTCTAAGTAACGTCACCAAATTAAAGGTTTATTTTCTTTTGATAAAATTATTTGTTGTTCAAATTTTTCCATAAATATGTTACTGTCATAAATCAAACGTTCATTTTGCTATTTACATTTTCAATACGTATAAAGCCATTGACAACGAAGTCAGAATCAACTTATTTCAATTGTGGTGTTTATTCCCAAGAAAACAAAAAATAATCAAGAATATGCCACAAATAAAATTTAGAAGACGACATTTGTAAATTGTACTTTGCAACTTAGCTATTTAAACTGCCACCGACTTCAGAAAAAGTATTTAATTGTTGTAGCAAAAAATTATTTCATGTTTTTTAGTTAATTTTTTTCAACTCGGTTTTTGTTGTTTTTAAATCTTTTACAATTTTTAGTGACTGAATTGCTTAACTGGATGCCGTTTTCAAATCTAATTAATCTAATTAACTTTTTCGATATTGCCTAAAATAAGATATTTTACTTTTAAGCATCATTTATTAGCTTGTCCAACCTCGTTTACTGTTGAATAGAAAAACTTGTTTTCTAGATATGTGTATGTATTAAGAAAATGTTGTATATGATTCTAACTTAGGTGGATTAACTATATTGTAGACGATCTGAGTATCATCATTCTTCAGGTCTGTTAATTATATTGACATTCATTTAATAGTCTCCTCTCCGCGGAATTTTATAATAAATCGTTATACAGTTTGAATTGATATAGCATAATAGGACGTAGTTTTTAATTCTAAATAACTTTGTCTGATAACAATTTGAGTTATTATTAAAAATAAAGTTACTTAACTTAAACAAAATTTATACTGGATGGACTATACGTTTCCGGGCTATTTCGACGTGGTCTATAGGGATGTCTTCCGATTGATTGACACCGGCCGTGAAAGCCTTTGATAAAATTTATATTCTTTATCAAACCTAGTACACAATTTGGAAAAGTGACATGACGATTTATTATACAATTTTTAGTGATGTGGCATAATTAGATGCATTTTATAATTCTTATTACCCCTTTTTGATAAGAATTTTACATATTATGAAAAATAAAGGTGTTTTACTCCTAAACAAAATTCATATTTGCTGACAAACCTCGTATACAGTTGGAAAAGTGACATATAATGATTACAGTATACGTTTCCGACTACGTATTTCCCGATGGCTCGTTGACCTACTAGAGAATTCCGAGAGAAATATATAAATAAGGACAGCTGGCGATGGCATTCATTCAATATTCGACTGTCGTAGAGTAGTAACAGGTGTTCAATATAAACTGTAGATTTTTCTGTGTAATATAAATTGTGTTAAAGTAGTGGAAATAAATTAGAGTGAGTTGGACAGTGTTTTAAGTAAATCCAAGAACTGAACCCGAAGAGTGTGAAAATAAAAACATTACAATAGAGACCAACTAAGAACCTCAATCAACTTTCAATTTATTACAATTTTTAATAATACAACACAATTGGATGCAGTTTTCAATTCCAATAAACTTTGTTTGATTACAATTTGAGATATTATAAAAAAATAAAGGTACCTCATTTTTAAACAAAATTGATATATTTTTTGAAACTTAGTATATAGTTGGAAAATTTACATAAATACTTATTATACAATTTTTACGGCAATAGCATAAGTAGATGCAGTTTTTAACTCTAATTACTTCTATTTGATAAGAATTCCAGATGTTAACAAAAATAAAGACATTTTAATTCGTAATCAAAATTCCTATTTGATAACAAACCTCGTCTACTGTTAAAAAAGTGACATGGAGTGATTACTGTTTACGTTTTAGACCATGTAAATCTGTTTATGAAGAATAACTTTTTCTCTTAAAATTATTAATAAAAAGAAATCGTTTGATTTATGAATACACACTGTATATACATATTAACTAACATTTCTTTTGATTCATTCAATTTATTTACAATTTACAGTTAATACCAGCAACTCCATCAAATCTCGTCGTTAAAAAGATTTTCCCGAGTTTCTAAACGGTATAAGTTGTTATTGAAAAAATATATGGGACCACTTCGGGATCTCCAGGAACTAATCCAATTTCTTTTTAATTTATTATACCCCATGTTCCGAACAGAAAGGTTTTCCTTATTTTAAATACGACTCCACCAAAGTTTACTGTATGAGAAAGTCCGTGAAAAAGTTTTTCTCGATTTTACAAGAAACGGTACAAGCTATGTTATTGAAAAAAATATGGGACCACTTCGGGATATCCCGGAACTAATCCAATTTCTTTCCAATTCATCCCATGTTCCGAATACAAGAAATTTCATAATTTTAATACCGGCGACTCCACCAGTGTATAAGCGGTTTTTTCCCCTTTTGCTAAGAAACCGTATAAGGTATGTTAATGAAAAAAATATATGGGACCACTTTGCGATCGCCCGGAACAGGATCCAGTATAAACGGTCGAAATTCCTTGAGATACTTGTGAGTAATCGCAGAACAAACATAAAAAAGCATGGATACAGACAAATTGAGAACCTCCTTCTTCTTGAAGTCGGTTAATGAAGTCGGTCAAAAACACTTTCCTGTTATGCGATACCAGTGGCGGCTCCAGGGTCCAGGGCTCTAAGTTGTGTTAAATATGTTTTGTGTTTTTAGCTGAATATTGTTGTTAATTGGAGGATTTTCTTTGATTTCAAAACTTTTGAGCTGGCCATTAGCTCAGGTCAATTACGAAATTACGTGACAAAATTAATAGTTGAACAAAACCGACATCAACGGGTTCTAATAATAAAACTTGACTAATTGACATAAAATTCAACTTTTTTTATCGATCCGTTTTTGTTTTTAAACAAAAAAAAACAGCGAAAAATCGGTTAACAATTTAATTTTTTACCTTTTACACAAAATAGACCGATAAAACTGTGTTTGCTACTATGGACAATGTTGAAGAGAAATTAAAAACCTACAAAATGAGCTACTATACGCTCAACTTCGTTAAATGGTTTCTTAGATAAGAAGAAGAAGAAGAAGATAATGGAACCTTTACCCGAAATTCCAAAACAATAAATAATCGCTTACAATTTTTTTTATAGCTGAAACATTCTTATTAACTGAGGCGATAGATTTTCTCATAACCAATTCATGCTCTAAAAATAAATACTGTAGCCTCAGTAGTTTTAGCAAATTTCAGTCAATCCTATGGAAGACATATTTTTTTGAACGGCCATATTACCTCACCCTCGCATTATGAATAAACCACCTTTGGAAAGTAGAAGAGTACCCCAGGGGGTACTAGAATATATCAATATATCAAAATCGCGATTTCGGAGAGGGGCGCGTGATCCTAGTATCTCTCCCCTGGAACCGCCAATGTGCGATACTATATTAACCCAGAAGAAAGGTTCAGCCGTTTTTGAGTGATTGAGCAAAAAATATTTCATGAAAACCATTCACATTTTTAATAGTATTATAAAAAATAACCAATTGGTCGTGATGTAGAAATTGAACAAAATATATCAATGTAAAATTTATAACCTTTTACTTATTACCTTTAATGTTCACACATACTTGAGTATTAGGCTTACTGTCAACATAGCGTCATTTGTATGTTGCATGAATGCTCCAAATAATCACAGCCGTATTTCGCGTCTCACATTTGGTCACGTAACGTCATTATTACCTTAAAGTTGAAGTTCACCTAATTTTAATAGAGTTGCAAAAATATTGAACCGAAAGAACTAGGTATTTTTTAAATATTTAAATATTTTCATCCGACATGCATGCGCATAGTATTCTGGCGCTTATACTAATAGCTGAATATTTTTTGTGTTTAGGGGGTGTTCGGTCATTACAACTTGTCTGACTGATGAAATATAACTTTGTGATAATTACCTTAATAACATATAAAAAAATCAGACATGCAAAAATAAGTAAAGTTCATTTATTTTTGTGGACTTTAAGGCGTCTGACGAAATTTCTGGTCCATGGAAAGTGTCTGATACTTACAATACTACTTCTGGGCAATATTCTACAAAAAATATATAAAAATGAGCAATACAAATTTAAGTTAGGTAACTTTTATATTTAGTTACCTTTCTCACCTGGTACCTGTCCAGGTGTCACAGAGCAAACTCCACAAGCATGAAGGTATTCAAAGAACATGAAACGCTACTGAAAATCCAAGGTTTCATCTTTCTGAACATAAGTGATGTCTGATCGCTCTGAAATGTTACTCTATATTCTTGTACACGTTTCTCGATTAGATGCCTATAATGTCACTTATATAACATTGGGTGGCAAGCTGCTCTCGAAATTCCTCAAACTCATCTATGTAGGCTAGATATATTAAACGTCCCTGCAACTTTTCTCCCGAATTTTTGGTTCGTACATTGAGTTGAACTTGGAAAACTTGGCTTAAAGATGGTTGCCATACATTTAATCGAGGAACTGAGAGTAATTTTTCTTTCTATTCGTATCTTGGAATACTGCAGTTCTCCTGGAAAACTAGTAGTTCTACAACAGAACCTCTCAGTGAAGTCACATTCAATGTATTAGCTGTATTAGCAAAAGGGTTAGCAATACCTTAATATGTGTAATGATATATCCCTACAAATATTTTACGTCTTATTAAAAAGTGTACAATACATCTGTTGGAAAAAGTTGCAACAACAGCAATTACCGATATTACAGAAGAATAATTGAAAACAATAATTTCGTAAAAACTTATATATAAAACTTATTAGATTATCACATCAAACACTACCCGCCACTGGTTACATACCGATCATCACACATTGTTAAACTCCTTTTATCATGTGAAAGAGGACAGAAACATAAAATTGATCCTCACCCGTTCATCATCATTTTCATAACCTTCTACCGATATTTCAAACCTCCTTCCTCTCTTTCCATCCGAGCACGAAATGTGATCTTTATTATTGTCGATTTTTCGTGTCCTTTGTTAGAAGAAAGAATAGACACCGAATATGTCGCCCGATTTCGTTGTCGGAACTTGCCCCTCATGGCGCCTAACTTTTTTTCCGAATGTCTTTAGATAATTACCAACGGTATTCTTTTGTCGTGTCGTTTTTTGTGTCGCTTCTTTCCCATGCATCCGACCACTTAGACTTATTCGTCGTCGCTTAGATTACGGGGTATTCGTGCTCTTTATTGTGACAATTTGTAAACGCGAGTGAAGGGGGCAGATAAGATTCTTTATTGAGTGAAGTGGGAGGTGTCTGCGAGAGGAAATTATTCAGATTACTAGAATTTATTATAATTATCTGCGGCATTTGATATGAAAGGTTTTTGTAATTCAGTAAATTACATTCGTTGATTGAACCAAACACTGTTTTCTAAAAACTGCATATGAAATCTTCGAGTTTTGAATAGCTGATCATTTAACAAAGACTGAAATGAATAATACCGTACAGGTTCCTCTGCACTGAAATATAACTCTGAGTAAACAAAAAACGATAAAAGTTGAGGTTGCTGTTTTCAGGGTTAGATGATTGGAAAGTCAATCATTGTTTATAATTTCTAAGATGCTCTAGTTGTTGCTTGTCGTTTTATCACATATGGTCTCCTCTCTTCAGTCGTCGTCTTTGGTCCGTTCCATTTCTGGGCATAGGTCTTGCTCATTCATTTCAATGGTTTGTATCTTATGCCTCTCCACATAAGTTTGGCAGATCTATTAATTTCGTACGTATAACTTTTTCCTCAAAAAGGCTTCAATTTCAGAATTGTGCTGATCCAATTTTCATCTTTTTCAATGCATATCGGACCATTCATGTCCCCAAATCTCGACTTAGTGCACATTTTGTTTTTCCGAGAAACAGTACTGGAATATAGTCATATCTCAGAAACTAAAAAAGATTTCAGTGTGCTTTTATTGCAAGATTGTATGCTAATTAATTGCTCATTTATTGCCCAAAATAAAATGTTATTGTTTCAACCCCTTCCAAGAAATTGTGTTTAATGTGACTTAAGACTCAAGCCACATCGCTATATCTCAGAAATTAAAGGATTTAATTGCTCATTTATTGCCCCAAGGAAAGTTTATTGCTCTAACATAAATTTTATTTTAAGGCAATAAATTAACAATCAAACATGCACTAGGTCCGGATTTGAAAATGTGAATTGTTCCCTGTCTTAATAGGCATTCGTTTTCGTGTCGTGCTACGTTATCAGCCTGGTTTCATTTCAATTTCGTTATTACTTCGGTGACGTCTTTTAATTTTTCTTGTATCTTATTCACGTGCTTCTTCAGTGTTATGGTCAACATTCGGTGCTCGATTGCTCTTTAGTACTGGATAGTTTATTCCTCCTAGTCTTTCAGTTACACTTCCAATCTTATCAGATGTCTTAAATACACATAGCTGTGCACTACTTCCAATTCTTAGTTTCAATCTTTTACTTTCTTTTCTAACGATCCATGACACAGCCGACTTCACTTATTACTTTTCCCAGGATTGTTATCATCATCTTCAATTGGTTCTATACTAAGAGCGAAATCATCAAAATAATTGAATTTGTTGGGCCTTCTTCCATTTATTAGGATACCATTTGTATCTTTGCTGGACTAACTTTATGAACTCATTCGTAAATAAATATGTCCCACACATTGTTGTATCAGTATACTTTTCTGTTTGTTATTGTCATGTAGCGTTCTTAGATCAGTATAGACAAAGGAACTAATGGTTAGTACAAGCATCCGCTCCCTAATTTTTTAACTCGTATTTCTCTCCACTAGACGTAAGGCAGATATTTTAAAATAAAATATTTAAGTACATAAATCGCAATCAATATCGGTGAATCATCAACGAGAACTGAACATATTCTAGCTGATGACCCATTATGCCTATTTTGGCTAAAAAAATATGCGAGTTAATATGAACTAAAATTTATTACCTTACATATTCACACAAGATGGCGAGTAATCAGCGTGATGTATTAACCAGCGCCGAACGTTCTCAGTATTGTTTGAATTTCAGATACATATCTTTAAAACTGGTTATTTTTTAACCGACTTCGGAAAGGAGAAGTTATCAGTTGTGTTATTTTTTTATTTTTAGATTACCTAATGCGATGGTAAGGATAGATAATCAAACATTTATTATAGGCAAAGGGGTGCGACAAGGATGTTTACTGTGGCCTCGTTTTTTTTAACGCATAGTGCGGATACATAATAAGACGAGCTCTATACGACTTTCAGGAAAGTGAGTGTCAATACTTACGATACGCAGACGATACTACGTTAATGACGAGAGAAGAGGCCGAAATGAAGATAATGTTACATAGAGTGACGAAAGAAAGTGCTAAGTAGGACATGGAAATTTTCAGCAAGGCTAAACTTATGGTAATAGATAGAGATGAGATCCTCACACGACCGAACATCTTAAATATAGAAAATGTAGATGAATTTGTATATCTGGGATCCCTACTGAGTAACCAAGGAGGGTGTGAAATAGAAATAATGAGGCAAATTGTAATGGCACGAGGAGCATTGAGCAACCTTATAAAATACGGAAAGATCGTCACATTACAAGAAACACGAAGTTCATTTTGTACGGATGCGGACGATTAAAATATCAGATAAACGAAGAATAGATGCGTTTGAAATGTGGTGCTAGCGACGTATGTTACCAATTTAATGGACCGAGAATTGTACCAATGCATCCATATCAAAGAACTTGATGATCAAAGTCAAATTGTCCACATTAAGTCGCCGCCGAATCCTAAAATACTATGGACACACTACAAGACGAGAGGTAGACAACCTAGAAAAATTAACAGTACAAGGAAAAGTGGAAAGTAAACGACCGAAAGAGAGGACACCACTACAAACCTTACTAACTGAAACAATATACCGATAAACATGAAAAACCAAAGTAAATAGATCTCATGAGATCAGATATAAGATATAAGAGTACGAATAAGAAGATCTTACATCATTTCTTCTCCAGTTGTGATATGAATAATTACTTTTTTGTTTAATAGAGTGTACATCCGAATTGGTGAAATTTAAAGTACCTAGTATATTGGTCGATTTCTCCAAAACCCCTAACCGATTTGTATAGCTTTTAAAATTGCATTCTATTAAGGAAGATCAGGTGGTCTCATATTTTTCTTGTAACATGTAGATTTTCAGAAAGTCGCCGAAATAGCCAGTTTATCAAAAGTACCATCAAAGTTACTTAAAGTGAAAGCCTTAATCGCGAATTTGCAAATTTTCTATGTACATCGCAAACAGATAGTGTATAAATATTTTTTTTCGATTCCTTAAATCAGAGTCGAAAGCTCATTTTGTTTGTGTATTAGCATCGATTTATATGAAAATTTTTCAATTCTGCGAAGAAGAGGATTTTGGTGTGACTCCCGACCGGATACAACTGTGAAACTTGAAAATTTCTTGGCACCACCTTAAAAAATATACTAAATAGGTAGGTAATTAATTTCTAGAGAATGAAAGTAGTTAAACAAAGCGGTTTCTGGAGCGGAAGTGGGCATAAAGGTAACCAGTCATCGAGTTCTCGCCGGGAGCTGCTGCCGAGCTGTTGGTAGTTGTTGTTTGGATAAGAAGAAGACATTGGGAAGAAGAAGAAGACATTGGGGGTGGTCGTAGGGGTGCGCGAAAGACATTTTTGGGTGTGTCGCAGAGGTGCGTGCCATCTGTTGTTAATAAATGAAAGCAATTGTATTGTGGGTTGCGTGGGTTGCAGAGTGCACGCCATCTGTTGATGGTTGTGGTGGTTACAAAGAAAAAAAGCTAAATACTTGGCCGGGTATCGAACGCGGCTTGCCTGATTACAAAGTCAGGTACCCAGCGAGCTGCGCTAATGCGGTTAATCGAGAAATGTTTATTTGAAAAGGTATAGTACATGCCCGTTGGGTGGGCGCGGGTTTTTGGGCGTTGTTCGGTTAGATATTTGGGGGCTGGATGGGGGGATATGATATTTTGTTGTCTGTAAAAAAATTTAAAATCTTGGTATTTTGTTGTCTGTAAAAAATTTAAAATCTTTTGCTTAAGCCTGCATGCGCGAGAACGTCCACTCCTTCGAGTCTATAGTTATCGTAAGCGACCGCCTACCTGCGCAAGAACGGCAACTCCTTCGAGACTCTGATTTTGTCGGATGATTCAAGGCATTGAACGCCTGCAGGCGCAAGAACGTCCACTCCTTCGAGTCTATAGTTTTCCTAAGCGAGCGCCTACCTGCGCAAGAACGGCAACTCCTTCGAGTCTCTGATTTTGTCGGATGATTCAAGGCCGAGCGTAATAATTTTGAGACTTGGAAAAATTTTTAATGATGAATCAAGAATTTGATGTTATGGTTTCTAGTAGTCTGCTAATAATTTTTAGTATAAAGTAACGAAAGAGGTGCAAGATGAGCATAGTGTCTCACCAACTACTGTTGAATGCAGATCGATAAAAATGACTTTACTTAAATCAAGTTTTATAATATTCACATTAATTTTGAAAAATGTCTTGTATGTTAATATACCATATGGAACCAAGGACATGGCTGTATGTCCTTCAGGGAACTGTTTGAACCGCTCCAACTACACATTGATGGCTCGAGATAGATTAAACGATGGACGGCTGCCTGTATATTTTGCTCGCCTGTCAAACACAACAAAAAATTTCAAACTGAAGCTGATATTTTCTGATGACACTGAAGGTGACACTGACTGGATTTCAGCAGCTTCATGCCAAGATGAAAAAACTTTACTATCCAACAGCTCAATGACTATACGTGATGCTAACCTACAAGAGGAGCTCCACAAAGTGCTAATTCTTATTTGTGTAACACTCTCTACAATTACAATATTATTACTTAAATTAATTGTGAAATGTATTAGGAAAATAATGAATAATTAAAACACATAGTTATATACAATGTTTTATTTATGTAAAACACTATTCAGAAGCCAATAATAAACTACATCAACATTTTCTTTTGCACATCGTACTGGATCATTGCAGCGGCAGTGAAAAATGCATGGAGAGTCAGAAGGTTTCAGTTCAACAGCGCCATTGAAGTTTTCCAGATTGATTAGGTGATAGTGTGATTCCCCATCTTCGTTAAGCAGTTTTCTCAAATTGTTGATTTTCAGCTCTTCAAATAACTTGTTAAATAAAAAGTCATATTTCTGATGGCCTCGTACATATATGTGCGTGCATTTGGTTAGGAAAATTCTCAAAATGTCGTTCATAGTATTCAAATCATAGTGGCCATCAGAGTAGTGGAGTCCATGTAGCCGTTGTTCCAAATATCGTACTTGCCTTTTGTCTGCTGCTGATAGATAGTTAAACGGTTTAGGTGGTTTAAACAAAAACACTCCTGTGCGTTTACGTGTCTTGATAACCAATTCCTTGGGAACAAATCTTCCCTCGATTTCGAAACCTTGAATGTCGACAATTGCAATTTCCATGGTGAACCGTTGAAAAGCTATAACGAAACTGATTTTCTAAACAGCTGAGTGATCTAATATAAGCTTCGGACAATTTCGCTGAGTGGGAGAAGGCTCGGGTCTTATCGGGAAATCCCGTCTGGCTTTCAATATCCAAGCGAATATCTACAGTCGAGGATTTCATGGTGTCCTCACGTCGGGAGCAATCGATGACGAATAGGGTGTGCGTCTTGAATGCAACATAATCCAGTAGAGGGTGTTTGCCGCCGCCAAAGCTGGGATAAAAGTCCGTATACCTTTTGTACGCCTCACCGTACTCACTCTTTGAAAAATCTAAATCAAATCTCTCCATAGGCCAAAATTCGCTGTTTAGATTTAGACTAATATTGGAAATGTGAATATTGTCAAATTCCGTGGGATCTTCTTTGATGTTGCTGTGGCGATCCGTTTGAAAGGCTAAGATAACGTAACGAGGGCTTTCCAGTGCGGCACACGTCTTCACAGCCCAAATTTCACGAGTAGCACCTGTTTTGAGAGCAGGCAACTCATTTAGCTCCCATTTACGAAACGGTAAAATTATACTGGAATCCGCTTTGACGGCTTGCAGTAAATCCAATTTAACGTCATCGTTTGGAAAAATGTGACGGACTTTGAGTTCGATGTTGTTTATTGTCACTTTACCCTTGGTAGCAGCATCCGTGATTATAAGGCAATCATCATCGCTACGACTTCGCACCAGACGAATTGTTTGTTTACCACACATCACTTGCTTGTAGTCGTTGAAGATGGAAAACAAATGTCCCAATGGAATGTACATGTGAAAAGTTTTATCGGCGGCATTCATATACGCTTTATGTGGAAAATTCCACCCGGCTATGAATAGGTCCTTTGAACAGTTGGGGTCGTAGCACAAGTATCCACGAATTGTACTCACGCGACCAGGGTCTCTCACGGTTTCAATTTCCTTACCGCACAACTCGTACGTAACGCTGTCGAAGAAGAAAGCTCCAGCATTTGGTGATAGAGAAACATCTCCATTGCCTGCTGTCTTCACCACTTGTCCCTGGATTGAGATGCAGGAATCAGCCATGGAAAACCAACAATCTGTTTGATTGACGGTGATTTCAACGATATCATTGTTGCCGAATGACTTGACGTATGGATAGTAGGTTCGCAACTCCTCGCGTCTTACAGTATCATCAAAATTTGGTTTGCGGAAGATATCGAACATTTGATGAGTTGACATGGTAGCCGAGCGTTTGTAGAAACAATCTGTTTGAGAGCGTGAGTGATCTCTTGAGAGGTTTCATAGAAACTGATGGTGGACGAGGAGCGGTTAACCTCTTATATGGTTCTTCATCAAATACAAGTCGACCCATTATTATTGTAGTTGTTTCAGCTCAAGTCGAATGATGATTTCTTCACCACGAAAATTCACAAGTTCAGAGTCTTGATTCAAAATTTGCAATGTGAGGTTATGTATTTCGCTTCTGTTAATCGGCAAATAGATTAAATGCTGAGGTGTTTCGTCGATGGCAAAACCAGGATCAACTGCAACGGCAAACTCGTAAATGGTGTGTGAAGGAGTGTTATTGTAGAAGGCTCCCGATGTGATGTTGCTATCGAGATGAATCGTTCTAACTTTTATAATGTTCACTGCTAAATCGGAACTGTGAACTTGATTGCGTGGTAGCAGCTGTTTAGAGAAGCCCAGAATATCACCGATGCTGTCTTGCGGTTGAAAATCCACAGCGTACTTGCTGCTGAAAAGCTCACACTTGAGAGTATTGTTGTTGGGTTTCAATGAGAAAATATTCTCAACGCCCTTTGCCAAATGAATGCCAAGTGCCTTTCTAATATAAGCTTCGATGTCACCAATTTCGTATGAACCTTCGGGCAAGTCGATGAATGTTTGCGTGTTTTGATCGTCAAACAGGTAGATCTTGTCACCTCTCTCAATGTTTGGGATGCTGTTGTACGAGTGAAAACTCAATAAAGCTAGTCCGTAGTTGAAGTTGGGATCCAACTGAATAGGTGGTTGAAAATCAATCGACAGTATTGGGCTGCGACCTTTCAATGTGATGACCACAGACATGACTGATAATTATCCGCTTGTTAGCTGCTAATATAGGTTAAAGTAAAACAACAATAATGCAAAATATTTATTTTTTATTATAGAGAAATTTCAAGCATAAATGGCCACAATTTGATTGATTGTACGTCTGATAAGAGTCATTGTTGTAGAGGATTTTCACTCCATTGCCAAAGTAGTTGGCTAATTCTCGGGGTGGTTTCAAACATCCAAAGCTATCAAAGTACTGAACGGTGTTTCCATTTCGCACATAAGCTACCCAATGCGTACCGTGATGAGTGCTGGTATCCAAATTAACGATGGCAGACTCCTTTGTTTGTGAATGTTTAGGTAAGGTGTTTCGCATAAAGACTCCCCTAAAGTAGGGGATCTTCAAATGTTTGGCATATTGCTCAAGCTCGTGATTGTAAAGTGCTCGATTGGGTAGCTTTATTGGGAGTTTTTTTGCTTCTTTAAGTAAAGCCCGAAGCCGTTGCGGGACTTTTTAAGAAAAATACCGCTTCCTTTCTTTGCAAGCTCTTCCATGGCTTGATTATGGCGCTGGTCCTCCTCCAACTTCTTGCGGGCGTTCTTTGCATCTATCACGGCTTTGGCTACTCCACTGGCTCCCCCGGCAAGAGCTCCTAGTGCTGACAACCCCGCAAATAGGGGTATTAGTGGGAGAAAACCACCAATTTTCGACTCAAAAGGAATGACTCGAGGTACATGGATTTTCTTGCGACCACCTGCCTTCTTAATGACTGCTCGGGCTGCTCTCAACGCCAATAACGATGTCTTACGGACATCGCTTCCAGATCCGGCAATAGCTCTCTTGATTGGTAGAACCACATTCTGTCGAAAAGATTTTTTTCCACATCGTTTTTTGATTCCAAGCCCCATCTTGCGTTTAGCCTTCATGCCTGTAGTTATAAGCCAAGAAGCTGCTTTTTCTCCAAGTGAAGCGTCCTTTGACTTGAATCTCTCCCAAGCTCGATTTTCCAACTCGTAATCAGCCTTATGACGATCCGCCAAAGACTTGTATTTACTGTAGGCGATATCGTGCGCTCGACAAGCAGCGTCTGTCTTATTGATTCCCTGCTGACCCTTGGAGAGACGGTCTAGAAGTTTTGTACCGGGTCCACAAAACTGATAACCAGGTAGATGTAGTTCAAATGGTAATTTATTGATTGCACTATTCAGTAGACTACCTCCTTTGGGAGTTAGCATGACACTGATTGAAACTGAGATAGACTGCTGTATTTAATTAGTATACACAATAAGGATGATGTCAGTATATCGTAAGATGTATATGAAGCAACAAGATGTCCAACTGCCTATCGAAAATTTGGACTTTGTCGAAGAATCACCATCATCAGCAAGTCGACACGGACAATTGTTACCAAATTCCCTACGAGCAGCATTCTGCGGACCTAGTGGTTGCGGAAAGACCAACGCATCGTTATCACTGCTATTCAATGAAAACGGCCTACGATTCGAGAACGTCTACATCTATTCCAAGTCACTCTACCAACCAAAGTACCAGCTCTTACAAGACGTTCTCAAGCTGGTTAAAGGTGTATCGTATTTTCCCTTTAAAGACAACGAAGAAGTAATTGATCTGAGTGAGGCACGCGAATTTTCAGTATTCATTTTCGATGATGTGAATGGTGATAAACAAAACAAGATTCAGAATTATTTTTCGATGGGAAGGCACAGGAATATCGATTCAATATATTTATGCCAAACGTATAGCAAAATACCTAAACAACTGATTCGAGACAATTGCAACGTAATTGTCATATTCAGACAAGATGAGGTAAATTTGAAGCACGTCTTTGATGAGCACGTGTCTCCCGACATGGACTATGATAAATTTAAGACAATGTGTTCGAAATGCTGGCAAAATCGTTTTGGCTTTATTACAATAGCTAAGGACTTCAACTTGAATGATGGCCGCTACCGTAAAGGATTCGATAAATATATAAAGGTTCAATAAAGATGATTGCTGTTAGTTGATAAAAATGTCTTCATTGAGTAGCAACATTGCTGCCACTGCTCGAAAGAAAAAGATCAAGCAATTGGCACGTTCTATTCGCAAGAAATATCTTAGTCTGAAGCTGGGAAAGTCGGAACATGATGAAACATTGAATAAACTTTTTAGACCGGTAATGACACCGCTACAAGATATTGCCTCAACTACGGCAAAAGTTCTCACTAAGATACCAACACAGACCATTAAGCGTGAGGTAATTAAACAAGAAGTGCAGGAGCTGCCATCAGTCAAAAAACATGAGTTGGAAGAGACACAATACCTCGATGAAGAACCAATCGCTGAAACTAGTATGCACACCAATGATGATGATGATGAGGTGGAGAACGAAACCTTTTACGAGGATCCCGGTAATCTCTCTAAAGAAGCAATAGAGGACTACATGGATCAGTATCCTCCAGTTGCACACAAATATCTTGAAGACTATATCACTAAAAGCGATGTTATTGACAACATATATGGACCTATATATGACGCTGCAAGTTCCAAATGGTTTCTTGGGCAAAAGGAAATCAATTTCAGTCGTAGTACAGGTCACATTATCGTTGATGGGTTACAGTTTCGAGGTACTCCAGGGTTATATCAACTAATATTTTACAAGTCACCTGATTATGCTCCCGATGATTTAGAAGCGTACCGAAGAGTGTTGGTAATGACATCAGCACACAAGAATGCAGCAGGTCGTTTGAAAGCTTCAAGTCTATATAAATATACTGAAATTATAAAGCCAATGTTTCCTCCCTTGACAAAAAAGCAACGTTTTGCTGGAACTGGTATGGAATTAACTTACAATAACAAGCCAATGGAATACGTCTACTGGGATGATCCCAACGAATTGGTTGAACGGCTGAAACTACTGATTGCATCCAAGGAAGCAGGGAACACCTCTCACGACAACGAAATAATTGCCATTTTAAATGAACTTAAGGAAGCTAATATTATACGAGATAAATAAATTTCGAACTTGAAAGTGTATATTATTCCTTATCCTATGGCAAACATGTCAGTTTCACGATGACTTTAAACAAGTTTGGGCGTAGTGCCCATCAGCAACTAAGGTCATCAACATCACATAACCTAGCTTTTATGAAAGTACCTTTTTCTTTTACCGCGGAGGGAAATATCGATGCTGAGAAGCTGAAAATTACCAATGTCGAAGTACCGACGAAGGCTATGGATGCCGCCAACAAGCAGTACGTTGATAAGAAAATAGCAAACGGACTTCAGCAAATACATAGTGATTTTCAAATAGCTTTCAGCAACTACACTGGTGAAGTTCAGCAAACCTTATCTGTGTTTAAGCAAAACGAAAAGGTTAGCGAGGAACGTGGAGCTCAAAACTTTGCTGCAATGAATACTCGCATATTGAAAACCGAACAAGCTATGGAAACCCAACTACAAAATATATCGCTTCTCATTTCTAAATTCAATACATTAGAAGCTCAGTTGGAATCTGCTCGGAAAGAATATAAGGAAACCATCACAAAATTTGAAGCCTCGTTTAATGACAACCGTATATCACAGGAAAAACGTATAAACGATCTGGAACTTTCTATGAAACAAGCTCCTAAAGGTGTTGATGCAGCAGAAGTATTAAATATTGTTCGAAAGGATAAGGCTAAAGATCTTTCTGATCTAACTGAACTTAGAGACAAGATGACAAAAGTAGTGCCTGAGCTATACCGAGACATGCAAAAACTACATGATGATATTGCAAATCAAATCTTGGACCAAAATCAAAAACTTGAAGCAATCGCAGACAGTATTGCTGCAATTAAAAAGCATCATTAGGATCAATAAAAACATGCCTTTGTCTATTTTTAAGCAGTATACAAGATGGCTCCTATAGCGAAACATTCCAAAGAAAAAGTTCAAGTTGTTAAGGAACTGCATAGACCTGTGAGACGAAAGTTTCCTCGCCGACGTGTAATAATTAAAGGTTTCGATGACTCCTGGCAGTCGGACCTCGCACAAATGGATCTCTATGCAAAATCCAATCGTAATTTCAAGTTCTTCCTCGTGGTGATTGATTGCTTTTCAAAGTACGTGTGGACGAGACCGCTCAAAACGAAATCCGGTGAAGAGGTAACTCGTGCCTTTGAGAGTATTCTCAAGGAAGGACGGCACCCGAAAAATCTACAAACCGACCAGGGTAAGGAATACTACAATAGTTGCTTTCAGAAACTAATGAAGTCATACGGAATCAATCATTATAGTACATTTAGTGGACTGAAAGCCGTAATAGCTGAACGAGTAATTAGAACGCTGAAAGAACGGCTCTACAAGTACTTTAGTTTGAACGGCACCTACAAATGGATAGATATTCTACAGGAAATCGTTAAGGACTACAACCATCAAAAACATTCCAAGACAAAGATGAGACCTGTGGACATTAATAGGAAAAACGCTCGAGATATTAAAGTATACAATAACCTGAAAATTGCTGGGCCAAGAAAACTGAAAGTCGGAGATGTTGTGCGAATAAGTAAAACCAAGCACGTTTTTGATAAAGGTTACCTTCCCAGCTGGAGTACGGAATTGTTTAAAATTACGCAGGTTAAAATAACTAATCCAGTTACGTTAGTTTGGAAGATATGTCTGGTACACCGATTCAAGGGAGCTTTTACGAAGAAGAATTGCAAAAGGCTGTCTATCCTGATGTGTATCTCGTTGAGAAAATTTTGCAACGAAAAGGCAACAAGGTTAAAGTTCGGTGGCTTGGGTTTGATTCGAGCCACGACAGTTGGATTGGCACTGAAAACAGACTATAGCACCAAGGTCAATCATAAATTGATAATAAATTATCATAAATATAGACATGTGCTTGCATTGCAAAATGAAGACTCAGGGTGAAAACATCACTGTAAAGTATTCGAAAAGTTTAAGTCAACATATCACCAAACTTAAACGATTACAGAAAGATATCAAATTTTATTGTGAAAAACAACAAGTGATGCAATATTTAAAAGCCTTACATATATGATGATGGTGATGGGGAACAGAGCAGCTCTTAGCAACAAGAGATCTACTTTTCCATCTTCGCGTAGGAACACATAATTGAAATCAACCGCAATCAGGTAGTGGAAGGGGTACAACTATAAAATTGTGAAAATTCCCTACATATATTCCCAGTCCCAGTTTACCTCTCGAGTGATTTGTGAAAATGAGTAGTATCAGCAGTTTTGAAACCATGGATAGTGGTTATAGTAGTGATTCCACTATCAGTTACAGTGCGGACTTGGATAGAGTGTTACAAATGTATGATGAAGCTGCGAAAAAGGAAGACTATTACTTGCTGCATTCGAGATTTCCATTACTGAATTCAGAGTATGATGTTCAATGTGCACTCAGTCCTGCAAGATCCTATTCTCCAGTGGTTATCTTGCAAAAAACACCTGTAGCCGCTGGAACACCAACGAAAATTGTAATGACTATGTACGAGTGGGAGGATGTCATCATTGAGCTCAATCTCCTGAAAACAAACTTTTTTGAAAATGCCACACCTCCAGAGTTTGCTGCCCCAGTGACCTGCGGAGATTGTCTCCATCTATCCCAGATCCAGTATGAAGACGTCAAACAAGTGTTGGTGATGAAAAACATTTGCGCGCTCTATTTGGATTATAGTGATGTGGTTGAACTCTTAGCTATTAACCCTATTATCTCAAGTAAAATAATTTATTTGGAGCGCTTAAATTACTGTACTTTTTATTATAAAATAATAGATGAAATATGTTTATGGTCAAATTTACTAAATCGTTTACCGATTGAAAAATTGTTAAAACCATTTTGTTTAGATGACAGGTCTCCATTATGTATTGCATTAAAAGAACATATTTATTATTATAAAAACATTATTTTAAGAGATATTGACATTAGAAAAATTGAATAAATACTTATAAATTAAAAACATTGTTGTTTATTTCATCAGTTCTACACCATGGAGTGTCGAGAATACTTCCAAATATACGAAAATCGATTACGTACCTTTGAAAACTGGCCTTCCGACTTCCCTGCTGAAAAGTTAGCAAGAGCAGGGTTTATCTACCGACAAGATGCAATAGAATCCGATGGCAGCTTAAATGATGCTGTTGAATGTCCATTTTGTGATACACGTGGTTTCAACTGGGAAGATGGTGATGACCCTGTTGCCGATCATCTGGACTGGAATCCATATTGTCGCTTTTTTGATTTTGATGACACTTACCACATCACCAGACCTATCAGACATAAAAGCAAAGTGACATTTGAGAGCAGACTTGAGACGTTCAAAGACTGGCCTATTGCCTTGAAGCAGACACCCACTGAGCTTGTCAACGCCGGCTTCTTTTACACGGGCTACGGTGACAGGATCACTTGTCATTGCTGTGGCTTAGAGCTCAAGAATCTCTTACCTTGTGATGATATTAAAGAGCTTCACAAAAAGGGATCAGCTAAATGTTTATTGCTTAGAGACTGCCCACCAAATCCCCACACTGACTCTAATCATAATACTTGTAAAATTTGCTTAACTAATGAAATGACAATTGTTTTTATGCCTTGCAGACACTTTGCTAGTTGCTTTGATTGTTCTCTGAAAATAGATCATTGCTGCATATGTAGACGGAAAATTGCAGGTTATTTAAAAATATATGTATGCTAAAAATAAAAGACAAAGTTACCAATATGCTGTTTTATTTAAAATAAATAAACATAGACTACTAACATAACTACATCAAATATTACTTATACATATATCTTGAAAGTAAAAATTAATTTAGAGGCTGTAGTGGCCCCAGGGTAAAGTATCATATGAGTCTTTTAACAGATAGCGCTTGTCATCAAAAGGACTGAGGGCAATTTTTGTCTGCTCTACACTAAATATGTTATGAGCATATGATCTAATACAGCGTTGGGAAGCAATAGTTTGCTGGTTTTCTTGCAAACAATAGAGGTAATCATCAAACGTAATACTATTTTTAACTACATTGTATTTTACGCCTTTTGACTTTTTGATGCATTTTCCTCCTAGGATTAGGTAGGTGTACATTTTCGAACGGAGGCCTACAAAATGTGAAATAATGTAGCCCTTAGCCTCATCCTTCATTAAACCAAGCACCTTTTTATTAACTAGTGGGATGTTGTAGATATTATCGGGGGGATAGTCTGATGTGTCGAAACGATGGAGATTGGGTTTGACGAGCTCTTCATATATATCATCAGAAATTATCTCAAGCAAAAATGAATCAGTATCGATGTATAGAAGTTTGACTAGATGACGAGGGTACTTTTTATAAATGAAATCATAGAGGAAGTCATACATTAGGATTTTTGAAAGTTCCAGAATTGCGCACCCGATATACAGAGGTTTATTGAAGAGCAAATCAGTTTTGTTTAACTCAATTGCAATCAACTCATCATCGAATATGGTGCGACTGTGAAATGCTGGGGAAGCAATAAGATTTTTAGCACCGTATCGACCTTCCCAATGGTTGACTAGTTTAACGATACGATGCTTTCGGATATTCTCCATAGTTTTACCGAAGACTGCGTTATTCATCAATTTGAACAAATTCTTCTCAAAATCATTAGTCGCCTGAGCTCTTAGGGAAGTATTTAGATCGATATAGGACTTGAGCCATGGAGACTGTTTGAATTTCAACACCCGGTGAATGTGTTTGAGAATGATGCCATTCTCAAGAGCTTGTTTCAGATTTCTATAGTGAATAATATATTTTTCCTTGTCATGCAAGGTAGTCATGAGTTTGGGAAGTTTAGAGCCGGGAGAGGTGCGGCGCTCCGGACAGAAGGGAAGGTCTTTATGATGATCATGCAAATGCTTGGGATACTCCAGATCAACTTCCAAAAAATAACCAATGTCTGAATCATCGGGAATTTGAGTGACATCGATGTTGGTATCAGCAGACCATTGGAATCCCCCGTAGGGTAAGGGTTGACTTTGACTATATCCATATAAATTATTAGCGTCTACGTGGTAAATGAATTTGGAGGGTTTATTAGGATTATAATTGGGCATATACTTGTTATTCGCCTCGGAAAACCTATTAGAACATTGGGAAATACCTCCACGTATTCCACGTTCAATGAACATCAGCATGTCAACATTTTGAAGAATTTCCAATTGGCAACTTGTGTACTTGAGCATACACTGCCAAGAATATCCAGGTAGAGTGTAACAATGGGCTGGATCTAAGTCATATATTTGATGGGCCCTATCACGGAAATTTTCAAACACGTCAGTTAGAAGAAGAATGTCCACTTTCATGTACAACTCCATGTAGTTGCGAATGGTTTGGCATTCAAAGGAATCCCATACTCTTTTAGCATGTTCGTAATCAGCTTGAGAAACGTTCTGGTCATTCAATTTATTATAAAAATTCTCTATAGGCGGTAATTGGGTTTCACTTAATTTTTCCAATGAATCAACATAATCATAAGGAAAGATTCCCTTTCGTTTTAGCATCTTTAGTTTCGCTAACGACACATGATTGAAGATTGAAGTTAAATTAACAAATTGATCGGTTTTTAAAGTGGATGCCAGCTCATCCAAAGAAGATCCCAGAAATCTAAATGAGTCGATAAATCTAAATTTTATTTTTGTGTCCTTATCATGTTTAGTAAAGGCAATATACTTCTCTTTATTGATTGGTACAAGAGTTATTTGATCATGCTTGGCGAGATCTCTAATTATAAAGTGGGAGTCGTATCCACTTAGGTTGTGGAACACTACTGGAACTATGAAAGACTCTCGGTACCTGAGGTTACAATAATTATGTGAATAGCCTCTAAATGCACCGGAAAGGTGAGAGTGGTCTCTAACGATTTTATCTTGAGGTAAAAAGGGCTTCTCACAGATATGACATGTGCCAGATGCATCTTTGAGACTAACCTCCACATTGAGAGGTACAACATCGGTTAGTTTGGACTGCACGAACTTTGTCAAGTTTGCCATTTCATTGGTGAACCACTCCATACAGTTAGAGCCCGTGAAGCTCCTATAGTACGAAAAAGAGTCATCATAGGAACATTTGAAATAATAACCAGCACATATGGCTGAATGCTGCTGATATTTATGAGTTTTGGTAGAAGTAGTATCGGAAATTGGTAAAAGTATCGACTCAAAATCTGCATAAACAATAAAAGGCAGCCTTTCCTTGAATGAAAAATTATTAAACTCAACTACCGCCTTCTTAGGAAAAGATATTTTGCAATTATTTACATTTTTACAATATTCAATGTGGCTCTCAAGGCTGCTGGAGTCACTAAAATAATTTAGACAACGATCGCATATTAATTTTTTACTTTTATGCTTGCTAAGTTGATTTGAAACAAGACGTGATAAATTTTTAATTAGGCAGAAATGATATTTTATTTCCACGTCGTTTGCTGTTATTTCTACATTTTCGAAATCATTGATTTTAGGAACATATTTATTTTGAATCATTAAGAGATTGACATGTTTGTCTAACTTACATTTAGTGATTCGAGCTGGAACTGTTTGATAATACTCATTATCTTTTGTTTTTATCAATTCTAAGACATATACATTAATAGAAATATTATTAAGTTTCTCAAACTTAGTAATTTGCTGTAAAGTCATAGGAAATGTCAAACCAGTTAGATTTAATACAGTAGATGGCTCGGGGTAAGCTGATATTCTATCAACATTAATGGCTGTAGGGTACAAATGAGCAATAACGCTGTATAAAAAACAAAGATCATCACCATAGTTCTTAATATTGATTACAGCATGTTTTTTAGAAATTGATTCTGGTAATCTTATGAAAGATGAGGCTCCATTTCCAATTTCAAATTTATTTATGTTTATTTCTAAGTTTAGAACTTTATACAAACTCCATCCTGATGCCTTTTCCTGAAATTCCTCTAATTTACGTAAAATTTCATTCCGAATGTGTTCATAGAACCACCCATTCAAATCTGTACCCCTATCTATTATCGCGTTTTTCGTATTAAAATATTTATATTCCATAATTTCCTCCATTTCAGATTTCTTTATGAATTCACCACAAAAGGTTGTATTTACTTTAAGAGTAGGCATTGTTTTCAAAGTATTATTTATGCGCGTCTTAAAAAGGAAAAATGCATCATCTAAAAATTTAAAAATATTGATATGAATGAGATTAATGATTACTCCTGTTCGAACACGTGAGCGAAACGCTGACTCTACATCATACCATTTAACGCGATCACTTCTTTTTGACTTCTCACCAATTCCCCCACCCCTTTTGATGTTAGCATAATTTTTCAAATCATTTCTAAATCTTTTTATATGACTAATTTCAGACTGAAGCTTATTCAAAGTTCCTATATGTAAATCTGATTCACGAATAGCTCTGTTACATAAAATTAATTGTTTTTTACTTAATTTCAGCCAGCTAGATATTTGCTCTGGAGAGCAACGTTTCTTTGAGAAAATTATATTTGATGCTAATCTAAACTTGTTAATAATATCGGTACTAATATTCGCTATAGCCTCTGAATTCATTTTTACTCGTATAACAATATAATAAACTATTACAAACTTGAGAAATATCAATGGAATATTAACAGTAAAAGTATAACTGAAGCATGCAAAATTTAAAATAAAAACTTACAACTAAATTCTTTTATATTCACTCCGCAGAAATTTGAAAAAGCACTCGGGGTTGTAGTTTTCCTCCAAGTTGCTGCAGCCCGATGAATTCGATGTGGAACTTTCCACCGCCAAATTTGTCTAGGTGTGGTTTATATACCTGAGTGACCCGTTTCGGCAGGAAGGTTACGTGGTCCTCTAATTCAAGTAAGATGGTTTCACCGTATCTTGGGTTGACCAGTTTGGCTGCCAGAATTCGATACTTCTGGTTAAGCTGCAAGTCTTGAATTTTTATTGCCGGCTTGTTGTCAATCTCTGCGGAGGAAACTGCATTAAGTTCTTTCAAAAAATCCATTTTCTATAACAAAAATTAAATACTATGAACTTGGTTGCGTCTAAACTCTAATAATTTTTGAAATTGCATATTGGAAGCAAATTACCAAAAATTTAGGAATAGAACAAATTAACAAAAGTTGGAACTAGAACATTGAATTGAAAAGCGGGCAGAAAATATTCAATTCGAAAAACATACTCTATTAATTTCAAATATTTTGAAGGGCAGTCACAAAATACTAAAAGCAAATTAACATAAATGAAATTAAGTAAATACTCACATAATGTTTTTTTGAACAACACACACTATCACTAGATACACTTTGCAAGTTGAATTAACAGTTAATTTCACAAAGCACAAACACAATCACTGTAGTTGATATGTGATCTCTTTGAGAGTTGAATTAACAATGAAATAAAAATTCGCAATTATTTTATTTATCAGCATCGAACTACGTCATTTGCGTATAATGAAATTTCCGTTAGTTCTAGAAAAACAACTAATTAATGCTTATCATATGGGAACTTCCTGCAAAAGTTTGTTGCTGCAAACAACATGATAACCTAATCAAACCACAGCTTCCTGTAAATTTATTTAGCTCGGTTTCAATTAGCGCAAACAAGATATGACAGTTTCCTTTCACTGCGGTCATCATTTCCGGTTTGTGGTTTTGATATCTAAAATACCAGATATAATGTGAATTTATTATCAGGAAATTTCCGGTTTGTGGTTTTGATATCTAAAATACCTGATATAATGTGAATTTATTATCAGGAATTTTTAAATAATCACGGATTCATGATTTAGATTATTTTTCGATTTTATTAACATTACATTTAAATAAATACAGATTTATGATTTGAGAATTTATTATCAGGAATTTTTAAATACATTTATGATTTTATTGGTATGAATTTTTAAATAAATACAGGTTTTTATTCATCTCTCAAGACGTAAAAAATTCCTGGTTCCACCAGGAGTAAACTAAAAGTATCTGGGAGTCCTCCTATTGCTGGGCGCTGAGTTCTACCTCCTCCACGTGTGAACTGAGCCTCTATGAAATCAGTACGACCGCCCATACCTGCACGTTTCATTTGAGGTGGCCCTATATCTATTTCTACCCCATTTGGTAATCGATGGCTAAACAAGCAAGTGTTTCCAAACGGACATTTGGGTTTGCTTTTTCGGAAATACCTACATCGCATTTTCTTCATTTTTTCGTTTTTCTCAGCTATATAACGATCTTTTTCCGCTTTCTGGTAATAAACCTCAGATTGATAGACATAAGGAGACACAATACGGCATTCTGGACAGCCTCTGCGAATATTCAATTCAAAGTCTTTATTTTGATGCCATCTTTTTACGCATGGGAAGCAGAAACAATGGTTACAATTTGGCAATAGCCCAAAATTATTAGTTATCTCTTCCAAACATATTCCACACCTTTTATTCATAGTGAATTGAATAAGACTGCACCTATAGCCACAAAAATCTAATATTTGTAGTGTTTGCTGTCGTCACACACTCACGACAATAAGTTAAAAGAATTTATTTCTTTTATTCAGTCTTGAGTTGAAGCTGTAACAATCCAGTCATGAATTTGGAAAGTTTACTTGATAACCAAGTAAGATTTAATATGAGTGCAGTGTCAACGAGAACTATACAACCGAAAGATTTAACTGGAAAGCTAAATCCCAAAAATGGATGTTACGTGGTACCAGACGTTTTAACAACTGTGATTACCTACAACGGACGCACTTGCATATATGCGGCAGTACCAGAAATTTTAACAATTAATATTACCGATACCGAGACCACTCTCAAAATTGGTGAAACAATTATACATTTAACGGTGGAGAGTTACACGGTGCTTAAAAAATACTTGGAATTTGCATATGGTTTCCATAACGATCCTTCACATGGAAAGGATGAACCTGACACTGTATGGGATGATTGCCAGCTTTGTTCTGATGGTATTTCTTTGGATTTGACTATGTGGTTGGATGATGGCGGCCTTACTATATATTGTACAAAAACAAAACAAAATATAGCTTTAATTATTAAGGATGCTCTGAAAATTCATAATATACTATATGCTAATAAAGATATTTAAACAGTTGTCTAGTTTTAATATATCCATTATTTTCACCTTAATTAAATTTCAGACGCTTGAAACAAATTTTTCCAAGTCTCAAAATTATTACGCTCGGCCTTGAATCATCCGACAAAATCAGAGACTCGAAGGAGTTGCCGTTCTTGCGCAGGTAGGCGCTCGCTTAGGAAAACTATAGACTCGAAGGAGTGGACGTTCTTGCGCCTGCAGGCGTTCAATGCCTTGAATCATCCGACAAAATCAGAGCCTCGAAGGAGTTGCCGTTCTTGCGCAGGTAGGCGGTCGCTTACGATAACTATAGACTCGAAGGAGTGGACGTTCTCGCGCATGCAGGCTTAAGCAAAAGATTTTAAATTTTTTTACAGACAACAAAATACCAAGATTTTAAATTTTTTTACAGACAACAAAATATCATATCCCCCCATCCAGCCCCCAAATATCTAACCGAACAACGCCCAAAAACCCGCGCCCACCCAACGGGCATGTACTATACCTTTTCAAATAAACATTTCTCGATTAACCGCATTAGCGCAGCTCGCTGGGTACCTGACTTTGTAATCAGGCAAGCCGCGTTCGATACCCGGCCAAGTATTTAGCTTTTTTTCTTTGTAACCACCACAACCATCAACAGATGGCGTGCACTCTGCAACCCACGCAACCCACAATACAATTGCTTTCATTTATTAACAACAGATGGCACGCACCTCTGCGACACACCCAAATGTCTTTCGCGCACCCCTACGACCACCCCCAATGTCTTCTTCTTCTTCCCAATGTCTTCTTCTTATCCAAACAACAACTACCAACAGCTCGGCAGCAGCTCCCGGCGAGAACTCGATGACTGGTTACCTTTATGCCCACTTCCGCTCCAGAAACCGCTTTGTTTAACTACTAATGAACACCTTTCATTGTTTACATTCTTCACTTTGTTTGTAGGTACCCAACAACAGTGAATATGCTATTTATTGTATATTGTTAATTATCTTCAACTTTTTAGATCCACCTTTAACTTATTTTTGTTTTCAATTTGAAAATTGGTTTTATAGGCCCGCGTTTTTAATGTATGTGCTGTTATTAGCAGGATTGTACTTATTAAATTCTCTAGATAATGATTTATAAATAGTTTTATTAACTGTCTCCAAAACTGCCTGACAATATACGAACAAATTAAATAAAGTATAAATGAAGACGCGGCCATCGGATGAGAAAGGAGCAAAGGTGTCATTTGTGATGTGCGTGCAGGATATTTGGGTTCGCGGCTCTCCAGACAAATGATACATAATAACACGTTGAGACCCCACGTCTGCATAGAAACCGCGCCAATGGACGCGACATACACAAATTATCGGAAAAAGATCTTCAAATCACAAGAAATCCACCTAAATCATATATTTACGGCTTCGGTATTCTTCAAGACACCGATCCAATCATGTGGCGATTATGTTGGTATTATGAACATCAAGTCCCTGCGTCTGTTGTCGGTTTGCTGTAGGATGTTGATTGTTACTTACGAAGATGTTATCTTCTTCTCGTATTTCTTGTGTGAGCGGTCATGTATGTATGAGGTAATGTATAGACGGATTTAATAAATACAGGAAATACTTTAGAAAGTAAGAGTATATCTCTTCCTTGTTTTTACAGAATAATATGAGAATTACAATTACTAAGCAATAACGCCTCTTATAAAGTAGGAAAGTTTCCATGCCATATCAGTCTTTATAATAACTAATCCCTCCCAGCTTCCTAGGGACAGACAAATCGGTTTTATTTTGGACGTATATACAGGGTGAGCCAATAGTGCGTGGACGGAAGATTGTTGTTATACTGATACATATTTTAAAAATCTGCCTTCAGGGGAAGGGTGAGGGGTAGTGAGACAAACTAGAAATATTTTCACAGTAATTCCGAGATATACAGGGTAATTTATATTGGAGTTACATTTTTTAAATGGAGCACCCTGTAAATTATTATATATGTCGATTACTCTGTCAATATTATTAAGACTTTATTTATTTATTATGTTACCTAAAATGCACTATTTGTTGGTTATTTGATGTTTTGTCAAAATGTTGACATCTAGAAAGAAGTGAATTTGGAGCTGTCTGATATCATAGGAGGCTTTAATTAGGGAAAAGTATTGACCACCCTCCATACTCCCAAGAGCCAGAATGACAATGATGAACTCTTTTTAATGTGCCAGATATCGTCATTACAATTTTGAAAAGTTTAACCATGGATAACTTGTTTTTTTTTAATGTGCCAGATATCGTCATTACAATTTTGAAAAGTTTAACCATGGATAACTTGTTTTTTTTAAGAAACCAAGAAAGTTTTAACTTCCATGCCACTGAATTTGAAATTTGATTAACTTATGATTTATGTTTATTCCTAATACTTTCCTTCTCATCCAACGTAAAGTTGGCCATAGAGAACAAACAGTCATCTTTATTTCCCTTTGACAATAATTTTAATTGTTCGCTACAATACTTTTAGCTTTCATGGTTAAATTGCATTACTGTAAGTGCTAAATTTTATTCAAAATGAAATGATAGTTATGGTTTTCGTTCTAGGAGATCTAAGAGAATGCTTTAAAAATCCGTTATTGGCAATCCAACAAGCAAGAAATCCTGATCGAGAGCGTCATCCAAGCGAAGAGTCTTAAAAATATTTGAAAAAAATTGAGTGCTACAAAAGGTGTTTGTTACTCTCAAAAACAAGAAAGGCAAAATTAGTGATAACCCACGATTCAAGATTATTCAGTATTCTCGCTGCCTTTATGGAAAATCAAGAGGGAGTATGATATAAGTAGACAGACCTCTATTAGGAGGTATACTTTAAAACATAATTATTTTCTACATTTGGGTAGAGCAACAATTGAATGTGAATTTGAATTGAAATGAAATCTTATTTACCGACGAGTGTACTTTTCATCGCACGGGTTCGTGAACAAACACAATTTTCATTATTACTCGGACCAAAACCCACACCTTTTCTAAGTACATGTTCAGGAGATATGGACAGTTTGGGCAGATATATTCGGCAACCATGTTTTTGGTCCATATTTCTTTGGCTTTATTCCAAGATGTACATAAATTTCTCAGATAACCATTTATTTGATCTCCTAGATTTTCCGCTCGCCCAATTAAGAGATATGTATTTTCAGAAACATGGGGCATCTCCTCAGCGTAACCATATTGTGACTAATTGGATAAATAATGCATTTTCTTCAAAACTGATTGGGAAGGGATGGAACAATACGTTGGCCAGCTAATTCGCCGGACATAATGCACTTGATTTTTGTCTGTGGGGATACGTTAAATGAGAAGTATATACTGAACAAACAATGACAGCCGAAGATATTTAAATGAGAATAAGGAATGTGTTCGCAATTATCACTCAAGAAATCTTAATGAGGGTTCATGTATTATTTATTTATTTATTGGACTATTTTGTTACTAGCGACCTGATAAAGATATATAGTGAAGCTTATGTGTGTTTCCATAGTCATTATACTTCTGAGGTTGGAAAAAACTCTGTAGTAATATGGAATTGAGAACTGACTTCTAAGATCAAATTTTTGTAATGAATAATAAGAAATCACATAAAAAACACGAATCGTTTTGATTTTTTGTGTCTAAAGAAATTGTTAGAAACAGATATACATAACCTTATATAGCAGGAAGGGAAATTAAATGAGTTCCCATTAAAACATCAAGTTGATCTTTTCAATTCAAAACTGGAGTGACGATATCTGGCACAATAAAAAGAGTTCATCATTGTCATTCTGGATTTTGGAAGTACGGAGTGTGGTCAATAGTTTCCACTAATTAAGGCCGCCTATGGTACCAGACAGCTGCAATATTCACCTCTTTCTAGATGTCAAGATTTTGACAAAATATCGAATAACACCCAAACGATACATTTTAGGTAACATATATGATGAATAAAGTCTTAGTAAAATTACCAGAGGAATCCAAATATGTAATAATCAACAGGGTGTTCCATTAAAAAAAATTGAGTTCAATATGAATCATCCTATATATGACTCGGAATTCCCGTGAAAATATTTTTAATTTGTATATCTCACTACCCATCATACTTCCCTGACCGTAGATTTTTAATATATATATATATATATATATATATATATATATATATATATATATATATATATATACTACGTAGCATATATATATATATATATATATATATATATATATATATATATATATATTAGTTTGAGGGGAGGGGGATGAAGGTGTAAGTTACCAAGAGTTCTTATTTAACTTCTTTGTTTTATTGAGATATTATTTTCCTACATGCAGTTTAAAATCGCAAACCCGACACTCTAGGTTTATTAGTCAACTGCCTAGTGTTTACCGTTATTGATTATTTCCCTTTGCACTAAGCTTCGGAGACCTAGCGCCTCTTGGCTGGGTCCACCATTGCTAGTTGTACAGGTTATACTTAAATATTTCTGCTGAACTGCTTTTGGAATTTTTTGCAGTATATTAAAACAAGATTTTTCGTTCTATTTAAATGTGTGCCATAAATTTTGAATCTATCACGTATTTCTGTAAAACAGTCCCAGCATTTTTATGTCGAATAACGAGTTTACACTCGCATTGTATTTATAAAATCAGAAACCTTAAAATTCAACATATAACCTACCTTCGGCCTGCTCACAATTGCTAGTCGGCTGCTTTTCATCGGGAACAGTAAGGAATGTGGGTAAGATATTAAAACACAACATTTATTTTTATTAACCGGTAAATGAACATACCTTAAAAACCAAAAAATAGTATGAGGTTGAGATGTTATTTCACACCAGCTACATTGATACTGTATAGGTTCCTTCTGAATGAACTGTTTTGATTTCTCAAAAAGAATAATATCTGTGTTCAAAATTTTCACTTGTGCTCACTTAAAAAAAAACTCAAATCGATAGGCTCAGGTGTAATAAAAAATAGGCGAAATATAAACAGAGGAGAGTTTAATAAAAAATAGAGAAAAATATGTTGTACAAAAAAAAAGATCAAAATAAATGCAACACTCTTTATGAAGTTAAATTTTCAAAAGTACTTATATTAAAAAAAATATGTATTTACAAAAAATCAAAAGTCAAAATCAATATATTTACAAACCTTACAAAAGTTTAATTGAAAATAATATATTTAAAAAAGAACCGACTTCAACTGACTATTTTCCGACATGTCTTCTTTTTTATCTGATTTAAGATACAATTCAATTGAAAATTTTAGGGTATTCTTATCTCTCTCTCTCCCTCTCTCTTTTTCTAGCTTTCTCTTTCACCCTCTCTAATTTGTATTGTTTGTCTATATTTTCCAAATGTATTTTAACTTTTTTGTTTGTTTTAATATATATATATATATATATATATACAATATTTCATGGCTTATATATTTCAGCCATGAAATATTGTACAGCGTTTAGCAGAACATCACCGTCTATATATTCGCGTGCATCGCCTGACAACGTTCGCCCATCGGCATTAAGACCAGAAAACAGAAGAATCTGCCGTTGGTTTTCAGAAGGACATTTTCCTTTTCAAAACGACCAACAGAGGAAGTAACGTCAGGCGACTGACAGTTTCATTTTCTCTGTTTTTGTGCTCTAGGACCATTGACACACTAATCAGTTCAGAGAACCTACCAAAGGAACAACTCCAGCTACAATAACTCCACAGTAATAAAGGTACAGGTACAATCTACTTCAAACTACATCATAAGGTTAGTCGAACAAGGCTTCAAATTTTTTACATGTTACAGTATCAGATGCAGAAGGAAAAGTTAACCTGGATTATAACCAGGTGTAAATGATGTAGTAATGTTAATGTCATATATGTTTCTGGGATTTACACGTATCTGTTTTCGCCACAGAAAGACCTGGGTTACCTAATGTGGGTACTACTGTTATGTACAAATAATGCTGATAAGATTTTTTAGAAAAGTCGTTAAATTTAAATATTGTAGGTACTACAAAATTTTTCGATAATTTGACCGAATATGATTGGACAAATAAGTGTCAATTGACTGATCAAATTACTGTTGGCAATAATTGACCTTCCCCAAGTTTATTTAACAGTATCTGCAGTTACTGGGGAGTTTCGATGCTAAGAACGATCAATAGCTGTTTGAGCTTATTGAGTCATTCATTTATTAGGGTGCCCTGATTATCCCGCCATTGTAAATTGTGTTAAAGCATCCTCTGCAGTTTACAGCATTCGTGAACAATTTTATCCAAAGTGTGTTATACTTCGTTTTATACTTACACCAATAGTTTTATACTTTCACCCATATTTCTGTTGTTCGAGAACTGCATTTATTCAGTGCAAGATAATATAAGAACATTTATCTGTGTTGGAAAATTCTTGCGGCACCTTGTCACCTTCAATAACCAACAAGTGGATATATTAGTTTTGACATTTACACTATTTCGTTATCGACTTGGGAACATCGAACATCTGTTTACCCTAGAAGCAAGCCTTAGAGAACAGTGTTTTTACAGTGCGAGATTCTGAGGATAGACTAGTCGAGTGGAATATTGCATTATTTGTTTTGATGTTCTACATTAAGGGATATTTGCTAAAATTTGCCGTATTATGTTATCTCAATATTATCTGTTAAAACATTTGAACCAAGGTTATGATTTTCTTTCTTTGTTATTTTTTGGAGGAAATACTTCATGCTGGGTAAACAGAGGGTGGTTCATACCCAGGCTATTTTTTGGTTTACAGTTACAGAATAAATTTTAAGGAAATGCAATTTTTTCATTAAAATGTACTTTTTAAATTATTATTTTTTTATAAACTGGAATTACGTGAAGGAAAATTATATTTTTGTTATCCTAACCAATCTACACCCCTTCACAAAATTCATAGATCAATGAACCCTCCACCCGTAAAAAAAAGCACTCCGGGAGTGCCGGCAAAAGTGAAAACTTCAATATTAACGTTGTGTTTAATTATAAGTACAAAAGTACTATCATTTATGAGGTAGAATACAATATGGGTACACTACGGTTTAGGTACGTTCTTGTTCGTCGTTTTTTTTTTGGCATTTTTTAAACTTAAACACTAAGTTATGCAAATATAAAGCCATTCAAGGGTGGAAAACACAAAAAATAATAACTATGGTAGTGTATGAATCTGCACTCTCGTGAAGGGTTTTCCAGCATTGTCTTCAACAAAAAAGAAGATACAACAGCCCCTCCCCCTCCCCGCCCGGGAGGGGCTTCTCAGGATCACGTCCTATTGTTGTATCTTCGTTCGACAATGCTGCATGAGAAAAATAAAAAATACATTTTTATAACTTTATTAGTATTACTATATATACATTTATACACAACAAATAATGAAAGATTTGTACCTCTATATACACATATAATTAACAAATTATCTTTTGTAAAATACACATGTTAAATTTATAAAGGATACATGTCATCTCTTCAAACTTACTAACATTAAAAAAACTTACTAACATTAAAAAACCTACTAACACGAAAAAAAAAACACTATACTACAGGATATCTCTCAGCAATTTGTAACACAATATTTCGAAACTGTTCCTGTGTAGTTCTTCCCTTATAATATTGCCTCCACATAAACTGATCTATATACTCAGGCAACATTTCTGACTTTAAGACATTAAGTTGCCTGAGATATAATTTCAGTTTGGCCCAGAAACTCTCCACAGTGTTTGTACAAGTACCAGTTTCTGGATCTTTGAAATATTTGCTATGGTTCACCGTCTTGTGGGTGTATGGCGATACATTACCCAGGGTGCTCAATGTGCTGTAACCTTTCCAACAATCAGTCCAGATCTCCGTCCCTGGAAGGACATGTTTGATAATTTCTTCTAGTAAAACTGTTGACCCCCTATTTGGAATGTACTTAATAACTCCTTTTTTCTGCTGTACATCGTACATTCCTAAAATCCATTTCTCTCTGACTAAACGCCCTACGTTGTATTTACGTTTAGTTACGACGCTTTCGTCAATCTGGACTACACACCCTGGGCCACCAAGTAAATGAATGTTAGGTTCATTTAACAGCTTCCAAGAACACACATCTCTGAGGAATCGATACTGTTGTATAACAGTTTGTACTGGTATACCTAATGTTCTACTTGCGACACCAACTCTGCTTTCTGCAGCCGACATCCACATTATATAAAAAACCTCCTTTATTTGCAAGTGCATATTTTCGAAATAGCTGCCACTTAAAATGCTTTTTTGAGTTTTACATTTCCGGCATACAAATGAGTGGTTCAAGGGTTTTCCTACTCTTCTCCACAACACCATGTACCTTCTGCAGGTCTTTATACTGCAACGAATGTTACTTTTTAACAAATTCGCATTTTGCAAAGCCTCTATAATCTGCAGGTCGTCTTTTCTAAACAACTCAAATATGTCCTCAAGGTTATTTACTTCCATTGTAAATACTTGGGAAAAACACTATTAAACACTCAACGAAACAAACACCTTATTACTTCGACCTGAAGAACACAATAAATAATCATAATGGCGATATAAACATAAACATACAATACGCGGAGCGATTTATGACATCGTCAAATAGATCCACATTTAACCAATCAGGTCGCAAATTAATACAAATCTGTAACACGGGACTGAAATATTCGCGCGGGGCGATCTGGTACAACACCGATAACGCGGAGCGATCTATCCGCGACGATATATAGATCCACTCTTATTAATATTTATTTCTTATTCAATATGTATTTTCCACCTTTATTTTAGTCACAATATGCTTGTTATACACCCTATTATCATTATCTGTTTCAATAACCTTTCATTAGCAGACCCTTCTCCCTTCCCCTCGATCTTACGCTTTTTCGATCAGCATCACGTGACCCTGACGCGAGTTTGGAAATTTTTACCCATACAAAAAAAAGTGCTCAGCGCCGCTAAAGAAGTTTTCACTTCAAAAATCTGGTCAGAAACTTGCCCACTATATTACTATATTCGAAAATAGGCTAGTTAAAAGAGAATTTTTCGATAGTGATTTCGATCAAGTTCATATGTATAATAAGTATAGATATACAACATCCTATACAATTGAAAATTGAGTAAATAAAAAGTATGGTAGCAAACTAAGAAATAATGACAAAAATAATTTGATTTTAGTAGTAGAAAAACAAATGCTTAATGGTGTAAGCAGTTAATAAAAACATAAATTACACGTTATAATTAATACTAAATTTAGAGCAATATTCTTAAGTAGCTTTTGATTAATTGTTTATTTAGGTTTTCACTGCTCAAAATGTTTTCAGAAAAATACAGATCAATTTAAGTAAATGAAAATCAAGGTGTAGTACCTTAAAACAATTGCTGCGGAAACTTTCCGGAACATTAGTAGCCTTCTTATGGAAAACTCTCTCGGAGGATTAACTGAGGGGAAGTAGTTCTATGGATTTGTCAATTACTTTTCCTGCATAATATATTTGGATGTTTATTGTAGGGTACTTATCTGTGTGATATGACGTTTCGATTCCTTACCAGGAATCTTTGATGATCAATGTTTTTTTCCGAAGCAATTTGTATAAATATTGACTTGACTATGAAGTTTCCTTTCTGATGTTTATTTGACATGATGTGTCCTAATTTCTTTTTTATTTAACATATAGACACTTTCTTAGTGTGTCTTCTTTAAGTACGATCTTTGTCTTGTCTCAGTACATTTTGTATATACCATTACTCGTTAGTACTTGGTTTGCAAATCTTGATCTATCTATATGTCTTCATTAGACGTATTATTGGTGTTCTATTTTTTCTTATATGAGAGGTCTTGATGTTTCATAGGTATATGTTTTCACGCAGATACAATATCACACTGTATACACAATTGTTATAACTTTGAGTAGAGTTTTATTATTGTCAAATTTGATCTTAGTTAATTATTTGTTTTTAAGTCAAAGTCAATTAATTAACCAATTGATAATTGCAAGAAAATTCAAATTCAATTCATTTTCTTATAGTCACAGGACCTTCTTATGTTGTTTTGGTACTGCAATGTTTTTATTTTCACACACGGGTTCAGTTCAGTTCTTGGATTTATTTAAAAACACAGTCCAACTCACTCTAATTTATTTCCACTACTTTTACACAATTTATATTCACAGAAACTACTATTTTCTCTTAACTGTTCAATACGACCGTCGAAAACTGAATGCCTCCTATCGCCAGCTGTTCATTTTTAAATACTTCTCTGAGAATTGTCTGGTATGTCCACGAACCATCGGGAAACTCTTTCATGTTCTGGAAGCTTTAAGGGAATTCCCAGTAACGGCAGCAGTCGGCCTGTTGAGAGACGAAGCATTTCGGATTCCCAGAAGTACCGGAATAATGTCCCTTCCACGAGTTGGTTGATGGCCGATTGCATCAGCTGTCGGATGAATTATCGTAACATTGCCCCCTCCTTAAGATCATTTCGTCCCGTAATGTCCCAGAATGCTTCCCGGTGTGACGATATTTGCAGGACTCTCCATTTCGACAACGGGAAGTTTGGTGGAAGTAACAGTCAACGGTCTTCGAATCTGGGCTGCGAGTATTGAGACAGCATACCAGGATGTCGATGCCACTGAATCGAAAGATTGTTTCCAACATACTTCTCACCACCCTCCAATTCAGTCCATCCAACCAGCAGGCTATCTTTGGGACCGCCAATTTCATCAGATTCTTTTCCATCATCACATTCCTCAATTCTATCAGAGTCTTCAAAGATCGCTATATGCTGGCTTGTCCTCCGAGAATATTTTCGTTACCAAATAAAAGATGTCTCTGGTACCCACTGGTTGTTTATCTTCGGGATGAAGAACCTTCCTTACCGCTGAATCTTGCTCCCGTAGCGTCTGGAACTGGCCGTACTTTTTGGCAAACACCTTGGCTATTCCTCTGGACATCCGGAGATCTCGAGCTACACAATAAGCCAGGGCATATTGTATGGGCACCTCAAACAGGTCTCGGGGTTCCTCATTCGTTACGTCGTGCTGCATTTTCAGCCCATCAGAGTATAGTGCCATAAACTGCTCATAGGTCATCTCGTCATCGGGTGGTTGGATGCTGCGGACTTGGGCTTGGTCATCTTCGCTGTCATGACTTCCGGCATAAGGGGCTAACCTGTTGAAATGTACGACCTTTGGTTTTCCCCGAGGTAGCTTCTTTATTCTGTAGACAACATCGTTGATTTTCTTCACAATTTGGTACGGCCCCTCTCAACATCTCTGTAGCTTGGGTGAATATCCACGACGACGTTGCGGGTTACACAACCAAACAAGATCATCAACTTGGAATTCTCCACCCTCGACTTTGATGTCGTAGGCTTCCTTCATTCGGGCACTGGCATTCTCGATGTTTAACCGGACTCGCTCATGGATGTCGTTCATCTTTGGATGAAGCTGGCTGACATAGTCTTCACCTGCGGTCTCTTCTCCTGGAGGACATCCAAACTTCAAATCGCATGGTAGTCTTAATTCTCGTCCCATGATAATAATGGCCGGGGTCTGACTCGTGGACTCGTGCACAGACGAACGATATGCCATTAGAAACAAGTGCAGATACTGGTCCCAGTCTCTTTGGTGGTCAGAGACTACCTTTGACAAATGGCGGTTAATAGTTCTATTCATCCGTTCTACCATTCGATCGGATTGCGGGTGTAATGCTGTCTAGCGTGTTTTATTGATCTTCAAAAGCTTGCAGACGTCTTGGAAAAGGGCAGACTCGAAATTTCTACCTTGGTCTGAGTGCAACTCCAAGGGAACACCAAAACGACTGATCCATTCCTTAACAAGGACATCAGCAACGGCCAAGGCTTCCTGATTCGGCAAGGCATACGCTTCGGCCCATTTACTAAAATAGTCCATCACCACCACAACGTATTTATTTCCAGAGTCGGATTCAGGAAATGGACCGGCAACATCAATGGCGACTCTTTCGAATGGACTGCCCACGTTATATTGCTTCATGGGAGCTTTTGGTCGCTTTTGAGGCCCATTGCTGCACAAACCGTACATTTCCGGCACCACTCCTTAACATCTACTTGGCAGTTTACCCAATAGAAGCGTTCTCTCAACTTCCCCAGGGTTTTCGTTACTCCCAGATGTCCTCCAGTTGTACCATCATGTAGTTATCGTAAAACCTCTGGTCTCCTATTTCTGGGACTACAATCTGTTTTTTATCGTTTCCCTCCTCTGGAGATTCCAGGACGTGCTTGAGAAGTCCATTTTCCAGGATGAGGGAGTTCCACTGAGCCCAGTACGACTTTATGGTTGGTGAATATTGGGAAATCTCTTGCCACGTAGGCTTGCGGTCTTCTTCCTTCCACCGGATAATTTCTTTTAGTTCTGGATCTAATTTTTGGTCTCTCTGTATCTCTCCAGGTTGCCAATGGTCATCGACGGCGGTAGTTCTACAGAGAACAGCCCCTTTTTCTTCAGCTCGCTGACAATGTTTGCAGTCATCAGGGCATGATCTCCTCGATATGGCGTCAGCATTCTTATGGCTTGTTCCCGCGCGATGTTCAGTCTCGAAGTCGAATTCTTGCAATCGCTCAATCCACCTGGCCACTTGTCCTTCGGGGTTTTTAAACTGCAAGAGCCACTTCAGTGCTGCATGATCAGTCCTCAGGAGGAATCTTTTACCATAGAGGTACTTATAGAAATGTTCTACGCCCTTTACCACAGCCAGGAGTTCCCTGGGAGTAACGCAGTAATTCCGTTCAAGCTTGCTCAAGGTCTTGCTAAAATAACCGATGACTTTCTCCTGACCATCTTGGATCTGCGAAAGCACCGCACCAATTCCGACATTGCTTGCGTCGGTATCCAAAACGAAGTTCCCATCAGGCAAAGGATAACTTAAAATGGGGGCACTGGTCAATGCTCTTTCCAGTGTCTCGAATGATCGCTGACATTCCTCGTCGCACTGGTACTGCACTTTCCCCTCTGTGAGTCTAGTAAGTGGCTTGGCGATGTTGGCAAATCCGGCTACGTACCGACGATAGTACGTGCATAACCCCAGGAAACTTCTTAACTGGTGGATATCTTTAGGTATCGGCCATTCCTAGACAGCTTTGATTTTCTGTTTATCAACAGCTACTCCCTCTGCGAACCACATGTCCAAGATATTGCACCTCTTCTTGGAACAGCTGACACTTCTTCGTGCTTAACTTTAGTCCGGAACTTCGAAGTCGCCAAAATACCTCCTCCAGGTTCTTGACGTGGTCTTCAAATGATCTTCCAACCACGATAATGTCGTTAAGATACACCAGGCACGTTTTCCATGAAAGCCCTTTTAACACTGTTTCCATTAATCTATCAAACGTCGCTGGAGCATTACACAACCCAAACGGCATCACCGTGAATTGATAGATAAAGTCCTGAGCCGATGGTAAAAGCAGTTTTTTCTCGGTCTTCTTTAGCAAGTTACACCTGCCAATAACCGCTCTTCAAGTCCAGGGTGGCAAACATTTTCGATCCAGCCAACGTATCTAGGGTATCGTCTATTTTTGGAAGGGGATAGCTGCCTTTCTTTGTAGCGTGGTTTAATTGCCGATAGTCCACGCAAAATCGGGTCGAACCATCTTTATTTTTAACCAAGACAACTGGAGAAGCCCAAGGGCTATTGGATGGTTCAATAACACTTCTTCCTCCATCTCGCCGACTATCCTGTCGGCTTCTTCTCTTTTAGCTAGGGGTAGTCTTCTCGCCGACTGTCGAATAGGTTGAGCGTCCCCAGTATTAATTTTATGTTTCACCAGATCAGTTCGTCCTCTTTTGCCATTCCCTACATCGAAGATATCCTGATAGTTTCTAACGATGTCCCTCAATTTTGCTCTCTGGTTGGGTTTCACATTCTTAGATGATTCGGTGATGAGTCTTTCCAGTTCCTCAGATAGTTTACCTGGTGGTATTTCTGCATGCTGTGTGCTTCTGACTACAGAGGAAACCGTTGAACAATGGCCCAAAGTTGTTCCTTTCTTTAGCACAACCGAGTAATGATTAAGGTTCATTACTGGCACAATCTCCCTGGCACGAAACAGAGTGTTCCCCAGTGCGACTCCTCTGCCTACATTTCCGTCGTTAAGTTCGGGATCAAACATCCTTACTGTTCCAGCTTTAGCTTTTCCATCTAAGCAAGCATATATAATGATTTCAGCTCTTTCCGGAACAATTGACATCCTTTGCTAAGATGGCTCGAAGCATTATGTCATCTTTTCCATGAAGCACCACTTCTTGGTCATTCACTCGCAGAATTCCATGTTTAACTGGAACCCCTTGGAGCTCGTGACATCCATTCTAATGATTACTTCGTCTTCGATGTCTCCCACTAATGCCCGATGTAGGAAGGTTGTGTTTCCCAAGGTCATTTCAACCTCTATTTCCCCATGGACTTTCGCTGCTTCTCCTGTCGCTGTTCGCAGTTGCCATTTTGTTGGTTTATCATCGTCTCTAAAACGATGTTGGGCCTTATAACTGTTTTTGTCGCACCTGTATCCAGCAGCATTGCACATTGCTTCTGATTGATAAAGCCATCTACAAAGACACTGTTAACTTGGTTGCGTAGCGAAGCGAGATATGCGTAGATAGTTGGGGCTTGTTGGCTACAGGTCGACGATGGCCCCTTCACATCGACCCTCTTTAGTTTTCCGACGAGGAAGTCGGGCCTCCGTTGCTCTCCTTGCAACGAACGACTCCTTATGTGTCCCTACCTTACCACATTTCCAACATCTCAGTTGTCTTTTCTCGGTAAGGACTTTCTCTATTATCTTGCTTACAGAGACTTCGTCGTTTCCGCCATCGTCGGATTCTCCGTCAACGATTCGTACTCTGGCTGGACCTCTGCAGGTATTTTTCGCAGCCTCGAATTCCAAAGCTCGAGCCAGTGCATCCACTAATTGAGTCGGTCGAGCTAACGTCAACGCTTGCCTGGCTTCCTTGTTCCGAAGTCCATCCAAAAACGCTTGCACTGCTAACCTTTCTATCACATTTTCCGGTGTGGCTGGATAGGCAAGGCGAACCAGACGGGCAATATCGGCTTCAAACTCTTGTAGCGATTCATTAGATTTCTGATGACGATTTTTTTAGTTGGGAGTGGTACACGTGCTCCAAATGGGTCTGTCCATATCTCAGTTCTAAGTGTTTAACCAGTTGTTCGTAGTCTTCTTGCTCCGAGGTATTCAATGTTTGCAAAATATCTGTAGCATCCCCTCTTAGGGCGAGGGTTAATGCTATTGCTTTTTCCTCTGCTGACCATCCGTTTAGTTTAGCTGCAGCCTCGAATTGGCGACGATAGTTAGTCCATGACGATTTCCCATCAAATTGTGGAGGTTTCATTTTGTGTCTTGCTCCTTCGAGGCCAATTTTCGAATCCACTACCTCTGTACTGTTTCTGCTTATGGTTTTTGATTGGGTTTCTCCCCTTTGTATCGAGACTACTTCTTCTTTTATTTTCCTCATCTCACCCTCCATTATCTGTTTTAGTTCCTCTACCCGCGTTTCGTTCGCGAGAGTCTTCTGGTTGAGCTCTTCGACCATTGTCTGCTTTAGCTCTTCCATCCGAGCTTCATTCTGGACTATTTTCTCTTCTAGCATTTCTGAATTTTCCTGAACCATGCTTTTCAAATTTTCTTCTGTGGATTGAGCATTTTCGAGTAATTTCTGCAGCTTATCTTCCAAAGACTTCGAATTTTCTAGTAATTTGACTACTAATTTGTCTTCTAGGGTTTTAGAATTTTCTAGCAGTTGGTCTTCTAGGGCTTTAGAATTTTCTTGTAATTTGTCTACTAATTTACCTTCTAGAGTTTTAGAATTATCTTGTAATGTTTGCAGTTTATCCTCTAAAGTCTTTGAATTTTCTTCCATTTTCTTTAATAGCATTCTCATATCCCCATTACCAGAAACTTCAAACAAATATGTATCGTGATCGTTACCTTCATTTATTAGGGCATCTCGTAGCCGTTGTATTAATTCACTTTTCTTCCCACTAATTTCTAAATCCCTTTCCTCAAGTTCTTTTTTTAAGTCCGCCACTTTCAATTGGTCCAAACTCACTGTTTTATACATTGTTAGTTTATTTATTTTCCACTTCTAAAAGTTCCACAAATTCACCCCACACCTGACTCCACTGCATGTTGTTAT
The DNA here is from genome assembly GCA_034190945.1 of Octodonta nipae. NCBI lineage: Eukaryota > Metazoa > Arthropoda > Insecta > Coleoptera > Chrysomelidae > Octodonta > Octodonta nipae. Next base: position 46,699,725 of record CM067218.1, on the reverse strand, counting down.
TTTCACACACAGTTCAGTTCTTGGATTTATTTAAAAACACAGTCCAACTCCCTCTAATTTATTTCCACTACTTTTACACAACTTATATTCACAGAAACTACTATTTACATTTTCTCTTAACTGTTCAATAAGACCGTCGAAAACTGAATGCCTCCTATCGACAGCTGTTCATATTTAAATACTTCTCTGAGAATTGTCTGGTATGTCCACGAACCATCGGGAAACTCTTTCATGTTCTGGAAGCTTTAAGGGAATTCCCAGTAACGGCAGCGGTCGGCTTGTTGAGAGATGAAGCATTTCGGATTCCCAGAAGTACCGGAATAATGTCGCTTCCACGAATTGGTTGATGGCCGATTGCACCAGCTGTCGGATGAATTATCGTAACAGTACTATCAGGACAGAACAAAAAGGAGTCGATAGTCCATTAGGTTTTCCTGACAGGTGCCCACTTCGCCAATAAATAGTGTTGACCATGTACGACATAAAGTGAGTTGAGTTCGGAAATATATGCCGTGAAACCATCTGAAGACTGAAGGAAACTAATTGGTGACTTCAGAGGCTGTTGTACTTTGGAATTGATCAGATAAAAGGTACATGATCCAGCTTTATCTTTTGGTGAAAGTTAATAAGCTATACCACAAAACCTTTGGATTCAGTATAGGTTGTGCCGAAAGCGTACAAGAAGGTAAGGAGGACAATACGATCGATTCTGAACCTAGAAATGAAATCAGTAATAATAATGTTACCTGTCAAACGGCTGAGTTGATTATGTACACTGCAAATCAATTATGCGCTACTTACAACGTGAGCAAAAATGTTTAGTACTGATCAATGGAAAATTTTGTTGTATGTGCGTGTTATCAAGTGAGTGAATTATACCGGTAAGCTTGAAGACCTTGTTGAAAATGTATTTCTTATCCTAATGGTTAAATTCAGTTCACAGGCGAAGAACGAATTTCACAATACACTTCCTTACTTCAAATGTTTCGTGGACCATAAGTCCTTTTATATCTATAACAAATTTATTTATTTTCGTATAATCACCCTCATGGAGATCAGTAATTGTAAAATCTATATATAAATAGGCAACCGAGTGAAATAGCTTTTTGCCCTCTCTTTCTAGGCTTGGCACGATATTTGTGCATTGCTGGCTACCACCAGGAAGTACAAGCTCTACGATTAGATTGGTTGACAGTGACAGGCTAACGCTCTTTCGCGCTTTCAGACCATACAAAGACTATCTAGAATAGTTCAGCATAAAGCTTTGTTATTGTTTAGTGGTAAAATAGTCAATGTAGTAGATCAGTATTGATTTTTTGGACCCGTTGCAGTAACTTTCATATTAAATATGCTGTTTTTAATTATTTGATTAATATATTATTATCAAAATCTTCCCGAAGGTGTTGTATAAAAAATTATCAGTCAGCGGACAATAGAGAATGTATTAGATATTGAAGTTCTCATAGGGTTGTTTTCTTTAATATTCATGAACTCGATTGAAACCGCAAATGACGAAAACTTTTAAGTTGCAAAGAACAATAATCCAATTATTATATCGAACATTTTGCCAGGAGCGGTTCCAGCCAAAAATTTGGGAGTTCATTCATTTGTCAAAAATATTTCGAACACCGGTATTACATTTTTTTTTCTTTTTATTTAAATAGATTTGTCAATATGACTGAACAATTGTGGTCATTACATGTATTTCTCCGATTTCTTCACAACTTTGTTTCTTATAAAAATATATTTTTTACAATTTCATGAAATAGGGTCGGATTTCTACCACTGGGCGACCACTAGTCTATATATAAATAGGCAAAGACAAAACGGTTAGGTACCATTTTCTCCTCTGTCTGTCAACCGATTTTCTTTATTTTTGTTTTGTTTAGTAGCAATTGACGACCTTCAGTGCAGAATGCTAAAATTTATTTTTAATATTGATTCATTCATTAAATAAAATATAATAAAAACATTACTTAAGTCCATACTATCAATACCAAACAGATAAAAGTAACAGTGTCGCCAGACTGCTTGGAGAGAAAATCATTTGATGGATTGATTCGAATGTGAAAGATGAATTAAATTAAACTAATAAGTAACAAATTTTGACCCGTTCCTAAAGTTATTCTACATCGTTATGCTATTGAAATAGAACCCAGAAAAATTTATATTACATTATAATGGTCATTCATTGGGCTGTTGCAAGTTTGCAACTTTCATTGCTTTATAAATATGGTTTGTCACCGAAAATAAGAATTATGCAGTTGATTTCTGATAATATTTTATTAATTTTAATGTTATACTTCCAATTTAAAGATTCTTTTAATTTTAACCGTATAATTTTCATATAATTTGAATAAGATGAAAAAACTGTAAATTAATGCACCGATTGTAATATTCAAGACAAATAGTCAGATCTGGCAGCCCTGAACTCATGACTATCCTTGATGTGGCGCCTTGATTTGAATTTTGACATTTCACAACAGTGTTTGGTGTAACATTATTATAGCATGATGGTAAAGTTGTAAATTCAATGTGTAAAGTTCAAGATTTCAACTTCATTCAGTGCGAAAAGTTTTTAACAAATGTGAGTATTACTTATTTATCATTAATTAATAGCATGTGCTTATATTTCTTTATATTTTCCATACAAAACAGAAATAGTCATTGCTCACTATGTGTTTCATTTAAGTTAATGAAATTATATTGAATCTTAAGATTTTGGTTTATTAATATGCACTTATGTTTTGTAGTTATTTGGAATGTAATAGTAGGTATAATACCTTCATACTAACCTTGGAGTTGCTGATTTCATTTTCTGCTTATGAGATGAAATCGTTAACTGTGAAATGCCAGAATGAAATTTTTTTGAAAAATGTAGGTATTAACTAATGTTTTAAATATTACATTTAATATTAATTTATTATTTAATATAATGTTAATATTTTTAAAAGGATTTATTTTTTTATGTTAAAAATTATGACTACATATTTGATATTTAAAGACCGAATCTTTCAATTATTTTTAGGAAGGGAATCAATTAGTTACTGTTTTGTGTTCATGCATTCTACCTAAATATAATATAAGTAAATTCAATGCATTTACTGATTTGTCATGGTAAGTTGGGAACATACGTCTATTCTACAAAGAAATAAATTTTTATTGAACATATTTTTTCTTCTAAAACGGTCAAACTATCGAGTAATTATATATGGAAGAAGCGTTACCTGCTGTTAAATCATGTAGAGACCATCTTTGATAGTTCAGTATCACACGTTGTTTATTGTTCAGTAATAAAATAGTCAATGTAGTAGATCAATATTGATTTTAAGGACAAGTAGCAACTTTCCATTTTAATTATTCTGTAGGTTTTTGTTGTGAATTTAATTATTTTATTACTACATTATTGTCACAATCTTCCGAAGGTGTGGTGTAACAAATTGACAAACAGTGGAAAACAGAAAATATATATTAAAGATTGTAGTTTTTATAAGGTTTTTGGACATATATATGTTTTTATTTTATGAAATCGATTGAAACTGCAAATAACAAAAACTAATAAGTTACAAAGTGCAATCCCACCAAAAATGGGGGGGTCACGCATTTTTCAAAATTATTTGGATTACCTATATATTTGATTAAATTCTCATATATTTTTTATTTTAAAATATTTGTCAATGTGACATGAACAGTTTGGGGGGGGGGGGGGAGGGATTTCATGACGTCTTATTCTCCGGTTTCTCCTCCACTTTATTTCTGATAGACACATACTGTTGATAAACGAAAAGCAATAATGATCACAATTTGATGAAATTTCATATAGGGTCGAATTTCGTCCACTGAGCGACCACTAGTCTATATGTAAATAGCAAAGACAGAACGGTTCGGTACCATTTTCTCCTCTGTCCCCAAACCGATTTGCTTTATCTATCTTGTGTTTAGTAGCTCGGACGACCTTCAGTGCAGAATGATACAATTAACTTATAATATTGGTTCACTTATTACTTTACATTTACATCCATACTGTCAATGCCAAACAGTGCCGCCAGATTGGTTGGAGAGAAAATCATAAGATAAGTTGACCCCAATGTGGAAGGCAAACTAAATTAAATGTAAAACTAAACGATTTGGCTCTTCACTAAAGTTACCGTATATAGCGATGCTATTGAAATAGAACCAACGAAAAATTATAATACATAATTATCGCCGTTTATTGGGCGCTTCTAAGTTAGCAGTTTGCAACTTTCATTGCATTGTAACCATGGCATGTCAATTAAAATCAGAATTATGTTGCACCTGAATTTATTTCTGATAAAATCTTATTAATTTTAAACTTATTCTTTCAATTTAGTCCTTTAATTTTTGTCGGATAACTTTCATTAAATTAACTAATATTACAAAAAATCGTGAAACTATGCACAAATTCACGATAAATAGGTAGATCTGGCAACACTGAATTAAATACTTTTTAGGAAGTCGGTGCCAAGCTAAAGTGAAACTATTTTGGGAAGTACATACCGACTTCAAAAAGAAGCAGATTCTCAATTCGTCTGTATCTATGTTTTTTTATGTGTGTTCACCGATTACTCGGAAACGACTAGAGGAATTTCGACTATTTTACTGGATCCTGTTTGGGGGATAGCGAAGTGGTCCAATATTTTTTTCATTAAAATAGCTTTTACCGTTTCTTAGAAAATGGGGAAAAACTATTTTTACCTATTCTCATGTGGTGAGCCTTGGTGGAGGAGCCGATATTATTAAAATTTGAAAAATTTTATTCGGAATGTGGGACAAATTGAAAAGAGATTGAATTAGTTACGTGATATGTCAAAGTGGTCAGAAATTTTTTTCAAATAGCACGGCTTGTATCGTTTCTTATAGAATGGAGAAAAACTTTTTACCTATTCTCTTATTATATTCTATGTGTTGGTGGAGTCGCCGGTGTTATAATCTTTGATGGAGATACTGGTATTAACTATTGGGAAATTGGGGTAAATAAGATGAATTAATCAAAATAAGTGTCAGTTAATATGTATATATAGTGTGTATTCATAAATCAAACGATTTCTTTTTATTCATAATTGTAAGAGAAAAAAGTTATTCTTCACAAACAGATTTTTTACATGGTCTAAAACAGTAATCATTACAAGTCAATTTTTTATTAACTGTAGACACGGTTTGTCTTCAAAGAGGACTTTTGGTTACAAATTAAAGTATCTTCATTTCTGTTAAGATGTAAAATTGTTATCAAATAGAAGTAATCTAATACTATAATACGAACAAGGTTTGATTATATATTTTATATTATTTAAAACACAAGTCACTTTTAAAAAAAATTGATTTAATTAATACACAAAACAATAGTTGAAAAATACAAAATATAAAAGTTACTTGGATGAAATGAACTATCTTAATGACCGCCGTGGGATGGCAAGTCTAGCATTTATAACATTTACTTTGCTGAATTGCATTCCCACGGTTTCAAAGAATTCGACGGATCCGAAGGAAGCTGTCAGCGAAATACGATACTTGATAACGTACACGTGCATAATATTCTCATCTAACAGCTCCCCTTTACAAAGAAAAGTTGAAGGTGTAACTTCAACTTTTGGTTTAAACCGGACAATTATTTTCGGTTTCGTCGGCGGGGTCTTCTATTACTGGTCGGAGTTTGGGAATCCATCTGGATAGGGTTTTCTGGAGATTCTGGGGGTTTCCTGGGCTGGAATCTGCTCCCTTAGATTTCTTTATTCTTTTCGCTACTTTGTAGAAGGTAAATGCAGCTGCCGCTGCTACGATGGTGGTTACGGTTGCATACGTAAACCAGGATATATTTTTGGTGACGAAGGGTTGGTTGATGAGGTCGTCTAGATCTCTAGAATATTGATTCAGCTTGTTGTTGGCTACGCTGAGTTCTTCTAAGTTGAGATTATCTAATTTAAGGGGTTTAAGTTCTGGTATTGCTGGTTTTTGGGGGTGAGCATTGCAGTAGTTGTACGGAACTAAAACTGGGTGTGAATTGTCTGTAACTTTACTTATTTTCATGGGTTCGGCTTGAATTTTAGTAATTCCCACAAAGGCACTACAGTCTGTTTGTAGTTGAATGACTGAATTGGTTTTTAGCACGATAGTTTTTGAATCGATTCCCGCACAACTAAAAGTTACATGTATAGGTTCGGAAACGATCACTAACCACGAGTTCGATTCTAGTCTTTGGATGTTGTACCCTTCGGAAAACACTACGGCATTCTGGCAGTTTTCCGGGACACTATGGATGTTCTTAAGGAGTTGAGCCTCACAGGGTGCATTTGATTCTATTGGGTAGGCATATAGTTTACAGCACAGCTTTTGATTTGGAGTTAATCGCTTGCATGGCCTTAAGTCTTTGATCGGTATGTACATTAGAGAGTCGTCGTTCCGCGCAATATATTTTTGTGTAAATGATAGAATATGGTGAAAACCAGTTCTATCGTCTAAAATTGGGATTGGGTATAGGTGGTAAGCGGTATATAGTTGCTGCTCAACGAGAGGGATTTTTAATATGAATACTAAATCAGAGTGAGTTTGAAAAGCCTCTAATTCTATAATTTCCAGATATTGGGCGACGCTTGAAAGGCGAACTGGCAACGGCAGATTATTCTTAACAAGATTCTGTGAAATTTCCTGTAAGGATGTTATTAAATGATAGGGTGAAATGATTGATGCATGAATTATTTTTAGTCTAGCAAATGTTATTGAGTTTAAAATGTCGTTAAGGTTACCTTCGAGAAATATATAACTTGCCATTAGGTTTTTGCAGATCTCGAGAAACTATTGATTGGCTTCGATAACAGAGATGCTATCGTTAAGGATGTGAATGGCTAAATCGATAGTATTTATATCTTCGTTAAATGTTTTCTCGTCAAATTGTAATTTTTGAATGGTCTCATTGAAATTTTTGATGATTGAAGTTGTTACGCTCATTTGGTTCTTTAGAAGATTTTCTATCTGTAGTTGTCCCTGGTTAAGTCTATGTTTATAGCTATTTGAAAATTTTGTCCAGATATTTCTGCGTCAGAAGAGGGTTCAGAATATTTATATTCATATTTTTCATAATTTTGATTTTGGGGGTAGCCCATGTAGTTATTTAGGGCTTGGGTGTCAGGATCAGAATAATCGTCTTGGTAATAATTAGATTCGTCAGGGTTGTCAAATTGGTCGTTTGTATAGTCATATGAATAGTTATATGTATCAGTTTGGTTGAGGTGGTGAGTTTTGGGTTGTTGTTTTTGTAGAAATTTGGATTTGGGGAAAAAGCGTTGCGAGGACCAGGATTTTCTCCACTTGTTGAGGGACGATTTTGCTGGGCGAAGTTTGGTCTAGTTTGGTTAACATTTTGTTGAGGCGGGTTAGGCCGAAACTGTTGGTAATTGTTATTGTTAAAGTTTCTGTTTGGTTGTTGTTGTCTCAGACGCGTTAGGCATTCGTTAAAAGTATGCCCTAAACGTTTACAAAATGAACATTGTTTGGACAAAGTTACTGGGTTGGGTCTTTTTTGTTGTTATTGTTGTATTTGTTGATTACGGGTGTTAAGAAATTTCTGATTTTCTAGATGGCTTAGCTGAAGTTCCCTTTTTATTCGGGAAACTGCGGTTATAATATTTATCGGATCGCTTGCTCGTAAAATCTGTCCTATTTTCGGTTCTAGGCCCGTTAGGAGGCTATTAAGAGCCATGGATTCTAGAAGAGATATATGTGCTTGTTTTTCTTTAGCGGTTAAATTTTGTTTATTAATCGCCGCATACATTTTGGCTTCGTGAGTTTGGAGTCTGGCAGCAAAGGTAAGAGGTGATTCATTCGGTATCTGCCTCATTCGTTGCAGATCCTGGATTAATGAGGAATTATCTCTGGTATCACCAAAGTGGTTTTCTAGGAGCGATTTGATATCGTCCCAGGTGGGTGGATTGCGTGAGTTAACAAGTTCGGCGGCACGGCCTCTTAACTTGTTTTTAATATGTAAAGTTAGTAACGTGGATTGGTTGTCAACAGCCATACTATATGCTGTCGTACATGAGCTGATAAACGTATTCAGGAAAATCGGGTTACCATCATATTCGGGAATAATAGAGAAAATCTCAGAGATCTTGTATGGTTCTACCGTTCCCTGGCGTGTTTCAGGCATGGTTATTTATAGTTATTTAGATATAAAATGAAATCGAGTGAAAAATTTTTACGTAAAATTTAAATGGAAAAAATAGTAGATTAAGGCGAGTAGTGAATATAATTTTAAATTACCTGCCGGAAGATACGAAATATGCAAGCATATATAAAGTGCAAATAAAATATCTGAATATGTATAGCAATGAAATCAGCAATGATAAAATTTAAATTTCAAATATCCCTTAAATAAATATCAAGTATATTGGTAAATACAAAAGGCAACAATAATTGGTGATAGATTCCGAAGTGGTTGAAAATTTGCTTTAAAGGTAAGGAAAATGTCTTATTAACTTTAAACGATTGAACTGATATTACGATTTAAAAGTAAAAATTAAAGAGCAACGTGGGCATTAAGTTTCAAACAATTATTGTACATACGTAAATGCTCTTAGCATGGACTGTTCTGCTCAGCGATGACTGGTTAGCTCAGTGCGTGTTCCTGGTCAGCTATCTTACAGTTATGTCCTGGTCGGAAAGTCCTCGTTCACAAGAATTTAGGAATTGCCACGTTTAGTTAGTCTTCTTCCTTGATCCTTGTTCTAAACGTGTTGAACGAATCCTACTGACTGCGCCATTTTTATATTATTTAAAACACAAGTCACTTTTTAAAAAAAATGATTTAATTAATACACAAAACAATAGTTGAAAAATATAATATATAAAAGTTACTTGGATGAAATGAACTATCATAATGACTGCCGTGGGATGGCAAGTCTCGCATTTATAACATTTACTTTGCTGAATTGCATTCCCACGGTTTCAACGAATTCAACGGATCCGAAGGAAGCTGTCAGCGAAATACGATACTTGATAACGTACACGTGCATAATATTCTCATCTAACATATATATATATATATATATATATATATATATATATATATATATATATGTATATATGTAATTGAGTTGTGGAAAAACGGCTCTAAGGATTTCGATGAAATTTTTCCAATTAGAAGTTTCAATGGATAGAAATCGATTGGTGATTGTCTCAGATCTGGGATAAATCGTTTTGCTGAGAAATTAAATAATTTAAAAAATTATTGACATTTTGCTTTGTAATTTAAAGGTGTTCAATACAGGGTGATTTGGTAACCTACGTTAGAGTGAGATCCGTCTTGTAAAAATTCTTTCAATACAGGGTAATTTTAGAGTGAAACTGCTCTTGTAATCATTTTTCAATACAAATTGTATTTGTATGTTCCAAACAAGTAACTATTTAATGCCTCCCTCATATTTTCCTAGCATTATATTTTTACACCTGGAGATTCCAAGTTTTCAAAGTGATAAAATTGCCAAGGCAGGCGATTTTTGGATGAGTAAAATCTTATGTGTTTGCATATTAATTTCACGCATAAAAATATAAATTTGTGGTGTAAAGATATAATTATATAGAGTAGTTATTAATATGTTAGGTGATCCATAAGATTTGCTATGCAAGATGGTGAAAATATAGCATCGAATGTAATTATAGTATACAGAATGGTTAGAAAAAAGCAAGGAAAAATAATTATTTAAGATAGCTCATAGCAGTTGGAAATTAATGATAGCTGACATACAGGGCGGAGTACAAATATTGTTATGAAGAATGGTTAAAAAAATGTTAATAGTATGTTACAGCTGCTGGATAACTCATTAGCAATTACATTTACAGGGCGGTTGCAATATAGGATGTACTGGAATTATAATTATGCATGGTGGTTCAAAAAAATATGACAATAGGTGGATAAAAGCAAATGCATATACAAGGTAGTTAAAACATATTGTGGTGTGAAATTATAGTTATACAGTGTGACTTAAAATGTGTTGCACAAAAATATTATATTTGAAAGCCTATAAAAAGTATTATATATACGGTGGACCGGAATTATAGTTATACAATATAGGGCGAAGTAGAATTACAGTTACAGAGTGTTGTCAAAAGATTTTAGAAAGTGTGTGTAGAGTGGCATTTACAGGATGATTAGAATATGGTATTGAGTAGAATATCAGTTATACAGGGTGATTAAAAAATATATGACAAAAATGTTTAATGGGTTTCCCACAAACAGTTGCATATATAGGGTGGTTGAAATATAGGGTGGAATAGAATTGTAGTAACACCATGTATTAAAAAAATTTTGGGAAATAAGATTATATTAGATTGATGATGAAACCTTGAATTTACGAGTGAAGCTTGATCACCCAGGTACTTATAATTTAAAAATGCATCTACCTACGCTATTGCACTAAAAGTTGTATAATAAGTATTTCTTTAACTTTTCACAGCTATTAAACTATTGCATCACTGAAAATTGTAAAATAAATACATTTTAAAAAAAACTAAACCGGAAATTAACTAAAAAGCATGAAATAATATTTTGCTACAATTAAATACTTTTTATGAAGTCGGTGCCAATTTGAACAGCGAAGTTGCGAAGTATAACTTATCAATGTACCTCACAAAGTATTTTCACTTTCGCTTGGCACGGACTTCATAAAAAGTATTTAATTGTAACAAAATATTATTTCATGCTTTTTAGTTAATTTTCTTTTGAAGTCGGTTTTTGTTTTTTTTAAAATGTATTTATTAATTTATTATACCCCATACGGCGAACAATTTTTTTTTCCGTTTTTTAATACTAGCGACTCCACCAAAGTTTACTGTATAGGAAAGTCGATAAAAAAAGTAGTTCCCGTTATTGAAAAACATATGGGACCACTTCGTGATCCTGCGGAACAGGATCCAGTGTAAACGGTCGAAATTCCGTGAGTCGTTTGGAGGGTGTTCAAGTATTACGTAAGGACTATAGGGGGACGGGGGTTGGTCTTCGCTTTACTTATTTTTTATATTTTTGATGATATTGGTGATAAGAGTTTTGCTTACTTTTGCTGACAAGGGGGAGGGGAAGGGGTAAATAATTGTAATAAATTTGCTTACGTAATACTTGAGCGGCCTCTTGCGAGTATCGCTGAACAAACATAAAAAAATAAAAAAACTTAAAAACAGACGATTTGAGATTCTCCTGATTTTTGAAGTCGGTTTTATCTACTCTTATCAAGCGCATTGTGAGGCAACTCACCGTTTTTTTTAATATCTACCAATGATGACATATGACTGAACATTTTTATTAACTTGCATTCTTGTCTATCTGTCTATTGGGTTTGCAATGTTCAATCGATATTGAATTAACTTTCTGCTAGAGAAATTTCAAATATAACTAAGGCGAGAAATAGGAATACGAATTTACGGAGATCGGAAAACATGCTCAGAATAGGTCTCTAGAAGATCAAAACTCTAAACACCAGAAAAAAGAAATCAACAATGATTTCCAGATTGAAAACAGACATATGCGTTCTAAAAGAAACAAGAAAAAGGGAAAACGCGAAGTAAAGCTAGACAAGTGCTTAATGACCTAAAGTGCAGTAGCAAAAACAGTAAGAGCCAAAGAAGGCGTGATTATACTAGCCCAGAAAAGTTAGAATTTATGCACCCAAAAATAACAGAGAAGTAAAATCAGAGAACACTTTTATGAAGATCTTAAGCATATAATAAACCGGATTCCAGAAAATGATTAAATGATCATCTTGGTAGACAGATTGGGCAATGATATCAAAGCAGCAATGATATAACGATTTAATGAAGGCGTCATAAATGAAAACATAGATCTGCTAACGACCGCCTGCAGCAAGAAAAATATAAAGAAGAGAAAAAAAGCTCATTTAGAGTAACCATCGTGGAAAAATACTAAAAAAACTACAAAAAAATTAAAAAACGAATATTGGGAATGATTGTAGAAAGTTTTGGACCGGACTTTTACGGCTTGGTGCAAGAAATATAATGGTTTATAAGGGAACAAAGAGCAGAAACCAAGAAATTACATACACATACAGAAGACTGTATAGATTACTTTAAAAATTAAGTGCAGAAGACAAACTCACGCTGACAGAACCAGAGACAGCAGAAATTACTTTCAAGGCAATAATGAATGCATCGGAAGTTGAGGAAGGCTAAAAAACTGTAAGGCTTCAAGAAATTGTCAAATAGCAAATTAACTGCTAAAATACGTCGGAACAAAAATGACGGACAAAATAACAGCTTTCCCGGAGGAATGAAAACGAAACATATTAATGTTACTGTTTCAGAAAGAAGACCCAAATAACCGAAAAAATATTGAGGAATAAACATATTGAATATCACTTTAAAACTAACAACAAAAATAGAGGGGATTCACCAGAACATAACGCTGGGAGGAGGACAACAGGGTTCCCGCAGCGGTGGATTGCGCACAAATGCAGTTTTTGTGATAAGACAAATTAGCAATAAAGCTATTGATTACAAGGAACTGGCCATCATTTGTTTTATCGTCTTACAAAAAGCTTTCTATAGAGTAAGACATAATAGAGAAGATCCCTTAGACATCATCACAACCATTTATAAACATACCAAAATAGAAGCTAGGAAAGATGGGAGACTAACAGACCCAGCAGAGGTTGGAACGGGAATCAGACATGGAGACTTGTTGAGTCCGTTATTATTCAACCTAATAATGGAAGTAAGAAGAAATGTCAGCTAACGAACAAACAAATAAATCAAAATGCTCTGCTATATAGACAACGCAGAACTCACAGCAAAAAAAGCATGAATATCTTAATAAAAAAAATCAAAGGTAACTAGCAAAGATCCAGGTCTCGTCAGATGTAAGATAGAAATCGACATGCTTGCATTTAATAGCTAACTTTATTGTCCGTTTTCGATTATTCTCCTATCATATTTATATTAATAACGCTAACGACTTCTAGAAATAGAAATCTACGGCATAAGTATAGAGCAAACTATGGAACTCAAATACATGAGGATTACAATATCCAGCTATGGAGAAATAGGGAAAAATCAAACCTCTGATTGCAAAAAAAAAACAGACAATGCAGCAGGATGTTTAACGAATACAATGTGGAGAAAGAAAAAGATTAAAAGGGAATTAAAGTCGAGAAAATATAAAGCAACGATACCAGCAATATTGACGTATACAGCCGACATAAGACCTGACATCTCGGACACACACACCCTTTGCTCGAGCCCAGGGTCTGGATTTGCCCTTCAGAAAATTACTGAGGAAACTTCCAGCTCCCTTGCCATCCACCCCCTGAGAAGCAACTCAGGTCCTCACGCTTACGCAGTTTTCCTTCTGCATATTCGCTGTCTTCTTGTTGGGATAGCTTGGCTTTGGTTTGTTTCCGTTGCTTCACCTTATTGGTAGTATAGCAATTGTCTTCTTTGCGATTCGTTGCTCATTTTTTGCTATGATATATAGCGTATTTTACCCTTCTGTGGACGTGCACGTTGTCTTTTGGTGGGTGTGTGTTCTTCTCGTCTCCTCTTTATTTAGTACGGTTGGTTTACCCCCCTCCTCGGGGTCCCCTTCTTGTCTCCTGAAAAATAGAATGTTATGTACTTCATTTTATATTCACCTGTCTTCTACTGTCGGACACAAAGAATGTTGGAACTCGTCGAGATGAAAATAATAAGAAGAATAACTGGAAAAAAGTTGAAAGATTGTAATAAGACGTAATGAACTCATAAGAATATGCAATGTGGAGTAAATAAACGAATAGACATTTAACAGAAAAATAGTGAGACAAATAGCAGGGTAGTTAGGGTAGCCAGAGATAAATCACCACTACAAAGGAGCAGCTTAGGCCGACCACGCAAAAGCCCTAATGGCAATAAAAATAAAGGTCTATTTCATTTTATAACAGGCAGACCTGCATAAGAAATAGAACAGAAGAAGAAGTAGAATTTTTAATAGTGCATTTTTTGTAGGATTTATAAAGAAAAACAGAGCGCACGCAATAAATAATAGCAAGGGGTGAAAGAATAATTCACATAGTAGTTCATAACAGTGACTTAGTTGAACTATTCATATCTCATCTGTTGCATGATCATTTGTATGTTTTTCGCTTCAAGTCTTATAAGAAATTTCATAGCTATTAGAAATTCACAATCATAAATCAGGGCAGTTTGTATTTTGTATGTATTGGGTTATAAGTTTTAGTGCATTTTAAATATTTGATATATTATGTTTTTCTTTAAATAATTATTTTAACCATTGAATTCAACAAGTTTAACCAACCATATTTGATAAATATACTTAAAATGTTACTTTATTGGGGAACTATTGTTTGAGTTTCACTAATTTTCTAGTGTGCTTCGTGGGCTGAATTCATTAACTGAGTTCGCTGCAAACTTAAAATTTTAGAGAAAAATTAAGCAAGAGATAAATTGTGCAAAACGGCGAAGAAAAATAACAAAAAACAAGCTGCAAAAAGATTTAAAAGGACAAAAGATAAGGTGACTCGACTAATTGAAGAACAAAAGAAAATTATTACAAAAACAAATTTAAAAATACAAAAAAGTCATAAATGAATTTCTGCACGCAAATATCAAAAAACAAAAGGAAATCATGTTAATAGATGAAAACACAAATTATGAAATAAGAATTAGAAGTATTGTATTAGTGTTTATGTGAATTTTTCGTCATTTGACACAATTAATTATACACATTACTTAAAAATGCAGAGCATCTTAGAGTGAGGGGGTCTCTAATCAGAGAAAAACGGAAATCATTAACAGTAAATGTGATACGCAGATAGTATTACGTAGAGTACCTCAAGGAGTACTAGGAGTTCTTCTGTATATTTTGTATGTCCAGGACTTCCAATTCCTGGTCTAGTCAGAAAATGACAAATTCCTTGCAGGTAATGATAAATGCAGATCTAAAAACCTTCCAAGATTGGACTCTTGAAAATCGGCTCTTTGTCAACATAGACAAAACGACCGATATGGATTTCCATCATAAGAACAAATAAGAAACTTTACTCACCATTCAATGTAACAACAAAACACTTAGCCAGGTACTTGAGACTATGTCTGAACTAACATGGCAAAACAACGTTGTTTATGTAAAATCAATAGTAATACCATCATCTAGTTCCCTAAGAAGGTACGGTGATGTCCTCAAAAGAGATGCAATATACCAAACATATTTTGCATTTATTAAGAGTAGACTCAGCTATTTAATAATTATATGGGCTCATTGTGCAATATTTTATCTTCACAAACTTCAGCATGTATAAAATATGTTTATCAAGTCAATATTTAGACTATACTGGAGAACACCAAACATAGAGGTATATCAACCACTAAAATTATACAATTTATATAATATAAGACAAACAGAACATAGCATACTGATCTCCAAGTTAGAAATGACACGCAATTTCAACACTCGACAAAACATACATCTCCAAATATATATCAGCAAAGAAACAACTCTACCAAGACTAGCTCAGTCAACACAAGAATAACAATGTACATTAGCATTCCAGAGAAAATCAAATCAGCTATAAGTATACACCTATTTAAGAGAACACTCAAAAATGAGGTTTTCAAATTGTCGATTACTCGATCGATTACTCAAGACCGTCGGAAGGAATTTGGATCGTTTATACTTTATTCTATTAAGGGGGATCTCGAAGTGGTCCCATATTTCTTTCAAGTACATACCGACTTTCTAATATGTAAACTTTGGTGGAGTTTGCGCCTAAGGCGGTGTACAGGACGTAACCACGGACCCACCTAATACTATAAGTAAATTTTATTAAAACATGCATAAGCAGTCATATTTGATATAAGAATAGCTTTTTCCTATTTTATTTAGCAAAATATTGGAGAGCATTTAAAACATGATAATCGATATGTCCATAGGTATCACTATCATTCAAAAAGCTATATCAATATGATAGTAGTCACGAAGCTCTCATATTACACTTATTACCAAATTAAAAAAAAGAGCGGCAGACACAATTTCTCTTAAAACAGTAACAATTATATAACACTCAGTGAGTAATCCAACAAATATTTAATGAAGAAAGGCTTCAAATGCTTCTTTTAGATTCAAGAAATAACTTAAAAAAGAAAATAACTGACTGGAAATAGATGAATCAAATCAAAATAAATATTAGGTAATCAACTCCAAGATGGAGCTTCTCAGGAGGTCTCTATAACTGTGTTCATAAGTTGGAATCAAACGGAAAACTTACTTATAAATAATATTTTAGAGAAAGTCAATCTTCAGTTTTTCAACTTTATACGAGTTTTGTCAGCAAATATATATGAAGTTTGCTTAAAAGTGAAGTACGTTTATTAATATTATATTTTCATGACGTCATTAATTTATATGACGTCATACACAATTAATTTAAATGCGAGCCACATATTTCATTATTGTTTGGAAAGAGCGGAAAATTTCAGGTCCGAATATGATTTTGACCATGACCTTGAACTTGACCTTCAAGGTGATTCCAAGATCAAAGTTTGTTTGAAAAATCAACCTATTATAGCCAAATTAGGTGTACGGGGAGTTTTTGACGTCGCTGATTTCGCAACTGAAATCAGTTTTTGTTCGAGAAACTGGTCCGCCCTCTTGGATTGCGAAAATCAGATTTTGACAATTGGCAATTTGAAAAAAATCAAACAACCTACTCCCAATTTGGTATACAAGGGTTTTCGACGTCAATGATTACGAATATGAAATCAGTTTTTGAAAATCAAAACAAGTAGTGGCCAAGATCAACATCAAATTTGTTTTTAATTTGGAATACCCTCTTTGAATCAGTCATCTTTCGGATGAGGATTAAAAACATTAATTACCGTTAATTGGTTGTACATCAATTGGTTACTTTTTTCAAAAAATTGGTCCGCCATCTTGGATTGTGAATTTTGAAAAACTAATATCAGATTCGAAATCAGCGATGTCGAAAACTCCCGAAGACCTAATTAAGCTATAATTGGTTGATTTTTAAAAAAAACTTTGATCTCGGAATCACCCGGAAGATCAAGTTCAAAGACATGGTCAAAGTCATATTCGGACATGAAATTTTCCGCTCTTTCCGAATCCTCAATGGAAAATGTGACTTCGCATTTAAAAAAATTGTGTATGACGTCATACAGACCACATTAATGACGTCACGAAAAATCTATTTATGTCATTTAGCTGTACGTCCTTTTGGATTATGATTTGTGTAACCCAAAAAATGGTACAAATGGCGTTCTTTTTACTTAATGACCAAGTTCACCTCTATTTTTGACAAGTTTACCCCTGACCGCCAGCTTGATGGTAACGCTCTAGGGAGACACCTCTCGGGAATTCGCTTAAATATATCACAATCTTGTATGCAGCCAATTTTGGAACGTTTACTCGATGATGAGCATGACCAAAAAATATTACCATTTTCACACCCTGTAACTATCCTCGGTTATCACTTCCACTGGGGCCTGTCTAGAAACGTGATGTAGTACAGGAATTGAACTTAATACTATACAATCTGTCCATTTTCAGGAGGACGAGCAAAATCCCTATCTATCTCTCCTACTAATAACGTAACGTAACTTTTCCCAATACACACTTATTTTGACGAAAAATATCAATTTTGCTTAAAATAAAGGACCTAACAGCTTTTAAAATATCTCAAATTGTTAACAAACTGTATTATAATTAAAAACTGCAACCAATTGTGCTGTATCACTAAAAATTGTATAATGCATATTTTTTAATGAAAAACCTGTTTTGGTATAAAATTTCATGGAGAAAACTATTAAATAAATGAAATTGGAGTTCAACCAATGAAAATGTCCGATAATTATCAGACCTAAAAAAAGATTTTCAGATCGTCTACAATACAGTGGATACACCTAAGTTCGAATCGAATGGGAAACTTTTTTATTGCATTTAAGTAATTAGATATAAAATGACTCTATTATATTTAATAGAAAACGATGTTGGTCAAAAAATGAATGTTGCTTAAAAACAAACAAAATATCCTATTTCTGGCAGTTCGTACCGAAAAAGATTTGAAAACTGCATCCAATTAAATCATTACAAAACTAAAAATTGTAAAATAAATAGTCTGTGCCAAGTTAAAGTGAGAATAATTAGGTTCATTAATGAGTTTTACTTTGCAACTTTGCCTTGCCACCGACTTCATAAAAAGTATTTAACTGTTTCAGGAAAAAAATAATTTATGCTGCTGTTTAGTTAACTTCTATTTTTGATGTTGGTTTTTGTTTCTTTTTTCATGTTATTTATATAATTATAATTAGTACTCCCACTGCAGAAATGATGAATGTTACCAACATTTGGCTGATGAAAGCTTATTATATATTATATATAATCCATTTGCGATGAATAACTGCTTTAGTTATTTTCTTTTTATCACAATATTACAATTCATGTGTATCTATTCAGTGGAAATAAATTAATCTATTTTTTATTACTTTAGTATATTAATTGATTAAAATATTGTATTGACAATAGAATAAATATATTCTGTATTTTAGTTCATCAGATTTAATATGATATAAAGAGATTTTTTGAAGTGTACAAATTTCTTTCGCCATATGGTTTAGTTTAATAGCAGTTTGCCCTCTAAAAGGTGATCTGTAATCAAAAAGCAGAAAACCACGAACATCGTATGAAATTACTTCAAAATAAACATGTTATAACAGACTGGCGCCGCTCCATGCAAACTACTTAACGCAGGTTTATATTATCGAATAAAAAACCTGTCCCGAAATCTGAGACGTATAATTGTCAGAATTATATGGCAGGACGGTTTTGTTTTCGGTCTGTCCAAAAAAGGAACAATTGTTTTTTTTTCTTCGGTTACACACATCAAAAATGTCATAACGTATTCTAGGACGTAATAAGGCTGCCTTTTGTTCCAGTAACTACGAGAATAAAATTATTAGTTATTATACGGATTACGTAATTTTGGAGTGTAGGTTATAATTTCAGTTTCTAGAAAAATATGTAAATTTTAATTATATTTGCTATTTCAAATGAAAAATGCAGTGAAAAATAAGTAAAAAATTTAAATATGATTATGAACAATGCGCATGGTGCCTGAGAATGGCGAATTATAAGGAGTCGCTTCCAAAGCGATATTTGTTAGGAAGAATTGTCCCGTAACTTGAAGGGAAAGCAGATGGACATAAGGACATTTTTTATTGTGATATTAGTTTTATTATTGATATGCATCCGTAAATGGTCCCTTGACGTTTTACTGGCGCCTCCGTCAGAAATTGTTAAATGGATTATTATTATTATTCAAAACCTAAAATGATGTGAATTGAAAATACGATAAAATTAAATAACAATAATGTTAATTAACAGAGTTAAAAAATGATCTAGGTTCTTAATTCCTCTGGATGGAATAAAGATTAATATTTTTATTATTAATTAAGAAAAGTTATTCTCCATAAAAGATTGACACGGTCTGTTACCTAAACTGAAACATGACATTTTAGTTTTTTCAATTGTATACGATGTTTTTCGTAATTTTCCGTAAAAGTAAACTACCATTACTTTTGGCAATATCTAAATTAGAAAAAATAATTCGAATTGCAAACTGTATCCAATTATATTACTTCATATAAGGTCCCATTTTAATTAAGTTATTACTGGACTTTGGGCTTCGAAGTTATACAACAAAACTCCTCTACTTCATGGGACAATTGTCTAACGAACTGTATTCATCAGATTTATTTGTTAAATGATCCTCTAAAGCCATAGTGTTTCTTAATTCATTTAACATATAAGCTCTCTATCTCATAATCAGGGGCGGATCCAGACACGTGTTTCCGGGGGGGGGGGGCGATTTCATGCTTCAGGTGGGGCGATCCTGTAGTAAATTTTCCAAAATATAATTTTAAACCCATATTTTTTGGACTATTACATTCGAAATGGTGGTTATGTGGTTTAAACCCATAGAAATGACCTACTTCTAGCCTCTTGGAGTTAAGATTACCTTTTTTAATAATTAATTTACTAACTTTGAGGCTCTCGGTGGGAGCGATCGCGAGCCAGAGAACTTTCATTTACAATTTTTCTGTGTCTGATATTTTTTTTCTAGGGGTTTCGATGTTTCATTTTTAATTTCAACTAGTCGTCTTTTCCTCTTTCGCAAAGCATCCAAAGTAACACTAAAAATAACAAAATAATTAAACTGAAAAAAATCGAAAAATAAAATAAAAGTAACTAAATAAATAGCAGGAAATGATATTTTTCTGCAACAAATAAATACTTAATTTCAACTCAGTGTTAAGTTTTTAATAATTAGGCAGTTATACTTTTGTGTACTATTTAATGCCCGACTTCAAAATAACTATTTAATTATTATTTTTTACCTTGCTAAACCACTTTAATTAGTTGTTGTTGAGAAAGATAGTGAAAAATATCGAAATGTATTGAACAGACAAGGTTTGGGAAATTTGTGTTGAAATTACTATCAGTTAATTGTATTAATGAATTTCAATGAAATATTGACCGAATAAATGCAGTAGTTAAGTTACTTTTGTGTATTTTTAGGGTTCCGTATATAGAATATGTGAAGAAATTTTGATTTTAGTGGTACCTCTGGTGGGGAAAATTAAAAGAAAAACGATCAGTCTCCCTGTTATCTCCGAAACTATTGACCCACTAAAACACCTCCATTGCCCTCTGGGTACATGGAGATATAACTTCAGGCACCCCGGCGTTTATACATTACCCTTCTAAGAGTTCACTCATGGTTAAGAATTATATTCCTTTGCGTTGTATAACGTTCCGCACGAAGTCGCTTATGTACCCTATAGGTATTGAGCCTAAAACTTTGAAAAAATAGGAAATATAGAACATTGCCCGAATTTACAAAAAAAATAAGGAGAAACCTGTCATTTTAATTTTGGGAGTAAATTATAGCATTAAATAAATTTTTTTTTTCAACGCATGATGTACCTAATACAAATGATGAAAGGGCTCATTCTGAGTAACTCAAATACATTTTTTCCATTTTTTTAAAATAATTAATAATTAGTTTAAAAGATATTAACAAAAATATATAAACATTACCCACTCCGTACCCTCCATTTCCGAAACAATAAGACCTAAAATTTTAAAAAAATTGGAGATATACCTAACCTATCCTAACCTGAATTTTAGCGGGAAAATAAGGTGATATCCCTAATTTTAATATTGGAGGGCAAATTACAGATTTAAATGGAAAATATAAAATTAAAATTGTTTCTAACCTATCATGTAATATATCCATATACTTAATACTGATATTCTGCTATCGCCCGTAAGCCGAAGGGTCCCCGACTAAGAGAGACAGCAGATTATACAGTAAGTATATGGGTGTTGCTGTACCTAAACCGTTTTGCGCAAGCGTTGCCAAGAATCTAACAGAGAGAAAACATAACCAACAACAGAAGAACCAATAGGGGCATTTTCGAACATGCACATATGACCCTAAGTACAGTGAAACGATATAGACATATAGATTCTGCTAGCAGTATATCAGTATTAAGTATATGAATATTTTTAAAATAAAGTAATTAAAAAGATATTAACAAAAATATTTAATAAAACACATTCCTCCCCTTATTTCCGAAACCATTTTCCTAAAATTTTGAGGAAAATTCATTTGATCTTTGTAGGATAAGTATGAAGAAATCTCTTATATTAATTTTGGCGGGTAATTATAGAATTAAAGGGAAAATAATAAATCATTCGTTTTAATGGATCATGTAATATATCAAATGAAAGGCCTCATTATGAGAAATACAATTATATCTTTTTTCCATTTTTTAAATTATTTGTTTAAAAGATATTAACAAAAATTTAAAACTTCGACATAGTCCCCCATTTATCTCATAAACTACATGACCTATAATTTAGAAAAAATGGAATGAACTTTACAGGAAAAATAAGGAGAAAAAATATTGGGGTCCAAATAACAGAATAATTTGTTGAAAAGATATACAAAATTCAACCCATTAAGAAAAGTAAAATACAAATTCTAAGAGTGACTTATAAACATAAATGGAAATTAAACTTTGTTTTTTTTTAAGTGCACCCGTACCGTAGTGTATCAAATGTAAAGAATCATCGTAAAAATACAAATATAATTTATTTGTATTTTTAAAATAATTTGTTTGAAAGATTTAGGCAATTATTATTTAAAATTTGACCCATTCTCCCTTTCAGCTTTTAAACTACTTAGCCTAAAATTCTGACAAAAGATTATATAGGGCTTCACTGAAAGTTTATGGGTAAAATAAAGCGAAAATCCTAAACTTAATTTTGTTGTCCAATTAGAACATTAAATTAATATTTTTATAAAAATCAAGCATGTAGCAGATAAAATAAAAACGCTCTGTTTGGTTTCACTAAATTCACTTTTTAAAAAAATATATTTATTACAAAAATTAATATGTTTAAGTTACAAAGACAATATTATAGGTATGAAGTTATATGAAGATAATGAACACTGAGAATTGTTTTCGGTTACATTTATAACGTAAAAATGCTGACGCTATGTCATCAGTTTTCATGTGAACAAAGCGTCTACGTGATTTCTAAGAATTCTAGGAAGTTGTAATATGATACTTGTGTGAAGTCAATTACGGTTCAAGCACCTATGGTAACTTTAACGTGTAAATTGTAAGTTAGTGCACTTCTCATATAACAACTCCCCTTATACATGAAAAGTTGATGCTTTACATCAACTTTTTTAAAAAAAATGAAACATCTGTAAATAACAAAATATCGCTAGGAATGTCAAATGGTAGTATTAACATTACAAAGGTAATTCGAAAATAAAATTAAAATTGTTAATATAAAATATGTTAATGTCAATAATAAGTCAAAAATGAAACTTATATAATATAACAACGATAAATGGTTAGTAAATAAAATAAAAAGGGTAATACATAAAATATGGGTAAATATACAAAAAATACATTGTTATAAAAGAAATGTTTATACAGTTGTCTCTGTGATCGGGTTTGGTTTTAATACCGGCCTTAGTTTAGGCAGCATTCTTAGAGACGATGAAGGCGTCGTCGGTTGGTCGGAATTTTCTTGAGCTTTTGGGCGCTCTTCAATTTTCTTTTTGATGATGTTGAAAATCATGATCGCTGAAATGATCATGACGACAGCTATTGTCGTATACGTAAACCAAGAGATGTTCTTTGTTAGGAAAGGCTGATTTATAAGACCATCTAGGTCTCTGGAGTACTGTTCTAACTTATGGTTCGCAACGTCCAGTTCCTCCACGTTGATGCTGCTTATGTCGAAGGGTTTCAGCTCGGGAATTTGTACCTTTTCTGGAACTGTATCGCAACAGTTGTAAGGTACTGTAACTGTGTGATAGACTTCGGAAAGGGCTGTTTCTTTTCCAGACTCAGCCTGGACCTTAGTAACACCTACAAAGGCACTACACTCCGATTGAAGTTTTAGAATGGAGTTGCGCACTAGAGTTAAAGTTGTTGAGTTCTTTTGATTGCAACTCACCACAACACGTAAAGGTTCGGAGGTCACGACAAGCCACATATTTTGTTCAAGTTTTTGGACACTGTAACCCTGACTAAAAATTACTGCACTCCTGCAATTGTCCGGCACATTTTGAATACTTTTCAGAAGTTGCACCTCGCACGGTGCGTTAGAGTCTATAGGATAGGCGTATAGGTCGGGACACAATTTTCTTCCGATAGCAAGCGGTTTACACGCGCTCAAGTCCTTGATTGAAATAAACATTAAAGAGTCTGCGTTTTTCGCGAGGTACTTTTGAGTAAAAGACAAAAGGTGATGTAACCCAGTTCTGTCATCGTAAATTGGGATAGGGTATAACCGGAAAAGGGTGTATGGTTGTTGTTCTACTAATGGAATTCTTAAGACAAAAATAAGATCAGAGTTTGTTTGGAAAGCTTCTAACTCGATAATTTCCAAGTATTGTCCAATGCTTGAGTATTTTATTGGTAGTGGAAGATTGTTTTTTATTAGGTTTTGTGAAATTTCTTGCAATGCCGTAATGAGATGTTCGGGCGTTAAGATAGATGTATGTATGATTTTAAGACGCGCGAAAGTAATTGAATTTAGTACATCATTTAGGCTATCTTCCAAGTAAAGGTAATTCTCCATTAGTTTCTCGCATAATTCGAGCAACATAAGTTTCGTTTCGATGTAGCCGACTTTATCGTTAATTTTTCCGATTGTGGTTTCTAGTTTTTTCATATTGATGTTAAAGAGTTTTTCGTCAATTTGCAGTTTTTGGACGGTCTCGTTGAAGTTTTTAATGACAGAGGTAGTTACACTGATTTGGTTTTTGAGTAAATTTTCTATTTGTAATTGACCTTGATTGAGCCTAGTGATACTATCAGTAAAATATTTACCGTCATCCGCGTCTAAGTTTCCAGTAATTGCTTTGAAAAGAGTACCTGCGCCATCAAGTATGCCGCGTTTTGGTCTTTTGGTGTCCATATTTATTTCGATAAATTTGTCTTTAATTGTGGTGGATATTTGGTTTAGAAGATTTATATGAGTTTGTACATCTGAGCGGAAGTAATTCATTGCGAAAGATTTATAGTTAACAGTTTGGATAAGTGTTTGTAAAAGTCTATTATTTGTCGTGAAAACGTGTTCGAGGGCCGAAATATTTTTGTGGACCAAAAGTGTCCATTTATTGTTAGAAACGGTTATTTGGGCTTCGTTGTGGTAGTATATCCCTAATGTGTTATTTATAGGTTCGACTTGATATTGGGTTACTGCTGATCCGAACAGCAGGCACAACCTGAAACAGAAATTAACTTTCTGAGAAAGGTTTCATCCTGTCGAAATTTACTTTAGTTTTTTGTTTGGTTTTTGGATTTAGTAATGTCGCGGAATTTTTGTGAATCTCCAGGATTTCGAAAGGACCATTGAATTTATTTTGGAGTTTGTCCTTGATTTGGGATTCTTTGATATAGACTTTATCGCCTATTTGATAATTCGGGAGATTTTCGGAAACATGTTTATCGAATCGGGCTTTCGCTTTGTGCTTTTGAACTTCTGTTCTTTCACGAGCGATTTTATAATAGTGTGTGATACGGTTGTTGAGATCTCGGATGTATTTAGTTATCAATGATTGTTGGTTGTACAGAGTTTCGGGAGTCCTACTCGAAGTATGTCCGTAAACAAGTTCGTAAGGAGTGAATCCGTGAGTTTTGTTTGCGGAGTTGTTGTATGCGATGATTGATTGCATAAGGAAGGATGTTGAAGGGGTGTTCGTCGGGATTTTCTAATTTGTGGATTCTAACCATGTCTAGTAAGGTCGAGTGGAATCGTTCTAATGAACCATTCGACTGGGGATGTCCCACACTAGAATAGGACAGTTTGATATCAAATAGCTTACACAAATCTCTCATCAGAGCGTTGTCGAATTCCCTGCCATAATCACAGTGTATCCGTAATGGGGTACCGAAGTGTTGGAAATATAGTAGTAACGTACTAACAACGGTTTTTGCGGATTTGTCAGTTATGGGGTAGGCCTGAGAGAATTTTGTTAGTTCGTCCCTGATAGTCAATGCGTAGTTTTTTGTTGGGACTTCTAGGATATCGATGTTGACACGCTCAAAGGGTGTCCATGGGGTTTCAGTAATGACAAGTGGGCTGTCGAGATTTTTCCGGTAAACTTTTGCTCTCTGGCAAGTTTGACAGTTTTTGATAAAATTGTCAACGTCCTTAGTCAGTCCTTGCCAATTGTATTTTTCTTTTATTCTGCGGAGAGTTTCATTGATACCTCGGTGTATATTATTTTTGCCGTTATGGAATTGGTCGAGAATGATAGGTATTTGGTCTTTCTCAACCGTTTGGACAATATTTTGGCAAACTTTCCATTTGATATCGATTTCGGAAAAGATAAACGAAAGCATTTCCAAAATGGGCAGTTCAATGTTATTCTCAACACAGAATACTTGGTTTTCAGTGAACACATCTCTACTATTATACAAAGATGCGAAAAGAATTTCGTTGACTACTTCTGGGTCAGAAGGGAGAGGGACGATGTAATAACGTCTTTTTCTGACACTTTTGCTAGCAAAGACATTTACTCTAGGGGTACGGAAATCAGCATTTTCCTCGAAAATGTCTTCGATGATGTCATGGTGAAAATCTTTCATGAGAGAGCCTTGGGGAAACACTAAGATGTTTTTGTTTTCTCGGTCTAAGAGTTGGCTATTAGAAAATTGAATTTTGTCGTAATCTATGAGCGAGACGGTTTGATATCGCTCGACAAATGTTCTAAATTCTTCAGAGATTTGTTGGAGATTAATGGGACTTCTTGTCTGGGGTTCTTGTGAGTCATCGTCAGTTTCGTTTGTTGGGAGTACTGTAAATGGTGTTAGGTGATTGTTTGCTTGAAATGATATGTATTCATTAAAGTTGTTAACTTTAATGCGAGAGAGAGCGTCGGCATTTTTATTTACTTTGCCGGGTTTGTAAATTATTTGATAGTCGTACTCCTCGAGCTTAAGGCGCCATCTTGCAAGTCTACTCCCAGGATCCTTTATAGAAAACAGCCAAGTTAACGGACGGTGATCGGTCAGAAGTAAAAACTTACGGCCAAAAATTATCGGACGAAAGTGTTTAACCGCCCACACTATTGCAAGGAGTTCTCGTTCTATGGTTGAATACTTAGTTTCAGCATTGCAGAGAGTTCTGGAGGCATAGGCTATGGGTAAATCTTTACCTACGGGGCCTTGAGAGAGTACTGCGCCGATAGCAAATGAACTGGCGTCGGTTGTAAGAATAAATGGCTCTTCAAAATTAGGGTATATAAGTATGGGGGTAGAAGTAAGGGCTCTTTTTAATTCGTCAAAAGATTTGACGCATTCTGAATCGAACTGGAAAGGTACGTCTTTTTGAAGTAATTTTGTCAAAGGTTTCGAAATCTTGGCGAAATTGGGGATGAATCGCCTGTAATAACCAGCT
The DNA here is from genome assembly GCA_034190945.1 of Octodonta nipae. Taxonomy (NCBI): domain Eukaryota; kingdom Metazoa; phylum Arthropoda; class Insecta; order Coleoptera; family Chrysomelidae; genus Octodonta; species Octodonta nipae. Next base: position 46,672,700 of record CM067218.1, on the reverse strand, counting down.
AACCCTAAGAAGGACTTGATATCTTTTGGGTTTTTTGGTTGCGGAAAATTTAAGATACAATCTACCTTTGAGGGGTTAGGCTTCACGCCTTCGGGAGTTATAAGGTGGCCAAGATACGCGACCTCTTTGCGAAGAAACTCGCATTTGTCGGGTTGGATCTTTAGATTAGCTTTTCGCAATCGTTTGAAAACTTCAGAAAGTCGGGTTATGTGCTCATGTATAGTCGGAGAGTAAACGATTATGTCGTCCATATAGACTAAACATCTCTCGTTTTGAACACCTAAAAGAATATTATCCATTACCCTTTGGAAGGTGGATGGAGCGTTTTTAAGACCGAAGGGCATTCTAACGAATTCAAAATGACCATTATCAACTGTGAATGCTGTTTTTTGGATGTCTTTAGTATCGATTTCGATTTGGTGAAACCCGGAAGCTAAGTCGAGAGTGGTGAAGTATTGGCATTTGCCAAGCTGGTCAAGTAAATCCGAAATGTTTGGTAGGGGGTATTTGTCGTCAACAGTAAGTTCATTTAGTTTACGATAATCGACGACGACACGCCATTTTTGGGTACCAGATGCGTCTAGTTTTTTGGGAACTACCCAAACTGGGGATGACCATGGCGAATTAGACGGACGTATAATGCCTTGGTCAAGCATCTTCGATATCTGACTTTTTACCTCTTGTTTGTGTATTTGTGGGTACCGATATGACTTTGTGAAAGAGGGTTTCGCGTTATTAGTGTCTATTGAATGTTTAATTTCGTTTGTGAAGGTCAGTTGGTCACCTTCTAAATAGAATATGTCGGAATATTCGAGGCAAAGTTGAGAAATAAGTTCGGCTTCCTCATCGTTCAGATGTTCTAAACGAAGTTGTTCCATAATTGTAGTTTGTCTATGAGGCTGGGTTAAGTTTTGTGAGTAATTTTCGGAAAGAATGTTTACGGAAAAATTGGTTATCGGTTCGAGTTCCAAATTGTCGAAATTAACAGTTTTGGGAATAGCATTTGCATTTAAAACTGAAGTAAGAAATTCGCCTTTTTCATTAATTTTAACAAGAGCACGGGGAAGATAAACTTTTTCTATTTCGGCGGATGATAGGAAAGCCTCCGTATTAATGAGGTTACATTTTAATTTACATATTTGTTCTGTTCGGGGTTCTATAGAGATTGTATTAACAGGGATGCAGTTATTGAAAGTTGAAGGGTTCTGAGTACGCATGACCGTATCATCCGTAACTTTGTAGAGAGGTAAAGTTTTAAAATTAGTCACAAGTTGTTTGTTGTTAAAGTCTATAACGCAGTTATAATGTTCAAGGAAATCTGAACCCAGTAATCCGTCGAATTCAATGTCGATGTTGCAAATATATACCTTGTGTGGGTCGGCGACATTGAAAGGTACAAGGGTGGATTCGTTTATTAAGATTTTCTGATCAGTGATTCCTTGGATGACTACGTTTTCGGGAAATCGTTGTTTAAATCGTTGGCAAGTTTCGGGCTTAAATATTGACAGTCCTGCTCCGGTGTCAATAAGGAGTTTGTATGTATTAGAAGAGTCGGTGATGTAGTAAAGATTTTTCGAATTGACCGAAAGAAGTGGCCTTACAGAAAATTCTGTTCGGGAAAGTTTAGGTTTGGATTGAAATCGTCCAAGTTCATCGTTTGAATTTGTGTTTGAATATCGGAGATCTCGTGATCGGGAGGTTTTGTTTCTACCGGGGTAGTCTGAAAATTTTGTCGGGAAGAAAACTGTTCGCTATCGTAATATTCATCATATTGTTGGTTATAATTATCATTACAAACATTTTCGCTGGAATGATATTCGAATTTGTCGTGTTTTTGTGTATCAGGGTAATAATAGTCTGATACGGTTTTATATTCAGTTGGTGTTTGAAAGTTGTGTTGCTCATTGTAAGAAAAATCATAGTTATGTTCATACGGATCGAATTGTTCGTTGTTTAAGTGATGAGTTTTCTGTTGTTGTTTGAAAAAACTCGGATTTGGCCTGAAATTACTAGAAGTTGGGGTTGGTCTACTTGTTGAGGGTTGTTGTTGTTGGTGAGAAAACTGAGGCCTATTATTAAAATTCGTAGGTTGATTAGCGGGCTGATTCGGATAATATGGGCGATGGCCCGAGTAATTTGGGTGAGAATTTTGGTTAGTCTGGGATTGTCTCATTCTGATGAGGCATTCGCTGCTGAAATGTCCGATTTTTTTGCAAAACGAACATTGTTTTGGGGTTGGACCATTATTGGGTTTACGAGTCTGTTGGGGTGCATTTCGGTTGACTGAGAATTTTTGAGTTTCTAGATTAGACAACTGTAATTCTCTTTTAATACGGGAAATAGCGGTCAGGATATCTCTGGGATCACTGGCTCGCACAATTTGGCCAATTTTCGGCTCTAGACCCGTAAGTAGGCTAGTTAGAGCCATTGACTCAATTAAGTCAATCTGGGCCTGTTTCTCCTTTACAGTTAAATTTTGTTTATTGACAGCTGATAACATTTTTGCTTGATGTGTTTGAAGCCTAGCTGAAAATGTCAATGGAGATCCGTTGGGTAATTGCCTCATTCTTTGTAGGTCTTGAATAAGGGCGGAGAGATCCCTTGGATCTCCAAAATGGTTTTCTAATAGACTTTGAATATCTGCTAAATGGCTGGGGTCACGTGAATTAACTAGTTCGGCCGCTCGTCCACGGAGCTTATTCTTAATGTGGAGAATTAACAGAACTTGTTGATTATCAGATGCCATATTATATGCGGTATTGCAAGAACAGATAAATGTGTTTAAAAATATTGGGTTCCCATCGTATTCGGGAATAATGGCGAAAATTTCTGAGAGCTTGTAGGGCTCTACATTTTGTGCTACAGCTCTAGTTTCTGGCATTTTGTAATTTTACTCAAGATTGTGCAATATTAGGAAAATACAAAGCTTGGGAAAAGCGAAGTAAATAATTGCGATTGTAATTAAAATGAAGAAAAATATGAGAAATAAATTTTTGTTACTGGTTCTAAAATAAGTATAAGTTAAATAAAGGTATAAACATAAATAAATATTTAGAATATCTTAAGCTATCAAAATAAAATATCAAAATTCGTTCTTGGATAAATATTTAGGATGGTTCATTTAAAATAGGAAAAATGATAGAACTGGTTGTTCAACAATTATTAAATATTATAACTTTTTAAACGCTTACGTGATTATTCCTATCATAGGACTTGTTCTATCCGTCACTGAACACTGGTTAGCCGCTGCTTGTTCCCTTGTTGAGCTCGGTAGTTGGTGTCCAAGTAGGTTCTTTGTATCCGCGAAGGTTAGGAAACCACCGTAATTAGTTAGAATGTTTCTTGTTCTAATTACGTCTGGAATATCCTACTGACTGCGCCACTTTTAGATTTGGTTTCACTAAATTCACTTTTTAAAAAAATATATTTATTACAAAAATTAATATGTTTAAGTTACAAAGACAATATTATAGGTATGAAGTTATATGAAGATAATGAACACTGAGAATTGTTTTCGGTTACATTTATAACGTAAAAATGCTGACGCTATGTCATCAGTTTTCATGTGAACAAAGCGTCTACGTGATTTCTAAGAATTCTAGGAAGTTGTAATATGATACTTGTGTGAAGTCAATTACGGTTCAAGCACCTATGGTAACTTTAACGTGTAAATTGTAAGTTAGTGCACTTCTCATATAACATATATATATATATATATATATATATATATATATATATATTATAAGTTAATTCCATCGACTTATATGAAAACACCAAGCAAGAAGTTCCCAGCTGACTCAGCATAACACGTGTTGTCTCCAGTTACCCGCAGACGAACATCCGTGAGAACTGCAAGCGCGGCGACAGCTTCGTCAGCGTTCTTAGCTTATAAATTATACATTTGCCTTGTTTCATTATTCATTATTACTTACAGTTCTGTCTAGTTTAGTTTACCACTCATTTTTGTCATTTTAATTGTTATGAAGTTTTTATTGTTATTTTAATTATTTTCAAGTTTGTATTAAAAGTTATATTATTTGTGCAAGTATAAATAAAATCTTTTTTAAAAAGATAAATTTTGAAAGTGTGATATAACAAATTGGCGCAGTCAGTAGGATCCGTCTAAGGTTACTAGAACACGAGTATTCTAACTGGTAGCGGCGGATTCCTATCCTTCAACGGAACAACGAACCTGAAAGAAGTCCTCACTGCAATCAAACGTAGAACACGGCTCTTTCAATGTTCCTGTTGATGTAAGTAATGGTGAATCGTCATTCGTTTTAAGTAAATATTATTTGATTTATTTTATTGAACATTGATTTTTAATATTTGATAAAATTTATTTGATTTGATTGATACTGATTTATCTTATTATTTGATTTTACATATTTATCAATTTGATTTTTATTTTGATATATTTGATTCAAATGAAACATTGATTTATTTCATTAACTGATTTATTTTATTCTATTGATATATTTATTTGATTTCTTTTTATTGATATTGGCATATTTGATTTACTTATTTTATTTCATTGATATTTTTGAATAACTGATTTATTTGTGTTTACTATTTTAATTGGTTACCATACTGTTCTATCATTCAAACAATCGTTATTCCCATTAACATATTCTACAGTTTATTAATTCTCTATACCCTTTAACATTTTATTTTATAAACTTTATACTCCAATTCATGGGTACCCCTGAAACAGAAAGATACCGGTTAACGGAAATATTTTCCGTTATACCCGAATTTGAAGGCGACCAAATTTCCTTGGGGACCTTTATAGACGCGTGTAATTGCGCATATAATATGTCCACGGTGGACCAAAAGTATTTGTTAATGATACATATCAAAAACAAATTAAAAGGGAATGCGGCGCAGTTAGTTAATTCAAGGAACCCCGGATTGTACCTTGAAATCAAACAACTCTTGACCCTACACTTTGGAGATTCTCGTTATCTCTCCTCCCTTATTCACGACTTGCAACGTCTGAAACAACTTTCAAACGAGTCTCCATTAACATTTTATAATCGACTCCAAGTCTTGAGTGCGAAAATGCACTCCTGCATCCACAAAACGGCTGGGCTTAGTCCAGAACAAAAAGACGCCCAGACCACTCTAGTGGATACTATGGTCATGAATACCCTTCTTACGGGATTAGAACCCCGGTTAGGACAAGTAATTCGTGCAAGTAATCCAAAAGATCTTCTAGAAGCACATTCCCAGATTAGAACAGAGCTTCAACTATCTTATTTCGAGGATCAGAAAACAAACAAATCTGTTCCTCTCAAACCAAATTTTCCACCTCGAAAGCCGACACAACCACCTAAGTGTCTTCATTGTGGTCGATTAGGCCACATAGCTGCTAATTGCCGTTTGAAAACACAAAATAGTTCTCAAACATTTAATCAAAACTATAGACCAAATCCTGTTGGGCCTAATCAACAAACAAGGCCAAATTTCCCTACAAACAATACCCCCGTTCAACAAGGACAACAATTTCGCCCATCAAACTTCCAGAGACCCCCTTTTAGGTCTCAAATGAACCCGAATTATTATCGACCTTCGGTCATACAGAACAATCCCAACAACCGTCCTGAAACGACGCACCACTTCAACCAACATCAAAATGATGGTTATTCCCACTATCCAGACTACAATTACTATACCGAGGATAGCAACACTTACGATTATGAGGATGACCTTCAAAATTATCCTATCGTTGAACAAACTTTTGAAGATACCCCTATCGAGCCTTTTAATAGTCATCAATATCAGGATTTTCTAGCGCTTCCGAGCCTAGACCAACCTCCCGATTCGGCAGCAACTTTGTGCGAAGTCGAAACCCAAATTCAAAATCTGAATCTAGACAATTTGAACCCCGACTTGAGCTTCCCGGAACAACTATTTCTCTAAGCCCCCTTCTTACCGTCAATTCTAAAAACCTTTATTACATTCTTCAAAGAAAATACCATAAAGAATTTCACCCAAAGATCTCCTGAAAGGGTAACGATTCAAGGTATTACCCATGAAAAAATCCCTATTTCACAATCTACCCTAATTCCATTCGCTCCACGTAACCCACATAAGGTTTTCATATACGATTTGGATATTGAGTTTGACGGCATACTAGGATTAGATTTTCTCGAACACTATGAATGCATAGTTGACTTAAATTTAAACAGCTAATAACAAATTTTAAAACCATCCCTTTACACAAAGTTCCCGATAACGATCAACCCTTGACTGATGTACCCGACACACCCAATGTTAAGCCAAATATTAACTCACAAACACCCACACAAAACAAAATAACTATTGAGGCACGAACAGAAAAGATATTTAAACTTAAATGCGATCTTTCTGACATCGACGCCATCTTACCAACTCAAGAAATTGACAGAGTACGACTTCCAAACGCACTCGTACACATTAACTCAAAAGGTGAATTTCTAACTTCCATCATCAACGCTAACGCGTTGCCTAAAACAGTAACTTTTTCTGATTTAAAACTGGAACCACTTGACAAAACTCACCCTCTTCTGAATTTCAATACAGACGATTATCATGAATCCCAATACATAGACAGAAACTCGACTATTAGACAACAAATTAGAACTGAATATCTAAATGACGAAGAACGCGAACAAATCACTGATCTTTGTTTGGAATTTCAAGACATTTTCTATCTTGACTTTCACTAACGAGGTTAAACATTCGATTGATACGAATAACGCAAAGCCCGTTTTCACTAAATCATACAGATATCCTCAAGTTCATAAAGAGGAAGTTAAAACCCAAATTGGAAAAATGCTCGAACAAGGTATCATTAGGCACTCCTCATCTCCTTGGTCCTCCCCTGTATGGGTCGTCCCCAAGAAGCTCGATGCTTCTGGTAAACAAAAGTGGCGAGTTGTTATCGATTACAGGAAATTAAATGAATTGACTGTAGACGATAAATATCCTCTGCCAAATATCTCCGATCTCCTCGACCAACTTGGAAAGTGTCAATATTTTTCGACATTGGATCTCGCTTCCGGGTTCCACCAGTTGGAAATCCAAGAGGAAGATATTACTAAGACTGGCTTTTCTGTCGAAACTGGTCATTACGAATTCGTTCGTATGCCATTTGGTTTAAAAAATGCACCTTCTAGTTTTCAGAGGGTCATGGACAATATTCTTCTCGGTATACAGAATGAACGTTGTCTCGTCTACATGGATGATATCATCGTCTACTTTCCGACCATCCATGAACATATTTCCCGGTTAACAGAAGTTTTTAAACGACTTCGGAAGTCTAACCTAAAAATTCAACCTGATAAGTGCGAATTTCTTCGTAAAGAAGTGGCTTATCTTGGCCATCTTATCACACAAGAAGGTGTAAAACCAAATCCTTCAAAGGTTGAATGTATTCAGAACTTTCCGCAACCCCAAACTCCGAAAGACATTAAATCTTTTCTTGGTCTCGCTGGGTATTACAGACGTTTCATACCAAAGTTTGCAAAGATCTCTAAACCTCTGACTAAACTACTCCAAAAAGACGTCAAATTCATCTTTGACGCAGATTGCAAGTCTTCCTTCGATGAACTGAAGCAAGCCCTTGTATCTGACCGAATTCTGATATATCTAAACTTTGAAGAACCATTCCAAGCAATGTGCTGATTTCCTTTCCAAAATCAAAATTTTCGCTAACAACGAAACTGACTCCGAAAAACCTGAAAACTCTGACAATGACGACGAACATGACGAAAGAATTATCGCTGAGTTTAATCGATTTGTTCAACTCTACAAAACTGAGTCAATAATCGATTATTCTAAAATTTAAATATCCAATTCTCAACTTCTAGACAAGTCCCATAGTTACATTCTTTTGGCAAAACAAGACGAACGACTTACACGACAAAATTATTGATGACTTTTTCGAAGAAGAACCTAATTTCAGTAATGACACTCTTAACATCATGGCCAGTAAATCTGTCAGGCATAGAAAATACTTAGTTGTACCTTTGCCCTATGACCCTGAAACTGTTGTCTCACACCTTTTCAAAATTATTTATAACAACCAAGATCAATTCAAAGACTCCGAAACATACTGCATAGAAAATAACATAGAACTTCCCATTCTTGAAATTTTATCCTTCATTCTCTCCGACAAAGAAATCAAACTAAAAATCTGCCAAAACATTGTTACAACACCTACCGAAGACGAAATTCCTATAATAATACAACAATACCACTGTGGTAAAAACAACCTCCATCGTGGCATTAACGAAACCATCAGACGTATTACGGAAAAATACAATTGGACCGGCTTAATTAAAACTGTAGAACAATTTATCAAATCCTGTGAAACTTGCCAAAATGTGAATTCTGTAGGAAAAACTTAAGTGCACCTTTTGTTATTACGGAAACACCCAAGACTCCTTTCGAACGTATTAACATTGACATTTAGTATTTGTATAAAAAAGTTTACTTCATATTTGCGAACCGTTCCATTTCATAGCAGCAAGTTCTACTACTGCCAACTAGATGGCAGTAGTTAATAGACGAATTTATATTTAGGCAGTGACAAATAGACAACAAACGGGAAAATTCAACTTAAAGAATTGTATTGTCATCGGCCCTTGACATCTGTGCCAAATTTCAACTTAATTGGACTTCTTTAAGTTACATAGATAGATAGATAGATAGGTACAGATCGACCTAATACAAGCGTATTAAAATAAGTTTATATGGAATATGCCGTTATGGAATCATATGATTCAATGGGAATTGTTGGTAATGTTGAATCATTGTTTAATTAATAACTGTCTTAATATTATTGTATGAGAAAAAATGTACTAATAATTATTTTTTTATAATAAGTAGAAGTTTTATTATACAATCTGAGGCTTCTCAGAGGATTTTTTGGAAGCTATTTCACAAAAGTGCCTTGTAATTTTATTGACGGTACCTGACTAACCCATACGTTTTCTAGTACCCACATGAAAAATGATATAAAAACTAACTAGACGCTTATATAAATATATAAATATTTCGTATAAAACTGATTAATTTAATATACCTCTTTATATAATGCGATAAGCAGTAAGCATCATATGTGGGTACCACGATAGGTTCATCTTTTATAACTGCACTTATTTTTAGAATTCCATTTACATTTTTTTCTGAAAGAGTATTCAAATTTCCAAACCTTTTTGTAATAACTTCTCAAAATACAAGCATAATGATAGTTTGACAGATTTATTAGTCATCGGCTTGCATCCTTTCAAACCGCAGACGAAAAATGAAAGAATAGTCGCTAAAATTAGCCGGCATTAGCGAAAAACAATTTTCGTATCGGACACGAACACGTATTTAGTTTTAGCGTATCTCTGTTCTGGCGACACGGCGCGTTGGGGGCCGATACATTTTTTTTCTGATAGCATACCGGCTTAAGACAAAACAAGCATTTTGTCTACTTAGAGAGATCGTGCCGTTCTTCATCGCTTTTAAAGCAGATGCGAACGAAGGTAAGTTTAAAATAAATTATTTGAATGGTCGGTTATCGATACACCAATGGTTTTATCTACCAACTTTTATGTTTATTTCGGAAGGAATTTTCTCACTGTATGGGGAAACATCAGTGAAGGAAATTGTTATATAACTCATATATTTTCTGTTTTAAGTAGTAAAATTTGTTTTTAGATAGTGATGAATTAAAATCATTTTCTTTTTTTTTTCATCACTGACTTGTGCAAAGGTGTAAATTTAAATATTGCTATAACATTTTAGCTGCTAAATAAGGAAGCCTTCGTGAAATGAATCACCTTAAATAAAAACTAATATTGCGAGTACATAAACTCTCAAAATCATTCAAGTAAACAATGCAGAAAATTCCCGAATTGACGCTTGATTGTAAAAAGAATTTTGCAAGAATTGAATCTAATCCGTACCGGAATTAGAAATTACACATGTTAGAGTACCATAAGGCGGCGGAGAAACATCGAGAATAACTGTAAGGGTATAAAGGCAGTTTACAGATAGCAAGAGACACGTTGATTACCTAGATAGTATCATAGTTCTGGTACGAATCATTGTTGTTGATGTAAATATTTGGATAAGTCGAACGTATTGTTTGAATTTAGTACAACTAAACACTTGTATATTGAATGCAAAAACTTGTATTGAACCCAAAAAATTATTGTAATAGTAGTGATCGGAAGTGGAATTAAATGAAGTTTTTATTGCAAGCGGAAACGAATTCATGAATTTGTTTCCATGAATTTGTTTCCGTTTGAAAATGACATAGTGTTGTCGAAACCCGACTTGACCAAACAATGTATGGCATCACACTCCCTCTAAGGCACGCTAAGAGTGGGGAAAATTCACTAAACCCCAGATATACTACATATCAAAAGGGTTCTCTGTGGGAGCTCTTGCCAGGTTTTCAGGCCCGTGGTTGGAGTCGTGGTGGCAGTTTCCCATGAATTTCCTGGTCGTCCGGGCTGTCTCTAACAGGACGGTTTTTTGCATTTGTTTGTAAAGATGTTCGTCCAGACCTAGGTATTTTAAATTGTTTAATAGATGTTTTGGGACTAGTCCTGTGGTTGACATAACAATTGGTACAGTTCGTGTGTTGTTCATGTCCCACTGAGTCTTTATTTGAAATTCCAAATCTCTATATTTGGTTATATTCTCAGCCTGCTTGACATTTATATTATTATTGTTAGGAATTGCTATGTCAATTAAAGTTGTTTTCCGAGCGACTTTATCTACCAAAACTATATCTGGTCTATTGTGAGCAACAGTACGATCAGTCAGTATCGTGCGGTCCCAGTACAGCTTGTAGTTGTTATTTTCTAAAAAAGATTCTTGTTTGTATTTATAGTATGGTAATCTTACCGACTGTGATAGTTCAAGTTTCAGTGCTAGTTACTGGTGTAACAGTATTTTAGCCACAGCAACGTGCCGTTCTTTGTATTCAGTTGCAGCGAACGCTTGACAACCTCCTGTGATATGCTGGATAGACTCAGATGTTTGGCAACCGTACTTGCATCTGTCGTTGTTAATAGAAGGGTCTTTAACGATGTACTTTAGATAGTTCTTAGTTGGGATTACTTCATCTTGGATTGCCAATATAAAGGCTTCCGTTTCAGGAAACATATGACCAGAGATCAACCTGTAGTTCGACGCTGCACTGTCGACATAATCTTGGTTGACGAGATTTATCTGTCTTCCATGAAGGGACCTCTCTTTCCATTTCAGCAGTATCTGATCAGTGGTCTGGTGGCGTAATTGGACGTGTTGTTGTGTCAGTCGCAGTGGTGTTAAGTCATCAACCTGGCACATGACTCTGTGTAGATCACAAAAATTTGCGAGTTTCTGGTAATGACTACGCAAAATAGAAATTTGTTGATCTAATAGTTTGCTTAGATCTGCCAATCCTCTCCCCATACCGTGGCAAAGTTATACGTTCAACAGAGCTCTTTGGAAGTTGATCTTGAGCTTTTGTTAGTAAAACTCGAACTTTTCGTTGTAATTTTTAAATGTCAGTCTTGCACCAATTAACTATACCGAAAGAGTAACTGAGCACTGAACATGCATAGGTGTTAATAGCCTGAAACAGATTTTTACTGTTTAGTTTGGTTTTCAACAGTCGCCGTGCCCTTCTATAAAACTCTGCTGTTAAGTCCTTTTTGATAGTCAAGTGATCAATACGTTGAGCCTGCTTTAATTATAAGTATGACCTTCCCCCATAGATTCAATTGAGGGCCCTCTCCCATTTCAAAGTGCCCCTGCTGTATTTTCCCTTTAACTATTTTAATAATTCGGCTTTTGTCTAGGTCAAATTTCTTATGGATGTCACTAGAGAACCCTTCTACTATTTTAAGCATATAATGCAGCTGTTGTTTCGTAGCTGCCATCAACTTTAAGTCGTCCATGTATAACAAATGGTTTATCTTTAATGCTTGTACGCTGTTGTGTTTGATACTGAACCCAAAATTTGTCGAGTTCCGTTTGTTTGAGAGAGGGTTCATAGTCAGGGAGAACCACAGCGGGCTAAGAGAGTCTCCCTGGAATATACCTCTTCTGATTGGAATGGGGTCTGTTTGTATCGAACAGTTGGCTTCATTCAGTGAGATTTTGGTTTGCCAGGTGGATATGGCATATTCTAAAAAGTTAATAATACAATTATTCACTTTATAGAGTTTCAGTGCCTTAATGAGCCAATCATGTGGAACTGAATCAAATGGCTTTTTGTAGTCCACATATGCCATGTAGAAGATTTCGTCGTTTGGCGTGGGCTTGATTGCAGACAACGGAATAAATTAGCAGTTGTTCTTTGCAGCCCATCGATTTTTTTTCACATCCTTTTGTTGTTGAGTAATTATGTTGTTCAGCCCACAATGTTTGAAAATGCGATGATTAATGCACGATGTTATGAGTTTGTATAAGGTTGGAAGGCAAGTGATTGGTCGGTACTTTGCTAGGTCCTGTGTACATAGGTTGTCCTTTGGTAAAAGGTATGTAGCACCGTGCGTAAGGAAACTAGGCATCTTGTGTGGGTGGGTAATTACGTCATTTATAAGGGCTATTAGTGTTTCGTGGGTTGCGTAGAGTTTCTTGATCCAGTAATTTTGCACACCATCTGGTCCTGGTGCTTTCCAGTTATGGAGGTGCTTCATTATGATGGATGTGTCTTCCGTTGTAAATGGTAGGTGTTGCATGCCATCACAGTTCTGAAATGCAGTCTCCTCCTCATTAATCCAGCTGGCTTTGGAATTTATAGGACATTGTTGTGGAAAGCTGTGTTTTCCAAAATTCTTCGATGTCTGTTTTACTGGGATAACTAGGAGTTTCATTATTATTGATGTTGTTGAGTTTTCTATAAAACCCTTTTTCTGATTTTCGGAATAGTGCGTTGTCTAGTTTCCGTTGGTTACTGGTTTTGTACCTTCTCAATCGACTTGTGTAACGGAAAGTTTTTGTCGTAGACTGTCCAAACACTGCTGAGATGTGATGTTTTCTTCATCCCACTGGGAGTGTATTCGGTTATTGTCCATGATAGTCTTGACAAGTCTTTCTATTCTGTTGTTCCTGATCCCTCGTTGGTACTCGGTCAGCCTTCCAATGTCTTTCCGAAGAGAATTAATTTTCCCTTCTAACCTTCTTTGCCAAGGTGGTATTCGCGGTGTTTGTCTAAATTGAGGAGGGTCTTGTTTTGGTCTTATTGCCACCCCAATTGTTCTGCAGATGGAAATTGCAGCACAGTAGATGATTTTGTGTAGCGACTCTAACGTATTAGCACCTAAAACATAGTTTGGCAAGATAAATTTGTTCATGGCCTGCAAGATGATACCCAGTTTTTTAGATCTTAGATTGGGAAGAGTTGGTCTATTCAATGGATCTGTTCCACTATACTCTATAAGAGCTCTTTCCATTTCTGCTTGGATTTTCTCAAGCAGATCAACGTTGGCTGGCTGTTCTTGATGACGTTGTTGAGTCTCGTCCGCTCTTTGCGCCAAAGTTGTTTCAGGCTCTGGATCTGTTGTATTTCGACCAAATAATTCGCGCTCAACTTCGCTCTTTATTGTATCCAGTTGATCAGGCGAAATAAGGCCATTTCTCAAGATGACACTGGGTACTCACGACAGAATTCTTGATGGAGTATTTGGCAATATCCAGCCTTATCCTGGCCAAGGTTTGTAATTCTGTAAAACGCGCGCATCATAAATTCATTCATGGAGCTAGTCCATTTCATGCGCTGTCTTTTCAGTCCTGCTTGAGTGAGCGCTGGTTGTCGAAACTATTATTATTATTATTATTAGTTGAGTTTATATTCCGTGTAAATTGTATCGATCAGCTGTAGTAAATAAATAGTGTATTATTTTTGGAGTAAATAAAGAAAGTGTAATGAACGTGAATATATGTATTAATTCGATTTTGAAGATCCTGGAAAAACGTGACAAAAAGAAGAAACAAAATCAAGAAGAAATCCAAAAAAGTTAGTGAAATCTTTTGATGGAAAACATAAAATAGAATTAGAGAACCTTGTAACTAATACAGATGAAAAGCAAGAAAACCTTGTTTCTACGATGAAAAATGAACAACAAAATCTAATCTCGAAATTTGAAGAAAAACAACAACAAACTGAATTAAAGACACAGACTGATGAACTAAAAAGAGAGCAATTTGAACAAATAATGCAAATAGTAACGCAAGTTAGTGAAGCAGTTAATGAAAGAATTGTAGGTGAAATTTGAAATCAGTTCAATTCAAAACACAATGCTATCCAAAACAAAGTGGAAGCAGACATTTAAAAAATGCAAAAGGATTTGCAGAGAGGGAAATACCAGAACACCGTGAGTACCAAAGGTTCCTTTAGCAAACCACCCAAATTTGATGGTAGTTCATCTTGGCCTTTGTACAAACGGCAATTTGAAGCCGTGGCTGCAGCTAATGGGTGAGAAAACCAAGAAAATCTACTTCTCCGGTAATTTCTTTAAAAGGACGAACAAGGTAATTCCGATGGTTATCGAAATCCTATACAAAAGATACGACAATCAGTCCTTGAGCCAAGTGTACCAGGTACAACTAAGTGGAAAAACGCAAAAATCTGGAGAGAGTCTACAAGAATTCGAAGCAGAAATTAGACGACTAGTACACCTGTCCTACCCAGACCTGCCAGAGCAAAATAAGGATAAATTGGATAAATTTAAGGCTTAGTGGCATCAAGAAGAGTAATCATCATCATGTCATGTAATGAACATGTCCAAGCCGAGGGTACGATCAGTTTCCTTTAACCAGGAAGAGTCAGAGTCACCATTTCAAGCGCTGCTGGTTGGTATGAACAAACTACTAGAACGGTCACAAAGAACTGGCACCAGAGGAACATGTTACCGTTGTGGACGGACAGGACACTTTCAACGCGACTGCAGAGTAAGGCTACTGGAGCGATCACTAACAAGGCGTAGTCAATCAACCGACCTTACCAATCAAGGAAACTCCGATCAGTCAGCACAAGGGGGCGAATGCTGACTAACCCTCCACCAACCTCCAGGATAGTATCAATCAGGAGATTTTGTCTAGATAGCAGCAGTCTAGTGATCAGGGGCACCATCAATGGCCGAGCAATCACCATCACTTTTGACACTGGCGCCATTTGAGGCCATCGGAAATCCGGCCAGTTAACAACAACATCCAGCTAAGAACAGTCACCAGCGAGTCCATGTGAATACAGGGTGAGGCAGATGTAGTGCTACAAATAGGGGACAACATAATCCGGCATAGGCTCCTAGTACCGGACATTGAGAACGATTTTATACTGGGTATGGACCTAATCAGCCAGCATGGGTTCATATTCGAGATATGATGTTCTTCGATTCCTAAATGATGAATTTGTATTCAACATCAACAGCTCAGCGACTTCCATAAAAATTGTAGCAAAATCCTCTACCAGAATTCCCGGTCGAACGGAACAAATTATACATCGACAGCCAGAAAGTAATCCTGGGAGCTGCGTTGGAATAGTGGTGCCCGTACATTCAGCTCATTACTACTTAATTGGAAGAGCTATAGTTAAAACCGGAAAAGAAATGGCAATTAGAGTTCTGAATATGTTCAACAACGACATCCGAATTTCCAACGGTCAAGAAATAGCTTGTTTCAATTGCCAAAAAGTGTACCAGATATCGGTGACGGAGACAGGGCCCAGTAAAGAGTTTCTATAACAATTTGCCGACCATTTGAAACACTTTACACTACAGGAACAGAACAAAGCCAAGCAATTTATCGCAAATCACTGGCAACATCATACAACATGGATACTGGGAAGGCTCAACCCATCAAAATACCACCTAGGCGACTATCATTGGGTCAACAACAGGCAGTCAAGGAGAACATCGAGTCCATGTTACAAAATGGAGATATTGAGCCATCAATCAGCCCATGATCTGCTCCCGTTGTGTTAGATAAGAAAAAGGATGAAACCACACGATTTTGCGTGGATTACAAAAATTGAACGATGTTACGAAAAAAGACAGCTATCCACTCCCCCGAATTGATGACACTCTGACCACACTAGCAGGCTCCCGTTGGTTCTCCACACTAGACCTAAAGAATGGATATTGGCACATTGGTCTACACAAAAACGACAGATAGAAAACAGCGTTCTCCACCACTAAAGAGCTTATTCAGTTCACGGTCATGCTCTTTGGGTTATGTAATTCCCACGCTACATTTGAAAGGCTAATGGAGTATGTACTGAGCGGGTTGACATGGAAAACGTGCTTAGTATACCTCGACGACATTCAGGTATTGGGCATATATTCGAAGACCATCTGAAGAACATAGACGATGTATTTTCCAAAATTAAGAACGCCAACGTGAGACTCAATCCGAATAGAAGTAGAGTTTTTGGGCCACGTCGTTTCTGAGTCAGGAATCCGCACAAACAAAGACAAGACAGAAGTCAGTCGTGATTGGCCAGTCCCAAGAGACAAGCATGAACTCCGAAGCTTCTTGGATCTCTGTTCGTACTACACGCGATTTGTTGAGGGGTTTTCCACCATTGCCGCACCTCTACATCGACATACCACTGAAAAAGAAACCTACCATTGAAATCAGAGCAGTAAAACATCGTCACCAGTAACACAGGTTTGGATGCCGTCCTATCCCAGGTGCAAGATGGTGAAGAGAAGGTGATCGGGTGTTACAGCCGTAGATTCTCGAAACCGGAAAGGAATTGTTGTGTTACCAGAAAATAACTTCTTGCAATAATCAGGGTTGTATAGACCATTTTCACAAATATCTCTATGGTCGTCATGTGCTAAATCAGAACAGATCATGCCGCTCTCAAATGGTTGTTGAACATGAAGACAGCAGGACAACTGGCCAGGTGGATGGAGAAATTACAGCAAAGCGATTTCAAAGCCCAGCAACACGGATTATTTTTGGAGTAAATAAAGGAAGTGAAAGTGAACTAGAATATCTGTATTAATTTGATTTTGAACCCACGAAATTTATTGTAATATTATTACACATTTGGATTCCTCTGTCAAATTTAATAAGACTTTATTCATCATACATGTTTCCTAAACTGCACCGTTTAGGAATTATTCCATATTTTGCCAAAATGTTGACATCTAGAAACGGAGACATAAGACCTATTGCGTGAAACAATTTACCACCCTCCATAGTTCCAAGGGCCAGAATAACTATGATGAATTCTTTTTATTGTGCCAGGTATCGTCACTCCAATTTTGATATCTTTAACCATGGATAACTTAATTTTTTTAAATGGGACTACCATTTTTTGACATTATCTCATTTAATTTTCTTTCGTCCCATACAAGTTTATATATATATATATATATATATATATATATATATATATATATATCTGTTTGGAACAGTTTCTTCAGAAACCAATAAATCAAAACGATTCATGCTTTTCGTTTAATTTATTATTATTCAAAAAATTTATTTGATCTTCGTAGGCCGTGGATCTTTATTTCTATCCATCTAATGTAAAATTTAATTTCCTTTCCAACGTTATAATAGATTATCCATATCTATTTTTAATATTTTCCTTTCAATACTCAATTCCATATTACTATGGATTTTTTTCCAGCACTCAGAAGCAAACTTGGCCATGGAAAACAAACCTAGGGTTCACTATAATCTTTTGAATCAGTCACATAGATGAACAAGATTTACCAATAACGTCACTAGTAACAAAATTGTTCAGTAAATAAATAATACATAACAACATAACTTCAAAGTTAATATTCAAATTGGTGACCTACTTGTTGAACGCGAATATGAATTATTCGGCGAAAAGAATTCTGAACCCTCATTAAGATTTCTTGAGTCATAGTTGCGATAGGAATGTTTCCTTATGTCATTTTAATTTTTTCAGCTGTCGTTGGTTCTTCAGTATATACTTCTTGTTTAACATATCCCCACAGAAAAAATCAAGGGACGTTATAACCTGTAATCTTGCTTCAAAACGTATTGGCCCATTCACTTTTGATGGAATGATGGGTGTTAAGCTAGCAGAGCCATTTCATAATGCCCAAATGGAATCTACTCCAGAATTTATTGCTAATTTATTAAGCAAAAATTAAATTTATTGCTCCCGCCCCTCCCGAGAAAGAGTGGCTATGTTAACTTTAGAGTAAAGTTAGCTTAGCCACATTCTATATCTCCGGACCGAACAGCGCCACCGGGGTCATCTTGGTTGGGTATTTTGTTGCTAATTAATTGCTATCGAATGGCAATAGAGCAAGTAGATAAGATGGGGCGTTCCTGTGACAACTCGATGGCATGTCCCTCAAACTGTCCACCGTAATAGGGGGTCCCCAGTTCTTGTAGAATGGCATCGCCAATGTCCAGAGGGTATTTTGTCACTTTGTCATCAAGAAATTGTCTCAAACAATGGATTAGGCGACAAAAGGACATCTAAGGTGTGACAAAGTTGACAAAAAGTGACAATTTGGCTAGACGTAGATGGTGAAGAGATCGCCAATAACCAGAAGGGTTTGCTGGGAAAAGCGTATCGCTTATCAGTAGTTTTGATCTCTTCTTCTTCGCTAGCTGTTCGGCTATCCTTGTTTAGCGAAGGCTGTCCTTGTCTGGCTTGTACGAGGGGTGGGCTAACCTAGCGTATCGCTTATCAGTAGTTTTGATCTCTTCTTCTTCGGTAGAATGTATATTTTCGTGGTCTTTGTCTAACACACCAAATTTCATTATGATAAAAAAATATAAGCCACTTACTCTCTTTGTTTAATACATAGTTACCGTTTTATTAATTAATGTACCTAATATATGTATAAATATAAAAACGTAATTTTTTGTATTGACAAATTTTGCTAAAAATAAAATTTTTGCTTCCTTTCTATAATAAAATAAATTTCATTATGATAAAGAAAAATGAGCCACTTACTCTCTTTTAATAGTTACCGTATTATTAATTCATGTACCTAATATATGTATAAATAAAAAACTTAAACTTTTTGTATTGACAAATTTTGCTAAAAAATACCTTATTCTAAAAATAATATAAACAATTAAAAACAACTGCATTATTAATTCCAATAACAAGGTCAGGAATGCTTGATAAATTGAATCATTAATTCATTATCGTGAAAGAAGACCAAACATGTGAAATTTTATTTACAAACATCTAATTATTTACAAGTGTCTATCGCTGCATTGATAACACTGCAAATTTTAATCATTAATTAATTATCATGAAAGAAGACCAAACATGTGAAATTTTATTTACAAACGTCTCATTTTTAGTTTATATGTATGTATCGCTGCAATAATAAAATGTTGCAATGTGAAATTCCATTTCGAAATTATGTGATTTTTTCATTTATAATTAGTGCTTAGATAAAATTTGTAAACCTAAGATGTTGATACAATTGAAAAAATCTCTAGGAAATAATAATTTACTGCCTATAAAAGGTACAGAACTTGCAGTGAAAAACAAGTGAGTTTCAGTGTAAAAAGGTTCAAAAATAGCAAAACAACATGTAAGTAAAAATATACTATTTATTATTAAAATATTTCTAATTCAATAAGATTTTTTTATTACATCTATTTAATTCTTGTATACAACTTGTATAGTTCCACTGTAATAAAGCAACATAATGATGTGATATATTTTTACTAAAATCATTAGATGAGGTTGTTGTACAGGGTGGAACTCGAAATCTTAGTTCTGCATACTTGGAGGCCCATATATCACTGTCTGCCTTAAATCCTGCACTGAGTGAGAGGCATGCTGCCAAATCTGATCGAACTTCAAGCAGATTTGTTCTCGATTCATTTAGCGATTTTTTTAGAGCAATTAATTCATTTAAAGTAGCCATATGTGTTTCTTCCAACTGTTTAATGGTTGCCTGATACTCTGTTTCAGTTTTCATCATACTAAGGGTTGTGTTCTCGTTTTCAATTAATGATTCAGATACTGCAGTTACAAAATTACTACTTTTATTTCTTAATTCTGTTATGTTTCCTTGTCTTGTAGAATATAGCTTAAATTCAGGATACTTTGATAACAGTTTACTAAAACTGATTTGTAAAGAAGTTTGGTTTGCCAATTCATGTGTTATATATAAGCTTCCATTATGTGGTGAGTATTCAGAGAAAAACACTTCATTTCCAATAACAATACATAGTGAACATAAATTAAGAATAATGTTTATAAACATTTTTCTTTATTATTTATTCTTCGTTTAATAACCACAACGTGCACTGTAGACAAATACTACAATATTTATATTTTGATCTTCTTGGTGTATTTTGAGTGAAACTTCTTGTTGTATTTCTTGCACACTGTAAAGTTACAATAGTAAAGAGTAAACTTTCAGTGTTTTTAAAACAATTTGTACAAGTATAAGAAATAGATACGTTCATACTGTTAATTTAATAGACTGTATTTGATATTTATTTAAGATTCTCCCCTCTTTTAGTTTAAGATATAGAGTTGCGCTGTTACAAAAAAATTGTAATGGCTCTAAATAAACAATTTATAATATTTTTTATTTATATTACATAATATTTTTACATTGTTCTTACAACATTAGTTAAAGGATTATATTTTACAAGGCGATCATGAAGAATGAGACAATATGCAGTAGTTTTTTCTGGTATATTCTTGCTTGTTTCGAATTCTAATCTGACATCAACAGCTCCACCTTTAATGGTATCTATTTGTCGGCTACAGTCAATTACATATAATGTGGTTTGTTTAGAAAAGTCTTCTGGAGTTAGAGAAACTTGAATGAACTCTCTGTTATAATATACCGCTTGGAAGTTAGCAAACATTTCATAAAGTGTTGCAAAATTCTTTTGATCAAAATTGAGATTTAAATTATCATATGGGTAAACTTCAGAATTTAAATACAATTTTATATTTGTGATGTTACAATGATCAAATTCTGACATAGTCTTGTGAATATTATTTTTTCGATCAGTATGGAATGCTACAATAACAAAACGAGGTTTTTCCAGTTGACTTGTCGTTTTCACTGCCCAGGTATGTTTTTGACTTTGCTGTAAAAGTGGATACTCTAACAACTCCCAGGAACGAAAGCCGATAGGCAAATCTTTTCCACGTTCTATATATTGCAAAAATTGGATTTTGTGAGCATCAGATAATGACACATGAGGTACTTTCCAAACAACTTTATTTAGGTGAACTTTTGGTTTTTCTGTAGCTACAGAACTAACTGCAGCGTTGGTGTCTGTATTGGCACGTACCAGAATTAAATTTTGACTTGCTGAAATCACTAGGCGACGAAAATCTTCACAAAAGCCAAGTAGTAATTTTAGAGGAATGCATACTGCAAAATTTCCGTTGACGTCACACATATTTGGAGTGCCTTCAAGATTCCATCCTGCATTATACCATCGAATTATTTCGTTTTTGGAATATGATAGATAGGTCTTAATCGTTGATGTGATTCCAGGATTTCTTGTTCGATCGACTACTGTTCCACCAAGTTCATAACGAATTTCTTCAAAGAGGAATGCAAAACCATTATTAATGAATCTTAATGTTGGACTGTACTTATTTTCTGAGTTTAAAAGTTTTCCTTCCAGGTACAGAAAACTTTGAGAAGGTAGAGTGTACACGTCTTGGGTTTGTATAGGGATTCTTATCTCATCATTATTGAAAAATGTAGTATTTGCATAAGGTGTGTAGGAATGATATTCAAAATTGGTTATAGCATTATCCACAAGAACATTATCAGCCACTCGTAGTATATTAAGCGTCATTTTTTTTTTTGCTTAAACACACACCGGAAGAAACAGAAAAGTTTTTTAAGTCTTACACTTATACTTAATTTTATTCTGCAAATGAATGCTTTGAATTGTCCTCTCTCTATAGTTTTCTTATTTTTTTCTTCTTTATGTTTAGCCGTTGTTAAGTTCGTACCTTGAATCCCAAAGATACTAAAAATTGCTTATTGATAGGTGTTAACTGTTTCACTTGTTGTCTGATACTGGCGTTTTTATAGATTGACTGTAGATATTTTATAGGTTGTTCCTGTTGTGATAAATAATTAGATGGATTATCATATATGAAAACCATGTCAATTAAGTCGTTTTAAATGCAATCTTATCGTAACAACTTCACTTTTAAAATTAACCAAATTTCCATTTTGGTCTGTTATTTTAATAATAATCTCATTTATATATCTTGTATTGATTGGTAGATAAATAACGTTGGTGGGGTTTTCAACAATTTTGTAACCAGGTGGGACATTGGGGTAAAACATATGGATTATATGGACGGGTATATCATTGTTGAAAGAATTCTGAATTAAATTACATTCAATGCAAATAGCATTTACTTTTGAAATGCTGATTGGATAATCTGAATAGTGCCATTTCTTAGGTTTTAATTTTCTATTTTCAAATCCTAATAAAGGACCAATGGTGTTAGATTTCTCAAAATCAATTTCTTTGTTACATTTTATTTCACATTTAAATGTGTTATGATTAGCTCTCAATATTAATACAGGTTTTTCTGTTTTTTTATTTTTCTTATTATCATCTTTTTCCACAGGTTTCAAATTCTTCTGTATAGGTTGTGACGATAATACAGATGGTACAGCTGTCTCCTTTTGTTGTTCTTCATGATCAGTTAGCAAAGTGTGAAGCGTTTTTTCAATATCCTGTATTTCATAGGTGCCCACCGGTAATTCTAATTTCATACCGTTAATATAAAACTTGTTGTTGGTTTCATCGATATTTGAGATGGTATTAAAGGTCATAAAATCAATTAACCCCATGACATACGTAGCATCATCTTCTAGAATAATTGGTGGGTAAATCTTGTTACTGAGAATTGAAGCACGTTCAGAGAACGTAAATGTATATGAAGACATCTTAATCTGTCAAAGGTTACCAAATAACTAAAACTATTTGTATGGTTTTATTAAATATATTCACTTAATTATTTTTACTATTTACAATTTTTAACTAGATTATTATTACATAGTTATTAACAAGTTTCAACTCGCATTAATACTAATGTTTCCTTTCGGCACCTGGTACAATATGAGACCCTTTGAATTCCATAATCTGTACATATACCAGACTTGTAAACTTGAAAACTAGCACCACAATCATCACATTTAAATGTTAGTATTATACCTCTTCTATTGTCTGCCATTTTGTTTTTTTTCTAATTACCTCTTGAAGCACAACACACAGAGCAGCTTGAATTTAGTAATTTTCTTTGCATGGGTGTTCCGCAATATAGACAATAAACAGTAGAGCTAGAGCTATGTTTTTCAGTAATTATTCTTTTAGTTCCACACTTGTTACACCAGCAGTCCATAAGAACCGTACACTGATAATGTTCATCGGTAGGAACAGGCATTTATAAAAAATATATGAATGTATATTGTTCAAAGGTTTTCAAAGTAATGAGACAAATTTGATTTGTTTACGCCTTTTATTGAGATAGAAAATATAAACATAAGTGTCCACAATTAAAACTGTTATAGTTCTGAAACTTATTATAGTTATATACAATTTTACATAGTTCAGTGGAATTAAAATATTTTATAACTTCAAATGGAGGCCTAAGGTTTCCAAAGCTATCAAAATAGGTTACTGTTGAACCGCTTTTCTTATATGCTGTCCAATGAGTTCCAGGACCAATTGTAGAATCTAAGTTGATAACTCCTCTTTCAATTTTATGAATTTTTTTAGGTAAATTGTCTCTCATGAACACTCCTCGGAAATTTGGAATTTTCCAGATTTTTGCATATTTATCTATATCAATATTTGTTAGCGGACGTTGTGGTAGTTTTGTAGTTTTTTGGAGGGTGTAAAAAAAGACCGAAGCCTTTTTTGTAAGGACGTAAGTATAGTCCTTTTCCTCCTACAGCAATAGACACCATTTGTCTATTATGTCGTTTAGCTTCCTCTAATTTTTGTTTTGCCATCTTAGCATCATTTATTACTTTTGCAACAGCTGATCCTCCTGCGGCGATCGATCCCAGAGCAGAAAGTCCTGCAAAAATGGGAATAAGGGGTAAAATACCACCCTTCTTAGGTACTTGTATGATACGAGGTGGAGTAGACTTGATATGTTTCTTAATTGATTTAGCAGATTTCAATGCAACTTTTATGGCAGCACCTAAAGTACGAGGTTTATGTTGAAGCACATGTTTCCTTATTTGACTTATAGCTCTTGTAAACCCTAGAAATTTTCTGCTCGGTTTTTTCTTCAACACTCCACTTTTTCTTAACTTTTTTGTTTTACACCTTGACTTTATTTTAACCATACTTCTCTCTTGATTATAGTACGTTTTATATGAATGTTCAGTAAATACTGGTAAAATTTTAAGAGAAACTATTTTTTATACTAATTGATTCTGTTCACTTTTGTCACTGGGGTAGTGTCATGTTCAAAACCACCATCACTATCATCTAGTTTTCTTTTTCGATTTTGTTGATTGTCAAAAATAAGAGGTTCATCTAAATCAAGTTTTAACTTTTTAGGAATTACTTCTTCGTCATTAAGTTGTTGTAATTTTCTTTTACCCACTCGAAATTTACGAGTTTGAGGAGATATTAGACGACGTTTTATATTTTCAGAATTATAAATGTCATCATCACTGGTATCCCTTTTACGTTTTCGGTTAAATTCAATTTCCATATTCATATCAATTTCTTGAGGTTCATTTACAGGTTTTTCTTTTTTGTTTATTTTTTTTATTTGAACCTTTGGTTTTCTTCGTCTCCTTTGTGATGGTATTTTTTTAATGGATTCCACATCATTACCATTCAAAATTGTTATGCCGTCTTGTATATTCTTGAGAGTATTTTCAATCATAAGTTTAGTTTTTTCCATTAACTTTATACACTTTCGAATCGTTTGTTTATTAGTAGGTCTTTTCAAGCCCATACCTAATTTCACCTTAGTTTTCATTGTCCCTGCAATACCGAGAGCTGCTATTCGTTCACCTACAGATGCGTCTTTAGAATGAAATCTCTGAAGAGCTTCTTCAGCTAATATTTTATCTGCATTATGACGTAACTTTCTATCACTTTCACTTTCATAAAATTTATCGTGTTTTAAACAGCTAGCATCTAGTGGATTTGTTGGTAGACTTCCTTGTAATAGACGTTGTTTGAGTTTTGTTCCAGGCCCACAATAATTATAACCTGGTATATGCATTTCAAACGGTAAATTATTTATAGCTGAATTTAATAAACCTTGACCTGAATATAACTTCATGATGTTATTTCACCTTAAAACTAACATATATTATTTGTTTTGTGAATATTTATCTCATTTTATAGTAATGTGTCAAAGAATGAGGGTGGTAAAACAAAAAACTTCTTTAGCTATTGAAAATGATAATTTCAATAGTATACCTGAAAATAAAAAGCATGGTCCATTGTTTCCGTCAACTGTGAGGTGTATTCTGGTGGGGCCAAGTAATTGCGGTAAAACCAATGTTATGGTTAATCTAATTGAACACTTGAACGGACTGAGATTTGAGAATGTTTATGTTTATTCAAAGTCCTTGTATCAACCGAAATATGTTTATCTGGAGAAGTTACTAAAGCCAATACAAGGCATCGGTTATTACCCGTTCAATGCTAGCGAAAATATTCTACATCCTTCAGAAGCAAAAAAAAATTCAATATTTATATTTGATGATGTGGCTTGTGACAATCAAGATGTTATACGTCAATATTTCTCTATGGGAAGGCACAGTCTAGTGGACTCGTTTTATCTGTCTCAGACGTATGCGAAGGTCCCAAAACATCTCATTAGAGATAACGCAAATTTTTTGGTTCTTTTCAAACAAGATGATTTAAATTTGAAACATGTTTATAATGATCATATTGGTAGTGACATGTCGTTTGAACAGTTTAAAAGCTTATGTGCCATGTGTTGGTACAGACCATATGGATTTTTATGTATCACTAAAGACAGCAACATCAATGAGGGACGTTACAGAAGAGGTTTTGATTACTATATATGTTTCGAATAAGAGAATTAATTTTAGTATAATCATTAACATCATAAGTGTAAGATATATCAGAAACTGATTGAACCAGATCAATAGCGGATAATAGCAGATAAAAGCGGATCGAAAGCGGATTGAAAGCGGATCAAAAGCTCATGAAAACCAGATACTAACTGTCTAATTAGCAACATGAATCTATCAGAGAAGGAACTAAAAAAACGTCTTGTACAGAAACGTAGAATTGTAAAAGAAAAATTACAGCTTCTCAAACATGGTGAAATTGTTAAGGAAAAGTTATTTTCTCCCATAACAAAACATCTAAAGGACATTGAAAGTAAACTGAGTCACAAGGAACATAAAACGGATGGAGCTAGTAAGGTGGAAGAAGAGAAAACTTTTTTTAAAACTGAGGATCCTAGTCATGTTGATGAAGAAAAAGATTTTATTTTCAACGATGAACTATACCCATCAATACTATCACATCAAGCTGAATCGCTGTATCAGGAAACACCGAAGATTCCTCGTAAACTTTCAACGAGTTTATCCACACCTACAGGTCAGTTACGATTATTGCAAGATGAAAATGAAGATCCGAGTGAAAATAAAATGACAATTCTTCAAGAAATCACATCTGATGATGAGATAGGATCATTACATTCTCCTGCAACACCTGGACGGTTTGTTGATATTGCTGAAAAATCCTATGTTGACTATTTAGACCAGTATGATCCATTACCCAGAAAATATATAAATGACATGTATTATGATGATGATAATAAGGAATTTGATCATAAGTATGGTGTCAGATTAGATACCGATACTGAGAAACTTATGATTGGTGACTCAAGATTAGATATTGATGGATCTGATATTATCGTTAAGAAGAAACGATATCGAGGTAGTATGGGGTTATATGAATTATTGTTCAAAAAACGACCGAAAGGCTACTCTAAAGAAGATGAAGATAATTATAAACAAATTGTAGCGAAAACTAATGCTCATAGACGTTATTATAAACCTAACAAACAAATAGATGGGAGCAAAATGAAAAAATATAAAAAAATTATTGCTCCTATGGTGGCAGGGAAAGGAATTTTTATGGAAGTGGATAACAATAAAATTGATTACGTTCATTGGGATGATCCAAATGAACTTGTTGATAGGTTACGATTACTACTCGCTTCACAAACAGCAGGACATACAGGCCACACAAACGAAATAACATCAATTATTGAGGAATTGAGAGAGGCTGGTATAATTATTTAAAAATGAACTCTAATAGTAGTGTGAAGCGGCAAATAGTTGAAGAAATCCATAAAGCAGCCAGGATAAATTTTAAAAGACGAAAAGTCATTATTAAATCTTTAGATGATCTCTTTCAAGCTGATTTAGTGGAAATGATACCATACGCTAGAGAAAATAAAGGCTATAAATACATATTGGTTGTAATCAATTGTTTTTCAAAATTTGTTTGGGCCTATCCCATAAAGTCAAAAAATAAGTCTGAGGTTTGCTCAGCCATGGAGAAAGTTTTAAAACAGCAAACACCTAAGAATCTGCAGACTGATGCTGGTACAGAATTTTTCAATAAAGATTTTAAGAAGTTAATGAACAAATATAAGGTGAATCATTATAAGGTGTTTAGCGAGAAAAAAGCGTCAATTGTGGAACGAGTAAATCGAACTTTGAAAAACATGATGTGGAAAGAATTCAGTTTACAGGATCATTACAAATGGTTGAATATTCTACCGGAAATCGTGAGAAAATATAATAATACCAAACATAGAACCATAGGTATGAAACCAGTTGAGGTCATGAAAAAGGATGAAAAGCATTTATTAAAAACAGTCTATAATAGAATTAAAGTGGCATCAAAGAAACGAAAATTTCAAGTTGGTGATTATGTTCGTATATCAAAATTACGAGGAGTTTTTGATAAAAAATACCAACCAAATTGGTCCACAGAGATATTTAAGATAAGGAAAGTTCAGCTTACAAATCCAACAACATACCTGCTGGTTGATGAAAACAATCATGACATTTTGGGTGGTTTCTATGAAGAACAATTGTTAACAGTTAAATATCCCAATGCATTTCTAATTGAACGGATCTTGAAACGAAAGAAACCCAATAAAATTTTTGTAAAGTGGTTAGGTTTTGATGATAAACATAACAGTTGGATACAGACAGATGACCTTGAAAATTGATATAAAACTGTTGAATAATTATCACTTTCATTAATATTCTATTATTGTTCAACTTAATCAGTTCGAGTCGTGAAGTATTTGTGCAGTTACAATGTTTATCGTGGATTTGCAGTACTTTCAGTATGGAGATGCTATTTTGTGTAAGGAAATTGCAATCATTAATGTAGAAAACGGTTGGTACTCACAAAAATTTGTTACAATGCCTGTCAGTTTTAATCATTTGACTGATACCATTCAACAACACATGGTGTATACAAAAAAAGAGCATCATGGATTAGAATGGAATAATAATGATTGTTTAAGGTATGAACAAATATCTGAATACATAAAAAATTGTATTAAGTGTGATAAGACTCTGGTAATGGTCAAAGGATTAGAGAAGAAACGTTGGCTGGAGAAACTGATTCCTAATAAGGTTGTGGACTTATTAGAAGAAAGCTGCCCTTCCATAGAGAAATTAAAGCTGTTTTTAAAGTCACATCATTGTAATCAACATGTATATAGTAATAAATTAAACTGTGCTGTAGAAAATGTAAATTTGTTAAGAAATTGGTATGTGTATTGTAGGAAATAAAACTCTTAGAACTAGATATATGTTTTATTTTTATTTTTTATATTTACTTAAATTAGTAAGTAAGTAAGTAAAACTAATTATCTATAAAAAAATCTTGCCCATTTTGAAATATTTGAGACTCTTGGAATTCGTCTTCGTCTATTTCCTTCAAGTTGGAACACTTTAACTTTTTAGCAGCTGAAGGTCCACTTGTTTCATTTTCTTCTCCTTCATCTTCCTCTAAATTAAAACTGTCCTTTTTACAGCCTTTTCAAAAAGACCTATTCCTCTTCATTCTCAACATTCATTCTAATATATTTTAGAGGAAGATTACCAAATTTACGCCTTAACGTAACTTCTTTTGGAGAATATGATAGGGATACTAGCACTACATTTTTTTTAATTTTCACTTCCTTCACACCATAACTATAAATATAAACAAGAAATAAAATAAATAACAATTCAACAAAAAAATACGTATTCACAAAAATACTTACCGAAAAATTTGTTTCATTACTGCTTTGGTGGAAATTAAAAGGGTATGGAATTGTTGCCATTTTGATCTAATAAGTAGACTTGAGTATATAACAGATGAATTAATGTTTTGAACTAACATTCCTTATTATTCAACTTGCTTTTATATTAAAGGCTAAGAGAAAAATAAACATGCTCATGAAACTTGGATATTTTCCATGTAATAAAAATTCTTATTTGTTATTATATTATACTTTATATTTTAATCCAAATATAGGTACATAATTCTCATTGGAATTGTTGCAAATAAACAAACTTGTATAATTTAGATTAGTCTTGTGAATCACCAATCAAAATATTTTGGGAGGAGCTGTAATTTGTTTATTAACGAGAAAAAACTTTTAATCTTATGTAGGAGGAGTAGTAATTTGTTTATTTATGCAAACAAATAGAAAATAAGTATGCCTTGACTTAAACAATTTACGAGCAATATATTCATTTTACCTCGCTTATCTGTAAAAAAATTGATGATCGGCGCCAGAAAGTCAGCAACTAACATAAACATAAGACGCCATGTAAAAAATTAATGTTTAACCTTTGGGATCACTGTTACTAATTAAATTAACATTCGTATGCACTTATTATTCAACTTGCTTGTACTGTACCATTTGTTTTAATGTAAATAATTTACGTAGTGGCTTTCAAAGTAGAAATGTTTATTGTTTTGATTGCCAGCGTATCACATTCCATGAGGGTGATGATGACCGCAGAGAAGCTAATAAAGAAAATAAAAGGCCGCGTACCTAATAGTGAAGCACAGATCTTAAATTGTTGTTAACCTATAATTTCTTTCGTGTAAGATGGAGTGTATTGTTGCTAATGTAGTTAAGAAAATTGAAACTGTTGGTAAGTTAGTTAAAACAAAAACAGAATATTTACAGTGGGTTCATTTTTTGAAAAAAATTATACTTCTACTTAAAAAATACTAAAAAAATAAAGAGGGACCGATAAAAAATTATTCGAAATTAGAAGCTAATTTAACTTTTCTTAAATATTATTATTTGCAATTTAAAAATAAATTAAGGCTTAAAAAATCGAAATATTGTAAATATGTTAGAAACTTAGTTTGGCAAGATACAGAGTCATGTTTTAAAAATAGGATACAATCAGGAATCATTGTCAATTTTACAATAAAGGAACCACATGAATTTCTTAAAAAAGCTTTCAAAAGTTTTTCAGCAAAAATTAAAAAGGAATTAAAGAAGTCTTTGTTAAAAGTTAATTGTATATTTTATGCAAACTTTATAAAAACATCTAACGGAGAAACGGATATTAAACATTTTTCAAACAAAAATGAAGTTATAGACGTTAATACTAACTTAAAAGAGTGGTTTATGGAAAATGTTGAAAATAGGATTTTAAGTAAATTGGAAAATTTTCAGGAACGTGATTCTGGATGGGCTTTGTATGAAATATTACATTTAAAAGTAAATATAAATCATTATAGACCAATAAATGTTGGTATGTCAACTTTTGTGGACGTACCAGCATTTATTAAGAAAACAAAAGCAGTTTTAAATATAAAAAATAATGATGAGTATTGTTTTTTGTGGTCAATTGTTGCAGCATTGCATCCATGTGATGCTAACAAAAACCCATGTAGAGTCAATTCTTATCAGCATTTTAGTAGAGTTTTAAAATATGATAATATTCAATTTCCTATATCTTTGAAAGACATCCCAAAATTTGAAAAAAATAACAAATTGTCTATTAACTTATTTATGGTTAATAAAAAGAGTATAGTTCCTGTGAGTTTAAGCAAAAATAATTATTCACCTCGCATAAATTTACTCATGTTGTCAACTTTCGACCATTCTGTTAATTCAAATTCAGATGATGACAATGAATATAATTCTGAAAAAAATAGAATTTTTCATTTTGCTCTTATAAAAGACTTATCCAAACTCTTAAACAGACAAATGGGAAATTTTTCTCATAAAAAATGGTTGTGTGAAAGATGTTTAAATCATTTTAAAACAAAGAAAAATTTAGATAAACATTTCATAAAATGTCAAGTTATGAATACTACCAAAATTGTCACTCCTTCAGAGACAGATAAAAATTTAAAATTTAAAAATCATAAAAATAAAGGACTTGTCCCTTTTACTATATATGCTGATCTAGAAAGTATTCTAGAGAGGTATGAAGATAAAAAATCAACGAGTTCTACACAAAAATATCAGAAACACATACCATTTAGCATAGCTTTTTATGTAAAATGTGCTTATAATGATTCACTTTCTGAATTCTATCAATATACTGGTAGGGATTGTGATATATGGTTTGTTAAAAAACTTCAAGAAATAGCTTATAAACTTGATAATATTTTTAACAATCCCTTGCCAATGAAACCACTATCAGCTCAACAACATAGCTTTTATGCTAATTCAGAACATTGTCATATTTGTTGTAAAAAATTTCAAGATGGTGACATTAAAGTGCACGATCACTGTCACCTTACAGGTGAATTTAGAGGGGCTGCTCATAATTCCTGCAATATTAATTATAAGGATGATTATAACGTTCCTGTATTTTTTCACAATTTATCAGGATATGACAGTCATTTCTTTATAAAAGCGTTAAGTACTGCTATTAATGGAACTGTCAGTTTACTGCCAATTAATAAAGAACGTTACATTTCGTTTACCAAACAAATTGCTAATACCAAAATTTCCTTTAGATTTTTAGATTCATTTCGATTCATGGCCAGTAAGTTAAGTGACTTAGCATCATATTTAGAACCTAGTCAAAAGTTGATCACACGCAAATACTGTAGTACTGATCATGAATTTAATTTACTTCAACGTAAAGGTGTTTTTCCTTATGATTATATTGATAGTTGGGAAAAATTACAGGAAACTCATCTACCAGATATAAAATGTTTTGATAACAAGTTAGAAGAAACTAGTATCTCTAGAGATGATTATAATCATGCGAAAAATGTTGGGCAAAATTTTAATATTAGGAACATACAAGAATATTCTGAATTATACCTGAAAACTGATATATTCGAGAATTTTAGAAAGACTTGTCTAAAAACTTATGAATTAGACCCAGCACATTATTACACAGCTCCAGGGCTAGCTTTCGATGCCATGTTAAAGGTAACGGAAATTGAATTAGAACTTCTAACAGACATTGATATGATTATGTTCATTGAATCTGGAATTAGAGGTGGCATATCACAATGCTCAAACCGGTATGGAAGGGCTAACAATCCCTACATGAAGGAAGAGTTCAACCCTAGTGAACCAACTTCCTATTTAATGTATTATGATATTAACAACATGTATGGGACAGCAATGTGTGAGCCCTTACCTTACGGACATTTTGAATGGGTAGACCCTTATTCAGTGAACATTCAAAATATTTCAGATGACTCTGAATTTGGCTACATTTTTGAAGTTGATATAGATTATCCAAAGGAACTACATGAAAGTCATAAAGATCTCCCTTTCTGTCCGGAACGTATGGTACCACCAATTTCACGTTCTAAAAATAAAAAATTATTAACAACACTTTACAATAAACAAAAGTATGTGATTCATTATAAAAATTTGAAACAGGCTCTTGAAGCCGGGTTGAAAATATCTAAAATACATAACATTCTAAAATTTAAGCAGTCACGATGGATGAAAAAATATATAGAACTGAATACACAGTGTAGAATGCAAAGCACTAATAATTTTGAAAAAAACTTTTACAAATTAATGAACAACAGTGTGTTCGGTAAAACAATGGAGAACGTAAGAAAATATAAAAACGTAAAGTTGGTTAACAGATGGAAAGGGCGATTCGGTGCAAACTACTATATATCTCAACCAAATTTTCATAGTAGTCATATCTTTGAAGAGAATATGGTGATTATAGAAATGAACAAAACGGAAATTATTTTCAATAAACCTATATATATTGGATTTTCCATTCTAGATATTTCAAAAACATACTTATATGACTTTCACTATAACTATATTCTAAAAACTTTTGGAAAAAAAGCAAAACTTTTATATATGGACACAGATTCTTTAATTTATCACTTCTTTGTAGACAATATTTACGAAGAAATGAAAAAAGAACTCCATAGGTTTGATACGTCAGACTATCCTCCAGATAATATATATCAAATTCCTCAAATTAATAAAAAAGTCTTAGGTAAAATGAAAGATGAAATTAATGGTAAAATTTTGCTCGAGTTTATTGGTTTGAGATCAAAAATGTATGCCTTAAGAATTTTAAATGCAATTATTAAGAAAGTTAAAGGTATAAAAAAATCTGCTTTGAGAAAAATTACTTTTGAAGATTTCTATCAATGTCTGTTTTATAACTCTGTAAAGGAGGCATCACATAACCTAATAAGATCAAATAAACATGAGGTCTATTCAATAGAACAAAAAAAAATCGCATTGAGTCCATTCGATGATAAGCGTATTATTAACTATATTTCACCTGATACATTACCTTGGGGATACATATAATTTTAGAACCCACTGGATATTCTTTTTTTGTTGAGACTAACTATAACAGTTACTTTTTCAGAAATTAGTAAAAAATGCATTTCATTTAAGCACTGATTGAAGTATATAAAGATGGTAGAACCCTTTCAAAGTGTTTACAGTATCAGATCTGCTTTCAACAAGAAAAAAAGAGCTCTACCCATTTGGAAGAAAAATTGTTACATGATTCTCAACAGACCTATCAATTAACCATCCAAAGAAGACAGCTTCATAATGACATCGAGGTTTGAAATGATCACAATAAAACACAGATTATGCACAAACAAAAATCAGTTTACAAAATGCCTTACAAGGTAACAGTTCTAATTACATGTCTAAAGTGTAAAAGTTATTCTGACAAAGATGTGATCAAAGATAAATACTACCCGTTTGGAAGACATATTGCTCTACAGTGCAGTCATTGTTCTTCTTTTAACATGCATGAAATCAGAGATTTGTATGGTAATGGATATCAGAACCAATGTCAATTTCAGAAAAACAAAATTTGAAGCAAAATTGGAATCAAGACGTCTTTGAGAATCGAAAAAGATTTCATAACCTAGCAAAAATTTCTTCAAAGCGCATTACTCCTATACAAATAAATCAAGATGTTAACAATGCAACACATTAGTTTGTCTCAAGATTTAGCCATGAACAGTCTTATTGTCTATTGTCAGCCTTGTGATGAAGTTTCAGAATTTCCTTGGTGTTTTAACAATGATGTGATATTACAGTCATCAAAATGTAAAAAGTGTTCTGATAGTTTCAAACTGGTGTCACCTACTCAAAAAAGTGAAAACATTATAACGAATGCAGACTTTTTACCATGTGGAAATTCAGAATATTATGATGCTTTCTACTATCTATCAGAGGACAAATTTGCCTACTATCATCTACCTAAAGATGAAGTTTCATTACCAATTCTCTTTCTCGAGATGTCACTAAACTACCGCTTGGGGTATGGACGACGATTTGAAAAATGTGAAGAAGGACTTGTAAACCTATGTGAAATTGAAAATTTTGTTAATGAATATTCTAATGTATTTTTCTGAGAATAAATTTTTGTTGTTTATATCTAAATAAATTGAATTAAAAATCATCATTTTTTATTTCATGTAGACTAATACTTAAAAGAAAAATAAATGACTCATTAGCTCAGTTGGTTAAAGTGCCATGCTAATCATTAATATCATAGGTTCTAATCTTACATGGGTCATTTTTTTTCTTGTATCTGGTAATTATAAGCTTATTTCAAACTAAAATAACAAAGTAAAGAAATGTCTAAAAATTGTAAAACTATTAAACAATGAAAGTTAAGTAGTGTACGTGATAAACAAAAATATACATTCTACCGAAGAAGAAGAGATCAAAACTACTGATAAGCGATACGCTAGGTTAGCCCACCCCTCGTACAAGCCAGATAAGGACAGCCTTCGCTAAACAAGGATAGCCGAACAGCTAGCGAAGAAGAAGAGATCAAAACTACTGATAAGCGATACGCTTTTCCCAGCAAACCCTTCTGGTTATTGGCGATCTCTTCACCATCTACGTCTAGCCAAATTGTCACTTTTTGTCAACTTTGTCACACCTTAGATGTCCTTTTGTCGCCTAATCCATTGTTTGAGACAATTTCTTGATGACAAAGTGACAAAATACCCTCTGGACATTGGCGATGCCATTCTACAAGAACTGGGGACCCCCCTATTACGGTGGACAGTTTGAGGGACATGCCATCGAGTTGTCACAGGAACGCCCCATCTTATCTACTAGAGCAAACAACCAAAAAGTACCCTTTTATCCCCTACTGAATTGATATCAAAGGACAACAGAGTAAATACCCCGAAACTACACCTTCATCCCCTAGTGAATTTTTCACTCCTTGAAAATTAACGGAAATATTTATTTTAATATTTTCGTTGTCAAAATCAATTGAATTTTTATTGCTAATTAATTGCTGGAGTTGTATGATTGCTTTAGCGCTCTCCGCATGCTCTTGGAGGCGTATTTTATTGTTAATTAATTGCTTTCAAATGGCACGAGACTAAATACCCAAAAAGTAACATTTTACCTCCTAGAGAATTTCTTACCCCATGGTAAATTTAGAAAAAATATGTCAATGTTTTTCGTTAAAATCAGTATACTGTTGCTAATTAATTAGTGAAGGTTGTTAGGTGACGCTACATGCGTCATATGTTGTCAAACATTAAAATTTTAGATTTTACAATTTGTGCGTTTTCATATAATTTCATTATTGACTTTGACAACATTGTACTTTTATATTCTTTTGGGTTTAATTGGGTGCAATTGTTAATTTATTGTCAAAAGTTTTATACGTTCTTCATCCCTTATCAAGTTACCTGTTAGAAAAATAAGCATTTGTTATATAACACAAAATAAATAAAAATAAAATAATATAAAAATATTTACCTTAAATTTAAATAATTTTGCTTATCTTTATATATAAAATATCATATCATCACTTAACTACAAGGACCAAAACTATTTGAATGTTTGAATATATTTGACAGT
This sequence comes from Octodonta nipae, assembly GCA_034190945.1. NCBI lineage: Eukaryota > Metazoa > Arthropoda > Insecta > Coleoptera > Chrysomelidae > Octodonta > Octodonta nipae. Next base: position 46,636,381 of record CM067218.1, on the reverse strand, counting down.
GATCAAGACACATTTATATATATACAGGGTGTCCCACCTGGAATATTTACTTATTATTTTGAAAATCGCAAAAACACACCAAAAGAATTATGATCTACATATTTAACAACAAAAAATATTGAAATACTTTAGTCTAAAGTTAGCATAGCCACTGTTTCTAAGGATGGGTAGAAGCAATAAATTTAATTTTTACGTAATAAATTAGCAATAAATTGTGGAGTAGGTCACATTTGGGCGTTATGAAATGACTCTGCTAGCTTAACACACATGATGGAATGTGTGATTAAACCATGCAGTCACAAGACGGGCACGATGTGACGGTGCCCCATCTTGCTAAAAATGCATATCATTAATTGAGCAGGCGGAACATCTTATAGGAATTCAAATAAATGGTTATCTAAAAAAATTATGTACATGTTGAGATTCATGAAACCGTCAAAGAAAACTGGACCAACATCACGGTTGCCCGTCCTGTCCTGTCGAAACATTAACTGTCCTTCTCTCCTGACTATGTATGTAAGGAATGTGTCGGGTTTGGTCCGAGTAATAATGAAAATTATGTTTATTCACGAATCCGTTGGGAAGAAAATTCACCACTCGGTAAATAAGTGTTCATTTAAAAAATTCTAATTCCCATTCAATTGCTGCTCTATCAAATTTTTAAAATTAATTGTGTTTTGAAAGTTCACTTCATGAAGCTCTTGGTATAATTGGACATAATGAGTATGATCTCCTAATAAAGGTTTTACGTATATCAAAATCGATCTTAAGTTGACGGGTACTCATATGCTTCGATTTGACAAGAAGTGTTTTTTAAATCATTCTCCAAGAAAAAAAAACCATAGTGACATTTCTTTTTGAGTAAAATTCACTAGAGTTTAACAATGAACAACAAAAATATCGTATAGAGAACAATTCAAATTATTGTCAAAGTGAAATTAAGTTGACAGAACTTTACATTTTGTTTTCGATGGCCAACTTTACTTCTGAGTAAAGAAAAAACTCCATATATATATATGGAATTGAGGAAGTATTAGAAATATAGACAAACTTTGGAAAGGTAATGAAATTTCGCAATAAATAGCATGGAAATTAAAGTCCACGACCTTCAAAGATTAAAAATATTTTATGAATTATAAGAAATTACACAAAAAGCATGGATCATTTTGATTTCTTGGTTTCTGATGAAACAGATGTACAGAACCTGATGTTGAACGAAAGGAAATTAAATGAGTTATCAAATAACGTGACAAAAATTCGTGATTCCATTTAAAAAAGTCGAGTTAACCATGGTTAAACTTTGAGTGACGACAACTGGTACAATAAAAAGAGTTCATCATGGTCATTCTGACTCTGGGAGTAAGGAGGGTGGACATTAGATTCCCCCAATTACAGCCTTCTATGATACTAAATAGCTCTAATATTCCGCTGTTTCTAGATGTCAACATTTTGAAAAAACCCCAAAACAGGTGCGGATCCAGAATTGTCATTGGGGGGCTTGATCTCGTTTGGGGGGGGGGGGCTTGACGTCACTGAAGATTGATTTTAGCACAATAAACACTAAACAGCTTATCTTAGCCCCCCTGGATCCACCAGTACTTCAAAAGGTGCATTTTAGGTAACATTATGATGATGAATAAAGAAGATGAATAAAGTAAAATTCACAGGAATCCAAATGTGTAATAATATACAGGGTGTTCCTTTTAAGAAAATTTAACTTCAATATGAATCACCTTATATATGTCTCGGAATTCCAGTGAAAGTATTTTCAGTTTGTAACTGACATTACCCCTCACCCTGGCGGCAGAATTTTAAAATAGATATCAATATAGCCATGATCATTCTTTCATGCTATATTGGCCCACCCAAGGTTGATTATAAAACTTCATAGTGTATGTTTTCTGCCGAATGTCCACATCTTTTATCAAAACCCTGTATTAGTAAACGATCTTCTTATTTGCAGTGCAAAATAAATACCAATTATTTAAAATAATTAATTGGTCTCGAACATTAAACCATGATGAATTGCGAGATATGTTACATAAAGATTATCAATTCCGGTGTAATTAAAATTATACCACTTGCATGTTTTGAAATGATTACAGTTTATACATAATTAATTCCGACATATCCGCAATATTCCTAATACTGCAAAAGGAAACGTAAACAGTTACGGAATTACCGAAGCCCGATAAACATTTGAAAAGGCAGTGGTGCTGCCACCCTGCCGCGTTCAATCAGCAATCAAGCGCGTCAAATGTAGCCTTCCGCTGGTGACTGCGACGCCGGAGATAGTCAGAGGGATCTGCCCCAATCTTCGTTTCCAATAAATTTCTTTTAAATGTATTAATATGTGGTGTGTTGTTGCAATCATCTGCGATTGTATAAGTATTTGGCAATCAGGGTTTGAAAGCAGCGTCCGTCAGGCTGCCGGCGCGGAGGCGCTGGCGTCGCGTCCCGACGCTACTGGGCGCCTTCTCTAACGTCTGTCGAAGCGCGTCGTGTCCTGTGGCGCGTCGTTCAGGCCCGACAATCGTCGACGACCGACTCTCTCTTCGAATCTGAAAAAACCAGTGTTTGTCAGTTTGTTTGCGGACTTGTCATTAATTTTTCACTCTATATGGCATCGAGTCTGGCGAAGTCGTTCTCTGGATTCTTAGTTGGCTTTGCTTGCTTTTGTTTACCGAAGCCAACCTGCAAATCACTTATCATGTTTGTTTATTAAATGGAGCTGTTGGCAACGAAACCATGCAAGAAAGGGAATGCAATTTATGTGTACCTACACATGGCGTACATTACAATAATTATGTAGAATTTCATTTCGCCTTATTAAAACGTAATTTTTATGCAAATTAGCTGACCAGTGCACAGCATCAACCAGTTTTGAATATTTACCTACTTAATATTTGTTCTGGGTCCTTTTTCATTCACATTTTCTGTGAAGTTGGTTGCATAACAAGTAAACCTTCCAAAGTGAGTTTTAGGTAATTTCTAATTATTGACTTACTTTTTCTTATTTTAAAAGTTTTTATTCATTTTGTGTTCTCAGGCGTTTAATTTTTTGTACTAATACTTCTTAGTAACAATATATATATATATATATATATATATATATATATATATATATATATTTTGTCTATTCATGGGTTTTCTCTCCTCCAAATTTTTTAGTGTAACAGATAAGTATTTAAAAAATTGTATATGTAGAACATAGTGTAGTAAGGCAATTTCGTAAATTGCCCGATTACTGGTTGTCTGTACAGAGATTCTTCCTCACAGTTTTTCTGAGAGAAAGAGATGTCTATAAAATGATCAACCAGTATTTCTGTATATAAGTAATGTATTTTATATTGTGTAATACTTATCTGTGTATGGAGACGTTTCAACTCCGAGTCTGGAGTCGTTGTCAATCGTTTAGTGTTGTTTTCGAGGCTTTTTTCTAAAAATTTTCGCTTTGATTTTGAATTTATTGTTTGTCAAAAAATTTGACACTGACAATTTGTCGTTTGGCGATCACTTGACGCTGAGGTTACCGTTTTTTTGTTCTGTTAGCAGTAAATTCTTCCAGTCCAAATGAAGGTCGGCTGAAGGTGCTCCGATTTCAGTGTTGTTTATCATCATACAGCTGGCTTCTTTAAGTTTTCTTCTTTCAACAAGATCTTTGTTTTATCCCAGTCTATCCTATGGCTGCCGGTGCTCGTTAATACATGATTGGCCAAATTTGATTTGTCCACATGTCTTCTGGAAATGTTATATTGATGTTCTTTTTTCCTTACTTCTAAAGGCTTGAAGTTTCACCGGTATTGGCCACAGTCACACAAAACACTGTACACACAATTTTTAGAACTCTGGGTTGCGTTAAACGGTTTGGTATGTGTGAGGATAGAGCGCAAGGTATTATTGTTTTAAAAACAGTTTTAACGCTGTATTTATTTCCTAACCGCTTAATTTTTTTTCCGATACACCTGGGATATATGGAATTATGTTCATAATTTGGTTGTCTGTTTGTGTTTGGTTGGTATTAGTGTGATGGTTATTTGTGCTGGTTGTTGTTGCGATTTTCTTTCTAACTGATTTATAGTTTTTTATAAAGTCTTGGGGATATTCGTTTTGAAGTAGATGTTCTTTGATAATATTGACTTCATATGTTTTTTGCTCTATCATATAAGCACTTTACAACACCTTTCTTTACATTTAAAGGATGGTTGGAGTGAAAATTCAAATATCTATTAGTATTTGTAGGTTTTCGATGTACTTGTACTTATTGTGTTGTTTGTTCTATCTATAAGTACATCAAGATAAGCAAGTTTATGCAAATTTTCCATCTCCATTGTATTTTATTGTGGGTTCTTGACTATTGATGTAATCTAGGAATGAGTGCAGTTCTTCAGCACCATACTCCCAAACCACAAAAATGTCATCAACGTATCTCTGGAGATGGAAAATTTGCATAAACTTGCTTATCTTGATGTACTTATAGATAGAACAAACAACACAATAAGTACAAGTATTTATCGAAAACCTACAAATACTAATAGATATTTGAATTTTCACTCCAACCATCCTTTAAATGTAAAGAAAGGTGTTGTAAAGTGCTTATATGATAGAGCAAAAAGCATATCTTCATCCACCCAAATCTTTAACAAAGAAGTCAATATTATCAAAGAACATCTACTTCAAAACGAATATCCCCAGACTTTATAAATAAAACTATAAATCAGTTAGAAAGAAAATCGCAACAACAAACCAGCACAAATAACCATCACACTAATACCAACCAAACACAAACAGACAACCAAATTATGAACATAATTCCATATACAGGTGTATCGGAAAAAATTAGCGGTTAGGAAATAAATACAGCGTTAAAACTGTTTTTAAAACAAATAATACCTTGCGCTCTATCCTCACACATACCAAACCGTTAAACGCAACCCAGAGTTCTAAAAATTTGTTACAGTGTTTTGTGTGACTGTGGCCATTCTTATACGGTGAAACTTCAAGACCTAGAAGTAAGGAAGAACATCAATATAACATTTCCAGAAGACATGTGGACAAATCAAATTTGGCCAATCAGTAACGAGCACCGGCAGCCATAGGATAGACTGGGATGGGTAAACAAAGATCTTGTGAAAGAAGAAAACTTAAAAAGAGAAAACTTAAAGAAGTCAGCTGTATGATGATAAACAACACTGAAATCGGAGCACCTTCAGCCGACCTTCATTTCTGGAAGAATTTACTGCTAACAGAACAAAAAAACGGTAACCTCAGCGTCAAATGATCGCCAAACGACAAATTGTCAGTGTCAAATTTTTTGACAAACAATAAATTCAAAATCAAAGCGAAAATTTTTAGAAAAAGCCTCGAAAACAACACTAAACGATTGACAACGACTTCGGAGTGAAACGTTCCATACACAGATAAGTATTACACAATATACAATACATTACTTATATACGATCATTTTATAGACATCTCTTTCTCTCAGAAAAACTGTGAGGAAGAATCTCTGTACAGACAACAGTAATCCGGGCAATTTTACGAAATTGCCTTACTACACTTTGTTCTACATATACAATTTTTTAAATACTTATCTGTTACAGGAAAAAATTTGGAGGAGAGAAAACCCATGAATAGACAAAATATCAAGACCTCCTCAACAATCTTTCGAAATTATATATATATATATATATATATATATATATTAGATTGTAGTCCTTCACGAATGGAACAATGCGGTTTCCTGTGTATCTGGTGTACTGGTGCACATTCGTTTCTTTTTTAGTGCTCTGAAGGGAGCTTTTCGCCAAAATCTAATTTGGCATTTGGTTGTTGTTACCATATATAGTACCGATAGGTTTCAGCACAGTATTATTACAATAATAGAAAACAGCAAAAAAAGTTATTGTCAATTAAAATAAGTTGACATAAAGGTTTGATACTATTTTTTCCAGATTATCAATTCATTGAACGCAAGACAATATATTGTTTCTAATCGAGGACGTTCGTCAATCACGCTCCCCTCAACTGATTGAAATCTTGAATAATTATTTATATTTTTGGAACATATAATTGAATTAAATATTTTATGTTGACACCCTTAGATGTCGAAATTAGGTTCCTATAAACATATGTCCGTCAACGCTTCGTTACCGATGTTGAAAGTGTTAAAATCTTCAGATATTTTCTTTTTTTTTCCTTCTGACTACTAAAGTTATGAGATATTTAATTCAATTTTGGAGTAGTAATACCTCTATGAAGTCTTCATAATAAGATCACAGAAACGGTCATAAAAATCTACAGGGTGGTACTTTTTCTGGGGTCACATGTTTTTTCTGCCTCAACAACTTTTTCGACACGTCCCTGGCAATCTCTTATGAATTTGCAAACTTTTTTATTTCTTCCTTTTTTTTTGTATCTGCCTCTGTTTTTGTCTAACAAAATGATCAATTTTATGTAAAGCATATAAACAAACAATCCTTGTGTGATGTAATATGTTATTATTATTTCACAATCGTTAAAGAAACAAGTTTACCTAATTTTGAAGACGAAGAGATCAAATTAGTTTCTCAAAATGGCCACCTTCACCTATTACATAGGAGTCTAAACGTCGACACATAGACTTTCGTATTCGATTGAAAATTCCAGGAGACTCTTGAATCACTACAAAAAACAATAATGGTGTTTCTTAAGTCTTCTATGTCTTGAACAGGAGTTCCACTATATAGCAACGTTTTTAAATGTCCCCAAGTTAAAAAGTCTATCGGATTTTAATCTGGTGAAGAGCTGTCCAAAATTGCGGTCCACCTCGACATATCCAGTGATCTTGATATGTTTCGTTCAAATATTGACGTGCTCTCCTACTAAAATGGGCAAGAGCGCAATCGTGCAAAAACCACATTCCCGCTCTGCCACCTAAAGGAATCAGATCAGGTAAAACTGCCAGCGCTTCGCTTAGAGACTGAGCGTTTGTATTTCTATTTAATGTAGGTGGAAGGAAATGTGGGCCAATTAGGTGATCGCCAATAGTTTAATCCAACCACACTGCGTGTTGTCTAATCACATCTAGCATCCAAAACGAAAATGCGAGACGGTTAGGAAAATCACGAGGTAACAGTACCTGGACTCCTTATACATGATATATATGTAGCTGCAAAACAATTTTCCTAGTGCTGGTAGTGGGTTGCTCTTCAATTAAATTAAGTACAGCTTTTTCTAATTCTGCTGTTCTAATATCCCGGTGGCGACCACAATATGTTTTCTAGGTTTGAACTTACCGGTTTCTCTTAGTCGTTGATGAAACTGTCCAAACAAAGTGTTATGAGGGGCTACACGTTGAGGATACAGCATATCTTGTCGACGCTTCTAAGGAATAGAGAGACCGTAGACGCAATGCATGTTAGTCATTTCTGCGTTTGAATAAACCGCCATATTGGTGAAATTCGCTGTGTGTGAATAATTTATGAGTATTATTAGTATGAGAACTAAATGAGTTTAAGTAATCTATGACATTTAAGGTTCTAATCCTAGAAGCAGGGACTGTTCCAAAAGAGAAATTCAAGGGGGTGATCACGTGTTGGGGGGGGGGTGAATCTATAGAAGCAGTTTAAACCTATAGAAGCTCCAGGCTCTTGGATATAAGGTTCATTCTCTTTTTCAGTTTTCAGTCAAAGACTCTATAAAGGGGTGTTCGCCACTGGCTGCACATCGTTTTCTTTTATTTGCTTCAGTTGGAATTAAAACTCTAATATCGCCGCTGATTCTACTTAGGGGAATTCTTGAGATTAATGCTGAGTCTCTTCTCCTCTTTATTAGGAATTCCGTACTTTTTTAAATAAACCGGACTTGTTAAACGGAAGTGCTTTTCCGTATAACAACAATAATTTTCAATCGTTGTGTCGAGTACCCAACCAATAACAATTCTACTCTATTTTTTAGTTCATGGAAATTTTGTTCCTATTTATATTTTCGTCTACTGCTGGCAATTTTCTTCCGACATTTATTGTATATTTCGAAAAAGGTTGGACTAGGAATTTGAAGACCCTTCTTTTTCGCACTTACCGTGTTTTCCGAATTTTTACGTAAAACTTTCCCGCATCTTATTTTCACTAGTGAACAAGGTAACAACGAAGGTTCTACTGTCAATAGCATTTTCCATTTAGCTTTCGGAAAAACGGCTCTAAAATTTAGAAATGTCGCATGCTGAAAGTAGGTTTTAACAAAATATACATTAAAAAACACACGACATTTTATGACGACAATACTGCTGTAATGCTTGCTAAAAAGTTTAATTAGCTTAATAATTAACAACTCAGATGCTTTTGGTATGGGGATTGAGGCCCGAAACGCCCCAATCCGCCACTGCTCACATAGATGTGAAAATTGCCTAGATAGCCGAAAGAAGTATTCGGTTACCATATCTTATAACCAAACCTAATTGCTTTAAAACGTATAAATTATTTACAGCAACGGCCCCCAAAATATTTTAATATGGTTTCAGCGTAACACAGATATAGATGTTCTTCAAGTTGTATTCTATAACATTAGCTTTTAGTTCTCCCATGATATGACCTTCCTTTATCATTCACAAAAGGTTAAGATGAAGTTGGTGAACCCAGTTTACAGAATAACGACTCACTACGGAAGAACTGTATTTGTGTAACCCTCACCTTAACGGAACATGTCGAACCGAAATTGAAACAAGCTAAAGTTTTCAGATCTGTAAATACTTTTACTTTTGCCAGATCCAACCGGATGGATGCACCCAAAAGGATCACCGCAATGTGAATTTTGCAGAAGTCTCACACCAAAGTGGTTTGTTTTCTCATGGTTTTTTAGTTTTTTGTTGTTTTTTGGAGGAAAGAGCCAAGGAAAAACTTATAAACAATCTTGATATAAGATTGTTCAAAAGATTATCATTACCGGATTCATCCTTCATTGTCAGCAACCCGACATGGCTGAATTGTGGTTAGTTTTAATTTTAGAATATTCTTTTGTCTTCTTAGAAAAACTTATACATGATTTAACGTATATCTATTAAACCATGAATTCATACAGATTCAGTAATTGAATAAGCCAAAAGCAACAGCTTTTAAGGCATTTTTTAGTCAGGTTTAACATTTTAGAATACATTTCGCTCACTAAACAAAGTAACGGACATCAAAAAATAGTTTGCTGATGCAATCAACATCTCGATTTTTTAAATATCAAGAAGCCATCAGCAAGATGAGAGCTGATATTGCTTTTTGCTAATCTAGTTACAATTTCATATGATTTGGGCGTCAAAAAAAATTCTTTAACAAATTTGTTAATGCAAATTATAACTGAATACCCATGATAATCGCAGAAACCTTCAGCAACTAGGGCTGCAATTTTCCAGAATTTTAAAGGTTTAGAAAATGTGACAACGGTATTAGTCATAATTTAGCCTACTCGTAAAAGACCTAAATCTAAAAGTTTCAGGGAGGCGAGCCAATGGAGACTCACAAGGTTACTGACAAATTGTAGAATACTATCTCGAGATTTTGGTCTTTTGAGGGTAGCACAATTGCCGCCTATTGCCTTGCATTCAGAACAGTTTAGAAAGGCTAGTAACTCAATATTATTAATTATATAGTGAAATTTCGTAAATCGAATACAATCACGATGTTTGGAAGTGTACTCAAGACTTCAAAATTGTTCATTACTTTTCATTTTCTTCTGGCTGTTATTTCAGAAATTCAAATTAATTTATATGAAACAAACTAACTAATCAAGGAAGTAGGAAACACAATTACTTAATCATAAATTAAAATTATATTTTTTTAAATGAGAAACAAGAAATCGGGTAAACAGGTGTGAAGAAATGTGACATAACATTATTATGGCAATTCTTAAAAAGTGGCTAGTCATCTTTATCTTTATGATAAAATTGTTCGTGGTAATTCCTCATTGTTATTGCAAACAAAAGTAAATTTATGCGTACATATTAATACGTTCTTTTATAATTATTACTTACAGTAAATTTTTGAGCAATATTACATAGATAATGTACTATAATTTTTCATTTTATCACGACAAAAATCCTTTGAATTATTATTAAAATATCTGAATATTTATTTGGATAACATACTCTGATCATATTATAAATTCTTTTTGATATTAAAGACTAAAAAACTTAATCTTAAGATTTGAGTTTATGTTGAATGATTTATGCAGTACTCGATTTCTTTCCAATTAACCCCATCTTACTTCTCGATTTCAGGAAAGTGACTTTTCAATTAAAGAAATTGCCAGTGTTGGCGTGCGTGGACTGCACAAAACAGAGGAAGGCGTATCGAATCCTACTACTTGGACTACTTTGAATTCAATTAATTCCTCTTATTTAGCTTTTGGACCCGAACCATATTTTGGGAAAACCAAGGAGGCTTCCATAGAGAATATTCAAAAAAATGTATGAATTAGATGTTGCGGTTTTAGTTCAATGCTGGTTCAATGCAAGTATATCATTGACGAAGGACCTTTAGCGGAACAATCAATAAACACGTGCCGTCACATAACCGAATCACTAAATAAAAGTTATCACTAACCTTTTATGTCGAAGTTCTGGTGTTTTCTTGGGTCTTCTTTCTTCGGAGGCTAGCCCCGTAACAGCAGGAACAGTTTCTTAGAGCTTCGTCTGGACAACACGTTACACAAAAAATAGCGACGTAATGTTCATTGATTGAGCAAACAAAAATGCGGGTTTAACAACAAATGATGCGCTTTTGTAAACACAAAAGAAACAAAATGAAAGCGGTTTAGCGGTCGTTACGAACGAAGCTACTAACTCTCGAAATCGTAACGCAAAAAACAACAATAAGCGTCGTCTCTTCAGACGGAATTCAAGCCACCGAAAAGTTCGGAGTACATTACACGAACCTCCCAAGCGTCTAAACAGCTAGGGCTCCGAAACACGAATGTCAATACTGTCTATATTTTACACGCAAAAAACATTTGAAAATAGCATTAGCGCGACGGAAAGTTTTAGAAAAGGTGCAGAAGTTTAAAAATCAATGAAGTAATTCAATCAAATTGAAAACAATACACTAAACAAATTGCGGGAACGCACCAATATATATTTAATTATTTTATTTGGTGACTTGAGGTTGGAGTTCCAGTCAGACTGCATTTTTTTTGTACTGAATTACTTAAAGATCTGTTGCATGTCATTCATTTATAAAATTTGTAGTGAAAATCGGGTAATCGGGTAGTATTTCCTCTAAACTTCTCTGAATTACACTTTTTCTTACTAGCTATCCGAATTCGAATTATTTAGTTTTAACTTCACTAGCCATCATCACATTCAACTATAGTCTACCTTTATTTCATAGAGTAGCTCCCTTACGTATTTGTTACTCAGTTCTTTCCACTTGGGTTAGTTAGTGTTTGAGCTGGACTAGCATTCTACACGAGATTGTTGAGTTTAAACTTTCTGTTAATTCATGGTAGTAACGAACCTGACATTCAATGATTCAGCTATATTATATCTTGTACTATTCGGGATTGTGTTCTTTACTGTAAGATCTTGAGAGTCTACTAGTTCTTTGTAGAATGTCTCGTTTCTTTGATATTTAATTGTAGGCTTATTCCCTTGTTTATTGCTTGAAGTTATTTGTTGTTGCTGTTTGTTTGATTTTTTTGTCAATGTAAGAATGTCATAAGCAAATCTCAATTGGTGAAATATTCTCCTCTATAGTTAGTTCCTCTCTAACATCCCAAAGGCAATTTTTGACTCACCTTGTCTGACTCCAGTGTAGGCGGGAAACCATTCGTCTTGTTCACTCATAGTGAATTACGGCCTTCACTTTCTCGCAGTTTTAGAAGGCCAAATATTTGTTAATAACTGATTTGACTAATAATTCCTTTGAGGATTTCGTATCCTGTTTTGTACGATATTACACGAGACAATACTAAACCAATATCGGAAAAGTGTCATGTCCCTAAGCTTATTCAATTCCACAACCAAAGATATTTTCCTATATCATACATAAACACTCACCAACCCACCTGGCAAGAGTGATGTGTTAAATGCCAAAATATCTCTCAAGAAAACGGAAATCATGAGCAGGCCCCAGGACCTCAGCAGTCTACGATTTCCTGGTAGTGGCCAGAGAAGGAAGGGAAGAAGTTCTACCATGACAAAGTTGAAGCAGCAATCAGACAAAAACGACACTACGAACAGGAACCGTAAATATCAGACCATCACTAAGAATAGGTAAAATTCAGTAAGATAAAAGGGAACATCATCTGAGTTGCGGATAAAGATATTATCATGAAGAATCTATAAATCTCAAATCTACTCACTTTTCACATACTATATTTCAAAAGCGCAACGTGGCGTAGCGTTTATCTTAAAGAAAACAGCATATATCATCTGTCAATTAATCAGACTTATATACCAAACACAATTCATACAAATCAAGAAATTCAGTCTTTTATTAATTAAATATTCTTCAAAATGCACAAAAACTATAGCACATTATACTCTAGTATTAGCCTTCAATTAAAAAATAATCAAATAAAACTCCTCGCCTCCAAAAAGCAACAAAGAAAATGTATGTTAACCAGTTCAGGCTTAAAAACAAAGCGTGAGAAAAACTATGTTATTTCAAGTGAATACTAAATAATATAATAAGTAATAACCACAAGTTATTAAGTGCTAAAGTTTCAATAGAGCAGAAACTAAAAGAAGGACGTTGATAAACCAATTAACAATTGTGGCGAAATTTTAACGGGATTTATCTGAGTAAAAAGTAGAATGCAAATGAATGATAAAATAATAAAGTTGGAGAAAAATTTGCTAAAATGAAAAACTGAGCAAGGAAGAAATTTAAACAACTATTTACGGAAAGTAAATATGTGAAATTTATTAAATTGACAATAATAAATGAGGGTTTAGTAAGATGATAAGCAATAAAAAAATAATATTTAAAAAATCTTAATGAAATCTATACAAACACCAACCTACCCAAAATAAGATTTCGTAAGATATTAGCAGATACCCACCCACCCTAAAATGACTTCCCTTATTTATACCTCTTGTTTAACGTTAATTTGTTGTAATCTGTACTTGGAAATAAGTAAATAAAATAAATAAATACTCTTCTTCTTAACTCCACATTTTGCATACTTCCCGTTAGGTGTTAGAGAAATAATTTACTGAAAAAAATTGGTGATCATCCAAGCAGCACCAGCTATCATGAGAATTTGAATCATGTACATTAAACAAAATAACCGAATAAAATGAAGATCTGCAATTCAATTGAACGTTTTGATTTTTTCTTTTCAGTAATAGAGTTTCTACGGTTTATAATGTATCAGTACATTCACAACACTTTAATAATAAAATGTGTTGGAATCTGTATAAAATTAAAACGAAAATAACCAAAAAACAAAAGAAATCATATCGACATTAGCATAGTGACTCTATCGTGCAGTCGAAACCAGTTGGTGCGCCGTGTATGATTTACATATTTACATTTATAGCACGTTGATTAAACATGTCGATAAATCAAAATTTTAAATCGGTTGATCGTCAAACTGAAACAGCAGTTACAGCTTCTCTTGGAATTAGTCCAGTCCACACATAACTAAAAAGTGCTATCAATAAATTTAAAGATTTGTACTACTAGTTGAGCAAAATATTAAATAGTGAAATTAAATAATTATTATTTTATAAGACAGGTCAATTATAGAATTTCTTTAAGAGCTGTACATATTTTTTGAGAAATTAATGTTAACCACTCCAAAAATTATACTGAAAAATTTAATTGATCTTTTACCGGTCCTAGTGTTGGATATATAAAACGAAATTAACTGTATGGCGAAATTAATGAGACACTTGATGTCAATAATAGCTTCTATAAATACTTAATCGACGACTTTAATGATGAAGTGAGAAGATAAAGAGGAGACAGATTAGTACAATTGTACACTGTCAGAATATGCTGTACATACATACCAAATGAATCAATCAAGCATTCCCTTCACTTCGCTTTAACAAACAAGATCAGCACCACAAAAGATGTAAATGATGTAGATGATCATAGGCTTGTTAGATTAAGAACTGAAACGATGCTCAAAAGAATTAAACTAACCAGAAAGAGACCACTTACCAACACCCTATACAACGCGGGAGCGGGATCAATACAAGAAACGAAGTACTAAAACCGAGGTGTTGCTACAGAAACGAAGGAAAAAAGGACTGCAGACATTCCATGACAACGAGAAATAGAGAGAAACCGCAACTGAAAATAATAACTGTTATATGAATGCTAAGAAACCACTAATATTCGTCAAGAGACAAGTTACCGCATTATAATGAGTAATGAGAAACAAAATAATGGAGAAGTGCACCAAATTTAGCGCTGCCAAAAAAAGTAAAGGCGACATAAATACAAACACCAGATGAACGCCTGACCAAAATACATATGCATTGTCAAAATACACCATACATACCAAAATATTAGAATAACGCCTACAAAGTATTAAAGCACAAGAAAGGTAGGCAGACATCCCGCATTACAGACCGTTTAGTCTCCTGTCCGTACTGTAGAAGGTTTTCACTAAGGGCATACAGAACAAAGTTCAAAGTACCCTAGATTCCACTCAATATCTAGAATAATTCAGACTTCGCAGTGGCTGTAGCACAATTCATCACATACCTACTCTAAGGGAAGTTCTCAGTCGTACTAAATATCAAATACCACTTGTCTTGGCACAATATTACCGAATACCTTCAGTATTAATCAACGTAGTGAGTAAGCAAAATATCGATAAGCCTTGTATATGTTGTAAAATATGTAAAGGGAAGCCAAAGCAATAATCTGAATATATGAAGACAGCCTAGAACTTTCCACTAACAGAAAAATTAGTCAAGGGGACGCCATGTCACCGAAACTATTTACAATAGAGGTATCTTTCAAAAGTTATATCGGAACAACAAATGACAATATAGACTAAATTTAGTACTACGCAATGAAAAACTACCAAGACTCAACGAACTAGAATATCACAATAAACAGTGTAATCCTAGAAGAAGCAGTAAAAGAATACATGTATCTGGATTAATTAATACGTATATCAACCTTGTATGGATGAATACACATTTTGAAAAACTCAATAATCTTCAAATATACAATACCAATCCATCTTAAGAAGAAAGAACCGTATGGTTATGAAATATCTGTGGAGACATGTATGATCGGAAGAAACTGGAATAGATTATAGTCGAACAAAAACAAGTTCCAGGAAATACATATAATCCTCATTGCAAACTAACCGAACTGTATGGTATCCTAATGTAGAGTATATTTAGGAGAATACAATATACTTTTTAAGGAACGATTTCTATTGAGAAGGCAGAGCAGTAATCACCTAACTTAAGTAAAATACATGACATAGGTTGCTGGTAGAACAGCACATGAATAAAAAATTGGATTATCAAGACCAAAATAGAAGATGATGTGCTTGGAACCATTAGGACTAGAGACCAGACAGTGTAACACAAAGTTATAATTACTATTATTGTTCCTAAAGATAAGCAAACTAAATTACATCTACCTGGAGAATATTCCAGTATAATTTACCAATCAGACGAGATTTTTTTGTCAATGTTTATAGAAAGATTTAACCCTATAAAAGATTTTTTTGAAATTGCATTTGTCGCGGCAATACGTTCCAACACAACAGTTGCTTGATCTTGAAATACCCATATAACTTAGTAGTAAGAAACAGGGACCAGTTTATATATTAAAAGTCATTTATAGAAAAAATATTAATTATAGTAAATAACAAATTTAACATCCAATTAATATTGTTGCGAAATTTACCTAAGCCGGCCCTGGTTTCATTCCAAGACATCAATCGCTGAGAGGACAAAAAAATTAATCCCGAAATGACTCGACAACTGAAAAATTGACACGATTGTACGAGAGAATTCGATGCTGATTTTAAAAGGAGCAGCCCATCATCGCGGCAGTTAGTTAGTGCGGCGAAGAGCTTTAATTAATAGAACCCACGGAGTTTATAACAATATATAATACCAGCACTATATTTGCCTTTCGTTCTAATAAACAATCCTATGTTCTGTTTGCGATATTTTAAATTAGAGACTTGACAATAGGTCAGAGCAGCACAAAAAAGGACAAGTTGATGGAGAGTAGAGACAAGCATAGCAAACTTCAAATGACTGCGGCTTTATTTTCTTCCACCGAAGGAGTTGTTTGTTGGAATGTAAGCGGTAGACTCTGAAACTACTCAACCGATTCTAACAATGCAATCCCTAGTAAGAAACTACATTGCTTCTGCGTACTTTAGCTAAATTTTATTTTAATATCAGTATTATTACTTAATGTTATAAAACTAAGTTTGTGTGTTTAAATGGAATACTCTCAGAAACGACCAGTTTGATTTTAAAAACTATTTTTATGTTAGGCCATTTACTGAACAAGGTTATAGGGATAAATATAAATCTTTATATAGCCATAAAGTAGAAGATGCTTTCTATAATTTTATTTTATGTTTATTTTTTTATAACTCTCAGATTGTATTTAATTTATGCCTATGACGCAGGCGCTTATTATCCAAATTTAAAGAGAGTAAAAACGGGGTGCACAGCTACGATAAACTTGTGGTACTATGTAAAAATAATAGTATATGTTGTATACTTATATAGTGTGGAGAAGTTTCAACTCTTCTTCTTTAGCCTTTGAGGTTTATTTTAGTATTTCTGTGGGAAAATTTAACTTAAAAATTGTCTAAATACGATTTCGTTATTTTAAATTATTATGAAGTTGATTTCTTGAGATTCCTCTATTTTTAGTTTTCTTCTTTCATTAAGATGATCTGAATCGAAGCGGTCACATAGATACACTCACGATGGGCCTATATCATTTTCGTATTCGCACGTTAACTCTTAATCTACCATAGAATTGATCGAAGACCGCAAGTCCTCCAGTCTTCTTTTATATTCCCCTCTGAGTATCGGTGGGAGAAAGTTTACTAAATGATGATTTTATCCATTGCAAGTTCAACACCTTGCGAACTAAATCAAGGGACAAGTTATTAGGTAAAGTAATTACCTCTAATATGATGACTTAATCTTAACATCACGCGTTGGGCTTTTTTGTTCCTTTTTAAGTTATTTTCTTCTCTATTATATCTAATCTGGTTATATCAACTTTTTCTTTATATAACTCAAATTTCACATAATAATCATTTAGTCACAAAAATTTGTTGTCTAATCGCTTGGGTTTGCCCATGACGAATTGTTTGACATACTGCGTGATATAATAAAACTTCATATCCTCATCGAGAGTCCATCCATTTGAAAAATACTTTTTTTCAAAGTTACTTTTGGACAGAGTTATCAACTCCATAGTTCTCACTTTCTAAATATTTACAATTTAAAAATTAACATAAATCTGTCTCTCGACAGACATACCTATATTGTATGTACGTATCCTGAGACTAACAAAAAGACTAGAAATTTACAATTTTTTCAATTGATGATACTGAGAATGAATAGATATATCCTCAACAAACTCTATTAACCAAAGTGATTAAAAAACTGTAAAAGATAAACCTCTTGATTCTATTATTTTTTAACTATAGTGGGGCAAATTTTGAAGCTTGCAGTTTATCTTCAAAAAGATTACTACATTTTTTTCTTTAAAAATACAACTGGTCTCCATGAATATTCATACCTGTTCTTTTTCTTCCCTCCCCAAACTTATATTAACTACTTCTACATCTATCTGAAACTTGTCATTTTTAATAATTTTTTGAATTACCTTAGAATACCATCCACTAATAGTTTTACGACATCAACATCTGATTTTCGAAAGCAGCAATCAATTCATCAATCGTAACTGAGTTTGTGAAATAATTCGAACTTAAGCCATACGTATACCATCAACTTAGCGTATGAATATTCATACGATTTTAATCATGCTTCATACTTTTTACAATACAAAACCATCAAAACAGCACATCTATACCGAAATGCTAAAACATGTGTATAATAATTATTTTGGAAATTGGTATTTCTCTGCTCACTTCAATTTTAAGTTCATTGAGACGATTTTAGAATTACAAGCATCCCAAGTACGTATTGTTTGACATACAACTCAATTGAGTCCTTAATAAACGACTTTTTTTCTTTAAAAAAATGCGTTCGAGAAAGACTGGACTAAATTGGTGGATGATGGCTTTCAAGAAGAAAGGATGGGCTGGACCCGGCCGGCTTTTGTTTCATCATTAGCGTCATCCAAAACCAACAACAACCGACCACCGCATACAAGTAAAAGAAAAAAAATGTTTTGAAGTCTTCAGTAATTTCATTCTTAGACCTGTCGACATTCCGGACGAACTACTCAGCACAGCGGTTGGCTTGAGGTCCCAGTCTGATACGAAAAGGAATAAACGATCGGTCGTTATGGTCCCTAGCCATTTGCGGCAGTCGACTCTTTGAAATTTGCAATTAAATAATATATGGGATTTTGATATCGTATCTCAGGGTTAAATACTTTTGTGAAGATAATTTTTTAAGTTTACGAATAAAACTAATTTTAAATAGTAGAAAATTTGAATCTGAATAGCAACATTACTCTTCTTTATACCGCTAAGTCTCAAATTGTTAGAACTTCAATCTCTAATAACATAAGGCTAAAACTACTTATCCTACCATACACTTTTCTGCCTCAAAGTCTATATGAAACAGAACCAAGACAACTACAGAACACTCAATGATATTCACTCCTATTCAAGAAGGACAATGAAATTTATTTGTCAGTACCACAGATTACAAACATTCGAGAATGGGTACTAACTATTATGGCATAAGAAAATTTAATGCACTGCCAGCAGAATTCAAAAATTTAATCATAGATCATTTAAATTTTATCTTTTAAAACAGTCTGTTTGCTCTTTCGAGGAGTACTTAGGAAGTGATTTCAATTAAGTTTGTAATATGTAAGGTGTTTCTAGTATGTACTTTGTCGTTCGTATATTAGTAAATAGAACGTTTTATGCTCTTACTATTTTAATAAAATTTTATGTAATATTCTTTATTGTATATAAAATTATTACTTTTATAGTTTTGTAACTTTTTACTTGTAAAAACACACAGTTGTAATAAATACTTTATCAATAAATAAACTAAACTAAACCATTATGTCGCAAATTGTCTATTGTTTCACGGCTAGAAATATATAGTTGATGATTCAGTCCGGTCTACATCCGTTCGTCAGTTGTATTCTGACGGCCGTAGACTCTCTTGCAACTTAGAAACTCTTTCTGGCTTAGAACACTTTTCTGCATTTTGGACACGGGACAGGACGACCACAAACCCGGTGTTGAGACCTGAAGTGGAATAAGACAAAGCAGAAGGATACGAAAACAATGCTACGAGACCTGAAGGGGGCAGCTGAGACACTGTCATTTTACCAAAGATCTCACGAAAGAAACCATACGAGACACATACAGTAACACACATTGATTTTCGGATGAGTTGTTACAGGGTGGGGCCGGGCAGGTACGGTATTTAATAAAATTTTCTAAGAATTCGATACGTTCTGAATTTCATTGCATGCGTTTAGACTGTCAGTCCTCTTCACGATTGCAACTGTCTCTCTTATGAGGCTCGATGTCGGGTGTTCTGTCAGTACCCTTGTATATTCAAAGTCTATTTGGTGTGACGTCGTAATGGCGTAATGTCGTTTTTTCTTGCTTTCTTATGGCGTACTGATCTTCATCACTTCTGGCTTGAATTCTTCTATTAGCTTGCCCCACATAGGTTTTGTGACAGTCTGCACATGAAATTTCCTACCTTCCTTGTTGTTCTAAAGGGATCTTCGTCTTCTGATTCCTCAACACAGAGCTAATTTTTGTGTCGCTATTGAAAATAGTATCGATATTGTGTCTACATAGAATTCTCGCAATACTGTCCGTGATACCCTTGACATCTGGTAAATAAGTCTTGTTTATTCGTGTCTGTTGGACTCAATTTTGACTTTAGGGATCTTTGTATCTTTCAGTCTGTAAATCCGTTTTGTCTTAGAGCTGTTTTTAAACTGTCTATTTCCTGTTTGATGTTATCCTGGTCAGTAACTCTTTGTGATCTGGTTACTAATATCTTCACGACGGCTTGCAGTTGGGGTAAAAATTGTTTGAACCTATGGAGTTTTATTAAATATACCCCGGTGTATCCCATTCCCCCTAGATTTGGTCTTGATCATATGCTATATTCAAACAATATTTTATAGTGTAGCCTCAGTATAGTGAAGAAGAGAAATTTAGGGCTGAAAGATTATCGACCTGACTCAAAGAATTTAGAAGAAGAACATATTTTTGGAAAGTTTTATCAAAAAGTCAGGGTTAGAGATTGAGGAATTGGCTAATTACACCGAAGAACGCAAAGGATGAAAGCTGTTCTGAACACTTAAGATCTTGAAAGCACAGAAGATGAACTTAATGTACTTTTGTTAGAAGAATTGGACTCGAAGGACTAAGAACACCGTTTGCACTAGTTGGTGAGTAACGATACCTATTCTCCAGACTTTTGTCAAGTACATTAGGGACAATTGTGCCATCCGGAATTTGTCACAATTTTTTATTAATCGAATAAACTTTTCAATACGAAAAATCATTTAACGAAATTTTGGCAATTTTCATCCAAATGTTGATTAAAATACTGTGCAGCCAACCCAGAAATCGATCAGATTTCACTTTCGAGGAAGCAAAATCGATTGGTGCCTTACAGTATATTTTAAATTTCCCGCTGAGTTTTAAACGACAGTTGAGATATTAGGGAACTCGAACCAGAGCAATTAAAGCTATATAATTTTTCGCATAGAATGGGTTATTTTATGAGCATAATGTTCTTGTAACCCTGTATGCTTATAAAACATTTTACTGAATTGTTTTAAGCACTATTAGCAATTCTACTCATGAAAGATTCACAACAGTTTTTATCTCTATACATCTAAATGATATATTTCTCAAAAGAAAATTCAATATAATTGTGTATCAATCTTTTCCTCCAAGTCGTAGAATAAATAACCAGCTGTTATTCATTCATTAATTACGAATGATCTGGATGCGAGAAAAAATCGCCTTCCAACATAAATGTGGCGATGATGATCAAAACAAAGTCAGTCGACTGACTCCAACCAAATGAAATGAAAATGGAAAATGGATATGAATTAATGTTATATCTATTTGTACATGTGCAATATTAATATCTTCGACAGCAAGAGACTTGAAATAAACAAGGGTGAGCTGGTAGAGGGTTGAAATGGCGCCTGGAATGGCGAGACAAGAGTGGACTCCGACTCGACTCCGGTTAACCGGAGCCAGAGACTTGGTAGTGCCGGAGCCATACTTCTGGCTTTAATAAAAGAATCCTGCAGGACACAACGCCGTCGACGGCCAAACGTTCGTTAGTTTAGTTTTCGAAAACAACAACAAGTCGTCGAAGAAGAATTTCCACACGAATACATGAGCATATTTTATTGTCTTTTTATTGCTTTGATCTACTTCTTAGCAAAACATTTTTATTTTTCCAAAATAATGAATCTGGTCGCTCTTTTAAATTATTACCCTTTGTTCGTGTTTGACACATGACTGGATTGATTGAATGAACGTCGGAAGAAATTAGTATTGCCTCGGATATCTGGGTTAACTGACAAAGAATTCTGAAAGTTTTCTTATTATGCTTTATGATAATTTATTAATATATTTTGTTTTGCTCTATTTCTAACAAAATATTTTAATTCACATGTTTCAGGAACAAGTTGTTAACGAATGTAAGGGTAAGTAATATTTTTAAGATTATTAACATACAGTGTGGAACAGCCAAATAGAATAGATTCGATAGCAATTAAAGGAGGGCATGTTGGGAAAAACCCTTGGACAGATCGATTTCTATTTTTAAATGCGCATTTTTTCAACAAAAAGAAATATATAGGGTGTGTCATGTGACAGTGGCCAATATCAACTTTCTTATTTTAAATGCCCCTGTATATTATTTATTTTTTGGATTCTCCAGAAAATTCTAGACATAATTCATGTACAAAAAACAGTTTTATTTATTTTCGCCAAAACTCATAGCCTTAGCATCTGCCTGCGTGATAGTGGTGATCAGTGTCAGTGATATTGTCGTTTGAATTTCGTTAAATGTATGTAATAATATCAGAAAGATGGTTCATTTAACAGAAATGTACAAAATAACCATTCTACATATGATTGGTTATAAAGATAACACACTGACACAAATAGAAGTTTCTCGCTTATTTTACGAAAATTTTCAAATTTGCCGCCTGTATCCCAAGGAACAATTAGCAAAATAGAAAAGCAGTTTCGCGCGCTTGGTCCTGTAAGATAAAAAAAGTAGCTGCCAGTGCTTGGTTTCAAGAAAACCCACATAATTCTAGTCGAAAAGTCCATCAATTTTTCGAGTATTAAAGGAAAGGAAAATTCATTCCTATAACATGATGCTGACTCAGGAGCTCAAGGAAGACGATTTCAATAGAAGAACGTATTTCTGTGAACAAATGATGGTAGGGTTAGATAACAATGTGATCCAATTAGAAGATGTTTTGTTTTCTGATGAGAGCAAATTTACACGTCACGGTCATGTTAATCTTCACAATTGCGGCTATTTGTCTAATAAGAATATCCTGAAAAAGTTAATGTTTGGACAGGAAACATTTCCTACATTGACATTAATGGTTTTTTTAATATTATTAAGGAATAATCAATATTCCGTATTAGGTTTTTAGTGTAATGT
This sequence comes from Octodonta nipae, assembly GCA_034190945.1. NCBI lineage: Eukaryota > Metazoa > Arthropoda > Insecta > Coleoptera > Chrysomelidae > Octodonta > Octodonta nipae. The sequence goes on along the minus strand of CM067218.1, from coordinate 46,613,571 downwards.
TGCGAATTTGTGAAATAAAATAGTTTTCTTTTTGGAGAATCCAAAAAATAAATAATATGCAGAGGTTTGCATTTAAAATAAGAAAGTAGGTATTGATTAAAAAAAAATGCGCATTTAGAAATACATATCGACGTGTTCTACTGTTGTTCCCAACACGCCCGCCTTTATTCGTGATTCCATTTAGCTGTTCCACACTTCATAACATAAAACAATATTGGAGGCAATAGAAATTTTGTAAAAATGATTCAAGTAATGTAAAAGAGCTATGATAAATCAAATGCAATTTAAAGTTCAAAACATGAATTGAAATGAATAAATTCTAAAACTAGACCATAAACTGGTAATTTGGAAATAATTTACACTACTAAAACCACATAGTAAATACATTTTTGAAAAATAACAAATGCGACAGTTTATTATAAATTTCTTAAAAAGCAATTAGGATTTGAAATGCACATATAAAAATAATGTATAGGTTTGATATATTTGCAGACGCGATATCTAAAGACCGACATCTAGGAGTTACGGGTAACAGCAATTACATGGAACGGCTCCCGATCCTGAACCTCTATATGCTAGTTTCCCAGGAAGTCCTAGATGTCGGTCTTTACATCTCTCGTCTTCAAATTTAACGATATGTATCAAATACATTAAGAAGTGTTCGAGTGGACATTCAATTGAGGGAAGCGCAACTGATGAAGGTTCCCTAACCAGAAACAATATATATATTAAATATATTGTCTTACGTACAAAAGAATGACACCTCGAAGAGAGTACCCATAAGAAAATATAAAATTTTACCTTAAATTCGAGGCATAAATAACCAACTCATCTTACAGGAGTAAAATGCTATCGTCCAGATTTATAGTAACTTCATATTTTAGGCACAATAGGAGCAATAATTCAAAATTTTTAGTAGCAGTCATCAATAAAAGCAGTTTGAAGGAATAAAGTGAAACTTTAATAAAAGTTTGAAAGTGAATCAGGTATTTACATTGAAATTATTTAAAACATTTATTATTTTGATTTTCATTAACAATTAGATATTTTGAAACATAAATTTGAGAAATAATCATTTTAGTAACGCTATAAATTTTGAATAATTTAAATGATCATTGATCTTGAAATTTAATTGTTGCAAATAAATAATATTAAATAATCATCTCGAAATGCAAATCTAGTTAGATTAATCAAAAATTTAATTATAAGGTGTTTTTGTATTTGTATTTTAAAGTTATTTGTTGATTTGATTTATTCTTTGTGTTTGATTTTGTTTAATGTTTATAATTTTGATTTGAAGCAGTTGAAAAGTTTAATAATACATAATAAAAAATTTGGTTATTTTATTATTGACTAAGGAGCAATTGGCGCATATTAACATTTACAGTGTCAAGAGCTGGAGCAGTCTGTTTAAAGAAAAGAAAATAGTGTGGAGTTTTTACCTAGTGGACAATTTTGAAAATTTAAATAATTAAAAGGTCAATCATCACCACAAAGTAAAAATTCCATTACAATATATATATATATATATATATATATATATATATATATATACTTTTGTCTCTTGATAATGGCTCCAAAGCAGGAGTCGAAACGTCGAGTATTCAATAAATTCAGACGCGGTTCTCACCCGGAACCTAGCTTAGTTCATATATATATATATATATATATATATGTTATATCACACTTTCAAAATTTCTCTTTTTAAAAAAAGATTTTATTTATAGTTGCACAATTATTAACTTTTAATATAAAACTTGAAAATAACAATATAATACTTTATAACAATAAAAAGACAAAATGAGTGTTAAACTAAACTAGACAGAAGTGTAAGTAATAATGAATGATGTTACAATGAAAAAGTATAATTTATAAACTAAGAACGCTGACTAAGGTGTCGCAGCGCTTGCAGTTCTCACGGATGTTCGTCTGCGGGTAACTGGAGACGACACGTGTTATGCTGACTCAGCTTGAGAACTGTTGTTAGGTTGTTTCATATAAGTCGATGGAATAACTTATATAACAACTCCCATCATATAAAAAAGTTGATGCTACAGCATCGACTTTTAAGGGAGGTTCTGCAATTCCATATCCTCGACAGGACTAAGGAGGCTATGGAGTTTTACCCTGGGCTTGATGGTTGATGGACCTGGTGGTGGTGCTGGATCGGCAGAAGGGCTGATTGTTGGAGGCTTCTGGAATTTCTTCCTGATGATGCCGATGGAAAGGAGGGCAACCACAATTGCGGTTGTTGCCATTGTGATGATCGTAAACCAGGAGGTGTGTTTCTCCAAGAATGGTTGGTCCAGGAGCTTTTCCAATTCCCTGGAGTATTGGCTAAGCTTATGGTTAGCGATATTCAGGTCTCTGGCATCCAATTCCTGTAGTCTCATGGGTTTCAACTTTGGAAGTTGACTGATGGTTGGCAGGTTGTCGCAACAGTTGTAGGGGATGTTGACTGGGTGACTCTTAAGTGTGATGTTGTCAACGTTGTTGGTGGTCCTTCTGGCATGGACCCTGGTGTTTCCGATGAAGGCATTGCAACTGGGTTGGATGGTCAGTAGAGAATTTGTCGATATGGATTGGGTAACGACATCTTCTCCCTTGCACTTGATGTTGATGGGCAACTGTCCGGAAATCGAGATTAACCAAAGGTTCAGGTCAATCTCTTGAATATTATACTCTTCGGCATATAATATTAAAGGCTTGCAAGTTGGAGGAAGGGCTGCTGGCTGTCTAAGAAGCTGTGCTTCGCAGAGGGCTTCTTTGTCTATGGTGTGTGGAATAACTTTGGAACAGATCTTATGTTCTTTAGATAATGGCTTACAGTCACTCAAGTCTTCGAAAGATGCGTACAATAGCGAATCGTCATCTCTCGCGATATATTTTAATTTTGTTGGAAGAATATGGTGAAATCCTGTTCGATAATCCAAAACTGGGATAGGATACAAGCGGTATAGTGTATAAGTTTCAGGATTGACTAAGGGGATTTTTAGTACAAAAACAATTTTAGTATTGATTTGAAAAGCTTCCAATTCTATTAGATCGATGTATCTAGCAACATTTGAACTATAGGTTGGAAGTGGTAAGTTATTTTCATGAAGTGACTGTGATATTTTCTGAAGGGAGTCGACCAAATCTACTGGGTTTATAATTGAGCTATGTAAGATTTTTAGACGGGCGAAAGAGACTGCAGTTAATACATCGTTGAGGGTATCTTCAATGTATACGTAACTTTCCATTAAGCTTTCACACAAATCCAAGACGTTGGCTTGAAGTTCATAAAAAGCAAGATCGTCTGTAATGAACACAATTGACTTCCTAATTGCTTCGATATTTTCCGAAAATATTCTCTCTTCGGACTGAAATTTTTGTATTGTGGTGTTAAGGTTCTTAATGACTGAAGTTGTTACTGATAATTGTCGTTTCATTAAGTTTTCAATTTGATGTTGGTCTTTAGTAATTTTGTTTATAGAGTCACTAAAGTATACTCCGTCTGTTGCATCTAAGTTACCGGAAATAGATTTCCAAATCGATCTCAGTCCATTAATTAGTCCGCGTTTCTTTCTGTTGGTACTGTAAGTCTCAGTGTCAGCGAAAATTTCTGTATATTTGATGTTAACAGATTTTGATATTTGTTTCAGGAGGCTTACGTGAGTCTGTACTTTTGATTTGAAGATTTTAATGTTAGTTTTGTTGTCGTTAATAGTTTCTAAAAGTCTGTTCAGTATATTGTCGTTGTTAGAAATAGCGTCTCGAAAGGGGTTTAGATCTTTGTAAACAAGGAGTGTCCATTTCTCATTAGAAATTTTAAGGGTGCCTTCTTCATGGAAGAAAACTCCTATAGTATTGTTAACAGGCGTAATGGAGTACTGTTGAAGGTTCACGACTGAAAACAGTCCACAGAATCTGAAAAAAGGGATTTATTCAAAATAGGGTTTTAGTCTGTCAAAGTTAACTTTAGTTATTTGGTTTGTTTGTAAATTTATGACGGTGGCAGAGTTTTTTCGTATTGCGGTAATTTCGAAGGGGCCGTTGAATTTGTTTTCGGCTTTGTTTTTGATTTGGGACTCTTTTACGTAGACTTTGTCGCCTACTTTGTAATCGGGTTGTTTAGTAGAAACGTGTTGGTCAAATCGCACTTTAGATTTTTCTTTCTGTCTTTCGGTTTTAGCACGGGCGAGTCTGTAGTAATAGTCCATTCTGTTATTTAGGTCTCTTACGTATTTCGAAATCAGTTTTTCCTGGTTGTAAAGGGTTTCTGGAGGCCTACTTAAAGTGTGCCCAAATATGAGTTCATAGGGCGTGAAACCGGTGGTTTTATTTTTCGTGTTATTATAACAGATGATGGCATAAGGGAGGACGTTAAATGGATGTTCGTTTGGATGTTCCGCTGTATTTGCCCTTATCATTTCTGCTAACGTCGCGTGAAATCTTTCAATAGAACCGTTTGACTCGGGATGTTGAACGCTGGAGAATGTCAGTTTTATGTCGTATAGTTGGCATAGATCCCGCATTAAAGTGTTGTCAAATTCACGTCCATAGTCACAATGGATGCGAAGTGGAGTTCCGTAATGTTGAAAGAAAATCAGAAGGGTGTTTACGACAGTTGAAGCTGTTTTGTCGTTAATGGGGTAGGCTTGCGTAAATTTCGTGAGTTCGTCCCTAATAGTGAGTGCATGATTTCTAGATGGATATTCAAAGATGTCAATGTTAATACGTTCGAAAGGAGTCTTGGGTGTTTCCGTAATAACAAAAGGTGCACTTAAGTTTTTCCTACAGAACTTTACCTTTTGGCAAGTTTCGCAGGATTTGATGAATTGTTCTACAGTTTTAATTAAGCCGGTCCAATTGTATTTTTCCCTAATACGTCTGATAGTTTCGTTAATGCCACGATGGAGGTTGTTTTTACCAGAGTGATATTGTTGTATTATTATAGGAATTTCGTCTTCGGTAGGAGTTGTAACAATGTTTTGGCAGATTTTCAGTTTGATTTCTTTGTCGGAGAGAATGAAAGATAAAATTTCAAGAATGGGAAGTTCTATGTTATTTTCTATGCAGTATGTTTCGGAGTCGTTGAATTGGTCTTGGTTGGTATAAATAATTTTGAAAAGATGTGAGGCGACAGTTTCAGGGTCATAGGGCAAAGGTACAACTAAGTATTTTCTATGCCTGACAGATTTACTGGCCATGATGTTAAGATTGTCATTACTGAAATTAGGGTCTTCTTCGAAAAAGTCATCAATAATTTTGTCGTGTAAGTCGTTAGTTTTGTTTTGCCAAAAGAATGTAACTATGCGTTTGTGGGACTTGTCTAGAAGTTGAGAATTGGATATTTCAATTTTAGAGTAATCGATTATTGACTCAGTTTTGTAGAGTTGAACAAATCGATTAAACTCAGCGATAATTCTTTCGTCATGTTCGTCGTCATTGTCAGAGTTTTCAAGTTGTTCGGAGTCAGTTTTGTTGTTGGCGAAAATTTTGATTTTGGAAAGGAAATCAGCACATTGCTTGAAATGGTTGATTTTGATGCGAGAAAGAGCATCTGCGTTTTGGTTTACCTTGCCGGGCTTGTACTCAATCTTATAATTGTATTCCTCTAGCTTAAGGCGCCATCTGGCTAGACGACTGCCAGGATCTTTGATGGAAAAGAGCCAAGTAAGCGGACGGTGGTCACAAAGGAGTGTAAACCTTCTCCCAAAAAGATACGGTCTGTAGTGCTTAACAGCCCAAACTATGGCCAACAATTCTCGTTCGATGGTGGAATATCGTGTCTCTGCAGCACAGAGGGTGCGAGAAGCGTATGCAACAGGGAGATCTTTTCCCACAGGGCCTTGAGAAAGAACCGCTCCAATAGCAAAAGCACTAGCATCAGTAGTGAGCAGGAAGGGTTCTTCAAAGTTTGGATATATCAGGATTGGGTCAGATACAAGGGCTTGCTTCAGTTCATTGAAGGAAGACTTGCAATCTGCGTCAAAGATGAATTTGACGTCTTTTTGGAGTAGTTTAGTCAGAGGTTTAGAGATCTTCGCAAAATTTGGTATGAAGCGTCTGTAATACCCAGCGAGACCAAGAAAAGATTTGATGTCTTTCGGAGTTTGGGGTTGAGGAAAGTTCTGAATACATTCAACCTTAGAAGGGTTTGGTTTTACACCTTCTTGTGTGATAAGATGGCCAAGATAAGCCACTTCTTTACGAAGAAATTCGCACTTATCAGGTTGAATTTTTAGGTTAGACTTCCGAAGTCGTTTAAAAACTTCTGTCAACCGGGAAATATGTTCATGGATGGTCGGAGAGTAGACGATGATATCATCCATGTAGACGAGACAACGTTCATTCTGTATACCCAGAAGAATATTGTCCATGACCCTCTGAAAAGTAGAAGGTGCATTTTTTAAACCAAATGGCATACGAACGAATTCGTAATGACCAGTTTCGACAGAAAAGCCAGTCTTAGGAATATCTTCCTCTTGGATTTCCAACTGGTGGAACCCGGAAGCGAGATCCAGTGTCGAAAAGTATTGACACTTTCCAAGTTGGTCGAGAAGATCGGATATATTTGGCAGAGGATATTTATCGTCTACAGTCAATTCATTTAATTTCCTGTAATCGATAACAACTCGCCACTTTTGTTTACCAGAAGCATCGAGCTTCTTGGGGACGATCCATACAGGGGAGGACCAAGGGGATGAGGAGTGCCTAATGATACCTTGTTCGCGCATTTTTCCAATTTGAGTTTTCACTTCCTCTTTATGAACTTGAGGATATCTGTATGATTTAGTGAAAACGGGCTTTGCGTTATTCGTATCAATCGAATGTTTAACCTCGTTAGTGAAAGTCAAGACGTCACCTTCAAGATAGAAAATGTCTTGAAATTCCAAACAAAGATCAGTGATTTGTTCGCGTTCTTCATCATTTAGATGTTCAGTTCTAATTTGTTGTCTAATAGTCGAGTTTCTGTCTATATATTGGGATTCATGATAATCGTCTGTATTGAAATTCAGAAGAGGGTGAGTTTTGTCAAGTGGTTCCAGTTTTAAATCAGAAAAAGTTACTGTTTTGGGCATCGCGTTAGCGTTGATAATGGAAATTAGAAATTCACCTTTTGAGTTAATGTGTACGAGTGCGTTTGGAAGTCGTACTCTGTCAATTTCTTGAGTTGGTAAGATGGCGTCGATGTTAGAAAGATCGCATTTAAGTTTAAAGATCTTTTCTGTGCGTGCCTCAATGGTTATTTTGTTTTGTGTAGGTGTTTGTGAAGTAATATTAGGCTTAACGTTGAGTGTGTCGGGTACATCAGTCAAGGGTTGATCGTTATCGGGAACTTTGTGTAAAGGGATGGTTTTAAAATTTGTTATTAGCTGTTTAGATTTTAAGTCAACTATGCATTCATAGTGTTCAAGAAAATCTAAACCTAGTATGCCGTCAAACTCAATGTCCAAATCGTATATGAAAACTTTATGTGGGTTACGTGGAGCGAATGGGATTAAAGTTGATTGTGAGATGGGAATTTTTTCGTGGGTAATACCTTGAATAGTTACCCTTTCAGGAGATCTTTGGGTGAAATTCTTTACGGTATTTTCTTTGAAGATAGAGATACCAGCTCCGGTATCAATAAGAAGTTTAAATTTAGAAGAAGCGTCAAGAATGTAGTAGAGATTTTTGGAGTTAACTGTAAGAAGTGGGCTTAAAGAAATAGTTGCTCCGGGAAGTTCAAATCTGGGTTCAGATCGTCGAGATTCAGGTTTTGAATTTGGGTTTCGATTTCGTACAACGTTGTTGTCGAATCGGGAGGTTGGTCTAGGCTCGGAAGCGCTAGAAAATCCTGATATTGATGACTGTTAAAAGGCTCGATAGGGGTATCTTCAAAAGTTTGTTCGACGATAGGTTAATTTTGAAGATCATCCTCATAATCGTAAGTGTTGCTATCCTCGGTATAGTAATTGTAGTCTGGATAGTGGGAATAACCATCATTTAGATGCTGGTTGAAGTGGTGCGTCCTTTCAGGACGGTTGTTGGGATTGTTCTGTATGACCGAAGGTCGAGAATAATTCGGGTTCATTTGAGACCTAAAAGGGGGTCTCTGGAAGTTTGATGGACGAAATTGTGGTCCTTGTTGAACGGGGGGATTGTTTGTAGGAAAATTTGGCCTTGTTTGTTGATTAGGCCCAACAGGATTTGGTCTATAGTTTGGATTAAATGTTTGAGAACTATTTTGTGTTTTCAAACGACAATTTGCGGCTATGTGGCCTAATCGACCACAATGAAGACACTTGGGAGGTTGTGTCGGCTTTCGTGTTTGAAAGTTAGGTTTGAGAGGAACAGATTTGTTCGTTTTCTGATCCTCGAAATAGGAAAGTTGAAGCTCTCTCCTAATCCGGGAGTGTGCCTCTAGAAGGTCTTTTGGGTTACTGGCACGAATTACCTGACCTAAACGGGGTTCTAATCCCGTAAGAAGGGTATTCATCACCATTGTATCCACTAGAGTGGTCTGGGCGTCTTTTTGTTCTGGACTAAGCCCAGCGGTTTTGTGGATACAGGAGTGCATTTTCGCACTCAAAACTTGGAGTCGATTATAAAATGTTAGTGGGGACTCATTTGAAAGTTGTTTCAGACGTTGTAGGTCATGAATCAGGGAAGAGAGATCACGAGAATCTCCAAAGTGTAGGGTCAAGAGTTGTTTAATTTCAAGGTATGATCCGGGATTCCTTGAATTAACTAACTGCGCCGCTTTCCCTTTTAGTTTGTTTTTGATATGTATCACTAACAAATACTTTTGATCCGCCGTGGACATATTATATGCGCAATTACACGCATCTATAAAGGTTCCCAAGGAAATTTGGTCGCCTTCAAATTCGGGTATAACGGAAAATATTTCCGTTAACCGATATCTCTCGGTTTCGGTGTTAACCGGAGATGGTGATGCTTGTGCCATTTTTATATGTATCGATATAAAAGAATTGGAACAAGAGAATAAAGTGTATAAAATAGAATATTAAATGGTATAGAAAATTAATATACTGTAGAATACGTTAATTGGGATAAACGATTGTTTGAATGATAGAACAGTATGGTATAAAATGTAAAGCAGTTAAAAACGATAGATGAAAATATCAACTCAAATAAATCAATTATTCAGATAATAAATCAATAAAATAAGTAAATCAGATATATAAAATGGCAATAAAAGAAATAAAATAAATATATCAAATAAATCAAGTAATGAAATAGATCAATATTTCATTCAAATCAAATATATAAAAATCAAATAATAAAATCAATAGAAATCAATGAAATCAAATGTATTAAATCAAATTATTAAAAATCAATTCTCAAAAAAAATAAATCAAATAATAATTACTTAAAACGAATGACGATTCACCATTACTTACATCAACAGGAACATTGAAAGCGCCGTGTTCTACGTTTGATTGCAGTGAGGACTTCCTTCAGGTTCGTTGTTCCGTTGAGGGATAGGAATCCGCCGCTACCAGTTAGAGTACTCGTGTTCTAGTAACGTTAGACGGATCCTACTGACTGCGCCAATTTGTTATATGACACTTTCAAAATTTCTCTTTTTAAAAAAAGATTTTATTTATAGTTGCACAATTATTAACTTTTAATATAAAACTTGAAAATAACAATATAATACTTTATAACAATAAAAAGACAAAATGAGTGTTAAACTAAACTAGACAGAAGTGTAAGTAATAATGAATGATGTTACAATGAAAAAGTATAATTTATAAACTAAGAACGCTGACTAAGGTGTCGCAGCGCTTGCAGTTCTCACGGATGTTCGTCTGCGGGTAACTGGAGACGACACGTGTTATGCTGACTCAGCTTGAGAACTGTTGTTAGGTTGTTTCATATAAGTCGATGGAATAACTTATATAACATATATATATATATATATATATATATATATATATATATATATATATATATATATATATGAACTAAGCTGGGTTCCGGGTGAGAACCGCGTCTGAATTTATTATATACTCGACGTTTCGACTCCTGCTTTGGAGCCATTATCAAGAGACAAAAAATAAAATAGAGTTTCAGAGTCTAGATCGAACTCGGGGTCTCAACCCGCCTACTCCCCAAGAGTCACTAGGTAACTGAACTGAAGGTGAGTCTGCGCTGCTTCTTTTATTTATAGTTATCGGTCGATTAGGAGGGGATGTCGCGAATTATGTTAGTAAATTCCACACTGTAGATATAAATTATTGTTTATCTTGCACATCCTGTTATTATTAATCTGCATCTTGATGATTGTACAAAACTGATTATATTATTTTAATTGTTTTAATTGTCATTGTAAAAGTTGTCTTCTTACTCTCAACACGTTCTTCAAATACAAAATTGGTAGATTTTGAGTTGTTAATTTTTATTTTTTTAAAACTAACTTCCCAAACAAACAACCATTACTGGCGCAGTCAGCAGCAAAGTTCAGCAGTTTTTGAAAAAGTGACGAAAAACTGAGGTTTTTGAGCCAAATTGAACATAGCCCACACCCAAAGAAATTCGAGGTAAGTGAGACTCTTTTCCAATCAAACCGATATTTCCTCTGACAGTTATCATTGGTAGTATCAAGAGTGTTATATTACACATAGACTAAGTTTTTCGAATTTTTGAAATCTTTAATTTTATAATATTCCATAATTCACTAATTGAAGCGAATTATTATTGCAATTATAATTTATATTTACAACTGCATTTTCACTTGAAGAGAAAAGATAAAGGTAAGAGATAAGTTATATTTAGATGAGAATATAATAGCTCTTTGTATTCTATACCTTGACTTTGTTTTAAATCGCTATAGCAGATTACTAACTGATATTTTTCATTTAGACGAAACTGCAATCTTGTGTTTTAATTGTTGAAAGTAAATCTTATCGTGATATACTTTCAATACAAACAAAAGCGAAAGTTAACAAATATTATATAGACTTGAACTTGACATTATTTATTTATTTGATGATATGTTATTGAATTGATTTATTTTTGAAAAAATCAATCAGTTCACAATTAAATTTTATTATTCAAGACAATTTCTTATATATTATTATTGTTTTATGTGTTAACAAATTTTTATTTTTACTTCCTGTTATATAAAATTATATGAACGAATTTAGAAATCCCAAAAGCAATTTTGAAACTGATTCCAGTGACTCTGAAACCGAATTAAATCTTTCTTATTTTAAAAATAAATTAGCCATCATCATGAGTCAACCAACGCAATTGCCATCCGCGAACACTTCCCAAAGTTCACAGGTAGCAATTGATGTAAATTTAATTAAATATTTTGCTGAATTCATTCCTGAATTTGACGGTAACACTTTGGAATTAAGACAATATATTGCCCAGGTAGAAAATATGTTTGCAGAATTTCCCCAACCTACTCACAAATTTGTTTTTGCTCATGCGCGACAAAAATTAAAAGGTGCCGCAAAAATAACTTGTGCAGGAAGAATTGAACTTAATACATGGGACGCTTAAAAAAATCGTTTAATTTCCCTTTATTCATGTAATGATACGTTAGAAACCCTCGAAATGAAAATGAATCAAGCTTTTCCTAAACCCAATGAATCTCTTCTAGCCTTTGGTTCTCGTTTGCAACATATGAGATCCCAAATAATTGATAAGATACACTTAACTGAAACAGACCCTAATAGACAAATATTAAAAATTGAATTTTGTGAAAGCATTGCAAAAAACCGCTTCATAACTTTCATCCCCGAAAGATACCAAACTGACTTAAAATTATCTAACCCTGTTGCCCTCGAACAAGCCATCGATTTATTTTCTGGACTTGAACAGGAATATGAAAACCGTATCGCTCAAAGAAATCTAGGAAATCCACAACAGAGACAGACAAACTCTAAACCCCAATTTCAAAACAACAGAACTTCTCAACAAAATCATAATTTTAATTCCCAAAACTCTAATCCTAAATATTATCACCAAAACTTTTCTAGAAATTTTAGAGGAAAATCTTTTCCGAATCAACACAATCAACCTCAACAAAGATCTTTCATCCCTCAATTTACAAAAAGGCCCAACTTTAATAATCAACAAGGATCAAACCCAAACAGAAATGTTTTTACCCCAAACAGACATTTTAAACCTCAACCTCCTACCCCTATGTCTGGTGTGGAAAACTATGCTCAGAGAAATACTAATAATTTCCTAGGACCCTCGAAACAAAACTTATCTACCCCTATGTCTGGCGTAGAAAATTTTAATGTTGAAAATATCAATCCTGAACAATATTTTGCAAAAAACAGATATTCCCAGCAACAAAACACAGATTATTTAGAAGAATCCCCAAATTTTAACCAGGATTTTCCAATCGATCACAATTCAAACAATCTAACTTAACATATGAATTAAACCAAATAACCGCAAACTCATTACCTTACATAAAAATCGAAATTAAAAATAAAATCTATAAACTACTAATTGACACCGGATGCTCATTTTCAATTATAAGACCCTATATAATTTACGAATATCACCCTGAATGTATTTATATTAACAGAACTGAACTAAAAACTTGTACTGGAAAAGCCATTGCTGAGTACAAAGCATCAGTACCACCCTTTGCTGAATTTAATACAGACCAAAACATAGAATTTATTTTATATGACTTTCATGACTATTTTGACGGACTAATAGGTTTTCGAGATCTTCAAAAATTAAATCTCTCAATTGATGTAGAAAACAATCGACTCGTAAATAAATACACTGTCATTCCCCTGTATTTCCGTGAAGACTTTTCAACATATACATTTGATCTTAACCCCTTAGAAATCGTAACAAAACGTATACCAGTAAATATAAGAGGACAAATACTTATTCATTGTTACAATAAAAATGGAATTTATATACCAGAAATTCTTACATATGCTAAAAATGGTTTTGCAAAAATCGAAATCCATAATACTTGTTCAAACCAAAATTTAATAACATTTACCAACCCTTATCCTTGTACCCCAATTACCGACGAACACGAAATTTATAATTTCAATTTAATTCCACCTGAATCTGATAAAGTAGATATTTCATCCCTTATCAGAGCAAATCAATTAAACCACAAAGAAAAAAATGTTCTATTAAACTTATGCGAAGAATTCAACGACATTTTTCAAAAACCCAAAGATCAAGTTACTTTCACAAATATTGTTAAACACCAAATTAGAACTAAGGATGAAGAACCCTGTCATTCAAAAAGTTACAGATTCCCTCAAGTACATAAAGATGAAATTCACAAACAAATACAACAAATGTTGAATGATGGAATTATACGACCTAGTATCTCACCCTGGTCATCCCCTGTGTGGATAGTACCGAAGAAACTTGACGCATCAGGAAGAAGAAAATGGAGAATAGTAATAGATTATAGAAAAGTCAACGAAAAGACAATCGACGACCGCTACCCTATTCCAAATATTAATGACATTTTGGATAAATTTGGACGATGTAGATATTTCACAACTCTGGATTTAGCTTCTGGCTTCCATCAGATAGAGATGCACCCAGATAGCATAGAAAAAACCGCATTTAATACAGAAAATGGACACTATGAATTTTTACGTATGCCCTTTGGTCTAAAAAACGCACCCTCTACATTCCAAAGAGTAATGGATAATGTTCTCAGAAATTTTCAAAATAAAATCTGTTTAGTATATATGGACGATATAATAGTATTTTCGACATCCCTTACAGAACATATAAAAAACCTGAAACAAATTTTTCAAACTCTCAGAAATGCCAACCTAAAAGTACAATTAGATAAAAGCGAATTTTTAAGAAAAGAAGTAGAATTTTTAGGACATATTGTTACACCAAACGGAATAAAGCCAAATCCAAAGAAAATTGATGCAATTAAAAGATTTCCACTTCCCAAAACTCACCGTGAAATTAAAAGCTTTTTAGGACTTATAGGTTATTATCGGAAATTTATAAAAAACTTTGCCAAAATAGTAAAACCCCTTACACAAAAACTAAAGAAAGGTGAAAAGATAATCATTGATGATGAATTCGTGAAAACTTTTAATTATTGCAAAACACTTTTATGTAATGAACCAATTTTATCATACCCAGATTTTTCGAAGGAATTTCAACTAACGACGGATAGTTCAAATTTTGCATTAGGAGCAATTTTATCACAAAATGGACACCCTATCAGCTACGCTTCAAGAACTTTAAACCCTGCAGAAATAAACTACTCAACAATAGAAAAGGAATTACTTGCTATTGTTTGGGCATGCCGCTATTTTACACCATATTTATATAATCAGAAGTTTACAGCCTTTTGTGACCACAAACCCTTAGAATGGTTATTTTCCCTTAAAACTCCAAACTCAAAACTTCACAGATGGAGACTAGAATTGGAAGAATTCGATTTCAAGATAAAATACAAGAAAGGAAAAGAAAATCAAGCCGCAGACGCTCTTTCAAGAATAAAATTAGAAAACAACCCTACTCGATGAACTTAGATGCTTAAGAAAAGATAACCCAACGAAAGACATTGAAACTTTAATAAAATTTGCAATCATTAGTTATAACAATTCTATACACAGCGTTACTCAACAAACTCCTTTTAATATTATACTTGGACATACCGACATAAATCCTTTTGATCTTTCTGAAAAAGCTATTACTTCAGAATATGCCCAAAATCACAAATCTCTAGCAGATAAAATATACGACAGAGTTAGAAACTCGATCGAACTTAACAAAAACAAAACAATTTCTAAAATAAATGAAAAGAAATCCGACCCTGAAACGGTAGAAACTGACCAAAACGTTTATATAAAAACTAACCAAGGTAGAACTAAAACTAGACCAAAATTCATTAAAACTCAGGTAGTCAAAGACAAAAACATTATTGCCAAAACAAAACTAGGACTTGTACATAAAAGTAGAGTAAAGAAAAAACGATTTATTCCAGGAACACCTACAGGAACACCCAGTCGAGACAAAGATGAAGAACAACCAACTACTAGTAATACTTAACTGTATTTTGACAATCCCTTTAATAAATACCCAAATAACTATAACCCCTATTAACAATTATATATATACTCAAGAATTAGGTTCAGCTAGAATACCCTAAACATATCATAAGTTTATTCACTATATTAACCTCACTGACTTAAACGTAGAATTAGGAAATAATGAAAATATATTAATATCCTTAAAGAATATTATAGAAAATAAGAAATTAAAAAATAATTCTATTAACTTAAATATATCACTTAACCATATGGGATTTAATCAATTGGTAACCCATAATCTTAATCAAATATTAGAGATAAAAAATAGAATAGCCGCTTTTACTTCAAATCGCGTACGAAGAGGATTAATTAACCCCATTGGAAATATTCAAAAAATATTATTCGGAACAATGGACAATGAAGACCGTGAATCAATCAATAAAGCCTTATCGACCCTAGAAGACAATCAGTATAAGATAGCAAAAAGAATTGAAGTCCAAACATCAATTACAACTAAACTTCTCGAACATTATAACAAAACAGTTTCAACATTAGCTTTAAATCAAAATATTTTAATGAAACAATTAGAAAATGCCTTGAATAAACTCAAAATGACAACTAGAGATCATAAAATTATAACAAAAATCCAAAACACATTTTCACAGCTTTATATGAATTTAGATAGAATAAAAGAATTTATAATGACTATTGAAAACGCAGTAAGTTTTGCTCATCTCAAAGAATTACACCCAGGAATTTTATCGAAATCAGATTTACTTTTAATATTAAAAGAATTAAATACAATTTTCTCCCAAAACCAAATACTTCACCTTAAAGACCTACGGAATTATTATAAAATGTTTTCAGTAAATATTCACACTGAAGAAAATTTGATCTATTTTATAATGTATGTACCATTATTTGATGCTACGCAATATAATTATTTCCACTCGTTCCCTATTCCATGGAAAAACCGAACCCTTATAATTCCACATCCATATATCCTCATGAGTCTTACTTCTTATCTAATACCAGCCGAAAATTGCCCAAAAATTGAAGACACATATATATGCCGAGGACAGCCACAGCCTATAGATGATAGTTGCGAAATTTCAATAATTTCCAAAAGTGACTCATCTCAATGCATTGTACGAACTACCAGGCTTTCAGCAAATATAATCGAACAAGTTGCCCAAAACGAAATTATTGCCGTTCCAGCAAATCCAATTAAAACCCCTTTTAACTGCAAAAATGGAAATGGAATTCAGTTAATCACAGAACCGAGTATAATCAATATTCCTGAAGGATGCCAAATAACCATAAATGGTCAAATGTTCGCCCATAGCCAAGAATTTCCGAAAACAACCAAATTTTCACTTCCAAAAATACAAATACCGGAAGATTATGAAAGTTCAACCCTCAATCACATACAGCTTCGCCAAATCAAGCTAGACGAAATTTCAGAGCTACACAAATTGTCTCATGAAATTCAACCCTTGGAAATCAACCCCTTGGAGAAGACTAGCCACCCAATTAGTATTACAATAATACTAATAATCATTGCAGTACTTGTAATCATTGCATTCAAATTATACAAGAAGTTCAAGCCATGGTCAAGAAAACCCAAGCCAAAACGCCAGGAGTCGTCAGAACTTCATGCCACCCCTGAAGTTCCATTTCGCCAGGGAGGAATTATGTTAGTAAATTCCACACTGTAGATATAAATTATTGTTTATCTTGCACATCCTGCTATTATTAATCTGCATCTTGATGATTGTACAAAACTGATTATATTATTTTAATTGTTTTAATTGTCATTGTAAAAGTTGTCTTCTTACTCTCAACACGTTCTTCAAATACAAAATTGGTAGATTTTGAGTTATTAATTTTTATTTTTTTAAAAACTAACTTCCCAAACAAACAACCATTACTCGCGTGATGAAGGGGCTGTGCGGTGATTGGTTGGATTTTGGTGGGCGTGTCTGGTTTGTTTAATCTGGCAATTACGGAGGTCCAAGCTGTGGGAAGGGGAATGCTGTCATCGCGTCTATCTAGACAGAGAGGTCTTTTCTCTATTTCGATGACTTCGTGAATAGTGGATGCCCTAAGAGAATTGAGAGATGTGATAGTCCTACTGTCCTCGAAGTTGATAGAGTGCCCTGTTTGGATATGGTGATGCGCGAGAGCTGAAGTCGGATTTTTTTACGAACTGTCACAGAGTGTTCATATACTCGATGGTAAACGCGCCTGTTGGTACGACCGATGTGGCTTTGTGGGCAATCGCGACATGAAATTTCGTAAACTCCTCGATCCTCGTTATGTACTTTTTCTTTGGGGTTACCGGTTAAGTTGCCTATAATTTTAGTGGTGTTGAAGACAGTCTTTATTTGATGTTGTTGTAAAATCCGTGCTATTTTGTCAGTGACTCCTCGAATGTATGGAAGGATGGCTTTTCGATGTTGTTGGTCTGTTTCTGACGGGGTTGATGTGATTGGGGGTTGTTGAGATTGATGAATTATACGCGAAATGTGGTCCGGTGTATAACCGTTTTGTCGAAGGATTTGTTGAAGATTATTAAGTTCGTTTTGTCTATTATATCTGTTAAACGAATAGATCTAAGATTAAAAGATTTCATTACAGAACTCAATTGGGCAGGTTTGTGGTGTGATTGAGCAATTAAGTATGGATTGGTTTCCTATAGACGGTATGTGAGAATCAACTTCGAGGACAGTAGGACTATCATAATTGATAATTTGATTTTTATTTGATTGATTATTTTATTTATTTCATAATCTTGATATATTATTTTGAATTGATTTATTATTTGACTATTTGAATCGAAATATTTACTTGATATATTTTGATTTACTTTTACATATTTATTTTACTATTTCATACTACCGTTCTATTATCCAAAATATCGTTTATTCCCCATTTATATACATTCGCTTAATAATTTTACACTATATTTTAATTGAAATCCATTTTACAATCCCTCGTTTATTTTGTTCTTTCATTTTCTTCAACTTGTGTACACTTTTAATTCTGACACATCGAAATGGCAAAAGCAACAAACAATGTAGTACCGGTTATCGGAAATATTTTCTATTATTCCGGAATTACACGCATGTAATTGTGCGAACAATATGTCGACTGCAGATCAAAAATATCTGCTAGTCATTCATATTAAAAATAAACTTAGGGGCAAAGCGGCTCAGTTAGTCAACTCGAGAAACCCCGCTTCATATTTAGAAATTAAGCAGTTTCTAACACTGCATTTCGGATACTCGCGGGATCTGTCTTCTTTAATTCACGATTTCCAACATCTTAATCAATTGTCTAACGAATCTCCTCTAACGTTCTATAATAGACTTCAGGTTTTGAGTGCGAAAATGCACTCTTGTATTCAAAAATCGGCAAATCTAAGTAATGAGCAGAAATATGCTCAGACAATCCTTGTAGATACGATGGTTCTAAATACACTACTTACCGAACTAGAACCACGTCTAGACCAAATAATTCGTGCCAGCAATCATAAGGACCTTATGGAGGCACACTCTCGAATCAGAAGAGAACTCCAGTTGTCTTACTTCGGAGAACAAAAGATAAATAAATTGAACCACCGAAATGTTTAAATTGTGGTAGATTAGGCCACATTACAGTAGATTGTTGGTTGCGACAGCAAAACAACCCTCAATCTTACAATCAAAATTTTAGACCTAATTTTATAGGGCCCTATCAATCTTCGAGGTCAAATCCACCCCTAAATGTTAACATTCAAAGTCAATTTTAACCACCATCAAAATGGTGAATATTCTCAACATCCTGAAACCGATTACGATTATTATACTGATAATAACCAACACTATTTTGACGATATCAGTCAGAATTATGTAAGCCCCGAGTTCAAAGAAATACCAGACGATACCCCCATTAAACCTTTCAATACCGACGAATACCAGGATTTTCTAGCTCTCCCGAGCCTAGATCAGCCCCCAGTTTCAACAACTACCATATCCGAAGTCCAAACCCAAATCCAAAATTTGAATCTGGAAGATTTCAACCCAAATGCGAATTTCCCGGAATAAGCATTTCTCTAAGTCTCTTTTAACAGTAAACTCCAAAAATCTTTATTACATTCACGACATTTCCGAAAAATTCAAACTTCTCATCGATACCGGAGCTGGTATCTCCATTTTTAAAGAAAACACCGTTAAAGATTTTCGTCAAAGATTTCCCGAAAAAGTGACAATCCAAGGTATCACTCATGAGAAAACTCCAATCTCTCAATCCACCCTCATTCCGTTCGCCGTAGGTAATCCCAATAAGGTTTTTATCTACGATTTAGATATTGAGTTTGATGGAATTTTAGGTCTAGATTTTCTTGATCATGATGAATGTATAGTTGACCTAAAATCCAAACAGTTAATTACTAACTTTAAAACTATCCCCCTACATAAAGTACTCGATCACAATCAATCTAATACACAACCTACAGACACACCCAGTACCAACACACAAATTTTTATACATAACAATGAAATAACTATTCCAGCAAGAACCGAACAAATTTTCAAACTCAAATGCGACCTTCTTAATACTGACGCAATTTTACCGACACAAGTAATTGACAAAGTACGACTTCCGAACACAGTTGTATGCGTTAATTCAAAGGAAGAATTTCTGACTGTTAATTTTTCCGACCTTCACTTAGAACCTCTTGACCATACACATCCTCTTCTAAATTTAAATACACAAGACTACTCTGACTCTATAAACTTAGTCAGAAACTTAACTATTAGGGAACAAATTCGTACAGAACACCTTAATGACAAATAGCGAGAACTTATCACGAACCTCTGTTTAGAATTCGAAGATATTTTCTATCTTGAAGGCGATGTTTTGTCCTTTACCAACGCAGTAAAAAATTCTATTGACCCCAATAGTGCCAAGCCCGTTTTCACAAAATCGTACAGATATCCTCAAGTCCATAAAGTATGGGTCGTCCCTAAGAAACTCGATGCTTCTGGTAAGCAAAAGTGGCGACTATAGGAAGTTAAACGAACTCACTGTAGACGATAAATATCCTCTGCCCAACATTTCTGATCTCCTCAACCAACTTGGAAAGTGTCAATACTTTTCGACACTGGATCTCGCGTCCGGGTACCACCAGTTGGAAATCCTTAAGGAAGACATTCCCAAGACCTGCTTCTCTGTTGATAATGGCCATTACGAATTCGTTCATATGCCATTTGGCTTGAAAAATGCACCTTCTACCTTTCAGAGGGTCATGGACAACATTCTTTTGGGTATCCAAAATGAACGTTGCCTTGTTTACATGGACATCATAGTCTATTCACCAAACATCCATGAGCATATGTCCCGTTTGACAGAAGTCTTTAAGAGTCTTAGACAGTCAAACTTGAAAATTCAACCTGACAAGTGTGAGTTTCTCCGTAAGGAAGTGGCTTACCTTGGTCATCTCATTACCCAAGAAGGAGTAAAACCAAACCCTTCAAAGGTTGAATGCATCCAGAATTTTCCTCAGCCCCAAACTCCTAAATACGTTAAATCTTTTCTCGGTCTCGCCGGATATTACCGACGTTTTATCCCCAATTTTGCTAAGATCTTGAAGCCTCTAACAAAACTCCTACAAAAAGACGTCAAATTCATCTTCGACGCAGATTGGAAGTCTTCCTTCAAAGAACTGAAGCAAGTCCTTGTATCTGACCCTATCTTGATCTACCCAAATTTCGAAGAACCATTCCTGCTCACTACTGATGCAAGTGCTTTTGCAATTGGAGCGGTTCTCTCTCAAGGCCCCGAGGGAAAAGATCTCCCTATAGCATATGCTTCCCGTACTCTCTGTGCTGCAGAAACTCGAACTATCGAACGGAAACTGCTAGTCATTGTTTGGGCAGTCAAGCACTACAGACCTAATCTTTTTGGGACAAAGTTTACTTTACGTTGCGATCACCGCCCGCTTACTTGGCTCTTTTCAGATGACGTCTTAAGCTAGAAGAGTATAATTATAAGATAGAATACACACCTGGCAAGGTAAATCAGAACGCTGACGCTGAATCAAAGCAAATAACGAAACCGACTCAGAACAACCAGACTCCGAGAATGACCAAGAACCCGATGAACATGACGAAAGAATGACAACAGAGTTTAATCGATTTGTTCAACTATATAAAAACGAGTCGATAATCGATTACTCAAAAATAGAAATTTGTAACGCCCAACTCCTAGACAAATCTCACAAACAAATAGTCACTTTCTTCTAGCAAAATAAACTCAATGACTTGCATGACAAAATCATCATTTTTGAGAAGACCCAAACTTCCCTAGTGATAGTCTAAACGTTCTAGCCAGCAAAACTGTAAGGCATAGAAAATATTTAATTGTCCCTTTACCCTTTAAACCTGGAACAGTTGTCGCACATCTTTTTAACATCCTCTATAACAAGCAAGACCAGTTCGACGAATCCGAAACTTTTGTATTGAAAACAATGTAGAACTACCGATTCTTGAAACACTATCCTTTATACTTGCAGACAAAGACGTAAAACTTAAAATTTGTCAAAATATTGAGACAACCCCTTCACAAGAGATTCCCGTTATACTGCAGCAGTACCACTGGGGCAAAAATAACCTTCATCGTAGAATTAACGAGACCATCCGACGCATTAAAGAAAAGTATAATTGGACTGGACTAATCAAAAGTGTAGAGCAATTTATTAAGTGCTGCGAAACTTGCCAAAAGGTAAAGTTCTGTAGAAAGAACTTAAATGCTCCTTTTGTCATAACTGAAACACCAAAAACGCCCTTTGAACGTATCAACATCGATATTTTAGAATATCCAACCAGAAACTAGGCACTGACTATTAGGGATGAACTCACCAAATTTACTCAAGCTTACCCTATTGGTAACAAAACAGCTCAAAATTGTAGTCAACACCCTCCCAATATTCTTCCGACATTAAGGTACACCACTTCGCATCCTTTTCAAGTGTCAAACATCCCAAATCAAAAGGTTCTATCGAAAGGTTTCACGCGACTTTAGCGGACATGATAAGGGCAAATACAGCTGAACACCCGGACGAACATCCATTCAACGTCCTCCCTTACGCAGTTATCTGACCAACAAAAACAAAAATCTAAATTTAGATTTGACAAACATGTTTCGATTAACCAACCAGAATACAAAGTAGGCGACAAAGTTTACGTGAAAGGGTCTCAGATTAAAAGCAAATCCGAAAACAAATTCAATGGACCTTTAGAAATTACCGCGATAGGAAAAAACTCTGCCACAGTTATAAACTTACAGACTAACCAAATCAGTAAAATTAACTTTCACAGACTAAAACCATATTTTGAATAAATCACTTCTTTTCAGATTCTGTGGACTGTTTCAGTCGTGAACCTCCAACAATACTCTCTTACACCCGTTAACATTACAATAGGAGTTTTCCTACATGAAGAAGGCACACTTAAAATTTCAAAGACAAATGGACACTTCTTGTCTTCAAAGACCTCAGCCCTTTCAGAGGTGCTATTTCAAATTACGACGCCATATTAAACCGAATTTTAGAGACAATTAACGAAAACACAACTAATACAAAATCATTTAAACCAAAAATACAAAACACATGTTAGCCTCTTGAAACAACAAATTTCTTAATCCTTAACTCTAAATATACAGACATCTTCACTGACAATCAAACTTACCCTACTAACAGAAGAAAACGCGGACTTATTAACGGACTGGGATCAGTTTGGAAAGCTATTTCAGGAAACTTAGACGCAACAGATGGTGAATACATAAATGACTGTATAACTAAAATTACTAAAGACCAACATCAAATTCAAGACTTAGTAAAGAAACAAATATCTGTAACAACCTCAGTCATTACGAGCCTCAACAACACTTTAGAAAAATTTCAATCCGAGGAGAAACTATTCTCGAATAACATTGAAAAAATAAGGTAATCAATTTTATATATTTCAAATGATCTTGATTTTCATGAAATTCAAATTAACATCTTAGATCTGTGTGAAAGCCTAATGGAGAGTTACATATTTATCGAAAATACTCTCGATGATGTTCTAACTGTAGTCTCTTTCGTCCGCTTAAAAATTTTACATAGTTCGATCATAACTCCAGTAGATTTGGTTGATTCCCTTCAAAAGTTTTCTCAGTCACTACATGAAAATAATTTACCACTTCCTATTTAGACTTCAAATCAACACCAAAATCATTTTTGTACTCAAAATTCCTTTAGTTGATCTGAGATTTACACCCTTTACCACCTTTATCCGATACCAATTTGGGATGATCGAACAGAGTTCCATCATATACTTTCAATAAAGACTAAATTTATCGCGAGAGATGACGATTCTTTATTATACACATCATTCGAAGACCTGGGTGACTGCAAGCCATTAACTAAACATCATAAGATTTGTTCCAAAGCCATATCACATCCAAAGATTCATCTGCGAAGGTCAGCTTCTCAGACAGCCAGCCACACTTCCAGCAACCTGCAAAAGTGCGATTTTATATGCAGAAGACTATTATATCCAAGAGATTGAAGTAAACTTTTGGTTGATCACGATTTCAAGACCACTGGCCATCACCATCAAATGCAAAGGGGAAGACGTCGTGACACAAACCATATCGACAAATTCAGTGATTCAAATCCAACCCGACTGCAACGCCTTTGTCGACAACACAAAGGTCCATGCTACAAGTATTTCCAAAAATGTTCAAAACATCACATACAGAAACCACCCAGTGGACATTCCCTTCAACTGCTGCAACGGCATGCCAGCTGTCAATGAGATGACAAACCTAACACCCCTACAGTTACAAAAATTAGATGTTCAAGACCTAAATGTTGCCAACCATTAGCTGTCCCAATATTCTCCCAATATTCCATGAAACTAGAAAAGCTGATGAAACAACCACCCTTAGAAAATCATATGTCGTGGTCAACAATCACAACGACCACTTTAGTAGTAATTGTGTTTATACTCCTCACAGTGAAGTCAATCCAGAAGAGGTTCAAGAAGACCACTACACCAAGCTCCGTTGTCCAGCACACGCCACCTACAGCACCATCAAACCCTAAGTTCAAAGGAAAGCTACATAGCCTCCTGAGTCCAACGAACGATATGGAACTCCAGAACTTGGCATAAAAGTTGATGCTGTACCATCAACTTTTTTATATGGATGGGAGTTGTTATATAAGTTTATACTATGTCATGTCATGTCATGTTACGGCGCCGCCGACATCCGTGAGAATCGCCGTGTCAACTATGCCTATTCAGCATCTTTAAACTTATATATTGTAAAATTTTTCTTCTACTGTATTCACTATTACTCAGTAACTCTGTCACTTTTTATATCGTTATTTTTCAATTGTATTTAAAAATTATTGTTCACTGACATCTCGTGTGTAAGGTTTAGTTGTCTTAGAAAAAACAGTTTGATGTTTCGTTGAGATCTCACTCATCTTCTTCGGAATAATTGATGTTGTTGCTCACTAAGCGTAGTACGTAGTACATTTTGTAGTACGCTTAGTAATTTTATAAAACAAAATTTTATTTTCCATTTAACTTTATAAATTACTGTTAGAATTTTTTTTACTTTTCTTAATGGATCGAATTTTTTAATCACTTTTTAACAAATTATTTTAAAAATATGAAAAAATATACTTGAATTCCTGATTGTTTCACTTGAAATTTAATTTTACATTTCATCAGAGTTCTGTCCATATTTTCCTGTTCAAGTGAGGCCCTAAATTTCAATTTTTTTTCAAGAAAAGGGGGAATACGATATTTATATTTTTGTTAATATCTTTTAAACAAATGATTTCGTGTAGTTTCTAAGAAAAAGGGGGGAATAGTCGATATAATATTTCAGTTAATGTCTTTTAAAGAATTTATTTTAAAAATATCAAAAAATATATTTGTATTCCTCACAATGAGCCCATTCATTTGATATATTGCATGATGCGCTTAAATAAGTTTAATATTTTATTTTTCGTTTAATTCTATAATTTGCCCCCAAAATTGATATTAGGGGGTTTTCCTTATTTTTCCGTTAAAGGTCAAGTAAGGCCATATAAGCCTATTTTTTTCAAAATTTTAGGTCTTACAGTTTCGGAAATAAGGGGAGAATGGGTCAATTTTTTAAATATTTTAGTTAACACCTTTTATAAAATTTATTTTAAAAATTTGAAAAAAAAATTGTATTCCTCATAATAAGCTGTTTCATTCGATATATTAAATGATGCCTTAGAAACAATTTTCATTTTATATTTTTCATTTAATTCTGTTGCCCCCAAAATTTCTTATTTTTTCCGTACAGTTCTGGTGGGGCCCTATATCTATATTTTTCAAAATTTTACGTCTTATAGTTTCGGAGATGGGAGGGGATGGATACATATATTTATATTTTTGTTAATATCTTTTCAACAATTTATTTAAAAAAATGAGAAAAATATGTTTGTATTCGTCATAATGAGCCCTTTGATTTAATATATTACATATTACATTTTCCTTTAGAAACATTTTTCATTTTATATTTTTCATTTAATTCTGTTGCCCCCCAAAATTTATATAAGGAGTTTCTTCTTATTTTTCCTGTAAAGTTCTGGTCTGGGCCATATATCTCTATTTTTTCAAAATTTTACGTGTTATAGTTTCGGAGATAGAAGGGGATGAATACATATTTTTATATTTTTGTTAATATCTTTTAAACAATTTATTTAAAAAAATGAAAAAATATGTTTGTATTCGTCATAATGAGCCCTTTTATTTGAAATATTACATGTTACGTTAGAAACAGTTTTAATTTTACATTTTTCTTTTAATTCTATAATTTGACGCCCAAAATTAATATTAGGACTTTCTTCTTACTTTTCCGGTAAAATTCAGGTGAGACCCTATATCTCTATTTTTTTCAAAATTTTACATCATATAGTTTCGATGATAAGGGGGGGGGGAATGGGTAAAAAATATATATTTTTGTTAATATCTTTTAAATAATTTATTTAAAAAATATGAAAAAAAAAATTTGTATTCTTCATAATGAGCCCTTTAATTTGTTATATTGCATGATGCCCTAGAAACATTTTAAATTTTATATTCTCCATTTAATTCTGTAATTTGCCCCCCAAAATTAATAAAGGATGTCTCCTTATTTTTCCGATAAAATTCTCGGGTGAGACCCTATATATCATTTTTTTTTCAAAATCTTACATCTTATAATTTCGGAGATAAGAGGGGGGAATGAGTTAATTTTTATTTATTTTTGTTAATATTGTTATAAAATTTTATCCACTCCATCCCTGGCGAAAAAACGTAAAAACATCAATTTCTAGAGTTGTCAAAATGAGCAAGAACTATCAATCTGGACGCTGTGCGAACAAGGGTAGAATTACCAGAAAATTATTCGTACGCAAGCAATATTAATTTCAGTAGAGTTAGTTTAGTACGTTCAGCGTATTTTGTTGTTATGATTTCGATGTTATTGTATTAGAATCAGCCGTTGAATATTTGATGTTTTACGTGTAAATAAAAGTTCTAGAAAATGAAGTGTATATGAATATTTTTAACAAAATTAATTAATTCAACCCACGAAATTTATAACAATATCTTTAAAAATAATTATTTTTAAAATATGAAAAAAGTATATTTATGTTGCTCAGAATGAGCCCTTGCATTCGATATATTATATGATACATTTCAAAAATGTTAATTTTTTAACTTTTCATAAAATTCTACAATTTGCCCTCCAAAATTAAAATTAACGGTTTCTCCTGATTTGCCTGTAAAGTTTGGGCAACGTTCTATATTCCCTATTTTTTTCAAAATTTTGGGCTCAGTAGTTAAGGGGGGGAATGTTCAATTTTTATGATTTTTCCTCCCAGAAGTATCCCTAAAATCAAAACTTCTTTATTTACGATATGTACTCCTGGTCGGGTCACCAAACTATACACTGATACCAGATTTCAACCTTTTCCTCCGGGTAGTTTAGGAGAAAATTGCTGTAATATGAAAAGCTGAAAAATTCGGTGTGATATAAGGGTATCCGGTATATTGTGTATATGGCACCCTAAAAATAAGAGAGAAAACCATTTGTGATAACCGAAAACTTTGAAATATATATCTTTCCGTGTTTTGAAGCACACGAAAACTCTATAAGAGATTTAGTAAGAGTTCACCGTTAGATTGGTGACAATATGGGGGTTCTTAAACATGCACAATACCATTCCGTATAAGTATCAACCAGTCCAAACATTGTTGCCTCAGAAATACGAATTACTTTTGGAAATTAGTTGCACATTTATGTACATAATTTGGAGCATTGGGGCAAATTTTCGGTTATCGGTTACAAGAAAATTTATTTCTCACTGAACCCTCAACATGAATTTAGTGTCAATGTTAGACAACGAATTGTGAAAAGGTACTAAAGTAAGAACACAACTGGATTTTCACAAATGGCCCGACTTGTTGATTCCTAGACTTAACCCCCTCGATGCCTACTTTTGGGGCTACTTTAAAGACAAAGTATACAAGGACAAATTTACTAATTTAGAAGAGCTGACAATTGAAATTGGAAGAATAATAAATTCAAAGAATACATTTACTTAATTTATCACGAAATGGTATGTTCAATTGTTTTTTTTATTTTTACCATACATTTTTAAAACACAAAAACCGACTTCAAAAGAAAATTAACTAAAAAGGATAAAATAATTTTTGCTACAATTAAATACTTTTTTTGAAGTCGGTGCCAATCGAAAGTGATCATATTTTGGGAAGTACATTGATGAGTTGTACTTCGCAACTTCGCTGTTCAAATTGGCATCGACTTCAGAAAAAGTATTTAATTGTTGTAGCAAAAATTATCTTTTGAAGTCGGTTTTTGTTTTTTTTTTAATGTATTTATTTTACAATTTTTAGTGACGCAATGGCTTAATTGGATGCAGTTTTCAAGTTTAATTAACTTTTTCGATATTGTCTAAGATAAGGAACCTATTTTACTTTCATTTTTTAGCTTGATCAACCTCGTTTACTGTTGAATAGAATATCTTGTTTTGTAGATATCCTCTATATGCTTCTGTTTATTTATCACCCAATATAACATTTTTTAGTAACCTAACTATAGTTCTACTCCACCCTATATGCTATATAACAATTATTTCTGATAATTTTTGATCCACTTCGGAAATTATAATTTTAACCGGCCTTTATATGCAACTTTTTCTAACATTGTGTTAAACACAATATATAAATATAATTTTGTTTCGCTCCATATATCAGTTATTTCATATGGCAGGATGCAAGTGTTTCTGGTCTACCTTATATAACAAATTTGTTTTAACATGTTTCAATTCACCCTGTAAAACTATAATTCTACCACCATATATATACAACTACTTATGGGCCACCCAATATAACTTTTTTTGGATCACTATGTATAACTAAATTCACCAATCCCTAACCCATTTTACCCAAATCGCAACTATTGATGGCTGCCCAATATAACAATTTTATTCAGTATTTTTAAGAACTGCTTTCTATAGCTATAACTTCCATTTATATTTAAACTATCTTGTATATACTGCTGCCAGTTAGTCACCCATTATAACTTACTTGTCTATCAGTTTTTTAACCATCCTGTATAACTACGTTAAATAACCATTTTTGAGATATTTTGTAAACATCCTGGAAAATATAATTTGTCTCCACCTTATATGTCAGCTACCCCCGTATATGCAACTTTTTCTAACATATTTTAATCATACTGTATAAGTATAATTTTACTTCACCTCATGTTTCATACATTGCATATCTGCAACAGCTCATGTTTTATCTTAAAAAAAAATGTTGAACAATTTTTTATCCACACTATTTAACTATAATTCAACTCCACCCTCTATTTCAAGTATTCCATCAATTCCCAATAAATTTTACCAAAACTGCAACTGCTTATGGAGCACCCTATGTAACAATTTTTAAAAATTAAACTACTTACCTCTACTCCTCCCTATATTTTAAATATCCTATCTGTGCAACTGATTATGAATTACGCTATTTCACATTTTTTTGCTCATATTTTTTAAAGCAGAGTAGAAAATATAATTTCTTTTCATTTAGACCATCCTTCATTTGCAAATTTTTCTGGCCTTGTTTGAATCAAACTGAACTATAACTTGACTTCGCTCCTACCCCATATAACAAAATTCTTCTAACTTTTATTACTCACACTGTATAATTATTATTCTACTCCACGCTATATTTCAGCAACCTTGTATATGCAACTGCTTATGGGCCACCCAATGAAACCTTTTTTCACCATTCTGTATACTTAGAATTCTGGTCCACCCTATATTTCATCTATCCGGTATATGAAACAGCTTGTGGATCATAACATTCCTTTACATTGGCATATTCCCAATTTTGAAGAAGAGCTAAGCTGATGAAAGTATCTAATATTTGGTGGATGCGATGTATTACCGAATATGGTAG
This sequence comes from Octodonta nipae, assembly GCA_034190945.1. Classification (NCBI taxonomy): domain Eukaryota; kingdom Metazoa; phylum Arthropoda; class Insecta; order Coleoptera; family Chrysomelidae; genus Octodonta; species Octodonta nipae. Next base: position 46,584,020 of record CM067218.1, on the reverse strand, counting down.
TAGTTTTTGCCCTATATCTATCGTTTCTGTCAATGTAGGGAAATAAATTGTATGCCAGATTTTAAGTCAAACTATAAGCTTTGCAACAAAAAAAGATTATGAAGAATAATTTTTTCTCTAAATAATATTCATAAGAACGTTTTCCGTTTGAATTCAACTTATGAAGACACACTGTTATAGAAACCAACTGAGAACCTCCACCTTGAAGTTGATTAAGTGACATTTATTGGGATTTATTTCCAATCAACTATTAATTTGGATCTTAACAGAAATGAAGATACTTTAATTTGTTATCAAAGGTCCTCTTTGCTGACAAACCTTGTCTACAGTTAAAAAAGTGACATGTAATGATTACTGTTTACGTTTTAGAATATGTAAATCTGTTTGAGAAGAATAACTTTTTCTATTAAAATTATTAATAATTAAAAAAAGAAATCATTTGATATATGAATACACACTGTATATACTGACATTTATTTTGATTAATTCATCTTATTTACAATTTCCTCAAGTTCCGAACAATTAATACTAGCAACTCCATCAATGCTTATAAGCCGGCGACTCCACCAAGGCATAGAGTATAAGAAAATAGGTTAAAAGTTTTTCTCCATTCTCTAAGAAATGTACAATCTATGTTATTGAAAATAATATCTGACCACTTTGGGATATACTAATCCAATTTCTTTTCAATTTGTCCCACGTTCCGAATAAATTTGTTTCCAAATTTTAATAATTCCGGCGACTCCACCAAGGCATAGAGTATATGAGAATAGGTAAAAATAGTTTTTCCCCATTTTCTGAGAAACGGTACAAGCTACGTTAATAAAAAAAATGTTATCCCCCGAAATAGGATCCAGTAAAACGATCGAAATTCCTTGAGCCGTTTCTGAGTCATAGGATAACAAACATTAAAAAAACGTAGATACAGACGAATTGAGAACCTCCTTCTTTTTGAAGTCGGTTAAAAATGCTACTACGTTGCTAGTTTGACCGACCCTGTACCTTTAACAATAACGAAGTTAGTAATAGTGCCGGCTTAATTGGAGGCACCCTTTATATACACTAGATTTATCTCTTGAAATTTACATAAATGGATTAATTAAATCTTGTATTTTAATCATTATCCTCTATGATTGAGCCTTTAAGGCAAACGCAAGCTTCTAACGACCAGTTTACAAGATTCAATTCTTCTTTATTTAAAAGTTCAAGTTATATTCAATGATCGTTTAGTCTTAAATTTGCGATTATAATAGATATCATACAGCTCCATAAAGCTCTACCCTGTATTATTTGCAGAATGCACAAGAAAGCACCGAAGAGTAAACAGTAAATACTTGTGTATCTGTTGTGATAGATGGGATATTGTTTCCTGCCAAATATGGCTGATGACTAACGTTGGCTCCAGTCTCTGCAAACTTCTGTTTCTTCCGATCGTTACAAGATATAAAGTTTAAACATAACGACCAAAGCATTCACCTTACGTTTTTACCAATTAATCTGGTTACTTCTCAGTAAAAACTTATATAAACGGATCAAATTACAAAATAAAAACAGGACTACAAAAACTTATATCGTGTTAAAATGTTAAATCTAGGCTGATAGGAGGTTGTTTAATTTCTATGAAATTATACTATATAACAGAAAAATTGCGTTGTTTTTAATATATTTATTGACATTTTTCGACGTTTTCCACTTTTAAAGAGTAGCTGATATCATTGTTTATACTGGGTGTATCTAAAAGTTTGGGTTATCTCAAACCTGCAGATACTAGACAGGAATTTGTATGGATATACCCCGAGGCGGATCAAGAGACTAGCTTCAGGGTGGGCAATCCCGCACCAAATTAAGTACAGGTGGACTTGTCTATCGTATTGTATACATTGCATTTCTTGTCCTATTGTATTATAATTTATATTAAAAAAAACCAACTGGCTTAATATAAAAATTGTTTAGAAACCGTGTGCAATTAATTACTATTTTCTGACATATATTCTTTTTTACCTAATTTAGGGTACAATTCTATTGATTATCTTAGCGTATTCTTATCTCTTTCTCTTTCTCCCCCCCTCTCTCTAATTTGTATTTTTTTGTATATTTTCCACATATTTTTTAACTTTTTTATTCGTTTTATTAATTCACTCTATATTGCAACCACCCTGTATATGTTTCTGTGTATTAGTCATCCAATATAAATTGTGTGTCTATTATTTTCATATAGGGTGTACAACTATAATTCAACTTCACATGAAGTTGCAACCGCCCTGTATAAGTATTAATCATCTCCACTCTATTGACTGTTACCATTTTTCTATTGTTTAAATGACTATGTATATGATGATTCGAGTAATACACTTATTACAAACTTACACTTTATTTAAAAAATTGTTTCGCGTCCGATGGAGCTTAATCATACAATATATATGTATACCTATAATTTTACTTCACCCCATATGTCAAGTATAAGCAACTACTTATGTTCCACACTATATAACATTTTTTATCTACCCTGTATAACTATAATTCCACTCCACCTTATGTTTTAATCAACCTGTATATGCAGCTACTTCTAACATTTTTTGAACCCTCCGCCTTATAACTCAAATATCCCTACTGAATATGCATGTTTAACATTTTTTAACGTTTTTTGATCCACTCTGTAATAATATATAACGGTATATTTACGTTTTAGAAAATCATACGGAATCAAGCTGGAACATCTCTTTGTAGAATACAATTTAAAATATTCAAATTGCTTGAGCCGTTTTAGAGAAAACAGTGTAAATTCATTAAGATTCACTGAAGTGTAGTCCCTTAATTACTGTCTTTTTTTCTGATTTTCTGGAAAACCGTAAACTTATATGGTACCTTTCTGTAACATTCCTTAATGTAATCCCGTGTAAATCATCAAAATATGTTCAAGCCGTTTTTGAATAATCACTGAGTATAGAAAAAAATGCCGAGGAATTGACAGAAATTAATTGATTTTAGGTTCCGTATATTGAATATTCGAATAACCTTATAATATCACTCCGGATTTCTCCCTCTCTCACATCACAGCAATTTTCTCCTAAATTACTGGACGGAAAAGGTTAAAATTTAATGTATAGTTTGGTGAGTACATATCGTAAATGAAGAAATTTTTATTTTAGGGGTACTTCAGTGGGGAAACACTAAAAAAATGAATTTTATCGGAAAAATAAGAAGAAACCCCTAACATTAATTTTGGGGGTCAAATCATAGAATGAAATATAAAATATAAAATTAAAATTGTCTTTAACGAATCATGTAATATAATCAAATCAAAGGCTTCATAATGACGAATACAAATATATTTGTTTCATATTTTTTAAATAAATTATTTAAAAGATAATAACAAAAATATAAAAAATACCCCTTCTCTCCTAAACTATAAAATGGAAAATTTAAAAAAAAATTAAAGGTATTCTACAGGAAAAATAAGGAGAAACCTCTACTATTAATTGGGGGGGGGGACATTACAGAATTAAATGGAAAATATAAAGTTAAAATTGTTTCTAACACATAATGTAATATATCAAATAAAAGGGCTCATTATGGGGGAAAATATATATTTTTTCATATTTTTAAAATAAATTATTTTAACGATATTAACAAAAATATGCAATTTTTACCGATTCCCTCTATCTCCGAAACTATAAGCCGTAAAATTTTGAAAAAAATTAGAGATGTAGCCCCCGAAACGTTTGGAATATACAGCAATTTTCTTTAAACTGTGGTATGATTTCTCAAGAAGCACTTAGACATTTAAATAACAGATTTAATTTAATTTAATAATTTATTATTTAAAACTTGACTTAATTTCCCCTTTATCTTCCAATCTACAGAGCCTAAAATTCAGACTGTAGGCTATTAAAGGCTTTCCTGAAAGTTTATTAGTAAAATAAAACTCTAATGTAATTTTAGGGGCCAAATTAGAAAATTAAATACATGTGTATTTTTATAAAAATCAAGCGAATCATATACCAGATAAAATAAAAAGTCTATGTGTGGAAAATAAAAAAAAACGCTCCTTTAAAATATCTTAGGGTAAATATAAGAAAATGCACCGATTCCTTGCTTGTCTGAAACTGGAATATTAGAATCTTGAACGAGCTACGGAACCCTTAGTATGCGAGTCCAACTCGCACTTGACCAAATTATTTTTTATTTAGTGTCGAATTCACTGTCCTTTTGAGGCATTTCGAGGAAGCAATAGCTTCCTTGCCCCGTTGCATCAGGATCTGACCTTCATTACACCAAGCATACCTTAGTCGAAAAGCTTATAAGTTCCGGAAAATAGGCCTTCGTACTTTCACTTATACCATGAGTACTTTACACTGAAGCCTAAAAGTTGGTTTATGTTTTCGCTAATATGGGAAATATTCTTAATTATGATTTCTCTCATGATTTCGCGACAAAAAAAATGTTTGCTTGTCAGAAATGTGTAAATATGTCGGGTTATTTGTTTTTAAGTGTTTCAACTATCTGCATTTCAACGAGACCCATACGTTTCAAGTTTCAAAATGGTCAGATAAGAAATGAAAATAGTTACAAATATATATATATATATATATATATATATATATATATATATATTAATTAACTCGTTGAATGTTCCTTACTATTGGACACAACACGGCATACACAAATGGTACTTATTTATATGCTACGTCATCATATTGATATAAAAATTTATCCAGTCCGTCCCTGGCTTCATTCCGATGAGACATCAATCGCTGGGTTAATAAAAAGTTAGAACTGGAATTTTCGAAATGGCGCCAAACAGTTTTCTCGACGCTGGGCAGAAAAATGTAGTACCATCGATAACGAGAAATTAACCTATATTTTACTTCAGCAGTTAGTTAGTTTTGGTGCGTTCAGCTTATTTTTTGTTATGATTTCGATGTAAATAATATTGGAATCAGCTGTTGGAAATATTTCATGTTTTACGTGTAAATAAAAGTTACAGTGAATATTAGTTTTTAAAATTAATTAATTAAACTCACGGAGTTTATTGCAATTTGATGTCGAAGTGCAGGATTAAGCGAAGTTAAAATCGCAATTTGATTTATGGAAACCTGAAATATGGAAAAAGAAAAAATGGGAGAGACTACCAAACGGATTACTGATGGACTTGATGAAAAAATTTCCCAGATCTTGGAAAAACGTAATAAGAAGGAGAAACAACATCAAGAAGAAATTCAACAAAGGCTCGTGAAATCTTTTGATGAAAAACGTAAAATAGAATTAGAAAATCTTGTCACTGCCATTTAAACAATTGATGCAAATAGTATCGCAAATTAATGAAACAGTTAATGAAAAAATTCAAATAGTTGAGTCAGACACAAAAAAGATAAATGATGGCATTAAGATCATAAAAAATACCGTGGATACTCTTGAAACCTAAGTAGATGACCTCGATTCCATCCAAAGCCAAGTAAAATTTGAAATCAGTTCTATTAAAAACGCAGTACAAAGCGAAGTAAGTGAAGTACAAGATAAAATCAGTGCCATCCAAAACAAGGAAGAAACAGGAATTAAAAAAATGCAACAGGACTTACAGCGAAGAAAATACCAGAATACCATGAGTACCAAAGGTTCTGTTAGCAAACCACTCACATTTGATGGCAGTTCATCTTGGCCCATGTATAAACGGCAATTTGAAGCCGTGGTCACAGCTAATGGATGGGATAACCAAGAAAAATTTACGTGTCTTGTAATTTCCTTAAGAGGTCTTCCAAAGCATTCCAGTCGATGAACAAGGCAATTTCGACAAGATCATCGTCATCCTGGACAAACAATACGACAATCAATCCCTGAGCCAAGCATACCAGGTGCAATTAAGTGGGAAAATGCAAAAATCCGGAGAGAGCCTTCAAGAATTCGTAGCAGAGATCAGACGGTTAGTACACTTGTCCTAACCCAGACCTGCCCGAGGAAACGAAAGACCAATTGGCCACATAGAGTTTCATAAACAGTATCAGGGATGTGGAAGTACAAAGAAATCTAAGACTTAGTGGCATCAAGAAAAGTAATGAAGCTTTACTTCGGGCCTTGGAAGTAGAGGCAGTCATGAACATGTCCAAACCGAGAGTGCGAGCAGTTTTCTTCAGCCAGGACGAACCAGAACCATCCCTCCAGGCACTGTGGTCCGAAATCCATAAACTTCTAGAACGATCACAAAGAACTGACTACAGAGGATGAGCATGCTACAGATGTGGACGGACAGGAAACTTCCAAAGTGATTGTCGAGTGAGGCTACCTGAACGATCACCGATCAGGGGTAACCAAAAGAACAGCCACATGTCCAGGGACCGTCAGCCAGTCAGCATAAGGGGGTGAATGCTGACTAACCCTCCACCAGCCCTCAAAACGTTATTCACCCGGGAGCAATTACCATCACCATCGATACCGGCGCATACAGGGTTTTGAGACCATCAGAAATCCGGCCAGTTACAAACAACATTCAGCTCAGAACAGTCACCGGCGAGTCCATGTCAATAAAGGGTGAGGCAGATATAGTATTGCAGATGGGGGACAACAGAATCCGGCATAGGGTCCTGGTAGAGGATATTGAGGACGATTTTATACTTGGTATGGACCTAATCAGCCAACATGGATTTATGTTCGACCCGAGATACGATGTTCTTCGATTCCTAAATGAGGAATTTGTATTTATTCATTTATTCATTCTCTTTACAAACACCAAATAGGTACTTACATGTGAAGGGTTAAACAGTACACAAGTATTTGACAATGTCACAGACATGCCAATATCATGAAGGGATTGCATCCTGATGCAGCAATAATATGCGCCTAAGCTCATCAAATTTGATGTTAAATAGGTCAGGAACTATGTTATTGGACAGCATATCATTGCAGACACTGAGTAGATAAGTGAAGGGCGAAGGGCTTCCGTTGTTAATGTAGAAGAGATTAGATGAGAGTAGTCTAATTTTGGGGACCCTAAACTTAACGCTATTGATCAAGCCACAATCGAAATATTTTCTGTTATTTAGAATGTTATATATAAAGATAACAGCATGGGTCTTTCTCCTCGTACTCAAAGAACAGAGATGGAAGGTTGCCAACAGTGATCTATAAGATACCATCAAGGGATATATGTCATTCTCTTTCATATAGAGATAGCGCAGAAAACGTTTTTGAACTTTTTCAATTTCGTTACTTTGGGTGTAACAACTTGGTGACCAAATGTTAGAGGCATACTCAAGGTGAGGCCTCACAATCATGGTTGTTTTTACACTCAAATTTTGGCTATTACGTATGACAAATCCAAGAACTTTGTATGCTTTGTTTATCAGGTAGCTGAAATGGGTATTGAATTTGAAGTTATCTTGAAAGACTACCCCCAGATCTTTAACCTCTTTACACCTCTTAACCTTACAATTTCCAATGTAATAAATAGTCTTCCATAAATATATTGACTTTTCGGGAGAAGGAAACAACACAACATTTTTGGGTATTAACAAACATTTTGTTTTCCTTAAACCAATTAAGAGCCAAAATTAAGTCGTTTTGAAGTGCAACAACATCATTTATGCCATTAATGGGTTTAAATAGTTTGAAATCATCAGCAAACAACAACCCAACGCAGGTCTTCAGGCTATCGGGTAAGTCATTGATAAAAATCAAAAACAAGAGAGGACCCAAGATGCCACCCTGGGGTACTCCTGAGGTGGCAATATAATGACGGGAGAAGACAGTACCTATCTTTACCCTTTGGGTTCGTGCGAGTAAGTATGAAGTTATGAATGACAATACTTCACTTGAAAAACCAAGAACCGACAGTTTTTTTATCAAGACACTGAAATCCACCTTATCATATGCATTCGCACAATCTGTGTATATGACATCCAGCTGTTGTTTGTTTAGAATTGCCTCCGATACATATTCAGAGAAGATACAGAGATTTGTAACTGTTGACTTGTTAGGAAGAAAACCATGTTGGTATTTTGAAATTTTGTCAGCTATGTGGGTAAGTATGAAGTTATATATAATTTTTTCAAATATTTTAGCTAAGCTGTTTAATAAGCTGATAGGTCGATAGTCTTGAATATTTTCCCTCCGCCCCTTTTTGAAGATTGGGGTTACAATTGCTTCTTTAAACTTATCAGGAAACCATCGCTGCTTTAGAGCTAGAATAAAAATATATTTTAGAGGAGTAACCAACAGATCGGCACACCCCTTATAGATATATGATGGTATATCATCAGGGCCAGTTGTTTTTTTGGGCTTCAAACTTTTTATGCTGGAAAGAATGTCATTATCAGTTATTTCAGGAAAACTAAAACCCCCTCTATAATAAAGATCTGGCTGATCGATCGTACTTGGTTCAAACACAGAATGAAAATATTGTGCAAAGGCATCTGCAATGCTTTGTTCATCGGTCAAGTTAACGTTATTCGAAGTCATCCTCCGTGGCACACCCCCATCATGTGATTTGCCTCGAAAGAATGACTAGAAGGTACTGGGATCTCTATTGATATTATTGTCAATTGTCTTTTTATAATTTTCAAAATCTGTTCTGGTCTGTTTTTTAATATCACACCTCAATAACCTGTACTCATTGACATTTGATAAGCTTGCCTTACCTCTCGTTTTACGGCATGTAGGTGGTTTTTCTTTCTGATCATTTGCACTAAATTGAATGTGAACCAGGGAGGATACTTTCTAAACTTCGACGCGTTTCTCACTATGTACTTAGGAATAGATGCGTCCAAACATCTGTACAAGTTTGAGTAAAAGCTATTTACACATTTATTAACATCATCACATGCTAGTACGTCTGACCAGTCACAATCGCTTAAAAGATTGAATAATAAGAGAAAATTGCCTTTAGCGAAATTGTATTTGTACTTTTTCGGGAAGGAACTCACTTTTTGCTCTCTCTGCAATGATAGCGAGATATTTAGTGCTGGATGATAAGCATCCTCCTTGAGAAGAGGACTGTCTGACCGTTTTACTCCAACTTCGAGGTTAGAGATAACCAAATCCAAGTTCCTGTTCATAAAATTTTTAACTGAGTTCAGCTGTTGCAATTCATATAGGCTCAAGAATTGCTGCATCAGAAGACTTTTATCATCTGAACCTAACTGAAAGTTAGGCAGATTAAAATCACCTAATATTAAAGTCTTATGATCTAGAGTGGATAGAATAATCTCAAATATATCTAAAAAAATTTCTAGGTAATCAGTACTACTATTAGGTCTAATATAAACAATACATACATATATAAAAGATTTTTTTAGTTTTATTTTAATTAATATAGCTTCATTATCACAGTGTTTATTACCTCATAAGAGATGTCTTTTTTAATTGCAAAAAGGACACCACACCCTCTGGTAAGTTCTTGACTTTTCCTGTCTCTCCTTATGACTGCATACCTTTCATCAAATAGCTCGGGATTATAGATATCATCACATAGCCAGGTCTCTGTGAGAGCTATTACATCATACTCTTCAGATAGGACACTACTATACAGACTTTCAGTTTTGGTTCTTAGACCTCGAACATTCTGATAGTACACAGTAAGTTTACGCGCACCAGCAGGACTGGCAGTATTTACAGTTGGGGTGTATTTGTTTGTAGTCATTATTGAGGACCCAATTCCTGATTTGGCGTCCTCTTCTTGGCAAAAAAATGTGAAATGACTGCACCACTAGGCCATATCTCTTTTTTCCAGACAGTAGCTAGATTTTCTTTCCATATATTTACCTTTACTGATGCATAGATATCCGGATGTTTAGACTGATGTGGCTCACAGGTAACTTCTGGGAAGTTTCGGGCTAAGAACTTTTGCAAATCCTCTGGCTTGGTATTTGGTTTTAATCGAGACACATGTAAAGACAATGATTGAGGCACCCCCTCTACACTTTTGTTAGTTTCATGTTTTCCAACCAGGAATTTTCGTGATCTTCTGCTTCGATTTCTGGGCTTAACAAAACCATCACTACCGGTTAAGTCCTGCATAGGACTTTCAAGATTTTGAATTTCTTTCATGACCTGCAGCTGGGTGGCTTGTAAGACGGCCGTATTTACGCTACTGTTTGTCACGAGAGCCTTGGGTTTCCCATTTTGCATACGTCTTTGCAGTACTGTTTCCCTGTTGTATGGGCACCATCTGCTTACAGCTGTTGCGCGTTTCACTTTTTTGCCCTTGACCATCTTTGATATTGTTACACGTGCAAGTAGCAATTTTTTCCTCAAAGTTGCTAATAAGTCCTTTTTGCAAATCGCTAGAGTAATTTTTCTCAGCTAAGAGTTGGTCTTTCAGTAAGATTTCTTTTTTTAAATATTCAATTTCTTTCGCCAACAAGGTTTCAGCGTTAGGTTTTGGTTTGATGCCTTCTTCTACAAACTCCGTGCACTTCAGTTTACATCCGTCACAAAACCAGAAGATGTTAGTATTTTCCACTATGAGCTTTTGCCATGATTCCTTAATGGCTACACATCCAAAGTGAAACTTAAGTTTGCAAAGCTTACATGCTACAAATTTCGTTTTCACTATAAAATTGTCAAGGCACGATTCACATGAGTCTGTGTCACTCGCCATTATAATGATAAAACGTAATTAACACACCAATGAATTTTCGTATGGCATTTCTTAGTTTGTTCACAATTTTAGGCCCAAACAGACAATTGTTCTCAATACAGTTGTTTCACAGATGTTGTACACTTCGAGCATAAATATACCGTTGTACGTACCCGCAGCCCTTTTGGGCCCGTAAGATTATTGCGTTCGTCCCTTCAACCGATTGAATGTTTTAAAAGAGTAGACTTTGTAGGCATATATAATGAACAGATTGATTTTATTAATAAATCATTGATGAATTTCACTAAGGTGATTTTTTTTTAAACACACACAATTTATACGTTACTTTATTTAGTTTTTCCGGGACGATTAGAATAAACCGAAAGTTTTAGAGATTTTTAGGAGCGCTGAAAGGACGTGACCATTCTGCCCGACGACCGACCGACTACGGCCCGTCAACAGCTCAGCAACGTGACTAAAAATTATAGCAAAATCTTTAACCAGAATTCCCGATCGAACGGAACAGATTATTCATGGGCAGCTAGAAAGCAATTCTGGGAGTTGCGTTGGAATAGTGAAGAAGAGTACCAGACGTCAGTGAAGGAGACAAGGCCCAGTAAAGAGTTCCTACAACAGTTTGCTGACCATTTGACCCACCTTACACCAGAGAAATAGAAGAAAACCAAGCAATCTATCACAAAGCACTGGCAAATTTTTCACAGTCAAGATGGAACCACCGGTCGCACCAACATCATTCAGCATCGAATAGATACCGGAAAGGCTCAACCCACCTGAATACCACCTAGACAACTACCATTGGGGCAACAACAGGCAGTCGAGGAAAAAATCGAGTCCATATTGCAAAATGGAGCTATTGAGGCATCCATCAGCACATGGTCCGCTCTCGTTGTGCTAGTTAAAAAAAAGAACCCGATTTTGCGTGGATTACCGTTGGTTTTCGACACGACCAAAGAGTGGATACTGGCAGGTTGGTCTACACGAAAACGACAGAGAGAAAACAGCGTTCTCCACCAGTAAAGGGCTGTTTCAGTTCACGATCATGCCTTTTGGGTTATGTAATGCTCCCGTTACATTTGAGAGGCTAATGGAGTATGTACTGAGCAGGTTGCCATGGAAGACGTGACCTCAACGACATTCTGGTCATGGGTCAGACATTCGACGACCATCTGAAGAAACCGGGTGAAGTATTCTTCAGAATTAAGAACGCCAACCTGAGACTCAACCCGAAGAAGTGTTCCATGTTCCAAAAAGAAGTAGATTTTTTTGGGCCACGTCGTTTCCGAGTGAGGAAACCGCACCAACGAGGACAAGATAGAAGCCATTCGTGATTGGCCAGTCCCAAAAGCCAAGCATGAACTCCGAAGCTTCTTGGGTCTCTGTTCATACTACAGACGATTTGTTGAGGGATTTGCCACCATTGCCGCGCCTCTACATGGGCAGACCACTGAGAAAGAGACCTTCCGTTGGAATCAGGATTGCGAAAAATCATTCAAACGATTGACATCTTAGACACCGATGCTAGCAACACAGGTTTGGGGGCTATGTTATCCCAGGTGCAAGATGGTGAAAAAAGGGTGATCGTGTACTACATCCGTGGATTCTCGAAGCCGGAAAGAAATTATTGCGTCACCAGAAAAGAACTTCTGGCAATAATAAGGGCTGAAGACCATTTCCACAAATACCTCTACGGTCGTCATTTCCTAATCTGAACAGATCATGCCGCCCTCAAATGGCTGCTGGACATGAAGACACCGGAAGGACAACTTGGCTGGTGGATGGAGAAGTTATAGCAATACGATTTCAAGGTGGAACACCGTGCCGTCCGTTTGCACAATAATGCCGATGCCCTATCCAGAAGACCCTGTAGAGCAGAATGCGGACATTGCCTGAAGACCGAACAGCGAGAGGGTATCTCCATCAGACAGATCCGAATGCAGGCCAATGAAAACTGGACAAGGAACAGTGCATTCAGGACCAAATAGCTGATCCAGACATCGAACCAATCCTGTTACTCAAAAATGGGCCCAATGGGACTCTCTATGAGTAGAGAATGGAGTGCTCAAGCGAGTTTGGGAAAGCACTGAGGGCCGAGAAACCAAGTCCCAACTGGTAGTTCCGTAGAAAAAGGTACCAGCCATCCTGACCGCAGTACATGTTGGGATTACCGGGGTCCATCTGGGCATGAACAAAACCCTAGACAAAGTTCGCCAGCGGTACTACTTCGAAGACGTCCGAGCTTGGTGCCGCAAATGTGACAGCTGTGCAGTCAGTAAGGGCCCCAAGACCCGGACCAAGGATAGAATGCAGCAGTACAATATGGGCGTCCCATTTGAGAGAATTGCCATCGATGTCGCCGGTCCGTTTCCCGAGTCTGAGAGGGGGAACAAATACATTCTGGTCGCAATGGATTACTTCAGCAAATGGCCTGAGGCATATGCTAGACCCAATCAAGAGGCAACCACGGTAGCGACGGTGCTAGTAGAACAGCTATTCAGTAGGTTTGGCGTTCCTATGGACCTGCATTCAGACCAGGGGCGTAACTTCGAATCGAATGTATTCCAGAAGGTATGCACGATGTTGGGGATCCGGAAAACGAGAACAACACCATTGCACCCACAGTCAGACGGAATGGTGGAAAGATTCAACAGGACCTTGGAACAGCACGTATCCAAGGTTGTCAGCAATAACAAGCGTGATTGGGATGAGCATATTCCCCTATTCATTTTGGCATATCTCTCAGCCGTACATAATAGTACAGGCCTGACGCCAGTCAGGGTCCTATTCGGAAAAGAGTTGCGATTACCCTGCGATTTGGCTTTTGGCTCCCAGAGGAACCTTCCCAAGACATTAACGATTATGCAGGCCAGCTCCGACAAAACATGTTGCCAATACACGAATTAGCCTGAACGCAAATGTTGGCAACCAGTGACCGGATGAAGACGCGATACGACCTCAAGGCCAATTCAGTCGGGTTCCAAGAGAGGGACAAAGTCTGGCACAACCCCCAACGGAGCAAGGGTAAATCTCCAAAGCTAGCTTACACCAGCCTCGGATGGTCCATATGAGGTGGTCAAGAGGCTTAATGACGTCGCTTACCGGATTCGTTGAAACCCCAGGGCTAAGTTGAAGGTCCATTTAGATCGACTCGCTCTCTACCACGGAGAGGATGTTTCTGATCGGGGCGATCGAATTATCCAGTCCGTCCCTGGCTTCATTCCGATGAGACATCAATCGCTGGGTTAATAAAAAGTTAGAACTGCAATTTTCGAAATGGTATGTTTGACGCTGGGCAGAAAAATGTAGTACCATCGATAACGACAAATTAACCTATATAAAGAGACATTAATTTCAGCAGTTAGTTAGTTTTGGTGCGTTCAGCTTATTTTGTTGTTATGATTTCGATGTAAATAATATTAGAATCAGCTGTTGGAAATATTTGATGTTTTACGTGTAATCAAAAGTTTCTAGAAAGTGACAGTGAATATTCGTTTTTAAAATTAATTAATTGAACCCACGGAGTTTATTGCAATATACTGCTTAAATTTTTCCATTTTAATAATTATTATATACAGGCAACACGTATATCAATATTTTCCTTTTTTTATTTTTTATACACCAGATGGCATTGACACTGATGAACCTCTATTGTCCTGGAGAGTCAGGCTTATATTCAGCACAAGCATGATCTGTGATGACAAGCACCTGATGCTTTAAAGCACAACAAGGCCGTAGCCAGCGGGGGGGTCTGGGGGTTCAAACCACCCCCGAAATTTTGGAATATTGGGTTTCAAGATTCAATTTTAAGCAAATAATCATCTTTTTCATGAGAATAAATTTTATATTTATACATTTTTATATATCCTGGATATATATGAATACAAATACAGATTTTGCAGTACCAATCACTCCACCACCAATCAAAAAAATTATTAACCCCCCCCCCGAAAATATTGTCCAACCGACCCCGAATAAATTTTCTGGCTACGACCTTGAAGCACAAATCGTGGAAAATCTAAAGATGATGATCGAGAATTCATATTAACGGAAAAAGTGTGCATTTTTACTGATAGACCAACGTTTCATAACTTTTACATAAGCTATTTTCATTTCACCTTAATGTTAAAAATTACACTGGTATTGTGTATTGTTTTTACTCTACATTCCGACACAAGCAATGTAACCAAGGGTGTGACGTCAGCAAAACTGATAACGAGAAAATCATTTCCAAGTAGATGAAATTGATATAAGATTCTGCCATTTATGGTAGAACTGCAACTTCTGGGAATCCGAAATGTTTCGTCTCTCAACAGGCGGACCGCTGCCGTTACTGTGAATTCCCTTAAAGCTTCCAGAACATGAAAGAGTTTCTTGATGGTTCGTGGACGTACCAGACAATTCGGAGAGAAATATATAAATATGGACAGTTGGCGATAGGAGGCATTCAGTTTTCGACGGTGGTATTGTATAGTTAAGATAAATGTAAATATTTCTGTGAATATAAATTGTGTTAAAGTAGTGGAAATAAATTAGAGTGAGTTGGACTGTGTTTTTAAATAAATCCAAGAACTGAAGTGAACCCGAGTGTGAAAATAAAAACACTACAATATTATGTAAATTTTCTTAAGAGATACCAATTAATTTTATAATACACGAAAACAAAATTTTTTGGAATCTTCTCATTTCTTGGAATATAATGTTTCTGTTTTTGTAGAATTAGTTGTGCACAATGACAATAAACACCTTTTATAAACCATTATTCAGTTAATTAAATTTTTAACTTAACTTATAAATACGTGTTTGAGTGTTCACAGTACAACACAATATGAAATAAAATGTTCAGGGAGTTCAAGGCTACATTCGTTAAGTCACAAAAAGCATGTGACTTAATAAAAGCTTATATTTATATCCACGATCTATTTAGAAATTTAAAAAAAAAGATAAAGAAAACAGCGTACTGCGAACTTCTTAAAAATTACTGACAATTTATGATGATTTACAAAAATAGTGAAATACCCAATTATAATTCTCGACAATCAACAATTACTTCTTGATCGTTTTTTTTCTGGAAACACGTCTGTTTCTAACAAGGATACTTGTTCTTTATTTATAAAATATAACATGTAGCTTCAATATTTTGTATACCGACAGAACAAGAAAGGCAATAAAAGTATGGATGTAGATACAATTTTATTTTTATGTTTTGTCCTTGATTTTCACCCCTGTCACTGGCGAATCTTTGTTCTCTGACTCCGGTGCACTTTTATTAATTTGACAAAAAGTAATCGTTGGATGTGGATGGAGTCGCCGACGGTTGGCGTCGGTCGGCAACCACCAGAGCGACGTCGACGTCTTTAGCGCCGTGGCGGGCGCCCCTACATATGAACGCCGCGCCGCAACTTCTAACCAAGAAGTCGCTTCTTGGCGACGACCTTCTTACTATGGTGTTTTTGGCTGTTTACTAATTCGAAAAACATTACAGTTTATGTTCTGATGATCATATAAGGGATAATAAAAACTTTTCACGACGATTTGTCTTTCGAGACAGAAATATTGTTTATTTTATTTGTGATTTTTAGATTATTGCGCAATTACATTACAATTATTATGAGAGACGTGTTTAGAATAAGAGTTGGAACTATCTGTTTTTTGGGATTTCCTTAAACATGCATAGTGAGACAGTCACCACAAAGAAATTCCCAAAAGACACCTTCAACAACAAAAAAAACTCTCTCACCTTCGAGGTTTCTGTGTAACATAAGTCATTCTTATTATAACTGTCTTCAAAACAGATAAGTTATTTTTCGTTTTAATTTCAAGGGCCGCCAGTGTGTAAGCTTTCACTGGCGGTGTCACTCTACTTACCGGGCAGTTTTGTCTTATTTGCTTCTAGCATCCTACGGGGTATCAGCAATCATTGGTGTGAGTTTTAGGCTCAGTTAAATAATAAATTATTAAATCTTTTAAACAAATTATTTTTAAAATAGAAATAAAATATATTTGTATTTTTATGATGATTCCTTTCATTTGATACATTACGTTACAAGTGCACTTAAAAAAACAAAGTTTTGTTTTCCATATAAGTTTATAAATTAATGTTAGAATTTATGTTTTACTTTTCTTGTAAATATTAAGGTCTTATGTTTTCAATTTTTTTCCAAATTTAGGCTCAGTAGTTGGCAGATTTAGGAGATAAAGGGTCATTTTGTATATTTATTAAATAAGTTTTTAACAAACTATTTTAAAAATATAAAAATTAATATTTGAGCCCTTTCATTTGATGTATTGATCTATTGACAGAATGGGTTTAATTTTTTTTTATTTTCAGTATATTTCTATATCCCCCCCCAATTTCATATTGGGGTTTTGTTCTTAATTTTTCTGTAAAGTTCAAGCAAGGCCCCATCACGCTAATTTTTTTCAGAATTTTAGGACATAGTTTTTGAAATAAAAGGGAAATTGATATTTTTTTTGTATTTTTTTGTTAATATCTCTTAAACAATTTATATTAAAAATATGAAAAAAAAACTTTTGTATTTCTTATAATAAGCCCTTTCATTTGTATTTTACGTGA
Source organism: Octodonta nipae (assembly GCA_034190945.1). Taxonomy (NCBI): domain Eukaryota; kingdom Metazoa; phylum Arthropoda; class Insecta; order Coleoptera; family Chrysomelidae; genus Octodonta; species Octodonta nipae. The sequence continues at coordinate 46,566,858 of CM067218.1, read as the reverse complement.
TTCATTAGAGAAAGTTTTTGCCCCCAAAAATAATATTAGCATTTTCTGCACTTTCCCTGTAGGTCTTATAGTTTCGAAAATAAAAGAGAAGGAATGAAAAAAAAATTAATTATTTTTAGAATATGAAAAAAATATATTTGTGTTCCTCAGAATAAACCCTTTTATTTGATATATTACATGAAAAAGTTTATTTTTTCATTGTTCGTTTAATTTTATAATTTGCTCCCCAAAATCAATATTAGGGTTTTATCCGTATTTTTCGCGTAAAGTATGTCTAATTTTTTTGTGGACCTCTAAATAGCCCGTTCGCTTGTATATTACATGATGCGTTGGTAAATTTTTTAATTTTTTATTTTTCATTTAGTTCTATAATTGGCCCACAAAATGAATTTTAAGGATTTTTCCTGTAAACTTTAGGCAACGTTCTATATTACCCATTTAAAAAAAATAGGATCAATAGTTTCGGAGATAAGGGGCCGAACGATCGATTTTTGAAAATTTTGCCCTCAGAAGTACACCTAAAATCAAAATTTAATTTTCGATATATGCTCTTGATCGGGTGACCAAACTATACACTGATACCAAATTTGAATCTTTTCCGTCTAGTAGTTTCGGAGAAAATTGCAGTGAGGTGAAAGACGGATTAATAAAGAGTGCTATTGTAAGGGTTCCCGTGTATACGGAACCCAAAAAAGCACAAATAAAACCAAGAGAATAAACTAATAAACCGATATCCCAGTCTCATTATTGATGAGACATTTACAAAACTAATTCTGTCAACTAGACCTATCCTCTACCAGAAGCTTATACAAAAATATTAAAAAAAATATGAGATCAAGATTCAATATCTACAGTAATTAGGGTGAATGTGTAATTCTTTACATCGAATTAATGCAAACATTTTTAAATAGGCAGACAGTCCTTGCATCCTGATGTTGTTAAAACTTCACAACTAACCTAAATCTTTGGCCCATTTAATTATCGAGAAAGTAAACCTTTCAAATGAACAATATAAATAGTAAAAGAAGAATTAGTAACCCATAAAATCCGCTGAGGTGTTTCAGATACGTCGATTTATCTGTTAGCCAAAGTTATAAATCTAAATGTGCCAAATTTTATCCAAATCGATTCAGCAGTTACATTACAAACTTTCACATTTATAATATTATATAGATATAGACCAGGATTTATTAAATTATACTCACTGACAAAGAAACACCCAAAAAGCGATGTTTAAATTAAATAATGTTTTGGTAAAACATAGATGCTATAGTAAGGAGTAAATGATTAAAATTTGAATAAAACACAAGGAAATAATTTTTTTTATTAGTTTGTTAATAAAGTGTTTGTCCACACTGCTGTTATCTATACACGTCTTGGGATTGATTCAACAAAGTGGTCTAGTTCTTTTTGAGGAATACTATCCCAAGGTAGCTGTATTTCATGTCTTAGAACGTCCAAAGTCCATGGGGGCTGAGGTAAATATTCAAGCCATCATATCCCAAACATGTTCTATGGACGAAAGATCGGGAGATCTGGGCGATCATGGCAACAGATTCACATGGGTCTCTTCAAATAAGATTAAAGTAAGTCGAGCACCATGAGGCCGAACAATATCTTGTTGAAATATGGGATCCATGAGCTGATTATGATAAAGTTGCATTGTCATGTTGCCGCGAATAAAGTTTAACGGTGACCTACTTCCATGTGTAATAGCACCCCATACCAAAACGCATACTGTTCGGTGTACATGTGGCTCAAAATCAAATTGAAAGTCTTTCTCCTCGACGTCGTCAATCCCTTCTTCGGCCATCATGTCCATCCAAGCACAATCGAAATTTATCAGAATAGACGACCTGATGCCATTCCACATTCCAATGTTCTCTGTACAACTGTAGTCGTTGCCTTGGATGCTCAACGGTCAGAGGTAGCACAAGATGGGGTCTGTAATTTTGCGGTCCAAGAGAGCTTATACAGCGCACAAAGCTACACCAAAAATTGAGCTAATGCAAAAAAAAAATTAGTTTTAAATGTTTGTGTATATATTGTCTGGCCAAAATTTCGATTTTTGTTTTTTTTTAATTCTTGGGAAAACCCTCCATATTGGGGAGAAATCACAGTTCTTTACCCTAAAATAAATCCTTAAGATTGAGAACTTGTCATTAAAGTTTTTTGCCCAATTGTTCGAGTCCATATTAACTAACGATTCGCCTGAATAAATTTAAATCTGATGACTCACAGAATGTTTAACAATTACCAATTATCAAAATCCATACTCATATATTTAGTCCTATAATAGGAAAGTATTTATTACATAATTAACAGCTGTCATTATTGCTGTCAAATGCAAATATTTGCAAGTTTTAGCGTTTTAATTTCTGTGATGCCATAAACATGCTTAGACTAAAGATGATTTTGATATAACCAATTAGAAACTGGGATCTTCATATTTGACAACTGTTAATATTACTGTCAAATATCAAATTTGTTCTGTCTTTGTAATTTCAAGCATATCATATCTGTTTCAGAATTGATTAACAAATCGAATCCTCAAACATGACAACTATAATTAGTGCTGTTAAATTCCAAACAAAGCAAATTACTAGGATACTATATACAGGGTGTCCCTGAACCCTGCCGGAGGTAGACAACTCGTTTATCCTTTGCGCGAAGGGAAAAAATCCTTAATACTAGTCTGCATTGCTAAATTGTTCATTTTGGAAATAGTTATAAATGCACGGGGTGTTTCAAAAATCAGTGGCGAAACTAACTAATGTATTGTTCAAAGAAACACCCTGTATATTTCCGAATTCCTCTCTTCATAACCATTATCTTATATAGAGTTGTATTACATTTTAGCACATTTACATTTATATACATGTTATAGAAATAGATAAAAACAGATAAGTTTTCGGTTGATTAAATTTTACGATATGTTGTAATTTTTAACTGTTTAAAAAATATTATTGTGTTAACGTTTTTTACAGGGTATACTTTAAACTCTGAATCTCAAATTTCCCATTATTTTTAAATGTCACCCCTTTGATATTATATTACAGCTAAGTGCTTCATATACTTTTTCATTCATACTAAGTATTCTATAATTAACTCTACTATTTTTACTAGTATTAATAAAAGTATTACTCAAATTTGAAAATATTTTGGATTAAGTACCTTAAAATAATTACAACAGTTAAAGTTAGCATTTTCTGAACCAGAATTATGCTATAACTTTTATACAGTTTTCAACTAAAATATATTGTTATAAAATTCATTTCACGCCGGCAGAGAGAAAAATTAAGAAACCTTCTAAATTATTCGTAAACATAAAACCGGCCAAAATAATAAAAAAGCAACACAATGGCTATCACGAAATTTTTGATGGGTATAAAAAAAGGCTGCCTCGAGAAGGTTCCTGAAAATGCTCTGACAAAACAGAAATAATCATCAAATTCTGGTATTTTCTGCACTGGATATTTAATGGACAGTTGTACAAGTTGAATAGTTTAGTTTATATTGCAGTATGGATTGAATCGACAGAAGAAGTCAGCTGTAATATTACTCATTGTTTGTAAATAGTGAATTTATTTGGTAAATAAAGACATCGAAAGTGATAGTGAATATTTGTGTAAATTTGATTTGAACCGTATTTCGATACAATACATGGAGTTGAACTTTATCTAGTCATATGGCTTGAAATATCGGGTAGAATGTAATAACCCTATATCAGAAGAATGGGACTATACGGGAAATTCGAAAATTGAATAATATACAGAATGGTTTATTTAGAAAATATAAGTTTGGTTCTCCACTGATTTTTGGAACACCCTGTACATTTAGAGATGTTTCCAAAATGTGTCCTTTGGAATGTCGACAAATTTTATCAAGAATTTTTTTTCCCAGGGCTAAAGATAAATAAGATATCAGGCACCGAAAGTTTGGTGGGACACCCTGTATGTAACAATATAGAAATTACAATGCTGAAATTGACAGATTTAGGATTTCAACAGCAATATTAACAGTTATCAAATAGAGAAATTGAATTTTTTTAATCAATTTTGGAAACAAATAAATCCACAACAGGTTATTTGTTAAATATTTACATGATATCCTAGAAATTACAAACATTGGGTGTGCAGATTTTAGTAATCGATAGCAGCATTGACATTTGTCAAATATAAAGATCCTCTCTAATCAATTATATCAAAATCATTTTACATATTTTATTCGAATCATCTTTATGGCATCACAGAAATTACAAAACTGAAGCTTGCAGATTTTCGAATTTGACTGTAATATTACAGCTGTGTATTATATTTTTTATATATTTTTATATTATATGACTAAAAATATCAAATGAACTTATACCTTTTACACGAAAATATTTATAACACTTATATGTTTTAAACATGCAAAATTTGGAATTTGACTCCAATATTGACAATTGTTAAACATCCTGTGAGTCATCAGATTTAAATTTAACCAATATTGAGACGAACAATCACACAAAAAATTGTCTTTAACCTCACGTTGATAATAATCTTATTGGGTAATTTTATTGTAAAAAAACTTTGATTTTCCCTAAATAGGAAGGGGTGTCATAACAACTTTCAAAAACAAAAAGTGAATATCAAAAATCTGCCAAGACAGATTCACAGACAATATAAACACAAACATTGAAAACCAAAAAATTTGGGGTAGCCGAATACTTGGAATCTGTATATCAATTTGGGTGGCACAGTGTAACTTTGCCCCATTGTGCGGCGGTAAACCATTGGGACACTTACAGATGGCCTTTTCCTCGAAATGAAAAACCCGTCTCCCGTAAACCAATACGGCGATACATTCGGCGTACACATACTCTAGGTAACATTGCTAAACATCGATTTTGGTTCCTATCAAACAGTTTTTTTTGTTAAATTTTAAAAATGCAAAAAAACGATTACAACATTAATTGATAAAAAAAAGTTTACATGAAAAAACAGTCCACCAATTCTCGTTCTGGGTGTTGCGATTTCTTTGTCAGTCTGTATATAATCCATCATTTTTACAAATAATAAGTATTTGAAATTATAATAAGTTGAATTTAAAATGGCCACTTTTGTGTTCGAAAATCTCAAGTAAATACTGTAACACACTTGACAGTTCTATGTCATGCAACAAATATTTGAAAATGTGTCAAAAAAAATAAGTTAGTTCAACTGTCCAATTCTTACAGACTAGTCAGATATATAATTATTCATTTTAAATTTCCGACAACTAATCATTTTAAAAATGTCGTAAACAACTCTCAAGAATTTCTGCCGAGACTAAACTAATAAAAATTATAATAAAAATCTTCGTATACAAGGTATTCTTCCTGCCTTTAGCTTCGTCCGCAGACATTTAACATTTCAAGATGAGCCAAATAATAAGTCATCTTTCTCAAACTCGTTGGCGTATACCTCTCAGGATTCACCTGTGAGATCCATTTTACTAAACAAACCAACCTAACTGGCTTATTATCTACTTATTGAATATTTGTTTTTATTTCCCCGCTATCGCGCCCCATGAATCGCTTGACTAAGTGAAAATTATAAAGAAACCGTCGATAAAGTCGACAGATTCGATAAAGTTTTGAATTTTAGTGAATGCATTAATGAACTTTTCTGGTATCTTGATTATTTGGTGTCATCAATTCATATTCAGGGATCTTATATACGAAAAATCGTGTCTCAGCTTTCTCATCCTGTTGAATAATTAATTTTAATTTTTAGCAACTGCTTTCGCCACTGTTTGTGTTTGTGAATGAAAATAAGTGCCGCTAGATTCAATTACAGTTAAATTGAGTAGAGAAATTGAAAATGATGATGGTTGAAGAATATGTGCGACTAAAATGTTTAGGGATTTTCGATAACATGATATATATATATATATATATATATATATATATATATATATATATATATATAGAATGTTAAGATTCTTTGACCATTCATATATAAGAAAACACAGAACGCGAAAAATAAACTTCGAGATTTACACATTATTTTGATAAAACGACACGTGTTTCGGCATACAATGATACAATGTCGTTATCAAGTTTCACAAAATAGTATTTGTGATGCTTGTATGTCCTTGTTATGTTCTCTTATACAAAAATGTTTTCTGCTTTGTTTAAAATTATTTCTTTAAACATTCTTCATCTTTCCTCTAAAGTTCATTCGATTCAACATTCGTCTTTTCTACAATTTTCTTTATCCTCACCGTTTTAAACTTATATGTTGCTAAAGTGATTTGCTCTAAGGTTCCTCATTTTTATAAGATTTAGCAACCAATTTTGTCACTAATCGTTCAATTCTATTTTTATTTTGTTTTCTTTAAGGTGTTAATTTTTTTAACACATGATTGGTCTCTGAGTCTGCCTCAGATCTTCTGAGATTAAAGAGTCCAATATGAAATTTTATACTCATTTCTAGGGACAGAAATTTTACTAAATCATCAAATTTAAATGTACCACCCTAGAGGTATATCCTATTCAACAAACAAGTAATTCACTAAAATCAGTGAAGTTATCACACAAGAGGAAATTAAGCTGAATTAGTAAATCTAGGTTTTGAAGTTAGATAGAAAATCATATTTCTTTCATAGCTGTAATATTCTTATAAACTAATGTTTTTGTATTGTTTCGCACATTCGACGAAAAACTACAATTTTATAAGATGGCTCTTGAGTCTGTCACAATTTATTTTCTCCTATCCAAAAGAAGTTGAAACTTAATCCTTATACGGACTCTATTGACTCATTTACAGAATTATATCGTAAAAAGAAAGCTTTTTAAAGGTGGCTAATTATAAAGGACAACGGAAATCGAAATTTATATATAATTAATGACAGAGAATTGAAAAAGATAGCGAGAGAGAAGTAAAATGAGAATTAGGAAAAAATGTGATGAAACTGATAAACATATTGATTAATTAGAGGTATTACAAGCACGGATAACCATAAGTAACTTTGGAATGAAACAAAAGTAATATATATATATATATATATATATATATATATATATATATATTTGTTTTTAAGTTTTCGCGGGCACTAAATGTTTTAGGTGGTTTCCGGGAATCCATCCGCGTAGTTGATAACTGATCCCTGCCGGGATCGATGGTAAAATGACGACGTTTCGGCAGAGTCACATCTGCCCTCTTCAGGTCGGTTCGCATAATTCTCGTAGCCTTCTGCTTTCGCTTCTAGTTACTCGAATACTAAGATTTTCTGAAGCGAGCGCGCTGTTATATAGTCGCGGCTCGGCGCCTATCGTTTGACACCGTAAAAGGCTGCGTGTGATTGGCCCTTGGCGCTCAGTGGGCACGGCTCCATTCTGCTGATTTGTTATTTCCGGTTGAGTTGTTATTAGACGGGTCCGGGCCGGTACGGTGTTTAATAGGATTTTCCAACAATTCGATAAGTTCTCAATTTCATTGCGTGCGTTTAGACTGTGAGCTCTCTTCGCTATCTCAATTGCCTCTCTTACGAGTCTTGATTTCGAGTGTTCTATATTTGCCAGTACTCTGGTGTTCTGAAAGTCTATTCGGTGTGACATCGTGGTGGCGTGTTCCGCAATGGATGTTGTTTTTTCCTGCTTTCTTACAGCGTTCTGGTGTTCATCACGTCTAGCTTGAATTCTTCTATTAGCTTGCCCCACATAGGTTTTATGACAGTCTGCACATGGAATCTCGTACACTCCCTGTTGTTCTAAAGGGATCCTCGTCTTCGGATCCTCAACACCGTGCTTATTTTTCTGTCTGTATTGAAAATAGTATCGATATTGTGTCTCCGTAGAATTCTTGCAATACTGTCCGTGGTCCCCTTGACAAACGGTAAATAAGCCTTGGTTATTGGTGTCTCATGCTCCTCGTCTGTTTGTCTCGGTTTTGACTTTAGGGCTCTATGTATATTTCGGTCTGTAAATCCGTTTTGTCTCAGAGCTGTTTTTAAACTGTCCATTTCCTGTTTGATTTTATCCTGGTCAGCTAGCCTTTGTGAGCTGGTTACTAAAGTCTTGACGACGGCTTGTAGTTGGGCTGGGTGATGATGAGAATTAGCATGAAGGTATCTGTTGGTGTGAGTTGCTTCCTATATACTGCATGGCCAAGGGTTCCATCTTGCTTCCTATTTATGAGAACATCAAGGAATGGCAGTTGATTGTTGGCTTCAACCTCCATGGTAAATTTTATTTTGTGATGGATGCCATTAAGGTGATCTAAAAAAGTATTGAGGTGTTCCCTCCCATGAGGCCAAATCACAAATGTATCATCTACAAATCGCAACCACAAACTGGGTTTAAGAATTGTTGTTCTTAGTGCCAACTCCTCAAAGTTCTCCATAAAAAGGTTCGCTATAACTGGTGAGAGTGGCGATCCCATTGGAGCTCCTTCCACTTGTTTGTATCGTTGGTTCTCGTAAACAAAATAGGTATTCATCAGACAGTGCCTTGTTAAGTCTACAAGGTGTTGAGGTGGTTTGTATTTTTCTATTATGATATCCAAGGCTTCGTCGATAGGGATGTTGGTGAAAAGGGACACTACGTCAAAACTTACAAGAAGACATTCTGGTTGTAAGACCGTTTTTCTAAGAATTTCGATGAAATGTGTCGAATTTTTTACATATGAGTCTGCCCCCTCTGCAAACGGTTGAAGTTGTTGGGCTAGGTATTTGGCTAGGTGTTGTGTTGGGGATGCAATTGAGCTTACTATTGGCCTCAAAGGTGCACCTTCTTTATGTACTTTTGGCAACCCATAGAATTTCGGACATCTCGATGACTTTTCACGCGGAATGAGTTGCAGTTGGAGATTTTTCTCGATCCTACTTGCTTGGATTTTGGCCTTGGTTGTTTTCTCTAGATAAGTTGTTGGGTCAGTAGTAATTTGTTTATATGCTGGATCTTGTAGCAATATTTGAATTTTTTTTGAATAATCCGCTGTATCTAAAATTACAGTCGCATTTCCTTTATCAGCAGGTAGAATGACAATGTCCTTGTTGAGGCGCAGTTGTTTCAAGGCCTCATTTTCTTCTATAGATAGGTTCCTTTTGGGTGGTTTAGACTTTCTTAAAACATGTGACACATCTTGTCTAATTATTTCAGCGGTGTTCCCATCTAATTTTGAAACTGCTGTTGCCACGTCACATATTATGCTCTCTATTGGTATGTGAAAGGGAGCAATAACGTTAAACACTTCCTCGATTGGCGTGTTGGCTAAGGGAATCAATTACGCTATTGCTCCCTCTCACATACCAACAGAGAGCATAATATGTGACGTGGTAATAGCAGTTTCAAAATTAGATGGGAACACCGCTGAAATAATTAGACAAGATGTGTCACATGTTTTAAGAAAGTCTAAACCACCCAAAAGGAACCTATCTATAGAAGAAAATGAGGCCTTGAAACAACTGCGCCTCAACAAGGACATTGTCATTCTACCTGCTGATAAAGGAAATGCGACTGTAATTTTAGATACAGCGGATTATTCAAACAACATTCAAATATTGTTACAAGATCCAGCATATAAACAAATTACTACTGACCCTACAACGTATCTAGAGAAAACAACCAAGTCCAAAATCCAAGCAAGTAGGATCGACAAAAATCTCCAACTGCAACTCATTCCGCGTGAAAAGTCATAGAGATGTCCGAAATTCTATGGGTTGCCAAAAGTACATAAAGAAGGTGCACCTTTGAGGCCAATAGTAAGCTCAATTGGATCCCCAACACAACACCTAGCCAAATACCTAGCCCAACAACTTCAAATACCTAGCCCAACAACTTCAACCGTTTGCAGAGGAAGCAGACTCATATGTAAAAAATTCGACACATTTCATCGAAATTCTTAGAAAAACGGTCTTACAACCAGAGTGTTTTCTTTTAAGTTTTGACGTAGTGTCCCTTTTCACCAACATCCCTATCGACGAAGCCTTGGATATCATAATAGAAAAATACAAACCACCTCAACACCTTGTAGACTTAACAAGGCACTGTCTGATGAACACCTATTTTGTTTACGGGAACCAACGATACAAACAAGTGGAAGGAGCTCCAATGGGATCGCCACTCTCACCAGTTATAGCGAAACTTTTTATGGAGAACTTTGAGGAGTTGGCACTAAGAACAACAATTCTTAAACCCAGTTTGTGGTTGCGATATGTAGATGATACATTTGTGATTTGGCCTCATGGGAGGGAACACCTCAATACTTTTTTAGATCACCTTAATGGCAACCATCACAAAATAAAATGTACCATGGAGGTTGAAGCCAACAATCAACTGCCATTCCTTGATGTTTTCATAAATAGGAAGCAAGATGGAACCCTTGGCCATGCAGTATATAGGAAAGCAACTCACACCAACAGATACCTTCATGCTAATTCTCATTACCACCCAGCACAACTACAAGCCGTCGTCAAGACTTTAGTAACCAGATCACAAAGGCTAGCTGACCAGGATAACATCAAACAGGAAATGGACAGTTTAAAAACAGCTCTGAGACAAAACGGATTTACAGACCGAAATATACAAAGAGCCCTAAAGTCAAAACCGAGACAAACAGACGAGGAGCATGAGACACCAATAACCAAGGCTTATTTACCGTATGTCAAGGGGACCACGGACAGTATTGCAAGAATTCTACCGAGACACAATATCGATACTATTTTCAATAAAGACAGAAAAATAAGCACGGTGTTGAGGACTCCGAAGACGAGGATCCCTTTAGAACAACAGGGAGTGTACGAGATTCCATGTGCAGACTGTGATAAAACCTATGTGGGGCAAACTAATAGAAGAATTCAAGCTAGACGTGATGAACACCACGCGCTTTGTGACGTATGCTTTCGGAAAAAAATTTCATCTACCCTTTGTAAATTATCCTTGGGTTACACATACCCAACGATTTCTTTTCTGCTGCCGTTGAATAATTTCTTCAATTCTACGTGGAACTCGAGGTGGTTGTTCTTGGGGAAACAAATACCTACAATTATTAAAAAGGGCTAAGGAATAAACATTACAAAGGATAAAAAGATCACAGTTATATAGGCAACCAAGAATACCACTAATATTTGTCGCTGTACATAATATTGCCTATAGCCAAGGAATGCGTAAAATAAAATTTGAAAACTTTTTTACTTCTTTTTATTTATCGACCTAATTTAAAACATTGGGAAATAAAATAATGTTTCGACTGAAAGATTGTAACGTTAATTAGGAATACACACATTCTTTGTATAGTTTGTCACATTTGATGGAATGGCCTTTTTGACTAAAAATCCGAAGACTCGCTCCATTATAAGCATTCGCAATTTTAAAATTTCCCTCGTAACTAATAGGTAAAAATTGTGGGCTACTTTGTTTAATAAAAAAATTGCAATTTATGACGATGGGTTTTTTAAAATTATATGCTGGTATATTTGTTAAGAAATTAAATAAGTACAAATACTTTTTTTTATTCTTTACTTATCCTCTTCCACGGAATTGTTGTACATTTCTTTTTTTGTATATATTTGTTCTTATGTATCAGGTGGTTGCCGGGAATTCATTGGCGTAGTAGGTAACTGATCCATGCCGGGATCGATGCTAAAATGACGACGTTTCAACCAAGTCGCATCTGTCCTCATCAGGTCGGTTCTCGAATATTATATTGGAGTAAAAGGAGCAAAAGGATCAAAGAATTATGTGGAAACGATAATTTCTTGACTACTACTTTGATAATGGCTCCAAAACAGGAATCGAAACGTCGAGAAGTTTATAAATTCATACACGTTTCTCACCTTCAACCTAGCCCAGTTCATAATTATGACCGAGGAATCCTCGCAGAACATTTCGTTCGCCTCTACAGGGAGGATTACTTCCAACTCACTAAAACAGACAGCAAACTTCTTACTCGATTATAACGTCAATCCAAACACTTTCAAACTAAGACATCTTACCTTGTCACGCTCAATTTCCAGTCTTCTTAACAGAGCAAGTTTCATCCTGTTCCATTCATATAATCAAACATCAACTTGAATAAACCAACCGAAATTTGTATCATGGTTATTCATCATTGCAACGTTCAACCTACATGCAATATCATGGGACACTTGGCACGAAAGCAAACAGTCACGTAAAAACATAAACTAGTACGACTTACTACAAAACAAAAACCTACTATCACCTCACTCCATCAGGCAAGCGTCCACAACAATTCTGACTTTCCCGTAGACTCTACCAGTTTATACGTCCTATCTAAAGGTTTTAATTTCGCTGTGGCACCAAAGAATATCCGGAATATTATTCATGGAAAGAATCACGTCTCAATACAAGTTGAGGTAGCTGAACTATCAGATATTGAGGCTAAATATACTCGTCAGGACATTGTTATAGTACTCCGCACATATAGAATATTTATTTGCTTCCCTATGAATATTCATCAGAAACTAATTCCTTATCATTACATAAGTTTAATAGCAAAAATCAAAGAATTTGTGTTTAGTTAAATACTTTTAAAACCTTATAAATTCATGAGTAATATCGTTAATAAATTTTTGTGAACAATATTTCAGGTCAGAGCTTTCAGGTCAACATGGATACTTAAGAGAATGTTTTGATAACACAGTTTTTGCAATAATTATTTATTCTTGTTTTTGACATTTTCAGTTATATTTTTTGCCAATAGTTTTTCTGTCGAAAATTCAGTCTCAGTGCTACAAAATACTTTGTTGCGTAAATAATTAGCACTGAAATAACAATTTGTATCCAATGCTACAGGTATTAACAAAAGCTGTAATTTCTCAAACTCTGTAGGTTATAGATGAAAGACCAAACATTTAATCGAAAAAAAAACAACTGGTAAAATTGTGTTATAACAAATATCCATAGTACTCATGAATTGTATAGTGGGAAGATTAATCTAAAACCATGATAATATCTTCGTAAATAGTATTTGTCTTAAGTATATTCCAGTTTTGGGTCTATTATATAAACGATATCAATCATTATCATAAGATCTGTCTTGAAAATTATAATTCTTAAGGATTAAGTAAATATACGATAATCTGCCATCAATCATTCTAAATAAGTATATATCAAAATATTATCATAATAATTGACTAAATACGTACTATTATTTAAGTTTCCAAAAGTTTCTTTTTCAATTTGTTGGAGTTGTTAAAAATATCGGCCACTTGAGACATTTTTTATGATTTTTTTATCAACTATTTATTCTAATTAAACTTACGATTATAATAGTATTTAGGTAACTGACTAAGGATACTTTGGAAACATTTAGATAAGTTATGTAGTCAGTATCTTTTCTTCAAGGTTTAATGTGTCCTGAGTCGCATTAAATTTAGACGTCACACTTTGTCACCCCAAATTTGATTCGGAAAATTAATAATTAAAAGTATGTACTTAGTAGTCCATGTGTGAAATAAAAGTTAAAATAAAAAATACGAGATTAAAAATTATATGGTTTCGTTAGAATGTATTATGAAAATCAAATTAATTAAAACATTTCCTTCATTAACACCTTTCCCCTAGTGTAAACGTTACATTTATTTCACATGCTGACTCTGTTTAAGTAAGGCCAATTACATAAATTTCAAAAGCTGAATCCAATACATTCCAGTTGTTGATTTTGAGCATCGAATATTTATGGTAATTTTAATATTTTGTCTAAAGATACTAATGGTTTTCTAAGGTAACCTGGCAGTTACTAGTCTGTAGGTGAATAACAATCTTCAACAGCGTAAAGGAAAACTTTCCTGACATTTTATTATTTTTAAATAATTTTTTTGTTTGATTTTATCTAATTACAATCATAATGCTGGACATATTATATTAAAATAAATACACTGATGTAATTTTCACTTAAATTTATTTACTATTGACAATTGTTTCACCAGGTTACTGGCTTCTTCAGAATACAACGTAAGACAAATTTACAAAAAACTATGGTGATGCAATTACAGAGGTATTTAGAGGATTATTGAAGTAGGTAGGAGGGGTTTATCATAATTAAGAAAGTACAATATTATAATTGGGTTTTTAAAAAAGGATAAATTATGGCTGTAATGAAATTATATAATTCTATTGAAAAGATTAACTAATGGGGATGAATTGGTTTCGGTTTGATCATTCAAGAGGTATGGTGAATTTTTGTTTTTGTTAATTTCTAATGACTCTAATAGATATAATTTTTTAGTTTTATGTTGTAAATGTAATACTTCGAACGTATTCTGAGGTACATGATTTTCATTCAATAAATGGTCGGCAAAAGTTGACTTATTATAATTGTGGCACTCAAAAGCTTTGGTATGTTCGTCCCATCTTGTCTTGAATGATCTTCCCGTATGACCGAGGTAGAAACTGGGGCAACTACCACATGTCAACTTATAGACACCCGAGTTGTTATTTTTGTTCATTTTATCTTTATTGTTTCTTATATGTTTTCCTAAGTTGTTATCTGTTTTAAAAGCTGTATGAATGTTTCTATTTAATAAAAATTGGGCTATTTTTGAGAAGGGGAGCCGATGAATATGATACTTTTATATAGTTTGGGGTCGATGGTAGGGGTAGTAGGATATACTTCATTTAAAGCCTTTTTATTTAATTGTTTAGTTAACATATTGTCGATAATTTGAGGGTTATAACCGTTATTGACAGCATAATGCTGGACCTCTTTGGAAAAGGAGATAGATGAAGACTTTAATGCCACTCACAGAAAACAATGGTATTGCTTACTATTAGTAAGTAGTAAGCATTATAGAATAAATTTAAAATGAGGTCTCTTGAAATAACCAGTAATCATCTAGGTGGCCCAGGTCATTTACGAAATAATAATAGTAGAACAAACCCGACACCAATGTATTTTAAAGATAAAACATGACTAATTGATATAAAATTCAACATTTTTTATCGATGTAATTTTGTTTGTTAACAAAAAAAACCTCAAAAATTCGGCAAAAATTTTGTTTTTTATCGTTTACCCAAAATCTACCCTTAAAACCGAGTTTGCTATATATGGGCAATGTTAAAGAGAAATGAAAAACTTACAAAATGAGCTACTACACACTCAACTTCGTTATTTGGTTCCTAAAATAATTCTTATTAACTGAAAGGGTCTTCTCTTACCCAATTTGTTTTCTAAAAATTTATACTCTATACTCTCTTCGAGGTGTCATTCTTCGCCGAAAATCCTAGATGTCGGTCTTTACATCTCGCCTCTTCAAATATATACTGTATTCCCGGTAGTTTTTGTAAAATTTCAGTCAAACCTATGGAAGACCTATTTTTTCAAAATATATAAACGATTAATTTTATTTGTAATTTTGAGTAAAGCTTCCATTATTTAAGGAACCAATTAACGAACTTGAGCGTACAGTAGCTCATTTTGTAGGTTTTCCATTTCTCTATAACATCGCCCATAGTAGCAGACGTGGTTTTAAGGGTAGATTTTCTGTAAAAGGTAAAAATCTAAATTGTTACCATTTTTAGGGTTTTTTGTTAAAAAACAAAAACGCATTGATAAAAAATGTCGCATTTTATGTCAATTAGAAATATTTTAATTTTTGAGTACTTTCGTGTTGGTTCTGTTCTAGTATTAATTTTGTCACCAAGAGTCCTTTTTGTCTGTAAATGACCTAAGCTAAGAGTTTAGTATTGTCAATAACGAGAGTTCGACTTGTAACATCGTTTGGAAATTTAACCTTGGCTGTAGCTTCAGAGTTAATTTGTTTTCATTGAGTTATTACACTTTGGACCTACACTACGAAACTCGATAATTTCAACTAAATTAGAGAACAATATGGAAGTATAGATTGAAGATCAAATAGCAAAATCATCACGTGACAGTTGACGCGTCCTGTGTGGAGTCCATTCAGTATAAAAGAAACAATCGGAAATCGTGGGTAGAGAGATAGTATCGCGGAGTATTTCGATTTGAGTGGAACAATTACGTTATTTAATGACGTCCATATAGCTCAAACTTTTTAAATAGCACACATTAGAAAAGCTCTTAAGATATTTTTCCACTTAATCCACCAACATCATCAAAGCTCAGGCAATTTGCAGCAAAATATTTATAAATTATATAAACAATTATTTAACTAAAATCTTCCTGGCATTAAAATCGTGGCGTTGGATTTTAATATAATAAATGAGGAGATACAGTGAGCAACAAAATTATGGAGTAAATATATTGGAGCTGTAATAATTTAATATCTGTTACCCGTTTTCCGCACGCATCTGATTCTCCACAGGGTGATTTTAAAATGCGACAAAAAATATATACTTTTAATGAATATATTGGTACAGATTTGGATACAACTTTTTCTCAGGACTACAATAGTAATAGATATCGCTGGATAAATATTAATAACAAATAATAAAATATTGTAAATGCAATCCATGATGCTATTCGCAATATGCAACCCTAGGAACATACATTGCTACTGACCGCTGGGTTAATCTATACATATATAAATCTCTTATCTATGGGTTAATCCTTCTCAATTCACCAATAACCTCTCTGTTTAACTTTTCTCAATTCCGTGGTCTGTTTGAAGTCTTAGAAATAAACCATCATAAATTGTCAATAATGTTGCAGCAAACTCGCAGAGTTTTTTTTTAATTTTTAATATTTTCTAAAACAATCAGAAATAAAGTTCAAATGAAAATAAAGACAGCGTAAATCCTTCATTTTTATTTATGACGTAACGAACAGTTTGATCTGTGCATGGTCTTCATGGAGCATTTATTTCATTGTATTGTTCTGTGACGAGTGCTTAGATCATATACTTCTGGATGTTGCCTGAAATGTACAAATATACAATAGAGAAATAGCCTGTTACTGTCACCTTGTCATCTCCAGAAATATATACTGTAAGCTGTGAACCCATACACGAATACAAAACCACACACAGACCTTACTTTAGATCATTTTTTATGCACAATTATGCAAATAACATTGTTGACGTCATGACGAAAATCAGGGCGTTTTTGATTTTTTTGATCATTTACGACTGTTTAAAATGTTAACTTTCTTTCGCCCTTTTTACAAAAATAATTGGTGTTTCTTAAGAAAGTTTGCATAAAATGATCATAAATAATACTGATACCCAATTACCATATTTGGACTCTGACAAAACGAAACCCCAAAGGTTTTTGTGAAGCAATATTTCTATGACGCCGATTGGTGCAAGTTTTGGAATTTTCAAAAATTTCCTAAGCTCTCCCAATTAACGCCATTGATATTGTAATAATTCATTGTTTTTTTTTGGATTTTTCAAATATTGTAATATCATGGGAATATTTATTGAGGAAAATTATTTAAATGTCAAAACGAGGTTAGCACAGGTTTTTGCACTAGAACATACGAACTTCTTATTCCTAACAATCTAGGACGTGCCCATCTGGGACGGATCCCAAGGGGGATCGCCTTCTATTGAAAGCTTTAAAGACAGTGCAAAACTAAAAATCATAGAACCGAAATTTTGAAAAAATAACTTTAAATTATTATCAAACCCTAAAACCATCTAAATTAACGTAAAAACATCAATAATTGTCAAATTTTAATCATAACATAAAGAAACGTGGTTTTTGGTGTTTGCCTTGTATCGGTTTTTAACCGACTTCAAAAAGAAGTAGGTTCTCAATTCGTCTTTATCTATGTTTTTTTTTTATGTTTCTTCACCGATTACTTGCAAACGGCTCGAGGAATTTCGACCGTTTATACTGGATCCTGTTCCGGAGGAAAATGGGGAAACACTTTTTTACCGAGTTTCTTATACACTATGCTTTGGTGTAGTCGTCGGTATATACCGAAATGGTCCCACTTTCTATTCAATTACATAGCTTGTACCGTTTCTTATATAGGGAAAATTTCTGTTCGGAACATAGGTTGTAATAAATTAAAAAAGCAATCAGATTAGTTCGGGGGATCCCGAAGTGGTCCCATATATTTTTTCAATAACCCGATTTTTTAAGAAACGGTACAAGTATTTTAGAAAATCGGGAAAAAAAATGAAGGACATTCTTATACTATAAGCTTTGATGGAATTGCTGGTATTAACTGTGCGGAACTTGGAGTAAATTGTGAATTGAATTAAACAAAATAAATGTCAGTTAATATGTATATATTCATAGATCAAATGATTTCTTTTTATTAATAATTAATTTATTAAAGTTATTCTTCATAAACAGATGTGCATGATCTAAAACGTAAACAGTAATCATTTCATGCCTCTTTTTTAACTGTAGACGGGGTTTGTAATCAATGAGGAATTTTGATTACAAATTAAAGTATCTTCACTTGTGTTATTAAGATCTAAAATTGTTACCAAATGAAGTAATTAGAATTGAAAACTGTACCTACTTATGCCATTGCACTAAAAATTAGATAATAAGTATTTCTGTAACTTTTCTAACTATATATTAGGTTTCAAAAAATATATCAATTTTATTTAAAAGTGAGGTACTTTTATTTTTTTATAATACCTCAAACTGTAAAGTTTATTAAAATTGAAAACTGCGCCCAATTGTGCTGTATTATTAAAAATTGTAATAATTAAAAGTTGATTGGAAATAAATCGAAATAAATGTCAGTTAATCAACTTCAAGGTGGAGGTTCTCAGTTGTTTTCTATATACAGTCTGTTTTCATAAGTTGAATTCAAACAGAGAACGTTCTTAGGAGTATTATTTAGAGAAAAAGTTATTCATAAAAATATTTACATGGTCGGAATCATTACATGTCACTTTTTCAACTGTATACGAGGTTTGTCAGCAAATATGAATTTTACTTA
The DNA here is from genome assembly GCA_034190945.1 of Octodonta nipae. Taxonomy (NCBI): domain Eukaryota; kingdom Metazoa; phylum Arthropoda; class Insecta; order Coleoptera; family Chrysomelidae; genus Octodonta; species Octodonta nipae. Next base: position 46,548,046 of record CM067218.1, on the reverse strand, counting down.
AAAGTAAATACCTTCATTTTTAATAATATTATTAAATTGTGATCAGGCAAAAGTTAATTAGAATTGAAAATTACGCCGTATTATGCTATATCAATTAAAATTGTATAACGATTTATCATAAGATTCCGATATTAAATGAATATCAGTATAATTAATAGACCTAAGAATGATGAGATGATACTCAGAGCGTCTACAATATAGTAAATCCACCTAAGTTAGAATCATATACAAAATTTTCTTAATACATATACATATTTAGAAAACAAGTTATTCTAGTCAGTGGTAAACGAGCTTGGTCTTTAGACAATATCGAAAAAGTTTATTAGATTTGAAAGCTGCATTCAAATAAGTTAATTAAATCAGTAGAAATTTTAAAATAAATACTGCAATATACTTCGTGGGTTCAATTAAAAATCATAAAACTAATATGCACTGTCACTTTTCTAGAACTTTATTTACATCCAAACAGCTGATTCACAAATACAATAATAATCTCATATAAGCTAGTCGTCGCGGTATCACTACTCGGCGATCGTGGTGTGCTTCTTTTATATCACCAGCGTAGAATTCTCCAGTAGAAATCGTCATCGTTCCTTCCGCTGCCGAGTCTTTTCGAGAATCGTATTTTTTTATGGTAAAGCGTTTGTTGTCGTGCTGAAATGACACAGGGTCGGCTTTGGGTAAATTTCGTAACACTGCCCCCCCTTTAATTCTGATCGTCCCGATCAGAAACATCCTCTCCATGGTAGGGAGCTAGTCGATCTAAATGAACCACCTTCAATTTAGCCTTGGGGTTTCGACGGATCCGGTAGACGACGTCATTAAGCCTCTTGACCACCTCGTATGGACCATCCCAGGCGGGTGTAAGCTTTGGGGATTTACCCTTGCTCCGTTGCGGGTTGTACAACCAGACTTTGTCCCTATCCTGGAACCCGACTGAATTGGCCTTGAGGTCGTATCGCGTCTTCATCCGGTCACTGGTGGCCAACATCTGCGTTCGGGCTAATTCGTGTATTGCCAGCATGTTATGTCGGAGCTGGTCGGCATAATCGTCGATGTCTTGGGGAGGTTCTTCGGGGGAGCCAAATGCCAAGTCGCATGGTAATCGCAGCTCCTTTCCGAATAGGACCCTGGCTGGGGTCAGGCCTGTACTACTATGTAAAGCAGAGCGATATGACAACAGGAATAGGGGAATATGCTCATCCCAATCACGCTGGTTATTGCTGACGACCTTGGATAGGTGTTGTTCCAAGGTCCTGTTGAATCTTTCCACCATTCCGTCTGACTGTGGGTGTAATGGTGTTGTTCTCGTTTTCCTGATCCCCAACATCGTGCAGACCTTCTGGAATACATTCGATTCGAAGTTACGCCCCTGGTCTGAGTGTAATTCCATCGGGACGCCAAACCGGCTGAATAGTTGTTCTACTAGCACCGTCGCTACCGTGGTTGCCTCTTGGTTGGGTATCGCATATGCCTCAGGCCATTTGCTGAAGTAATCCATTGCGACCAGAATGTATTTGTTCCCCCTCTCAGACTCGGGAAACGGACCGGCGACATCGATGGCAATTCTCTCAAATGGGACGCCCACATTGTACTGCTGCATTCTGCCCTTGGTCCGGGTCTTCGGGCCCTTACTGGCGGCACATGTGGCACATTTGCGGCACCAAGCTCTGACGTCTTCGAAGTAATTCACCCAGTAGTACCGCTGGCGAACTTTGTCTAGGGTTTTATTCATGCCCAGGTGGCCTCCGGTAATTCCATCATGTACTTCGGTCAGGATGGCTGGTACCTTTTTCTTCGGAACTACCAGTTGGGACTTGGTTTCTCGTCCATCAGCGCTTTCCCAAACTCGCTTGAGCATTCCATTGTCTACTCTTAGAGAGTCCCACTGGGCCCATAACGATTTCAGCACGCCGGAGTATCTAGCTACCTCGTCCCATCGTGGCCTGGGTGCCCCTCTCATTTTGAGTGACAAGATTGGTTCGATGTCTGGATCAGCCATTTGATCCTGGATGCACTGTTCCGTTGTCCAGTCTTCGTTGGCCTGCACTCGGATCTGCCTGATGGGGATACCTTCTCGCTGTTCCGTCCTCAGACAATGTCCGCATTCCGCTCTACAGGGTCTTCTGGATAGGGCATCGGCGTTATTGTGCAAACGGCCGGCACGGTGTTCCACCTTGAAGTCGTATTGCTGTAATTTCTCCATCCACCTGGCCAGTTGTCCTTCCGGTGTCTTCATGTCCAGCAGCCATTTGAGTGCGGCATGATCTGTTCGGATTAAGAAATAGCGACCATACAGGTATTTGTGGAAATGGTCGACAGCCCTTATTATTGCCAGAAGTTCTTTTCTGGTGACGCAATAATTTCTTTCTGGTTTCGAGAATCCACGGCTGTAGTACTCGATCACCCTCTCTTCACCATCTTGCACCTGGGATAGGACGGCCCCCAAACCTGTGTTGCTGGCGTCGGTGTCTAAGATGAACTTGCCGGACTGTGTAGGAAAGGCTAGGATTGGGCTGGAACATAGTGCTGCCTTCAGTCGCCTGAATGATGTTTCGCAATCCTGATTCCAACGAAAGATCTCCTTCTCTGTGGTCTGCCGATGTAGAGGGGCGGCAATGGTGGCAAATCCCTCAACAAAACGCCGGTAGTATGAACAGAGGCCCAAGAAGCTTCGGAGTTCATGTTTGTCTCTTGGAACTGGCCAATCACGGATGGCTTCTATCTTGTCTTCGTTGGTGCGGATTCCTGACTCGGACACTACGTGACCCAAAAACTCTACTTCTTTTTGGAACAAGGAACACTTCTTCGGATTGAGTCTCAGGTTGGCATTATTAATTCTGGAGAATACTTCGTCCAGGTTCTTCAGATGGTCGTCGAATGTCTGACCCATGACTAGAATGTCGTCGAGGTATACTAAGCACGTCCTCCATGTTAACCCGCTCAGTACATACTCCATTAGCCTCTCAAAGGTTGCGGGTGCATTACATAACCCAAAGGGCATGACCGTGAACTGAAACAGCCCTTTACTGGTGGAGAACGCTGTCTTCTCTCTGTCGTTTGCGTGTAGACCAACCTGCCAATATCCACTTTTTAGGTCTAGTGTGGAGAACCAACGGGAGCCTGCTAGTGTGGTCAAAGTGTCATCGATTCGAGGTAGTGGATAGCTGTCTTTCTTCGTGACATCATTCAGCTTTCTGTAATCCACGCAAAATCGGGTGGTTCCATCCTTCTTTTTAACTAGCACTACGGGAGCAGACCATGGACTGATGGATGGCTCAATAACTCCATTTTGTAACATGGACTCGATGTTTTCCTCGACTGCCTGTTGTTGCCCCAATGGTAGTCGTCTAGGTGGTATTCTGATGGGCTGAGCCTTTCCGGTATCTGTTCGATGCTGGATGATGTTGGTGCGACCGGTGGTTCCATTTTTACTGTTAAAAATTTGCCAGTGTTTTGTGATAAATTGCTTGGCTTTTTTCTGGTTCTCTGATGTCAAGTGTGTCAAGTGGTCAGCAAACTGTTGTAGGAACTCTTTATCGGGCCCTGTCTCCTTCACCGACGTCTGGTACTCTTCTTCGCAATTGATGATGGTCTCTACTGGCTCGAAACAAGCTATCTCTTGACCATTGGTAATTCTGATGTCGTTGTTGGACAAATTCAGGACTCTGATTGGTATATCTCGTCCGGTTTTAACTATAGCCCGTCCAACCAGGTAGTCATGAGCTGAGTGCACGGGCTCCACCATTCCAACGCAGCTCCCAGGATTGCTGTCTAACTGCCCATGAATAATCTGTTCCCTTCGACCGGGAATTCTAGCTGAAGACTTTGCCACAATTTTTATGGGGGTGACTGATGTGTTGACGGGCCGTGTCAATACAAATTCCTCATTTAGGAACCGAAGAACATCATATCTCGGGTCGAACATAAATCCATGCTGGCTAATTAGGTCCATTCCCAGTATAAAATCGTCCTCAATATTCGCTACCAGGACCCTATGCCGGATCATGTTGTCCCCTATCTGTAGCACGACATCTGCCTCACCCTGTATTGTCATGGACTCGCCGGTGACTGTTCTGAGCTGGATGTTATTGCTAACTGGCCGAATTTCTGATGCTCTCAAGACCCTGGACTTGGCAATGGACACAGCGGCGCCGGTATCGATTGTGATGATAACTGCTCGCCCATTGATGGTGCCTCTAATGACTAGGCTGCTGCTGTCTCGGCAAAATCTCCGGATGGATACTGTCCTGGGGGCTGGTGGATGGTGAGTCAGCATTCGCCCCCTTATGCTGACTGGTTGGAGTTTCCCTGGTTGGTAAGGTCGGTTTGTTGGCTACCCCTGGTTGGTGATCGTTCCGGTAGCCTTACTCGGCAGTCACGTTGGAAGTGCCCTGTCCGTCCGCAGCGGTAACATGCCCCTCTGGTGCCAGTTCTTTGTGACCGGTCTAATATTTTGTTCAGACCAGCCAGCAGCGCTTGAAATTGTGACTCTGACTCTTCCTGGTTGAAGGAAACGGCTCGGACCCTTGGCTTGGACATGTTCATGACGGCCTCTACTTCCAAAGCCCGAAGTAGAGCTTCACTACTTTTCTTGACGCCACTCAGTCTTAAATTTCTTTGTACTTCCACATCTCTGATGCCATTTATGAAACTCTGTGTGGCCAACTGGTCTTTCGTTTCCTCTGGCAAGTCTGGGTAGGACAAGTGTACTAACCGTCTAATCTCTGCTTCGAATTCTTGAAGGCTTTCACCGGATCTTTGCGTTTTTCCACTGAGTTGGACTTGGTATACCTGGCTCAAGGATTGATTGTCGTATCGTTTGTCTAGGATGGCGATGATCTTGTCGAAATTGCCTTGTTCATCGACTGGAATGCTTTGGAGGACTTCTAGGGCCGGACCTCTTAACGAGATTACCAGAGAAGTAGATTTTTCTTGATTATCCCATCCATTAGCTGTAGCCACAGCCTCAAATTGCCGTTTATACATAGGCCAAGATGAACTGCCATCAAATGTGGGTGGTTTACTAATGCAACCTCTGGTACTCACGGTGTTGTGGTATTTTCCTCGCTGTAAGTCCTGTTGCATTTTTTTAATTTCTGTTTCTACCTTGTCTTGGATGGCACTGATTTGGTCTTGAACTGTGTTTTGAATTGAACTGATTTCAACTTTTACCTGGCTTTGGAATGAATCGAGGTCATCTACTTTTGTTTCAAGAGTGTCAACGGTATTTTTTATGGTCTTAATGTCATTATTTATCTCTTTTATATCAGACTCAACTATTTGCATTCTTTCATTAACTGTTTCATTAACTTGTCTTACTATCTGCATTAGTTGTTCAAATTGCATTTGTCTTTTTTCTTCAGTTATTTTAAATTCATTTTGTCGTTTTTCTTCTAATAATTTAAATTCATTTTGTCGTTTTAATTCCGTTTGATCTTGTTTCTCTTGTCTCTGTTCATCTAATAATTTAAATTTCGAGAACAATCCTTCAATTAATTTATGTTGTTTCTCTTCCATCGTGGAAACAAGATTTTGTTGTTTTTCTTCCATCGTGGTGACAAGATTTTCTAATTCAACTTTAAGTTTATCATCAAAAGATTTCACTAACCTTTGTTGAATTTCTTCTTGATGTTGTTTCTCCTTCTTGTCACGTTTTTCTAGAATCTGTGCAATTTTTTCGTCTAACTTTTCCATACTACGAGTTTCCATAAATCAATTTACGATGTTAACGGCACTTAATCCTTCACTTCTAACACCAAATTGCAATATACTTCGTGGGTTCAATTAAAAATCATAAAACTAATATCCACTGTCACTTTTCTAGAACTTTATTTACATCCAAACAGCTGATTCACAAATACAATAATAATCTCATATAAGCTAGTCGTCGCGGTATCACTACTCGGCGATCGTGGTGTGCTTCTTTTATATCACCAGCGTAGAATTCTCCAGTAGAAATCGTCATCGTTCCTTCCGCTGCCGAGTCTTTTCGAGAATCGTATTTTTTTATGGTAAAGCGTTTGTTGTCGTGCTGAAATGACACAGGGTCGGCTTTGGGTAAATTTCGTAACACTACATTAAAAAGAACAAAAACCGACTTCAAAAAAATTAACTAAAAAGCATTATGCTTTGCTACAACAATTAAATACTTTTTCTGAATTCGGTGCCAATTTGAACAGCTAAGTTGAGAAGTACAACATTTAACTGTAGTTCCCAAAATAGTTTCACTTAAGCTTAGCACCGACTTCATAAAAAGTATTTAACTGTTGTAGCAAAAATATATTTCACGCTTTTAGTTAATTTTTTGTGAAGTCGGTTTTTGTTTTTTTTTAATGTGTTTATTTACTACTCATTTAGCATTTCTATTTGATCCAGGCACTCTTGGAATTTTACTTCTGATATATATTTTTAGAGAGATGAACCTAATAATAATTTACAGAATATGGAAATTTTTAGTGTTTGCCTTGCATCTGCTTTTCGTTTTCATGTTTCATTTCTATTTTTAGTTTAAAAAATTTTTTGATAATCAGTCTATGTGTATGTGTACCTATTTTGACAAGAGATTTTAGAATTGTATTCAAACATGTAATAATTAAAAAAACAGAGCAGTCATTTGAGACTGACCGATGGAAGCTAGCTAGCTAACTAAAGCTTCTTATGAAAATGGACATAAATTTGAAAATTGATTACGATTCTAGTGTTAATCCTAAATTATAATTTAGTATACAAATATAACTGCATAGGAAGATATGAATTAAAAATTTTAATTATAATAATTCAAACCTAATTCACATGTCTAATCTTCTGCCACTATATAACTTTAATTATAACAGATTAAATTGTGAGGACTTTATTTAAGTATATATATATATATATATATATATATATATATATATATATATATATATATATATAAGTATTTTCAGACTATTATTCAAAATAGCTGCTGTAAAATAATTTAATCTAATACATATTAAACTAGAATATTGAAAAGTACCTGAGCGACCAACCTTCGCTCTTGATTTGGATAATTCACCCCAAGTGCTCTATGTAAACATTGTTTTCCAGAGATTGTGGTGATTTAAAACCCGCTCTCACATAACAAAAAAAAATTGTTTAATTCCTATAAAATATTTATTATAATTGTGGTAATAACGGTATAAATTCACAAAATACTCAAACATGATTTCATAAATAATAAATTTGACTTACAGAGTCAAACTGACTTCTTGTTTGGTTTCAAATTCAAAGTATTTTTTGACAATACCTGATACCACAAAACGATAAATTTTAGTGTAAGCTCTTAAATTCATATAAAGTTACGCTGTAAGGGCCGTTATTAATGTGGATTGAATAATATGTTGTAAAGTCCGATATTAAGGAATTTAAAAATAGAGTACTCTGAACTCAAATATTATCCAGATGTGTCAGTGTAAAATGTTTACTTTATAATATGAACTTGGTCAGCACCCAAATGTAATGGCAACGTGGTAACCGATAGGTGGTTGTTTGCGTGAGTCAGGTGACGTCTAGTTAATGCTTGCAGCTCTAGACAGACACAAATACGTCCATTTGATTTCCTTTCTGTCATCTAGCGTTACGGTTCCCCTTGTACAGGCTCCCATACCTTAAGCATTCTATCTTTAGGTATTACTTCTGTGACGACTGCCTTTTTGTGGTGTTCTGTCTCTAATTGAAATAATCGCAAAAAGAGAATTGGAATATTTACGTAGTAGAACGCAAAGCAAATTTTGTGGTGGTATTGTATATTAATTGGATGTTATATTTGATTGTTTACTACAATTTATTGTTTTTGTATAAAGGAACGGTCTCTTAGTATATAACCTGGTCCCTGTTTCTTTCAGAAAACTAAGTTGCATGGATATTTCAAGGGCAAAGAAGTTTCGGAACGAGCTCTAGGAACTAAGTCAAATTTTTACTTTTCACCACCACTCGGATCTGTTGCCTTAAGTGTAAGTGTGGGGTCTCCATTAAGAAGCTTTCGCTTCAATAATGTTTTAGTGAATCCAATTGACTTAGTCATTGACATAAACCGTTCATTCTTTTTGCTGCAAGTTCATCATGCTTTGAAAAATGCAACTGTTCTTGATGATGAATTACATAATAACCTACTAAAGGTGACTTTCACCCCACTTCCTCGTCTCGCAAAGAATCAGATCTAATCTATTGTGTACCCGTTTCAAATCCTTTTAATTGTCACAATTAAGATTTTCATTCTTTAAATACCTAAAGTAAAGTAACACAAAATCTAATCGTACCGTGTCGCCGGGTACCTTGACCTCGCGGCACTAAGTAGGCCCGGTAATCTCCAACGGAACGGCCCCGCGACCGGCTATGTGTTTGTAAAATCGGAGAAGTTGGTTTAGTTTTAGTTCCTCCTTTCGCAAAACAATTTCTGCTTACACTCCGCAATTACACGTAATATGCTACACAAAAGTTCGTTCAAAATACGATAACAACACGATTCAACATGGAAGACAGGACCTTCCTCGGTCTAGACCTCAGCACACAGCAGGTGAGTTATCTTTTAAATCGATATCTACTAATAACATATTCGGTGTGGTTGTTGACGTAAGGAATTTTATTTGAATATGGTCGATTATCCTCACCGTTGCATTCACAACATTTTTTACCAGCGCAAGCGTGCAAGTATACTAAACACCAGTCATATTGAAGTCAAGAAATAACACGAGGCGCTTTAAATGGCAACACAATCAAATTAGAGGTGATGAATGAGATAAAATTTATGCATCAATAAATGACTCATCTAAACAAGCGTATACGAGGGAAATGAAAGTATTATAGGGTATTTATTCTTATCGTTGGGATTAGTTATAAAGGTTATCCAAAGTCAGCTTAAAGATAAATTTGCCGAAAATATATTTTATCATTTCTAAATAATAATCAATTTAAAATACTTTCGACATATTCGACATTTACTGCATACAATGTGGATTTAATGTGTATCAATACTACATAATATATTATATGTAATTAAAGTAACTTTATTTATAACACCAAATATTCATTCTCATTCAGCCCATATACTGTCTTAGGACAGTGAATTTATTTTCAATAAATTACCAATACCTTTTTTCATACTTTCAGTGTATTAGTTTCTGCAATATTTGCCACAAACACAGTCAGTCTTATGATATTAATACAACACTAATATTTTGAAATTGACACTATGTATATAATTTATATTAAAAAAAAGAACCGACTTCAGCTGGCTTAAAATAAAAACCGTTTAGAAACCGTGTGCAATCAATCACTATTTTCAGACATATATTTCTTTTTTATCTGATTTAAGAGTATTCTCATCTCTCTCTCTCCTTTTCTCCCTCTCTCTCTCTCTCTTCCTCCCTCTCTAATTTTTATTCTTTGTCTATATTTTCCAAATATATTTTAACTTTTTTACTTACTTACTTACTTCAACGAATCAAAATGAATAACATTACAAACACCCTGTACGATATACTTTCATGGCACATTTAAACTAGATACACTCTTCGAGGTGTCATTCTTTTGTACGCAAGACAATATATAATATATTGTTAATGGTTAGGGGACCTTCATAAGTTGCGCTTCCCACAATTGAATGTCCTCTTGAACACTCCTTTATGTATTTGATAGATTTCGTTAAATTTGAAGACGCGTAATGTAAAGACCGACATCTAGGATTTTCGGGAAACTAGCACATAGAGGTTCCGATCTGGAGCCGCTCCATGTAATTGCAGCTACCCGTAATTCCTACGTTAGAATGTCACGATGAAATTTTCAGGTTAACTTCACCAGAGATATTGAATACTCTCTTCGAGGTGTCATTCTTTTGTATGCATGATAATATATATTATCAAATACATAAAGAAGTGTTCGAGAGGACATTCATTTGTGGGAAGCGCAACTGATGAAGGTTCCCTAACCAGAAACAATATGTATTATATATCATCAAAACTGCCCAAGCCGTTTTCGAATAATCGCTCGTCATACATAAAAAAAAGTTGCAAACTAATTGATAACCTCCTCCTTTTTGGAAGTCGGTTAAAAACATGAAATATAATTTTATTTGAAATGTTCAGTAACAATGCTCAATCACACCAAGTTTTGTACCACACCAATTCTTATTATTGAAATTGAATTTAATTTCGTCAACTGTTTATTTAGCATTAGGCGTAAAAACAGAGACATATATAAGTAAATAAAAAAATATATCCTAATATAAATATAATAATGAAAATAGTATATATAATTAAGTGAGTATGTTAACAGAGATCTACATCGCCGAATCATAGGACGATGTCCAGTGAGCTTACCCACTGATTGCGGAGGGTGTCGTTGTTATGAGATCATCCCAGGGTGCCTGGAATGTTCTGTTTGGGCTTTCTCATACTATGTGTCTGCCTGCTGAGATGCTCCACAGTTACATTGGGTATTGTCAAAAATACCGCACTTATGTAAAAAATAATTCTGTTCATCTAGCTCCATATTTTTATAGGTAATTCCATGCCGACAAGAGGGATAGTTGGGTCAAGCTGGATTAGTGACATGTGTTAGAAGACGCCCATTTAACTTTCCACTCTTCATCCATCTTAAATGGTCGGGTAGTCTGAAGGGCCCTGTTTTCCCATATAGTTGGCCGGGATTTTGGTCTTGGTGTGTGAGGTGAGCCAGAGTGGTAATTGTTAACTGGTGTCGTCTGAGGTCTGTAGGTGCAATATTAGCATGTGATGAGAAGCCAGAGCCCTATTAACATTGGTTCATTTAATGGAATATCCATCTTGTTTGTGTAACCGTTATCATTACAAACTGGAGTACAATGCTCAGCAATTGATTATACAAGAGAGTGTGCTGCTGTTTCTTAGAGTTGCTAGATTAACTCCCCAGCTTTCCGGCAAGTTTCCGCAAAGGTTATTTTTCGACTTCATTTTGTGACTGGTGTTTTCGATGAGTTTTTTGTATGTCAGAGTTCAACCTAGAATTATGCCCATATATTTCGGATGACGATTATCTTTTAATTTTTTCCCGCAAAAACTGACGTTTAATTCAATACTTGCGAGGCGATTATTTGATGGAATGCGTTTACTTTAGTTTGTTGGGGTTAGTCTCAACCTCTTATAATACTAATTCAGCTTTTCCAGATCGCTGGTTACAGTTTCTTCTCTATTGCAAGATGATCAGCGTAGCCAAATTTTTGTGATTGGTGGTGGGCATGTCGCTTAGCTGTAAATTTTAAATGAGTGGGGCCTATGAACCCAGAGGTAAACCTTAATCTTAATACTAGGTATAATTATTTTCAATGTGAGCATTACACACTTAGGTCTGTGAACGCCACTGAGATTTTCATTCTCTTTTGACATCCTATTTCGTTATAAGATGTAAATCTGGTTTGACTTGGTGGATACCTCTGTCTATGAGATCGTATATTGTGTTATATATTAGCCATTCGAGAAGTGCGATTTGGCAATAATTTGCAAGTAGCTTTGGGTGTGAGCAATTTTGAACTAGTGAGGAATACATCCGTATATTGGTATAAAATTGTTACAGCCACTTAAGTGCAACAGAGCCCACTAGTTTTATATTCTCCCGAAATAATTTATTGCTTTCTATAAGTCAGTTTTTGAGAACGACTTTGAGAGATTGGAGATATCTTAGCATCGTGGTAGTTTTTTTGAGGGTAGCAACCTCGAGATGTTTGTCGACTGAAACATTTGCGACTAGTTTTTAACTAGGATGGGGATACATTCGGTTCAGACCTGAGTTTGGGAGCTGCAGCTTCTAGTCGTAGGAGAAGAGTCCATGCTTGTCAGCGACTGCGAGTAAAGTATAATCCCTCAGCTGACCCTCTCCACCTTTCTTTCCGTCCCCGTAATAGCCCGCAGTATTTATTCTCCTAAGTTTGTATCTATTTGATTTGAGTTCTTTGGTATACGATTCCCAATTTGCATTCCGAAAAGCTGCCGCCTGATTTAAAGTTGATAGCGGTCGGTTAGGTGGTTTGTTATATCCGATAATTCTACTAAGCTCAATATCATTATGTCGAGTGTAGTTAGTCATGCTGCATTTTTTCATATCTTGACGAATACATACATATATATATATATATATATATATGTATATATATGTATTCTGGATATTTTATTTTTCCATTATAAGAATGACACAAAGCAAGAGAATCAGAGAAAGGAGGATAAAGAATGACAGGAAGTATGTTTCCTCAGAAAGTTTCGCTTCCATCGTTTAAATAATTGCGCCTCTTTTTATTTTTAATGTAAAAATTAACAAAAACCAAAATATTGAATTATATCATTATCAATATATTCAAATGTATATACTTTTGGCAAACTCACACTATAATAACAATTATCTCTAAAGCATAAACAAGAATAGCCAGAGTCTCAAACTGTCAGCCACTGTCCAAAATCAATTAAAAGAGTTAACATTTCTCCGGTTTGATAGTTAGTCTATTCAACAATAGAATGTTTAGTGTAATTTAATAAAGCTTTTTAGGTGGGTTAGACAGGTAAATAACATTTCATTAAAAATAAGTCAATGTGATTGAATAAAAACACAATACAATATAACAATATAAATAGCAGCCTTTTATTTGCAGGTTAGAGTAGCTAGTTTTTATTTATAAAAATTTGATTTCTGAGTATTAGTGTCCCACCATACAAAAAAAAATCGTTTTCCAATCTATCTAGCGAGGTTAATTGCGGTATTAAATTGCGTGTTTGTATGAAAAACGTTCCATTAGTAGCAAATTAGGCGCCATATTTATCACTCTGAATTGCTTTTATTGATCGATTGCTTGTAAGTGAAGATGTTTGGGAATTATTTTCTTTAACTGGGTGTATTCAGTTATCACAAATAACTGTATTACTAGTAAATTTTGTTGGTTGGAAAAATATCCTTAATAAATTGTATGTTTGCTAACATGTTTACTTAAAATTACAAATCGTTGCTGTTTTTTTCTCTGTCTGGTATTCTAAACTACTCTTATATATGCTACATTGGGTATAATATTTAACCAAAGTACTCATTATACTTATTAATTTTTTTTATTTTACCCATTCTGCTCATTTGATTTTCAGTGTTCTCTCAACACCAAGATTTAAATATTAGGAGAGTCAGATATATGCTAGTTGTCGGCACCCACAACTACCGATGAATTTTAATTTATATTCTCGAGTTATTCTTAGTTACATACTATTTCAAGTCTATGGTGCTAAATACTGCAGTACAAAACTTTGACAGTTGAGTTCTCACTGTGACATATATTTAAAATAATTAACGTCAGATCAAATGTGTCATAAGTAAGCCAGGTAATCTTTAACATACAACGCCTCGACCGGCTATATCCGTGTAAAAACCTAGACATCTTTTGGCTTACCCTTTCTCTAAAAATTTTTCCTTACGCACCGCCAATTCATCAAGGATGCTACTAAAAAGGATTTTTATATTAAGATAACAACGCCACACAATATGTCAGTCAGAACCTTCCTTGGTCTAGACCTCAGCACCCAACAGGTTAGTTATCTTTAAATTGATATCTATTTATCTACTAATAATGTATTTTGTGTTGTTTGTTACTGATGTAAGGAATTTTGCTGGAATATGGTCCCCATTATCCTTGCAGTGTAACAGTTTTTGCAGATATTTCAGGCAAGGATGCTCATGCATTATTCTTCTCAATCTGTCATACGTTAATTAATTCCAAAGCAAATAGTACTAGAATGTTGGGGACATATTTCTTGAATAGTTATTCAACTTTATTGTGCATAGAATATTTTTTATTTTGGAGAGAAGATTCATATGCCACAATCTTTAGAATGATTTCCGGTTAAATAGGATACAGATTCTTATTTTCATACAGGCCCCAGTAGCTCATTAAGTCTTATTAAGGCAATTAATTTACAGATTATTAATAATTAAGTCTCAGAAAAAACGAAAGGTGAATTCGGACCCACTGATTGTATTAAGTTTATGTAGGTATGTTAAGGTATAATACAATTCCATCATGAAAAAAGCGACCTAGGTCATAATTTATTGCTAAACTACAGGAATTTTTTTGTTGTTCCAGTGTTTTTTTAGACACAATGGATATGGAAGCTTAAACATTAAACTGCCATAACAGTAGTCACATTTCCGGAAAGACGAGTTATTGGATTGATCCTATGTGGCTTGGATATTATTGCTACTTTATTGCTATATCAACGATTCCCCAACATTCTTCAGCATCCCCAATGACTCGTCTTAACCCTCTTGACGTTAATCTAATATTGATGTTACGGAAACCCTAAACTAATTAACCGAATTTATTGTTAAATCATTTGTAATGACACTTGTAAAAATAATTGACTCTGGCTATTTCTAAGAAACAATGTTTGTGCTTTTCGTCATCAAAAATAATTCACTGTGGCTATTTCTGAGAAACAATGTTCGTGCTCATCGTCCCCAAAGTTACACCCCCACCCCGTAATTTCTCTTGGAAACGACCCAAAACACTCATTTTTAACATTGTCCCTCAGCAATAAATTATACAATGTCAAGTACTATGAAATGAAGTTAATTTAGGTTTGTATTATTTTATCTGAAGATTTTTGTTTGAACTACGATCATTGTTTGTCACTTGCTAACGAAAACAGAAAAACCAGTAGCGCATGTCATTAAAAATAAGCTTTAAGTAACACTAGCCAAGTGTTACCACCCTTGCCCAGTGTTTTCAGCATAAATAAGTTATAACGCATCGGCGTAGCCTTCAGAGGGAAGGTGCTTGCTGCCCCACCCTGACTGGCTGACTTATGCAAGATGTAGTCGAAATTAAGACTCACTTAAACAAACACCCCAGTCATTAGAGTGACATTAAGTGACATAAAATTCAGCAGCAAACCGCATACGCCATCACGTAAATAATAGATAGCCTATTATTTAGCCATAACAGCAAACTAGTAGAAGTAAATTATTTAAGCCTTAAAACCCCCAAAAAATATGGGGTTTTTTCGTTTTTTGCTTATGGTGCAAAAAGCAATAATCTGTTGATAATGCCGTCAATAGAAAAATTGTAGAAAATCAGAAGATATTCAAACTGAGTGTTTACAAATTTTGATCGCAGCATTCTTCATACAGAAAAGCTGGAAAGACTAACATAACTGGGTTGTAAGTTGTAATAGGAACTGGAACCTTAATCTGCCGCCTAATGATAGCTTATAACGTTGAGATTAATAAGGCTAAAGATCGATATTGTCCGTTAAGTAGATCTTGCAGTATTGCAATTTAAATAAATTGTAGAAATATTTTGCAGAACGTATCGTATTAACTACAATAGGTCCATAGGGATATGCCAAATATATTTTGAACGCTCATAAAATACACTTCACTTCGTACATTTTAGAATTATGTTATAGTGCCTTAAAATGTATTAACACTGCTTATGAATTTAGGCTTAAACGACCAACCCTTATTTTTCCTGAGATGTTTTGACAGTGGCGGATCCAGTCAGTGGGAAAAAGTAATTTAATTAATAACACTAAACAGTAAACAGGTAACCATAAACTTATTAAACCATTGAAAAAATATGGGCAGGTAATAGTTATGTAAATAAAAAGGTAATAAACTGATGAGAAAAAATATATAATAATACAATTTACTATAATTTTCATTGCGTGTCCCCATCTCATGAAAATCCTAGATCCGTTCATGAACCTTGACATTTATTGCACCGCTGGCTGACTGTAATATGTACTATTATTTTAAACTAATTTCCCGGCATTATAGCGAAAATCCAAGATAGAGAAATTGAAGTGGAATTTATGAACTTTCAAAATATCTTTAGTATATTCCGATCGGGCTAGCCTCATAAATACAGTGGGATCTCCAAAATATCTCGCTGAATTATTGAAATTCAATTCTTCAAAAACTACCTGTTCCACAGTATCCATCGTGAGCCCATATAAACTTAAAGTCATAAGTTAACATTTTGATGATAATTAATATTCTAATGTTAGTTAGTTAGTGAAAAAAAAAACACTTTTGGTCAGTTGTTCTGAGTTTACTCGGTTTAAAATGATCCAATCTAGATATATAAACGCTCATTATGAAAGGATTTCTGATTGTCTACAACTTTTCTGTAGACGGCATTAGGTTTCCTTCATTACTTTTCGTTATATAAACAAAAAACAAATTCGTATTTTTGCGGGATTATATTATTTAAAGGGTTTACTTCTACGAGTTTGCTGTTAAAATCAAGAGCACAGCGGTGGCTAGCCTCCCGGGCTAGGGACCTCTGTAGCCCGAGGGTAACGCGTGTAAGAAAAAATTAGTAAAATGTCCAGAATGACTCTTAATCTAGGGCTTCTCAAAAAAAACCTTATCCATGCGTATAGAGTTTTCACTTCAAAAATGACAAATGTCAAAAAGAGCAATCTCTTGTTTTCCGGGTTAAGCGTGCGCCCAGAAGTTGACAACATCCTACATCTGTTATTGGGGGATATTTTAGAAATTAAAAAAGCTCCATTTCTGGCAATTATTTTGGATACAACACAAAACTTGTCAAAAATTGACCGACTTTCTGTAGTTTTTCGATACATCTCGATAACAGAAAATGTTAATGTACTAATGAATTAAAAATCTATGAGTCCTATTTGGGGTTTATAGCGTTATCCGATTGCAGTGCAAGAAGATTGAAATACGATTGAAGAATATGGAATTTATTTGTCTAAAATATATACTTTTTAAGCAATAACATAAAACGCTAGGCAATGTTGGGTAACGATTCATCTGAAAAATATAAAATTACCGTTAAAAAGGTATGTCCTACTAGAAGATCTTCAAAGGACGACGCTTTATTAGCTATAAAGAAAAATTATTTATTAAATAAATTTAATTTCCAGTAAAAAAGATGAACGTGATGAATGTCAAAAAATAACATTTTAGAGAGTTATGATTTCCTAGTGCCTGTCACATTTTTTCTTCCCTAATTGAAATCATTAATCCTGTTTGTAAAGCTCTACAGCATGAAAATGACTTGCAAAAGGCTAGTATTTTATTAAGTAATTTTATGAATAGACTGAGGGAATTAACAAATCATAATTCATTCAATGGGTTGCTAAATGACTCCCGAGATTTAGCAAGAGTGGAAGTAACAGCTGTTTTTAAAAATAAAAGGCTAAAGATAACGAAGCGTTTTTTTTATGAGTTATCACAAGATGAGCGAATTTCAGGCCCGGATTTATATTTCAAGATCAATGCATACTATTGCTGTTTCGATATACTAATTTCTCAAACTACACAAAGATTTCAGAGCCTTTGTATTGTCGGACAACCGGAGAAATTCCTATCTTCTTCAAACGCTTCCAGAAAACTGTCAGCTAAATACAGTAAAGGCATCTCAGTTAATATTTATGAACAATTAACTGCTCTGAAGACTTGCTTAAAATCTAAAATTCAAAAAATTCATTCCATTAAGGAACTCATGGAATTATTGCTGATAAAATTCAATAGCATTGCATCCAGTTTTCTGGAGATAATAACAGCATGCTTACTAATCTTACTATTCTTGACCCTTCCCGTTACAACCGTAACACCTATAGTCTATAGAGGCAGAACTTCTAGAAAAACTGCAATCATCCTGATTTAATAAATCAATTTGCTGAAAAAACCAAGAAAAGAGTATATTTAATTTGAATTGTTTGGCTAGTTTAATTTCTAGGAGGAAGTAATAACTTATAATCAATAAATATTTCTTTTAATTTAATGCAAGCATTTTTGTTTCTTTGAGGGTAAATAACCCTTCAGTTGGGCCCCCAACTAATTTTGATACAGGGCCCCTCCAAGGCACACTACTCCACTGGTTAAAATCTTATCAGTAATTCTCTATAAACTGTTGAATTTTATGTCCAAAAGTGAGATCAATTTTGCTCTATAAACTGGTGCAAAAAATTAAAACTTAAACGATAACATAATATTTATGACCCAGCCAATATTGTTTTTGTTCCACCCTAAATATTAACAAATCTAAAACATTGTTGCATGATATACAGTGAAAACGCCATCATTTATCAAAGTGAAAAATGTTTTCTCATATAGAAGGTGTTCCCAGATTTTACTTTTTTTTATTTGCAATATGTAAGAATTAATTTGTCTCTCCAAAAATTAACATTAAAACATCTAGCTATAAAATGAAATGTGTAAACACCCTAAGATAAAAAAATCGCATTTTATAACGACGCTATTCTTAAACGTACACTAAATAATAAATAATTTTTTGTCATAAATTGCTTCTGTTGAGTTAATAACTAAAACCTTACTTCAAACGTTAAGCTAAAATTCCAATAATTGAATAATAATAATTAGAGCATCGAACGTCGGTGGCAGGGTGCTGAGGAGACGGGCCCCTGCCGTCCAAAGAGCTACAACCCAAGAACCAGAATAACCACAACAACACTCACCAATACAGTCACAACAACAACGTGACCATCACCAACGGAGTCAAACGAGAACTCCACCCGCAGAAAGTGTTGCGCAGAATCAACAGCCAGCGCTCACTCAAGCGGGACTGAAAAGACAGCGCATGAAATGGACTGGCGCCATGAATGAATTTATAATGCGCACGTTTTACAGAATTACGAACCTTGGCCAGGACAACACTGGATATCGCCAAATACTCCATCAAGAGTTCTGTCCTGAGTATCCAGAGCTTCAAGTTACTGAACACAGAGTCGCAGGTCAATATCGTGTCATCTTGAGAAATGGCCTTATTTCGCCTGAACAACTGGATAGAATAAACAGTGAAGTGGAGCGCGAACTATTTGGTCGAAATACAATCGATCCAGAGCCTGAAACATCTTTGGCACAAAGAGCGGACGATACTCAGGAACTACAACAAGAACAGCCAACCAACGCTGACCTGCTTGAGAGGATCCAAGAAGAAATGGAAGGAGCTCTTAGAGAGTATAGTGGAACAGATCCACTGACTAGACCAGCTCTTCCAAAACTAAGATCTTCTAAGAAACTGGGTATCGTCTTGCAGGCTATGAACAAATTTATCTTGCCAAACTATGTTTTAGGTGCTAATACGTTGCAGTCGCTACATACAATCATCTACTGTGCTGCAACTTCCATCTGCAGAACAATTGGGGACCAAAACAAGACCCTGCCCAATTTAGACAAACACCTCGAATACCACCTTGGCAAAGAAGACTTGAAGGGAAAATCAATTCTCTTCAGAAAGACGTTGGAAGACTTTCCGAGTACCAACGAGGAGTCAGGAATAACAGAATAGAAAGGCTTGTCAAGACTATCATGAACAATAACCGAATACACTCCCAGTGGGATGGAGAAAACATCACATCTCAGCAGTGTCTGGACAGTCTACGACAAAAGCTCTCCGTCTACACAAGTCGATTGAGAAGGTACAAAACCAGTAACCAACGGAAACTAGACAACACACTCTTCCGACAATCAGAAAAAGGGTTTTATAGAAAACTTAACAACAACAATAATAATGAATCCCCTAGTTACCCCAGTAAAACAAACATCGAGGAATTCTGGAAAACACAAAGCAAGCTGGATTAATGAGGAGGAGGCTGCATCTCAGAACTGTGAGGCCATGCAACACCAACCATTTACAACGGAAGACACATCCAATATAATGAAGCATCTACATATCTGGAAAGCACCAGGACCAGATGGTGTACAAAATTACTGGATAAAGAAACTGTACGCAACCCACGAAACAGTAACAGCCCTTATAAATGACGTAATTACCCACCCACACAAGATGCCTAGTTTCCTTACGCATGGTAGTGGTACCATACCTCTTACCAAAGGACAACCTATGTGCACAGGACCCAGCAAAGTACCGACCAGTCACTTGCCTTCCAACCTTATACAAACTCATAACATGTGGCATTAATCATCGCATTTTCAAACATTGTAAGCTGAACAACATAATTACTCAACAACAAAAGGGATGCGCGAAAAATTCAATGGGTTGCAAAGAACAACTGATAATTGATTCCGTTGTCTGCAATCAAGCCCACGCCAAACGGCGAAATCTCTACATGGCATATGTGGACTACAAAAAGGCCTTTGAGTCAGTTCCACATGATTGGCTCATTAAGGTGCAGAAACTCTATAAAGTGAATAATTGTATTATTAACTTTTTAGAATATGCCATGTCCACCTGGCAAACCAAAATCTCACTGAATGAAGCTAACTGTTCGATACAAACTGACCCATTCCAATCAGAAGGGTTATATTCCAGGGAGACTCTCTTAGCCCGCTGTGGTTCGGCCTTGCCATGAACCCTCTCTCAAACAAACTGAACTCGACTAATTTTGGGTTCAGTCTCAAACACAACAACGTACAAGCATTAAGGATAAACCATTTGTTATACATGGACGACTTAAAGTTGATGGCAGCTACAAAACAACAGCTGCATGATATGCTTAAAATAGTCTAGGCCATATGAAATTTGGCCTAGACAAATGCCGAATTATTAATATAGTTAAAGGCAAAATACAGCAGGGGCACTTCGAAATGGGAGATGGCACCTCAACTGAATCTATGGGGGAAGGTCATACTTATAAATACCTTGGAATAAAGCAGGCTCAACGTATTGATCACATGACTATGAAAAAGGACCTAACAGCAGAGTTTTATAGAAGGGTAAGACGACTGTTGAAAACCAAACTAAACAGTAAAAATCTGTTTGAGGCTATTAACACCTATGCGTGTTCAGTGCTCAGTTACTCTTTCGGTATAGTTAATTGGTGCAAGACTGTCATGGAACAATTACAACGAAAAGTTCGAGTTTTACTAACAAAAGCTCAAAATCACCATCCAAAGACCTCTGTCGAACGTACAACTTTGCCACGGTATGAAGGAGGAAGGGGATTGACAGATCTAAGTAAACTATTAGATCAACAAATTTGTATTTTGCGTAGTCATTTCCAGAAACTCGCAGAATTTTCTGATCTACATAGAGTCATGTGCCAGGTTGATGACTCAACACCATTGCGACTGACACAACAACATGTCCAATTACACCATCAGACCACAGATCAGAAACTGCTGAAATGGAAAGAGAAGCCCCTTCATGGAAAACATATGAATGACGTCAACCAAGATTATGTCGACAATGCAGCCTCGAACTACTGGTTGATCCCTGGTCATATGTTTCCTGAAACGGAAGGCTTTATATTGGCAATCCAAGATCAAGTAATTCCAACTAAGAACTACCTAAAGTACATCATTGAAGACCCTTCTATTAACAACGATAGATGTAGGTACGGTTGCCAAACATCTAAGTCTATCCAGCATATCTATCACAGGAGGTTGTCAAGCGTTCGCTGCAACTGAATACAAAGAACGACACGATGCTGTGGCAAAAATACTTCACCAGGAACTAGCACTGAAACATGATAATTCATGTTTCAGTCGGTAGGATTACCATACTATAAATATAAACCAGAATCTGTTTTAGAAAATATCAACTACAAGCTGTACTGGGACCGCACGATACTGACCGATCGGTCTGTTGCTCACAATAGACCAGATATAGTTTTGGTAGATAAAGTCTCTCGGAAAACAACTTTAATTGACAGAGCAATTCCTAACAACAATAATATAAATATCAAGCAGGCTGAGAAAATAACCAAATATAGAGATTTGGAATTTCAAATAAAGGCTCAGTGTAACATGAACAACACACGAACTGTACCAATTGTTATGTCAACGACAGGACTAGTCCCAAAAACATCTATTAAACAATCTAAAATACCTCGGTCTGGACGAACATCTTTACAAACAAATGCAAAAAGCCGTCTTGTTAGGGACAGCCCGGACGGTCAGGAAATTCATGGGAAAC
The DNA here is from genome assembly GCA_034190945.1 of Octodonta nipae. Taxonomy (NCBI): domain Eukaryota; kingdom Metazoa; phylum Arthropoda; class Insecta; order Coleoptera; family Chrysomelidae; genus Octodonta; species Octodonta nipae. The sequence goes on along the minus strand of CM067218.1, from coordinate 46,526,151 downwards.
TGCCGCCACGACTCCAACCACGGGCCTGAAAACCCTTTTGATATCTAGGATATCTGGGGTTTAGTGAATTTTCCCCTAAAGGCATTCGTAGCGTGCCTTAGAGGGAGTGTGATGCCATACATTATATGGTCAAGTCGGGATTAGAACATGCAATTATAAAAAAAGTAAAAACTTCGTACAATAAAACTGATAATATTAAGATTGAAATTGCTGGCTATATTTTTTGGACAACAATTTGGATATTCCGGAATGTAATAAAAACTATTTTTGCCTCTCAACATATTTGATATAATCAGTTTCTACTTACACTGGGATTAATTCTATTTGTTTTTATAATTATATAATTGTACCTGCTATACTTCTCGACAATATTTTAATCCCCAGACAGTGTTATACGTCAGTAGATTAAATTTTATTAATATTTGGAAATAATTCTAGACCCTTAAAGATGATTATTATATTAAGCTTTCTTTATTTTCAAATCCTAACACAAAGTAATGTTGTAGAATTCTGTAAGGTTTATACCTCGAAACCCAGCTCCACTGAACTATTTACCCATTTATTTGTTCAGACCTCAATTTTTTAATTATTTAAATGAATAATTATAAATTTTTCATTCATTTTCTAATAAAAAATCGATTTTTTTCCGCTTAATGTTTAATTTTACATATGAAAACTATTACAAACTTGTCCTCTTTCTTTCTTTCTCTCAGAATAACTGTGAGGAAGAATTTCTGTACGGACAGCCAAACCCGGGCAATTTTAGCCTTACTACACTTTGTTCTCCATTTACAATTTTTAAATACTTATCTGTTGCAGAAAAAAATCTGAGTAGTGAAAACCCGAATGAACAGGCAATATAACAAAATATCATGTTCGTTTAAAAAATTGGTAATCATTAGCGAAAACTTCTTAATAAATATACGTCGCATCCCTCATTATCTCCATCTCTCTGTTCTTTTTCTTTGTGCCATTCTTAGTAATGGACCTATATTTCAGGAAGATTAAAATACTTGTCATTATTTTGTTACGATTCAATTATTAATCTTATTTCATTTAGTTCTTAAATTAAATATATCTGCAAAGAGACACAGCTAATTGATATGCATTATTTCAGTAGATATTTTTTAAATATTAAAGCATTTCCAGACTATTCTTCAAAATAGCTGCTGAAGCCATGGGCGTAGCGAGAGGAGGCAGGGGTATATTTCCCATAAACAGTAATTTTGTGATTTGTGGAGTTATTTACCAAAAAGTGCTTAAACATATACAACAACAACAAAATATGCCATAACTATCCGTCAAGAAACAATTACAAATATATAACTATAGAATAAATTAATTGAAATTTAAAATGTTTGACAATTTCAAACTGAACATTTTCATAAAATTGCTAGTTTATTTATTTTATTTTAATGGTATCACAACAGCAGTTAGGTACAGAGTCTGATTTAGACCCCAAAACGTTTGGAAGATTTGAAGTATGCAGACTTCTCTTCTAGTGTGGTGTTATTCCCAAAAAATTACAAATGCAATCATGCAGAAAAAAAATTGAGAACTAAAACTAATTTAGACAAGGTAACATTCGGTTTTAGAATTTTTTTGTCTGCATATTCAGGTGTTGCTTTTGTTGCACCAAATAACTGTATATATGCACTAAAATTATCTGCCTGTACATTGGAATTTTCATCCGCCACTTCTTTTCTGTAACAGGTAAGTATTTGAAATTTATAACGAAGACAAAATGTAATATGTCAGTTTCGAAAAATTGCCCGGACGCCCGGACTACTGATTGTTCTGAACAGTGAGTCTTCTTCACCGATGTTGGGAGAGAAAGAAAATCTAGAATATGATAAACCAGTCGTCCTGTGTCCAAATAGGTGTATTGAATATTGACTATACGTATCTATTGCGAAAACGTTTCAATTCAAAGTCTAGAGTCATTGTCAAGTACTGGATATATTACCAAAAGTGTTATGTCATCAGTTGTAGCTGAGATGCACAATTTTTTGTATGGGTCAAATAAATTTGACACCGACGTTTGTCAGTAATCCACAAAAATTATGGAAATTTCACTACTACGCTTTGTTTCTAGTACAAATTATAATTAGGTACTTATCTGTTGTAGAAAAACAAGATAGAGAAACTACCAGTGAACTGCCATAATAATCTAGGAGCTTCTCAACAATCATGTTGAAATTACTTATACACTAATTAGTCCCAAACAAAAATTTTAACTAGTACAAGCCACTCATGTCCGGTATAAAATACACATTTGAACATATATTTAAAAGTAACAATTTTAGTAAATGATAGCACAAGGAAAAATATTTTAATTAAATGACTAGCGTAACGTCGATGTTAATGAAATTATAATCAACTATGTAAGTATAAATAATATCTGCAAAATATATTTAATTCTAGCTTAAAGCTGCTGTAATCAATGACAATCTTGAGATCATCCATGAGGCCAGAGTCATCTTCGACACCGATTTACCAGAATACCGCACACAAGGCGGTGCAGTCATCAACAAAGCTGATTCCAGGAAAGTTTGCGTACCCACCATAATGTGGGTGAAAGCCTTGGATATGTTGATGGACAAACTAACTGTCGCAGGAGTTGATTTCTCTAAAATAGCCGCCGTTTCAGGAACTGCACAGGTAAGATCATATCGAAGCTGGTTTTGTGTGATTTCTGTGAACCTTTTACGCTATCGATTTTCAAGAAATATAAGGTTTCACCAATAAAATATTTATACATTTTTTTTTCGCTTGGCGTCAAACAATAATTCTCGACTTTTATGGTCAACACAACTCTATAAAAGATATATTAATGTTTAAATTTTAATACCTCCAATTAATAATCGAAAATAGTTTCGATAAGATCCGTGATGGCCAAAGTTTTTAAGTATAATTGATTCTTTGAAATATCCTGCTGCATAAGGTTTAAACAAAATTATAACCATTCTTTAACGATTTTTTGAGAATAGAACCTTGAAAATATATCACACGCATATTCTTGAGAGTTTTAATTTTTGAGTGTTTCACCTAAATCGATTCAGGAATCTTATAAGCCTATGGGTATTTATGCAAAATCGTACAAATATATAAATTGTTTCATTCACTCGGAGCCAAATGGTAAGTGTTATAATTTCACAAATTTCAATTTCAGTTCCCTACCACATTAAGGCAAATAAATTGAGGCACGCTCCAGCTTTACTGAAGGAAAATATGTTATTAAATATAAAATGTAGTAAAAAATAATAAAATAATCATTAATACCTCACAGTGATTGCTGAGGATTCATTAGTATTTAGTTGTAAAGTTGTAAATTTTGGGCAAGATTTTGGCTAAGTAGTATAACTCCAAGTCTCTTTATTCTCAATCAGTGATGCTCACAAAGGCCCTCCAGTTATTAGAATGGAAAACATCGACGATAGATTCATGTGTCCACAATCTTATCTTTCGTATTTGTCCTTATAGGCGAGGAGCCATCGACCGTAAAGGCTCCTTCATGGCGTTCATGATGAATTTGTTGTGTAAATTAGAAAATAGACTTAGTATGCGCAGAATTAGAAAGCCGAAAAAATGTTTCAAAAATTAATCATTAAAAAAACGCCAAAATGTTTTACCACCATCGCGGATATATGTTATTTTTTATGTATTCGATAGAAAATTTCCTTCTCTTTCGAAAAAGATCCGGTCAAACATTTTTTTAACCTGATGAGTTGCTCATACCTATACCAAAAATGTGATAAGGGAAAAAATTCCCCGTCACATGTAAATCAGTATATATATATATATATATATATATATATATATATATATATATATATATGTTATATGCAAAATATATCAGCACTTAGTTCACACAGTCGAGAAGTCAACGGAATTTAAAGCGTACGTGACTTCTCAGGGATATCAAATTTCATCTTGAATTATATGCAAACAACTTCCCGGAAACCTACACGAGTCCGTTTACCCAGTAAAAACGCTGACTTGCATCAGCACTTTTGTCAATGTTATAAATGCAACTGGAAACGTTCTCGTGTTGTCATTCAAATAATATCGCTTTTAGTTTTAAGTCATTCAAATAATATCATTTATAGCATTAAGTTATTCAAGTACTTTAACTATTTTAATTGTTCACTTTTAATATTGTATGTTTCTAAATAAATAATTTTTTTTAAAAAGTGAATTGAATCAAAGTGAGTATAAAATTGGCGCAGTCAGTAGGATTGTCCAACACAGTTAGAACACGTGAATACTAACTAACTGTGGAGATTTCTAAATCATTGTGGACAAAACCTACTTGAAAAGGACACCAACTACCAAGTACTAGCAAGGGAACACGCAACCAGGCTAACCAGTGCTAAGTGACGCGGAGAACAGTCCGATGCGAGGAATAATAACGTAAGAATCACATAAAGTAACTATTTTTATTTTTGAATGACCACCAGTTCTTTCATTTATATAATATTTTATTCCTCATAACCTTACATTCCTAAATAATTTTGAAACTATATATTTTACATAATCATATTATTTTATTTCCATTACTTTGACTTACATATTTCGAAGTATTTGAAACATTATTTCAAGTTTATTATCAATCTACCATTTATACATTCCTATTTCAAATTTGTTATTACTCTATTAAACATTGCTCGATATTGGATTTTGATAAACTAGATATTTACATTTAAAACCTCAACATTTAATTTTTATTTATTGTGCGAATTTATACATTTATAAAAATGGCCACCACTAGACAAGCAGCTACACCAACCGTAGAACCCTATAAGCTTTCGGAAATATTTGCCATAATTCCTGAGTATGATGGTAATCCGATATTTTTAAATACTTTCATATGCTCCTGTAATACTGCTTACAGCATGGCAACGGATAATCAGCAAGTATTGCTAATTCTCCACATCAAAAATAAGTTACGCGGTAGAGCGGCTGAATTAATTAATTCGCGAAACCCTAGTCAATTAGCTGAAATCCAAACCCTCCTAGAAAATCATTTTGGAGATCCTAGAGATCTCTCGGCTCTCATACAGGACTTGCAACGAATGCTCCTAATGAATCCCCCCTCACTTTCTCTGCTAGACTCCAGACGCACCAAGCGAAAATGCTAGCAGCTATAAACAAACAAAATTTAACAATCAAAGAAAAGCAAGCGCAGATTGACTTAATAGAGTCAATGGCTCTTAATAGCCTCCTCACGGGTTTAGAGCCCAAAATTGGTCAACTCGTTCGCGCTAGCGACCCCTGCAGTATTCTCACTGCCATTTCCAGAATTAAACGAGAACTACAACTATCACATTTAGAAACCCAGAAATTTTCAGGTAATAGAAGTTTCCAACAAACCCCTCGTAAACCAAATAACGGTCCACCTCCAAAACAATGCTCTTTTTGTAAACGCATGGGCCATTTAAGCAACGAATGCTTATTGAGAATGAGACAATTTCAACACAACCCGAATTCTAATCAGAACTATTCGAATTACCGCCCTCATTTTTCCAATCAACCTGCTAATCAATCTACAAATGTTAATCCCAGTCAACAATTTTCACAGCAACAATTTCGTCCATCTACCAGTAGACAACCCCAAATGTTTGGCAATTACAGACCGAACCCGAGTTTATTTAAACATCAACAACGCCAACAACCAAAGACTCATCACTTGAACAATCTGCAATTCGGACTATATCACAATGACTATAACTACTCTCAAAACGAAAATCATTACACCTCTTTACCCGATGAGTACGGAAACGTACAAGATTATCACCCTAATGATTTCGAACAAAACAATGAACCAGAACATTTCAATACTGAACAGTTATACGAATTTTATTCTGACGAACCTGATTCTTCTCAAGTAAATTTTCATTTGACCCCCACTCAGTCAGAAACGCCAGACCAAGAAATTTCAGAAATTCAAACCCAAATTCAGACAATGAATTTGGACGACTTCAGCCCCAATGTCAACTTTCCAGAACAGAACTTTCTGTAAGACCCCTTCTTTCCGTCAACTCAAAGAATCTTTATTATATTACTGACTCTACAAACACCTATAAACTTCTTATCGATACGGGTGCAGGACTTTCAATTTTTAAACCTGAAACCTGCCAACGCTTCAAACAACGATTTCCCGAAAACGTAGTCATCCAAGGAATCACCGATCAGAAAATCTTAATCAACGAATCCACCCTTATACCTTTCAATGTCGCCGACCCACACAAGGTATATATTTGCAACATCGACATTGAATTCGACGGATTACTGGGTTCAGATTTCCTTGAACACTATAACTGCGTTATAGACTTTAACAGCAAACAACTTGTCACTAATTTTAAAACTTTACCTCTCTACAAAGTTACTGATGATACTGTCATGCGTACTCAGAACCCTTCAACTTTCAATAACTGCATCCCGGTTAATACAATCTGTTTAGAACCCCGAACAGAACAAATATGTAAATTAAAATGTAACCTCACTAATACTGATGCTTTCCTATCATCTGCCGAAATAGAAAAAGTTTATCTTCCCCGTGCCCTTGTTAAAATTAATGAAAAAGGCGAATTCCTTACTTCAGTTTTAAATGCAAATGCTATCCCCAAGACTGTTAATTTCGACAATTTGGAACTCGAACCGATAAACAATTTTTCCGTAAACATTCTTTCTGAAAATTACTCTCAAAACTTGACCCAGCCTGATAGACAAACTACAATTATGGAACAACTTCGGTTAGAACATCTGAACGAGGAGGAAGCCGAACTTATTTCTCAACTTTGCCTCGAATATTCCGACATATTCTATTTAGAAGGTGACCAACTGACCTTTACAAACGAAATCAAACATTCGATAGACACTAATAACGCAAAACCCTCTTTCACAAAGTCGTATCGGTACCCCCAAATACACAAACAAGAGGTAAAAAGTCAGATATCAAAGATGCTTGACCAAGGCATTATACGTCCGTCTAATTCGCCATGGTCATCCCCGGTTTGGGTAGTTCCCAAAAAACTAGACGCATCTGGTACCCAAAAATGGCGTGTCGTCGTCGATTATCGTAAATTAAATGAACTTACTGTTGACGACAAATATCCCCTACCGAACATTTCGGATTTACTTGACCAACTTGGCAAATGCCAATACTTCACCACCCTCGACTTAGCTTCCGGGTTTCACCAAATCGAAATCGATACTAAAGACATCCAAAAAACAGCATTCACAGTTGATAATGGCCATTTCGAATTTGTTAGAATGCCCTTCGGTCTTAAAAACGCTCCATCCACCTTCCAAAGGGTAATGGATAATATTCTTTTAGGTGTTCAAAACGAGAGATGTTTAGTCTATATGGACGACATTATCGTTTATTCTCCGACTATACATGAACACATAGCCCGACTTTCTGAAGTTTTCAAACGATTGCGAAAAGCCAATCTAAAAATCCAACCCGACAAATGCGAGTTTCTTCGCAAAGAGGTCGCGTATCTTGGCCACCTTATAACTCCCGAAGGCGTGAAGCCTAACCCCTCAAAGGTAGATTGTATCTTAAATTTTCCCCAACCAAAAAACCCAAAAGATATCAAGTCCTTCTTAGGGTTAGCTGGTTATTACAGGCGATTCATCCCCAATTTCGCCAAGATTTCAAAACCTTTGACAAGATTACTTCAAAAAGACACACCTTTCCAGTTTGATTCAGAATGTGTCAAATCTTTTGACGAATTAAAAAGAGCCCTTACTTCTACTCCCATACTCATATACCCTAATTTTGAAGAGCCATTTATTCTTACAACCGACGCCAGTTCATTTGCTATCGGCGCAGTGCTCTCTCAAGGCCCCGTAGGTAAAGATTTACCCGTAGCCTATGCCTCCAGAACTCTCTGCAATGCTGAAACTAAGTATTCAACCATAGAACGAGAACTCCTTGCAATAGTGTGGGCGGTTAAGCACTTTCGTCCGATAATTTTTGGCCGTAAGTTTTTACTTCTGACCGATCACCGCCCGTTAACTTGGCTGTTTTCTATAAAGGACCCTGGAAGTAGACTTACAAGATGGCGCCTTAAGCTCGAGGAGTACGACTATCAAATAATTTACAAACCCGGCAAAGTAAATAAAAACGCCGACGCGCTCTCTCGCATTAAAGTTAACAACTTTAATGAATACATATCATTTCAAGCAAACAATCATCTAACACCATTTACAGTACTCCCAACAAACGAAACTGACGATGACTCACAAGAACCCCAGACAAGAAGTCCCATTAATCTCCAACAAATCTCTGAAGAATTTAGAACTTTTGTCGAGCGATATCAAACCGTCTCACTCATAGATTACGACAAAATTCAATTTTCTAATTGCCAACTCTTAGACCGAGGAAATAAAAACATCCTAGTATTTCCCCAAGGCTCCCTCATGAAAGATTTTCACCATGACATCATCGAAGATATTTTTGAGGAAAATGCTGATTTCCGTACCCCTAGAGTAAATGTCTTTGCAAGCAAAAGTGTCAGAAAAAGACGCTATTACATCGTCCCTCTCCCTTCTGACCCAGAAGTAGTCAACGAGATTCTTTTTGCATCTTTGTATAATAGTAGAGATGTGTTCACTGAAAATGAAGTATTCTGTGTTGAGAATAACATTGAACTGCCCATTTTGGAAATGCTTTCGTTTATCTTTTCCGAAATCGATATCAAATGGAAAGTTTACCAAAATATCGTCCAAACGGTTGAGAAAGACCAAATACCCATCATCCTCGACCAATTCCATAACGGCAAAAATAATATACACCGAGGTATCAATGAAACTATCCGCAGAATAAAAGAAAAATACAATTGGCAAGGACTGACTAAGGACGTTGACAATTTTATCAAAAACTGTCAATCTTGCCAGAGAGCAAAAGTTTACCGGAAAAATCTCGACAGCCCACTTGTCATTACTGAAACCCCACGGACACCCTTTGAACGCGTCAACATCGATATTCTAGAAGTCCCGACAAAAAACTACGCATTAACTATCCGGGACGAACTAACAAAATTCTCTCAGGCCTACCCCATAACCGACAAATCCGCAAAAACCGTTGTTAGTACCTTACTACTCTATTTCCAACACTTTGGTACTCCAATACGGATACATTGTGATTATGGCAGGGAATTCGACAACACACTAATGAGAGACTTGTGTAAACTATTTGACATCAAACTATCTTATTCTAGTGTGGGACATCCCCAGTCAAATGGTTGATTAGAACGATTCCACTCGACCTTATTAGAGATGATTAGAATCCATAAACTAGAAAATCCTGACGAACACCCTTTTAACATCCTCCCTTATGCAATCATTGCATATAACAATTCTGTAAACAAAACTCATGGATTCACCCCTTACGAACTTGTTTATGGACATACTTCGAGTAGGACTCCAGAAACTCTCTACAACCAACAAGCCCTGATAACTAAGTACATCAGAGATCTCAATAATCGTATCTCTCACTATTATAAAATTGCTCGCGAAAGAACGGAAATCCAAAAACATAAAGCGAAAGTCAGGTTTGATGAACACGTTTCTGAAAATCTCCCTAACTATCAAATAGGCGATAAAGTCTATATTAAAGAATCCCAGATCAAGGACAAACTCCAAAATAAATTCAATGGTCCCTTCGAAATCCTGGAGATTCACAGAAACTCCGCAACAGTACTAAACCCTAAAACTAACCAAAAATCAAAAGTAAATTTCGACCGAATGAAACCGTTCTCAGAAAGTTAATTTCTGTTTCAGGTTTTGCCTGCTGTTCGGGTCAGCAGTACCCCAATTTCAAATACAACCAATAAACAATACTTTAGGTATCTACTTCCATAACGAAGCAGAAATAACTGTATCCAATGATAAATGGACACTTTTAGTACACAGAAACATTTCTACACTAGAACAAGTATTTACAACAAATAACAGAATATTACAAACTCTTGTAAAAACTTCAATTCTTTTGCTATGAACTACTTTCGCGCAGACGTACAAACCCACATTAACCTTCTCAATCAAATTTCTAACTCAATCAAACAGAAATTTACTGACATTCACATGGACACTAAAAGACATAAACGAGGTATACTTGATGGGGCAGGTACCCTTTTAAGGCAATCACCGGCAATTTAGACGCCGCCGACGGAAAATACTTTACCGAAAGCATAAACCGCTTAAATCAAGGCCAACTTCAAATTGAGAACTTACAAAAAAACCAAATAAGTGTTACCACATCCGTAATTAAAAACTTCAACGAAACTATCCAAAATCTTAGAATTGACGAGAAACTATTTAACGATAACATGAAAAAGCTGGAAAACACTATCGGAAAAATCAATGATAAGGTCGCCTACGTCGAATCAAAACTCGCACTACTTGAAATGTGTGAAAAACTTATGGAGAATTATCTCTACTTAGAAGATAATTTAAATGATGTTTTAAATTCTATCACATTCGCGCGTCTGAAAATAATTCACTCTTCAATTTTAACACCAGAACATCTTATTACCTCATTACAGGAAATATCGCAAAATTTAGTCAAAAGTAACCTTCCATTGGCTGTAAAGTACTCGAGCATCGCACAATATCTGGAAATTATTGAACTAGAGGCATTTCAAACATATACCGATCTTATATTTGTGTTAAGAATCCCTTTAGTCGAACAACATCCTTACACAGTCTTTCATTTATATCCTATCCCTATATACGATGAAAGAACAGGTTTACATCATATGCTATCCTTCACTCAAAAATATCTTGCAAAGAATGATGATTCTTTAATGTTTATTCCGATCAAAGACTTAAGTGCGTGTAAACCGTTATCCACTCGTAAGAAACTGTGTTCTGAACTTTACGCGTATCCTATTGACACAAACGCGTTATGTGAAGCTCAACTTCTAAAGAATGTCCAGAAGGTACCCGACAACTGTAAAAGCTCACTAATATTCACTCAAGGATACAACGTTCAAAAACTAGAACCCAATACATGGCTCATAATTACTTCTGAACCCATAAGTCTTACAGTGAATTGCGCTCAAACAAACCCAAAAACTCTTACAATCTCCCTCAACTCCATATTGACTCTTCAATCAGAGTGTAGTGCGTTTATAGGAATTACAAAAGTTCAAGCCGAATCTGGTAAACAAACAGATGTTCTAGAAACCTCCCAACCAGTAACAGTGCCGTTCAACTGTTGCGACGCAGTGCCAGAAAAAATTATAATTCCTGAACTTCAGCCCCTGAAGCTGAATACGCTTAACGTAGAAGAATTAGACGTAGCAAATCACAAATTGGAACAATATTCCAGAGACCTCGATGGTCTCATAAACCAGCCGTTTGTAATCAAAAATATCTCTTGGTTTACCTATACAACCATAGCTGCTCTCATGATCATAGCAGCACTCATCACCTTCCAAGCTGTCAAAAAGAGGATGGTAAAACCTCCAAAGGACTGCAATCCTGACCAGACTTCAGTGCCTCAGCCAAGACTCAAATTCTTCCCCAAGCTTAGGCCTGTTTTGAAAACAGAACAAAGCTTAGAGACGCAAGTTTAGGTATACACTTTATGTTCTCTAAAAACACCATTTTTAATATTGATTTATATCATTAACCTTTATATTTTTCTACACATTATTTTTATTTACATTTCCTTTTACTTTATATTTTATTTTGATATGTTTAGGTTAAGCATTTAATTATTACTCGTATTATTTTATTGCTCATTTATTTTAACATATTTTGATTTTATTTTACAAATATCAATTTGATTTTTACCTATTACTTTATTTTATTCATATTTTATACACTTATTACTTATTATTCATACCATTCAAACATCATTTTATATTATTTTATGTTCTGTTCCTAAAAGTTGATGTTATAGCATCAACTTTTGATATGTAAGGGGAGTTGTTATATGCAAAATATATCAGCACTTAGTTCACACAGTCGAGAAGTCAACGGAATTTAAAGCGTACGTGACTTCTCAGGGATATCAAATTTCATCTTAAATTATATGCAAACAACTTCCCGGAAACCTACACGAGTCCGTTTACCCAGTAAAAACGCTGACTTGCATCAGCACTTTTGTCAATGTTATAAATGCAACTGGAAACGTTCTCGTGTTGTCATTCAAATAATATCGCTTTTAGTTTTAAGTCATTCAAATAATATCATTTATAGCATTAAGTTATTCAAGTACTTTAACTATTTTAATTGTTCACTTTTAATATTGTATGTTTCTAAATAAATATTTTTTTAAAAAGTGAATTGAATCAAAGTGAATATAAAATATATATATAATGGCTCAAAAACGACGGGAAGTACACACCAGCTTTAAATCCATAAACTTGAGTCTGATCTTCTACAAAAATTATTAACTTTAATAAATTTATTTTGGAGTAAATGTTTCTATAGAATGTAAATAGCTTTATTTAAAATCACCGACTTCAATGCATAGTAACAATAATGATACTAAAAAGTAAAAAATAGTTCAACTGGATATTTCAAACAAAAAATATTATATATTCTATGAGACTGCGATTGAAGTTGATGCCAAGCCTAAGAAATGCATATATTTTACATAGAAATATAACCAGCTTTATAAATTAAACTGTTATTAATTTATTAAGCTATTTATAAGCCATGTTACACATTTATTTTCCAGGCTTGGCACCAACTTCAAACGCAGTCTCATAGAATATATAATATTTTTTGTTTTAAATATCTAACTGAATTATTTTTTACTTTTTATTGTCATTATTGTTACTATGCATTGACGTCGGTGATTTTTTAAAAGCTATTTATTTTGTGCTTTTTAGTGATATAATGACGTAACTGGATGCATGTTTCAATTGTTACGAACTTTGTTTTATATTTTAGTATTAGGCAAAATTCAAATTTTTTGACGAATCTCATATAAAACTGAAAATATTGACTTGTGACGATTTTATTATAGGTTCCGGATCACGCAGATCAGATCATTCTATGAAAACTGGAAGGATATATATTTTTAAATATTAATATGTTGATATTTTTTGGGTAACAGAACTTCAGTCGCAAATTCATAAATTTATCCTGAGACTAATTGAATCAGTTTTATTTCAACTCTTTATAATTACTCCACTTCATAATATACTTCAACCTCTCTATGTATGCTTATGGACGGAATTTTGTGAACTATCCTATATAACTATAACACTTTATATTCCAACCATCATGTATAACAATAACACTTTATCTTACAACCATTCTGTATATGCGACTGCCTCTGAACCACACCATCAACACTTTTTGTTTGGAATTTTTTTGTAACCACTTACTACAAATTTATTTCTATTACGCCCTATATTTTAACCCATCGTATAAAACACCTTGAAGGTACCCAATAAAAAATTGCTTTTTTTAATTTTTTAATAATACTATATAACTACAATTCTTCTCCAGCCTATATTACAACCACCCTGTATATGCAACTGCCTATGGGCTACAAATATAGCACTTTTGTTATAAGATATTTTAAATCAAGCTGCATAACTATAATTATACTCCAGGATATACGTGACCACCCTGTATATGCATCTGACAATAGCCACCCAATTTAGCATTTTTTGAACCACCCTGTTAAACTATAATTCCACTCTACCCTATACTCCAACCATTCTTTATTTGTAACTGCTAAGGGGCTACCCTACAAGTATAAAGTAAAAGAATTACCGTTTTTTAAACCACCCTGTATAACATATGTTCTACTTCGCCCCATCTTTCAACTATCATATGTAATCAACTGCTTATGGGATTCACGATATAATTTTTTTCTAACTTTTTTCTAACCAACCTGTATAACTAAAATTTCTCGCCACTGTCTCTATATTCTAACTCCTCTGTTGCTACCCAACAAAACATTTAGTATCTAACGTATTTTAATCATCCTTTATAGTTATAATTCTAAAATTTCAACGAATTTATATAAGCATATAAAACTGGTTTTTGGCTACATATAACATTTTTTTAACCATCTTATATAATCGATAACGATAAACTTGTATAACGATAGTAATGGCAGGAAATGATGGCGTTAGCGACACAGAGAACTCACCTTCATATGTGCCTCAAGTTAACATTTTTTCTTTGACAACGTTAATTAGCGTTAAATTATAACGAGTTTCGATATTGCCAGAAGAAATGGTAGATCCTTCATTGTTAAGGAAAATGCAGCTTTTTGACAAACCTCGAATACAGTTATTGATAAAAGTAACATGTGATGATTTCGTTTTAGGTTTGAAGACTGCAATTTTTTTATGGAGACTAACAAATTTAAAACTTTCATCTGGAAATATTTTGATAAAATTTCAATATATTTTCAATTAATTTCATCCTATATTTCGAATAATAATAACTAAAATGCTTCAATACTAGGGCATTCACCATATATTATGATATATTAAGAAGTCGGTTACAAGATTTTTCCCATATTTGCAAAATGGACCATTCCATGTCATTGATGATGAAACTCCAATCTATTTTCAATTAATTTTCATCCTACATTTCGAATAACAATAAACTAAAATGTTTTAATGCCAGCGCATTCGGTTCAGTAGCGTTTTCCAACATTGTGTTTATAAGTATGGCTCCCAAAATTATTTACGATAATGTTTTCCACCATAGGGAATTTTTATTTTTATCAGGCCTTCGTAAAATTCTCCTTTAATACTGGTGCTTGCGAAAATTTTTAAGAATAACTCGAACCTTGCACTATTGACAGTATTGCATAAGATCTGCTTTTTCGTCATTATAGATGCCTTCTGAATCTGTTAAATGCTCAAACATGTCTTGGTATTTTCCATTTTGAATTAATAGTTTGCAGCTCTTGAAACTTTCGAGCAGTATTTTATTCCAAGCTGTTTTATGTATATGAAAAAACATTTAATAAAAAAGAAACGAAGTTTACAAGAAACGAGATAAATATTAATATAAAGTACGCAATTATAATGACTATAAAACTACAGTTTTATTACTA
Organism: Octodonta nipae; assembly: GCA_034190945.1. Taxonomy (NCBI): domain Eukaryota; kingdom Metazoa; phylum Arthropoda; class Insecta; order Coleoptera; family Chrysomelidae; genus Octodonta; species Octodonta nipae. The sequence goes on along the minus strand of CM067218.1, from coordinate 46,511,096 downwards.
TTTACATTTACTCCAAAATAAATTTATTTAACTTAATACTTTTTGTGGAAGATCAGACTCGATTTTATGGGTTTAAAGCTGATGATACTGGCTACTTTTGACAGTTTTTGAGCCCGCATGCCAAGATGTTAAAAAAAATAAAAAAGAAAAATATAAATTCCCATATGACTGGGAAAAATTTTTCCTTATCAGATAGATACTTTGAATAGGCATGCGCGACTCATCCGGCTAAAAAAGTGGTTTCACTGCATAAATACCTAAAAAATATTTTGTTGACAGATTTCTAGACAATAATGTACAGTGATTTAACAGTAAGTGTAAAAAACAATTGTCTTTTTGGTAACACAATCCCAAATAAAGATGGAATGAATAATTTGTACAGATAATATAAACTTTAATTTTAAATCAATATCATTTTTTAAATATTCTCGACACACGAAAGTGCTAAATTGTTTACTTTGCTCTTTCTGTAGCAACACGGTTCAGTGTACTGGCAGAAAAATTCGGAAGACACTCTGGGCAAATTAGATCCTAGTGATTTTCTTCACATTCAATTAGCTTCCTGTTTTTCGGTCTCAGATAGTCCTATTTGGATGGATTCAAGTACTACCAAACAATGCAAGATGCTAGAGGATGCCGTCGGGGGTCCCGAAGTAAGTAACACCGATAAAATTTGATTTTTTATATTTAAACATGCCTACTTGTAGAGATTAGCTGAAATTACTGGATCTCGAGCCTACGAAAGATTTACAGGATCTCAAATAGCTAAAATTAACGAAACTAAACCAGAGGCATATAAGAATTCAGAGGTAAGAACAAATGTATTTACATACATTCAAAATAATAATATAGTAATCTTTTCCCTTGGGAATTGTATAATATAGCAAGACAGAAGTTTTCTAATTAATCTTTACATATTTCCTGTTTAGAAAGTCTCTGTGAACAAAAACTAACGGAAATCAATATTTATCTAAAGGCGGGTAAAAATGTAACTAAGTATACTGAATCTGTTCTTCATATCTGTGAATCTGTTTTACTTGTTTGTGATCTAGTCGGTCTTTTGTTTTACTCATTACGATATTTTGAATCTTTCTGTTGATTGAACCCTTTTAGGACTGAGGGTCCATATAACGGTCACTATTTTACAGAAATTGTTAATAAAAACAACTCTAGCGGATAAGCACTCTCTCAGCGATTCCCGCCTAAGACAACCCTATTTCTGGATGCAACTTTCTCACGATAGCTGTGGTTTTCCCTTATTACTGCTTGTAAAAAGGATTCATGTCCCCAAATCACCAACCCTAATTTTTTACCACAATATACGCTACTTTTATTTTTATAATACTCACCTTCACTAAGAAGGCAACGGAAAACCACCTAGTACATAATCATTCATCAGAATCATAATCATATGGTATTAATCTGATGATGATTTAAAAAAGTTTCACTGATCAGAAAGAAAACACGCCTAGTTTTCTAAGCCAGCAAAATGGATAATATTCCAGAACTATCAACACCTTGTACAGATTCGTGCATAGTATAGTAAACACTAGAACGGAGTAGAGTAGAGTAGCCTTTATAACATCGAAACAAGTAGCTAATTTTACCTTCGTTTTGTTCGGTTTGGGTAAGATGTTTTTATGGTGAATTTATATACATAACTAAAATAATTCGAAAAACCCAACATAGTAAGTCTAGATCTTATTGCAGAAGTTGGAGAAGAATCTTATTGAATACCGGATTTGTTTAAATAAGCCGGTCGTATTTCTAATAATCCCACATGATATGTAAATTGTCAACATTTTCCACGCAAAGTGAATAAACCAGCATTTTACGAAAACATCAAATGCAAAAATTCATCGAGTTCAATTCTGCAGATCGATCAGGCGAATCCTGGGATCCCCCTCGTAACCAACGATTTGGAGAAACTTCGTCTAATTAGCGACCAGCATCAATATTTAAAAAATGCCCTTATTCTCGAAGACAATGACACATACACATGACAATATTATGATTTTTGTTCTTTGCCTAAAGCCTTCGAGTAACCCATTTCGGAATTCTACGGAAGTAGAGCGATGCAATCGCTTCCATTTAATAGATTTAATTTAAATTCTGAAAATAAATCTTCCTCCTTGAAAGAAGCTTTGATATTCATATGATCTGTGGATTTTTGTGCGGTATCGTGTCAATATCACCAGTATTATCTTTAGTGACGTTCGTTTTTTTAACTTTGGAAATTTAAAGACCTGTCCCCTGATTATTTCCCAAAAATTCAGAAAAATTACACTTAAGATGCCATAACAAGATATTTTTGTTCTATATGCCATTATATATAGCATACGAACATAAATTTTTATGAGAACCAAAAGAAAACCTGTAGATAGAAAACCATGATAAGATATGAACGATTGTAGTCATTATCCAGAATGTATATCCTCTTTAAGTGTTTAATACAATCTGCATTTAATTGGCCAACACTAAATGATTTGATAGTGGACTCGAATTTTTCTTGGAGACAAGTAAAACTTCTTAAATCTAAACTACAAGAGTGGAAGTTGTTAGCCTCAGGTACAAAATTATCTTTACAGCAAAAACATATTAAATGCATGTTCAAGTCCATAAAAAATTTCGGGGGTTGATTGCTCCAGCAATTTTTTTTAAGATGGAGGGATTGATTAAGTTAGGACGCAGAAGTTATTTTTTTATTTATCTATTTCCAGTATATAATAAATGTATGAAATAAAAATATATAATTTTATTTTTTTATCTGTTAATTCAAGCCCCAATTTTCGGAACTACGGCTTTGAATATAGGTTCAATCCTTTGACTTCAATTGGGTTTTGTAAAAATATCTTGTCTTTGATGGACAAGTTGAAGTCCCCACGAAATAAGGGGTTGGCCTATGTTTGTTGATGACCCAAAAACAAGTTTGAACGCTTCATAACAGTGACCAATACAACCAATATCCCGCCATATCAATCACTCATCCTAATGTTTTAAAAGAAACATATGAAGCTAATGCTGGATTAAAAAATGTATAAACTATTTTAAGTGGAAATTGTGGATTGACCTGGAATTAGCTTGATACTTATGAGGCAACAGAGCAACAGTATTTGTCAACAAATAGAAAGAATTTGAGTGTGATGAATCAAATGTGAAGTACTTGCTTTTAAAGTCTGTCAAATGGTAAACTACAGAGTTTAAGGCGCTTAGACGTAAAAGTTATTAAGTCAGATTCTTTGGAATTGTAGAGTCGATGATATAAAACTCTTAGTGATAGTTTTATTACACGCCTATTAAAAGGTGATTTGCAAAAACTTATTTTTTTTTCATTTCCATTTATTTAACATTCCAAATCTGAGAACCAAGAGTGATTAGTAGGAAATGAGGTTTTACCAAATTGTAAAAGGTTTGAATAGCAATATCTAGGTAGTTGAAACTCAACTATGTTTGGCCATTATTGTTAGCTTTAAAGGCAGGGGATACCTGACAACATAAAAGGAAAATTTTAGAATGGGGATATTTATTGTACTATATTTGCTTTCAACTATAAATTTTGTTTTTGAAGGTGTAAAATATGTTAAGTAAAACATTTTTTGTAACTGATTTTTCTTTGATGATATAATTTATAAACAAGAAAATTTATTTAAGTTATAAATTATTTTTCCATTTCGAACATTATGATATTCATCCGCTCTCAAAGGCAAGCCTTTCCAAACTGCAATAATTCATTGGAAGTTTTTGTTTATCGAGTTGGTATACAACATGTAGTAACAATACTCCTTATTTTAGAGAATATCACTGGTAAGCAGTTTTCTTGGTTCTTTATTCCTTGGCAAAATAGCGAATATTGATATTTCTGACGGTTCCGGAATGAACCTAATGGATATTAAAACGAAAAAGTGGAATCAAACATTATTAGATGCATGTGGGCCAGATTTAGCAGCAAAATTGGGTGAGCCCGTACCCTCTAGTACGAATTTAGGACCAATTTCGAATTATTTTGTGGAAAGGTATAATTTTAGTCCAAATTGCAGGATAATAGCATGTACAGGGGACAATCCAGCTTCATTAGTAGGTAAGAACATTCATTGCATAAGTGTGATTAGACTAATCTAATCTACTAACTGTTTTGAAAGACAGAAGCAGCCAAGAAAATAAACAACAGAAATATAATCCCGTATCTCAGTACCAGTAGAACACATTACCCAAATATTCTGGAGATAAACATTAATTTTCTTGCCTATTCAGTTTTGTTCAATTAATCGTTTTTGCAGTTCGAGTATTTAAGACAATCTCATCAGTCTATATCAGATAGTTGAGACATTCCCAATCTATGTTTAAATGTGGCTTCCCTCTAGATGTTGTACAACGTTCCAATGTATAATTTATCCATTCCTTGTTCAACCAGGATGTTGACTACTGCCTTCGTATATATAGTGTTATATGATTTTCCCAACTCTATGAAGGCCAAAACAGGTGCCAATTGATTTTCCTGAAAATATATATGCGATCAATTTTGTGTTTAGATGCGCTTGTAGTGAATATTTTGTACACAACTGGAAGGCAGGGTATTTAATTTTGAATCTCTTCTATATATAACACGATCTTAGACAGTATGTACATATTCAGCTATATAATTCCAGCATGTATTTTATAGTGTAGCGCTCCTTATATTTCATTGATCTTCTGTTCATTTCTCTTTGGAACCAGTTTATTCTGGTTGTTTTTCTGTTCTCATCTTATATTAGTTTCCTTGGCATTTTCACATCCCATGGATATCATTGAAACTTTTTTTGTAACTATTATCTTATCGTTTTGCCCTATGTTCTGGACGTTGCCAATTCAAGCATTTTCCTTTAAAGGTGAAATCTATTACCTTGTTATTATTTCTTATTATGCTTATATGTGACCATGTTTCCATGTTTGTTATCCTTGGCAATTGTCTTCTACTATAGTAACGTCTTTGTTTCCGATCCTAGTTTTCTGTGTTGGTTTCGTTGTTGTGCTCTTCCTATTTATTTCGCCAGGATAACTGTCGTATTCATTAGTTGTATGATATCATTTTGACCTTATAGTTTCTCATCTAGTAGTCCCTGAGTTTTGAGAATTTTAGTTTAAATTAATGTCGGTGTTGTGGATTGGCTCAGATTAGTTTGAAGCTTTCCCATTTCGCATTACCACAAGCAGATGATCCCTCCATACTTTAAATTTATTTAGCGAGCTTACATTTTTTACGGTGCTGACCTGTTTTCAAATTGTCATTTGGGTCCACCAAACATTAAATATACAGCTTTTTGTTCTTAAGTTAACTGTTATTTCCCCAAACCAAAACAGAAGTCAGAATTTTGGAATTGCTATTATTAGTATTTTGCAAATCTTTCATTTCGTTACGTAGTTTTCTATCTCTTTCTCAAAGTGTAAATTTGGGTTATTTAAATAGTACCGATTCAATCTGATACACCAAAAATTCCCATGATTTTACTAATCCATCTGTAATGGAAAAGAAACCCTAGTCCTCTAGTACCTACTTACAGTTTCTTGGTGGTACTGGATGTTCGACAATTTACTAGTCGTAGTGTAGTCCTATTTTGGTCTCCCTCAGAATTCTTGAGGTTTCCCAGAGTTGGGTTATTTTCCACGTGTCTTACTAGTCTATACTTTTGAGTTTCAAGATCAGTGGGATTTAGAGGAGATCTTACCTCAGTGAATGTTGGTAAGAAACAATTAATGTCTTTGTCATCGATTTTGTTGAATTTCTGGTGTTTTATTTTCAATTTAATAAGAATACTAAATAATTTAAATATACTATGATTTTTCAAAAAAGGTGATTTTAAAGGCAATTAGATCACTTTCATTTAATAAGAAGGACATGTTCTAAGAAGGTGTCTGCAGATATCAAATTCCAAAAGTCGCTTGAGTTGCAGAAATCTGGCATCTCCTCCTTACGTGATTAAAATTATGATAACTATTTTCATTATATTCTACGTTTATATTATGTCATTTGAATTTTTTCTTTGTTTAGGAATGAGATTAAAAGAAGGATGGGAAGTAGTTAGTTTAGGAACTAGTGACACAGTTGTTTTGTGGTTATCAGAACCCAGGGTTGTTCTAAACGGGCACGTACTATGCAATCCAGTTGACGAAAATGCATATATGGGATTACTTTGGTAAAAACATTTTTTTATTAAGTAACTCAAATTATAACAGACTAGTTATGATTTTAGTTTTAAAAATGGTTCACTGACAAGAGAACGAATAAGAGATAAATGTGCTGAAGGTTCCTGGGACATTTTCAATCAATTGTTAGAAAGTACGCCAAGGGGAAATTTTGGAAATATGGGACTGTATTATGACCAACAGGAAATATTGCCTTTCCTGCAAGGTGATTACAGATTTACCAAAACTAGTTGTGTAAGCAAATTCACAAGTTTAGAAGTTGAGGTTCGAGCTGTGATCGAAGGTCAATTTATACGGAAAAGAGCTTATGCCGAAGATTTTGGATTCAAAGTAGGTAAGACAACTGAGTAACAATTGCAAATTGCAGATGATAATATTGTTGATTTAAAGGGCAAGGTTCGAAAGTCTTGGCCACCGGAGGAGCTTCCAAAAATAAGGCAATTCTTCAGGTTTTGGCAGACGTATTCAATTCTCCAGTTTACGTCCAAGTAAGAAAAATAATTTCCTCCAAATATTATAGTTTTAAATTACCTAATTTAATTATATGCTAATGGTGAGTAAATGATGTGAATATTTTAAGTGTACATTTTCATTTTAATTTTGCTAAAAATACCGTTCATATGAATATATTGATGAAGTAACACTTTGGGTGAATTTTGAAGAAGTTTGCAGTGTAATTACGAATCTATTATTAATAGAAAATTTTACCCGTAAGATCTAATACTAAAGGAAGATTAAATTTTTTGATATATTTAGGGATCATACGCTGAGTAATTAAAACCTCATTCACTTTACCCAGAACCAGATATGGAACTAGAAAATGACAACGAGAAGGACCTAGACAGTAACCGCCAGGGGGCTAAGGGGCATAAGTCGCCCCCGCCCATCATCTGAGAGTTTATTTTTCTTTTTAGTGTTTATGTTTTGCTAAAACTTACCTTCAGTGGGGTCCAGCCCCCCAAAAGATAATCCTGAATGTGCCACTGGTATTACCCTTGTACAATGTAATCTGATTAAGGCCAAAACAACCCATGACGAAGTCCAGGAAATCGTCTTAAAAAAAACAAGTAAATATGAACTGAATAAAAAAGGTATGAACTAAGCCAGAAGGTGGGTAAAAGTCCTGGACGAAAATGTAGGTGTGCTGTTAATTGACAAAAAATCGATTGGAAAGTTATAAGCATACATAATGGTAGTCGTTTAACATCAGGAGAACATGTATTTTCAAATATAGGTCTGGGATATTTTACAGAAATAATAAATCAAAGGTTTAAAAATAAAGAAAATACTACTCATGGGTATTTCCAATAAGGAAGGCGAGCTAAATACGAAAATTCTAACAACTTAATCATCGTTAAAAATTGAGGAGGTCCAACCTTCGTGAGCTGCAATTCGAAAACGCATATAGAAATGACAGGTTATTCGAATAACGACAGAATCAGGTTAACTAAATGCAGAACAATTAGAATTAGAACAAAACATTTTCACCAAACATAAATATTGATGCTTTGAAAAAAAAACAGCTTAGAGGGAAAAAAATAGGAAATCATAGGATACAGAACGAATTGCTGTAAGTCTAAAAGATCAGCACTAAACTAAAAAAAAAGATTAACATAGCTAGACTGACTAAAACTATCCAAGACGAAATGTGCAAAAATTTATATTTATAAAACAACTGACAAAATAAAAACCGTTTAGAAACTGTGTGCAATCAATCACTTTTTATTTGATTTAAGGTACAATTCTTATTTTTTTTGCATATTGCAATCTTTTTCTATATTTTCCATAGATAGATTTTTTTTGTTTTATTATTTGGACCACTTTCTAATTCACCTTACATTGCAACCACCCTGTATATGCGTCTGTGTTCTGTTTAATTATAAACATATTTGTCTCTCATTTTCTGAACCACCCTGTATAATTATAAATCAAGTCCACACGACGTTGACATCGTCCTGATATATTTAAAACCATCTCTGATTATACGGTGACTATGAAGAATAGTGACCCTGTATATTTATAAATCCTTTCCACCCTATTGACGTTTATATTGTTCTATTACTTAAATCACCCTTTATACGTATAATTTTACTTCGCCCCATATCTCAAGTATTCTATATATGCAACCGGCTCATGGTCTACCCTATATAACAATTTGTTTTACATTTTTGAACCACATTGTTTAATTATAATTTTTTCTACCATTTATTGCAACCACCCTATATATACAACTGTTTCTAAATTTTTTTGAACCCATCTCTATAACTTTATTATACCTCGTCCTATAATTCAAATACCCTAACTGCTTATGCTTATGTAATAAATTTTTTGATACAAATTAAATAACTATAATTTTACCCACCCTTATTCAACTACCTTGTATAACCAACTATTTATGTTGCACACTATATCACTTTTTTTAATCACCCTGTGTAACTATAATACTACTCCATCTTATAATTCAACCATCCTGCATAAGCAACTGCTTCTAACGTTTTTTAACCCTTCTGTATAACTCAAATATCCTTAATGCAATGCTTATTTAACAATTTTCAACTACCTTGTATACGCAACTACTTATGTTCCACTGAATAGAACTTTTTTGAACCACCTTATATATCTATAATTGTATTCCACCTTATATTTTAACCATCCTATATATGCAACTGCTTATTTACCACTCAATATCACATTTATTTTTACGATTTTTGTATCCCACCTGTATAACTGCAATTTTACTCCGCCCTATATAAAAAGATCGCCGGCCTAACAACTTTTAGTTTCGATATACTAATTGAATATTTTCTGGCATTTCACTCGACTGTAACCTCCGTAAAAGAACTTCGTTTCGAAAAGTAAGTGATTTTAAATGAATCAAAATTGAAACTTTTATGATATTTCTTGACATTTAAGCTAGATATTTATGATGAAAATTTGACATTTACATTGATGTTTGCTGTTTTTTGCACATATTTTCCAATTTTCAGAAAGAGGGTATATTTTACGTTATCGAAAAATATACGGAATCAAGCTGGAATATATTTTTGTAGAATACAATTTAAAATTTTTATTTCTGGAAAACCGTAAATCTCCCGTTATAGAAAATTATATGGTACCTTTCAGTAATAGTCCTTAATATAATGCAGTTTAAATCACCAAAATTGCCCAAGCCGTTTTTGAATAATCACCGAGCATACATAAAAAAACGCCGACGGACTGATAACCTCCTCCTTTTTGGAAGTCGGTTAAAAAACAAATAAATGTACAATAGAAGGGCAATACCATATTGGTTAAACAAGAAAATTGCGAAATTCAAGACAAGATGCGTAAGAAATAATGGAAGAGAATGCTTGGGACCGTCATACAAGAGCTTAAAAAGACACTTATATAGTTCATTAACTTAAGAAAAACCGTTGGACAAGGCTGTGCGAAGTATTAAAACATGTATGGGAAACAATATACGAAATAATTGTAAAAAGGTCACACCAACATTATCATTTACCATCAATATTTAGCAAGAGAAACATAGTTCCCTTACTTACTTCCCTTACTCCTACAAGAAATATAGCAGAGGCGACGAGAGAGAAAGTAATTGAAGCTGCGATTAATAAAAACAGGAAAAGTCCCTGTCTCTGGTCAGATGTAATGCTTTTCACTATCAATCCAAGATCTTGTTATTCTAACTAGCAACTATCTGAAGTACATCGTTAATTCTCTTAACAGCAATGACAAAAATATTACGCCACCACTTAGCACTAAAATTTAAACTATCACATCTGTAAGAACAGCTTACTATACCTACAAAACTAGAATCTATTTTAGTAGATAATTTTCAAAGAAACAACCTTAATACCTTAATTGATACACCAGTTGACAAAATGAATAACCTAAAGAGAATACAAAAAAGGTAAATACGGAGATCTAAAATGTCATATAGAGGCACTGGATCGTGAACACACGAACTTTTTTTTTTTGAAGGTGGAAATCCATTATGGACAATTTGAGCTTAGAGTCTATCACTCAAATTAGTGTGGGACTCACACCCACTAAAACCACCTTGTTGTTTCTGCAGTTTATGAAGGTGGCGGTACTGTTATTTCTAACTTGCGTCACCACCTTCCTGACTTTCTTTCATCACACCATTCTGTTTAAATCTTGTTTCTCCTTTTCCTCTATAATTTCCCTTATCCATTTGTATTAATTTCCTTGTTCTCGTTACTTTATATCATTAGTTTTATCACGTTAGATGGTGTTATCCTTTCACCAATCGTTGTTTCTGTTCTTGTTTTATTCCTTGCATATCTTTCGCAGTCAAAAACCACGTGCTCCATTGTCTCCTCAATTTGGCACATATCACAGTTACTATCCATCATTTTCCCTATCCTTTTCAGGTATGCTTTGACACTACCATGCCCAGACAGACAGAAATTGTGTCATAAAGTAATCTGTACTTCTATATTTGCTGCTCGCCCATTGTGTTAGGTCTGGTATTAGTTTCTTTGTCCATTCAGCTTTTCCCGTTAACACGTCCCATTCTTTTTGCCATTCTTTTAGCGTATTATTCCTGTTTTCTCTGTATTTTTTATTTTCGTAATTTTCTCTAAGTTCTTCTACCGTCAGATGGATCGGAGGAATACCGGCTATAGCTGCCGTTGCCTCATACGAGATCGTTCTATATCCGTTTATTACCCGCAGCATCGCCTGTCTTTGAATTTTTAACATCATGTTCTTATATCTTTTTATCTTCATACCTCTGTGCCATGTTGGTGCCCCGTACAAAAGTGTTGATTGTACCACTCCATAAAGCAGTCGTCTCTTTGCATGTGATGGTCCCTTTATGTTTTTCATAATTTTTCCAAGTTTTGCTAACTTATCACCCGCTTTGCTTACTGCATGTACAATATGTGTCCCGTATGTACCTTGGTGATCGATAAATATACCAAGATACTGTACGCTCCTTTGTGGTGTTATATTTAGATCCCCTATTTCTATTTTTATTTTTTCTCTTATTTTCTCTTTTTCTCCTATTATTCTTATTGCCTCATTTGCTTTTTCAACCAGTCTGTCAGCGTTTGGCCCTTCCACATATAGTGCCAGGTCGTCTGCGAATGCTATCGTATTTGCACCAGTTGGCAGCTTCTGATTTAGAAGATCTTCGTACAATATATTCCATAACGTCGGTCCTAGTACTGATCCTTGTGGTACGCCTGTGCTCATTTTTAACGTGTTTTCTTTCCCGAGTATAATACTTCTTTTGGAGAAATAACTCTCTATTATTCTTATTAGATATTCACTAATCCCTTTCTTCTCCATTTCCTTAACAATACGTTTCCATGATGCCGAATTGAATGCATTTCTAACGTCAAAAGTGATGAGTATCACCCAGCCCGCTCTAGTGCCCCTTGCTTTGTCACGAATCCATTTGCTGCTTTTACTGTTGATTTCCCTTTCCGAAACCCAAGTTGTCTTTCTGACATTTTTTCATCTCCTAATTCTTTGTCTATTCTGTTTCTAATTAGTGTTTCTAATACCTTACCCATAACGTCCAACAGGCAAATGGGTCTATATGATGTTGGGTCATTCATAGGTTTAGCGCCCTTCCTCAGAAATATTACTTTAGCCTTCTTCCAGATTGTAGGGAATTCCTGTTTCTTTATTAATTCGTTATACATATCCCTTATTGTGGCTTGGTTCTTTTGAAATGTTATTTTTATGACTTCTGGCGGTAGATTATCTGGTCCAGGTGATTTTTTCATCTTGATATACTTAATTGCTATTTTAAATTCTTCTTCTGTTATTTCGTGTACTAAATCTCTTGATATTTCTATTCGCTCTTTCCATTCACCTCTGGTCTGTATAAAAAGGGTATTTGCTATTTCTGTTTTCTTCTCTGTAATAAGTGTCAACAAAGGTGTCGGTTGTATCTTTTGGATAGCTATCCCATATGCCCTTCCCCATACGTCTGTTTCCAGCTGTCTACATAATTCTTCCCAGCATTTCCTCTTGCTTCCGTTTATGAGTTTCTTTAATTCTTTTCTTTTCCTATTCATTTCCTCCATCATATCCGGTAGTTCTGTTCTCTTTTTTCTTTGCTTCTTTTGTGATTTTCCGCCGTATCTCTACGCATTTCCTTTTAGCTTCCGATATTTCAGCTGTCCACCAGTATGGGATTTCTCTGTTTTCGTTTCTGTTTATCGGCCTTCTGTTGGCCTTCAGGCATTTTTTGATTTCTGTCGTTATTTTTTCTGGTGTCGTGAACACACGAACTAGTAGCAAAAGTAGTCCCAAGAAATACTTTGAACCATATTGGACGAAACAGACGTACAACACCATCCATCTTTCTAAGAGAATTCGGCTATTTAGAAAGTACATGGGACACTCGACCTCAACCATGACAACAACCAGAGGCATGAAAAGGGAAGGGATCTCACAAAGCTCAATTCATCTCTTGATAACCAAATAATCTAGAATTAGTGAATTTTCTTATTAAGACACAATGTAGCTTAAATATCAAGTCTTGTCCTAAATAGGCATAAAAATGTATAACGGCAGTCTAATTTATAAATATCCTTGTTAGAAACTCTATTATTAGTAAATATTTAAAACAGTTTAGTCAAATGTTCAATAAATTATCCTTAGCCAACTATTCAAAAATCTAAGATAAAAAAATTAATGTAGTGTCATATATTTTATTGTATCTACATTTTTTTGTTTGTTTATTGGACTTATAAAACATTGAATAAACCGTGAAAATATAAAGTTCAACACCCCTCAATTTTTCATGAAATGTCATTTTTAATTGCAATTATTTGATATGTATATTATGCCCTTAAGTACGTATAAAACAGTTTTCACAGATATTATATTCTAATTTATCGAATCCAAGAAACGTTTAATGATGCCGAATTCGTGGGATTACCGGATTGTTTGACCGCATTGCATTCCTTATATATTACTGACCACCAGAGGTCAAGTTTTAAAAATGGTCAAGGACATATTTGAACATAAATTTTTCCGATCTTTCCATTTCCGAGGTCAGAAATATGTTGTCCCATTCGAAAAAATCGACTTGACCTTAAAATGACCTTGAAGGTCAAGGTCAAATTCAAGGTCACAATTCGATAGCCAGGAACGAATCCTATAAGTTTTGTTTGAAACATTTTTCTCTAAAATGCGTTCCCGCCGAAATAAAATGCCGTTCCGGGACTTTTAGGACACCCTGTATAAATCAGCGATGCATAAGTTTGAAATAGAAGAAGGAACTTTATTCTGGATGGTGTTTAATTTTTTAGTTTCTTTTCAACTAAATGAACCTTGTCAAAGTATGTAGGCTTTCACGGCTGGTGTCAGTGAATTCACTTTAATTTACCGAGCTGTTTTCCGCGATCGAAAGAAATTTTTTACTAACGCTTCATCCTGCAACTGCAGCAGATAGGTATATTTTGATGGCTTCCTGCTGGAGACGGATGATAATGGAAGGTATTTGACAGAACCTTAATGTGTTAGTATTGTATGATTTTTTTGAGAATAAAGCATGCTTAGCAACACCAAATTTTTCAGGTTGCAACGAACGGCAATTTCGTTTTTGCTAATTACTCCGCTTCCCTAAAGATCCCAAGGACCATCTATCTTCATCTGGAGTTTACCGAAATCCGTATATAGCGCCGGATATATCGATACCATATAACGTCGTATTTTTCGAAGAACACATCATACAATACCAACACATTGACGTTCTGTCGAATACATCCCATGGCCATTCCCATCTCCAGTGAAAAACGATCTAAATATACAAACATCAAAACAATTTTAATAGATAAAAAGAAGGCTAAAAACTCAACAAAATTCGACGCGTAACACTCACTTTTCACTGGCCAACCAGGACGTACCACCGGTAGGCATAAATATCAAGGCTTCGCCACTGGACTGACTCGACACTCTCGACAGTTCTTTTCGCTTCGAGCTTACTATGAGGTATCATCTACATCCAGGTCACTGAGGATGTCTACTGTCTACCATAGTTGCAGATTAATCGCCTAGAAGAAATGTCACTAGACCACGACAAAACAGCCCGGAAAATTACAGTGAATACTGTTTTAATTAAATATCTAAATGTATATAGTATTTTTTAAATCTTTCTTAATAACATACTTGTCTTACATAAAAAATATTTCTCAATTTTCAGGAAGCAGCTGATTCTGCCATGTTGGGAGCAGCATATCAAGCCAAGCATGGTCTTTTGAAACATACAGGAAATTTCTTCGAATTAACTTCAATGGTTCCAGAGCCAGAATTGGTTTGTGAACCTTACAGCGATGCTGCTGAAATATACGGTCCAATGGTGGAACGCTTCAGGAAGATTGTCGGCGGACTAACAAAAAAATAGTTCTTAACGACTAATAAATTAAACTCAATGACTTTAAAAGAGAAGCATCTAACTAGTTCAATTGTTAAATTTCATATATTTATATATTAAAACAACTGTTTGGTAGAAACTACTTAATTATTTTCATCCTTCACTATTTTTCATTCCTGAACTGACAAGACTGATATATGATGCAATACCTAATTTATGACCAATCTCAATGGATAGCTTTAAAATTATTTACCAAGTTTCAGGGTTTTAACATTTTTTAGTCAATAACTATAAACAACTGAAAGATTGGCATTATATAGTTTTAACAAATAAATTTCTAACTAATTAACGTTTCATAGTTTATTTTGACTTCGTTAATGTCATTGAGAACAAAGTCAGAATAAGAATTTTAAACATTTGGATATTTTGAATAAAAGCCTTACATTCTCATGTGTTGTGTTACGTCCCAATAAAATCATAAGAACAATTATTGATGAGGATATTCATATGCCAACTAGATTAAAACTAGATCATGTGATCACTATGTTTTGAGAAATTTAATTGGTTTTTACTAATGCTACGACATACATAAATATACCTGGTATCAACGCACCAAATAAATAAGGTCAGTTGTTGATTACACTATAGCAAAACAAGATTACCGTAAAAGAATTAAGTCTTACCCCTTTACACGTTTACTTTAAATATTTAAAAAATCTAGGACACGTCGATTTTTTAAATTTACCAGAGTATCAAACGGAATAAACTGTTTACAAATTAGCAATGATCGTATTTTCAGAACTACGCTTGACTTGATACGCTGTTTATTGATACCATTTCCTATTTGATATCGTTGTTTTATTTCTCATTATCACGCCTAGATAGTAAAGGTCTGTTGTTTATTATGCCTGCCCAAACATTTTTTTGTGAATTCTGGGTGTGTACCTTTTGTACCCATTGAGGATTTCCCTCAGACCATTATCGATTTACAACATTTAAACAAAAAGTAGCTTCATCGGATTTAAAAAATGAGGATCTTCATCATATTGCTGCATAAATATTTCACAAAATTGTAAATGTCTCTCAGCTCATAAATGAAGTGCACCTTGCAAGGATAAAATTTGACTTTAAATATTTTGCAATAAACGACTGGCCTACCTTTTGTTGTTCATTGTTGTTTTGTAAGCGTTTTCTCGTATTGTAAATTTTATTATAAAGTTTAATTTGATGTCATCGTTCATTTTAGGTCAACTAAGTAATTTATAATTTATTTGAACTCCCGTTTCCTGGTATCTTGACACAACTCCATTAAATATCATATTCTCTCTCTAATAAACGAGACTTTTGTATTGTATATTAGCTAATGTCAAATAAGAAACGATGTAGAATAACACAAAATAATTTGTACCTAATTATTAACCAAGGAGTTAATTAATTAGTAAATTACTTTCTACAAGGCATTCGAAAGGGTATGGCATCAAGTTCGTATCCTTAAACTACTCCGCCTCCAAATCAGAACATATATACCAAATTAGTAACAAATTTTATCAGCAAAGATAATACAGGATTAAACAATGAGAGCAGAAATACCCCATGGTGCAGTACTTTCACCTACTTTTCACACAGACATGCCCATCCAGAGTATCCAGACCACAGACACAGACTAATGCTCGTATTGTCTTCATTTCAATGCTCCAAAGAGCCGTTGATGACCTTAGCAGAGATGGATGAAAAAACATCAATCCTGCTAAAAGTTAGATCATGTACCTCGGAGTCATGTTTGACAAAAAACTAAACTGGTAAGAACACACACGGTATTTAAGGAAAAAAAGGAGAAAAAACATTTATGGAATTATAACCAAACAAGTGATTAGGCGAAAAATATCCTATGTTGTTGCCAAGTTTTTAAGAACAACCTTAACAAACTAGAACCTTTTCAGAGTTAAAAATTAAAGATGATTACAAATTCTCGATGTTTTATACGAAACAAACACATTTTAGATAACCTAAAAATTAGCACCTTTAGAGAACACATCAGATCGTTAAGTAAGCAATCATTATCAAGAATTGAATACCACCCAAAGGAGATGTTCAAGAGGTAGCTGCAATATGATTCTAACTGTGAACGAAGGAAGAGGGCAAGACTCACCTTGTTTGATTAAACCCTGCCATCCTTGAATGTACTCCTACACTCGAAAGCCAAATAGAAGAATTTTTGACTGGGGATGAAATTTCACAGATTATATGCAAAAATTGTATTTAACTGTAAAGTAATTATCCCTATAATTTAATAAACATATTTAGAGGGAAGCGCATCTGATGAAGGTGCCCGACCAGAAATAAATTTGGTCCTCTTTCATAAATTATCATGTAACTCCATGATTAAAGTACGTTATCCACCGCAGACAAATGTCCTCTATCTAATGACATAAGAGAATTATATCTTACCATTTTAGAGAAGAATTTCTATGAGGTCATCACTTTGACAAATATACTTTTTTGAAAAACAATTATGAATTTTGTGAAGAACTTTATCACTATATACCATTACGGTGAAACTATACGAGAATTTAGGCGCTCCAAAATTTTTAGCGAAATAACGCAATCATTTCTTTGCAATTTGTCCATCAAATTTCTAACTATTCGAATAATCCAAAAATATTTATACTTTTGACTTTGAAAGTCTTCGAAAGGTGATATTTGCTTTCGATGACAAACTTGATCCAAGAAATATAAATAAAAAAGAAACAAAAGGTTTTGTGAATGAAAAGCTATATTTTCTTCATCTTGTGTGTTTTACGTAACATCTTTAGTTTTCGGGTATTTTTGACAAAAAAGCAGAATTTTTAAACGTACACAAACAAGTTTTTTATTAAATAATTTTTTCTTTTCAGAAACGAGTATTCCTTGGTTCACATCGTTCACATAAATAATAACACAGTAAGTGAATTGAAGGAACAAGAGATTAATTTTAATACTGCTGGAAATGGCGTGACTTTTACTGCTCACTTGTTTCAAAAATTCGGGCGACCCAAGTTTTTCTTCGTACCTTCTTTAGTTGTAATGAAATTGACTTGTCAGTGCTCGTTTTAAATGTCTTATTGGTTACTTTGAAAAATGTCCTATGCGTTTTTCCGGATTGACGTCATTGGCAAAAAACAAACAATCAAAATCAGAACTAATAGAGAATAGATGTCTGGAAGATGAAAAAAAGAAAAAAGATATAATTATCCTTCTCTCGCCTTCCAGATATCATTTCTTATATATAACTAAGTTAACTAGAAACAAAAGAATAAAATTCAATAACTGTTATAATTTTCGAACTCCATAGACGTATTAATTCATTAAGTCGTCTCGGCACTATTTATCAACATATTGTTGCGTGCCAAAAAATTCCCTCGTAAGTTGCTTTTTATTTATTAATGGTCAGTCATAATATATCGGTCGATGATGTTTTGTTGTTTTACTTTCAGTTTACATAAGCAACTAGACTACCTCACATAATAAAATGTGTGTTTAACAATAATGATTTCCATATTAAAACAAAGTAATTTCAGAGACATTAGAGACCTGTCTTATTTGTTGAAACTGATGGGAATTTTAAAAATAACGGCTATATCTATTTCCTGTTTAAAATGGATTCATTTCCCAATATACACATTTACCACAGCTTGTACGATATTAAGTATTTATTTTCGCTACTCCTGGCTATATAGTATGGAAATATATTTACAAATATGGGATATTTGTGTATTTGTGCTTGATATATCTTTTGTCTTCTCATGTTTTTATAGCTCTCACGACCGAAAATCTTGGAGTTTATTCCTGGGATATATAAAGAATCTGGAGAAGTATTTCAACGAGAACGACATTAACAGTCTTTATGCCAACATTCACTTAAAGAAAACATTTTTAAGGTCACTATTTGTGGTGCATACATCACTTGATATTTTCCTGAGCTTTCTAGGACCTGCATATATATTAGTAGCATTTTCATCGACAAAAATTTCGCTATATTACAGATTATTATTTTCTATTTTAATTAATAAAGTTGCCGAATTTATGTGGAGAAGATATTTTATACTTGATTTGACACTATTTGCGACTGGCTCAGCCTACAAACCCGAAACTGCCGTAAAAATGATCAGAAATATTTCGGAAATATACCAAATTTTATATAGCTTAATGAAGATCGTTAATATACTGTTTGGATGGCAACTTTTGTTCAACCTACTAAATTCTGTAATAAGAATGATTAGCGGTTTAGTAGTAATCCTTACGAAAGAGAATATATCACGGGATTTTCAGACTTTATATCTTTTCCTATTGGAAGCTGTAAGTAATCTTTATTAATATCGCACATATAAATAAACACACAAACAGATATAACACTAACCGATGATTCTAACATAGACATTAAGACCTTATTTCCTGAGTTTGTAAGAGGATAAAAAGAAGCTTACAATTTTCTGGGACTACATACTAAAAGGTATACCGGTAAAACAAATTAATACATTTTACACTTGAATTTTTTTAATCAGAAAGAAAGCTTTTTGTTTTATCACCATTGACAGTAGTTTCTCGTGTTATCACGTCTGCTTGATGTAAATTTACTTGGAAACCCGACAGAGGTACAAATGAGAGCTGAACTGATACATTCATTTACTTATTTTTGTCGTTCTCGTTAAAAATCCTTTTTGATTTTCGATATCTACAACAGTTTTCAAAATACTCGCGAAAACGACCACCCCCGTTTCTAATATTACTAAATTGTTTATACATGTTATTTTTTTGAGGAATTTAGATTTTCATCAAAAACTTTTCAGATGTATTGCTCACATTTTTCGGTGCATATCATCTGGTCATATGAATCGGAGCTTCCTTGAACCTCTTCCCAAAGTAAAGCCTTAATTTGTGAATGTTGCCAGCCCATTTTCATTTTATTTATTGCACTGTTGCTTTGGCGACGCATTTAATTTTTTAAAGTTTTTATACAGAAATTTGTATACTGTAAACTTTAAGCATTACCACCACCGTTTGGAACTTCCTTGTTCTTTACGTCACTCTTTTTCTCAGAATATGAGCACTGGGAAGATGCATTAACCGAATATTCTAGCTTCCAGCTGCAACTCTATTTTTTTAAGTTTTAATGTTCGCATTAACTTCCCAAAAACTGGTCAGAATATTTACTTCTTTTCCTAGTTTAAACATGTCTTAAATAATCGTACTGTTTACTTCTTCCATTTCTTGGTTCAAGTTTTATTTTCTGTTCTATTGGAATCTGATAAACATAACTTTTATTTTAGTTTCTTTCATTTTCAGCCGATTTCACATATTACTTTGTTCAGTTCTCTTAACACTATCTGCAATTCAATTTAGTCTCTCAAATTCCGAAACTATTAAATTTGATAAAAAACTAACAATTATTGTATTATTATCTATAAACAATAACAACTCGCAGAGGCTCTATTCTCATTATTGTTTTAGGTACTCTCCTTAACAGTAATTTCGTCTTGCGATAAAGTTGAAAATATTGGTAAGAAAATATGTATGACCTGCCACATCCTACAAACAACTACAACAAACAATGCTATCGCAAGCGAGCTAAAATTTCTTGACAAAATGTTGGAAAATTTAGCACCACAGATCAAAGCTGCTGGTTTTATTGTAATCAATCGAAACATCATCTTTGAAATGTCTTCTATAATTACTAGTAATGTTATTGTGGCGTTACAATTTCATTTAAAATACGCTAAACCCTCAAGCAGAGTATAACATTGCAATCGTTTCATTAATGTTAATAAAGTCGGCAAACTGTACCTACTATTATTGAATACTCTTTTAAAGTTATAACAATAAAAAATTCACAATAGTAGTTCTTTTCATTTTACATAATCCCCAGTTCATCGTATTATATCAAGGCATAAATAAAACAAATTAATGATTCTACATTTATTACAAATAATAACTTTTTAACTAAGCCCATGTGTAAATATACAATTTCTCATAGCATCAAAATTTGTAAAATCAACCCAATATTTAATGGCAAATATGAACTCAATAATCCTCCAAGTAACTTTGGGCTGAGTTCTGCAATATTAATTATAATAGTTTTAGGATAGAAAGTACTGAAAAGTAGTTTTCCTGTCATGTATTATTGTACAAATAAATTATAAGGTCAATTTTTTGCAGTGACCGGCAAAAATAATTGACAGACGAAATGTCATTAACGTCCACTTGGTTAACAAAGAATAATATAACTTTCTTAACTTTCTTAGTCATCACTATCAAATTAGCACATATTGTTTTGACATTCATTTTACGCCGCTAAAAATTAAGAAACTTTCTAGAAGTGAATCATTTAAAAAAAAAGATTGCGAATAAGATCATAATAAAACCGGTTGAAATAAAAGAGAGCAACAAATGCGAACCCAAAATTCGATTAACGTACAATGCTGAGTTGAAGTGATTTCGAAATCCGAATACCATATAGACTGGCAGACCAGAGACGACTGGAATAATACTCGAACGAAGGAAAGAAAATATTTTTTTCTGAGTTCTTTAAGAATAACACCAAAGAACTCAGAAAAATTAAAAACCACAGGTGCCACAATTATCATTCAGAAAACAACCAGAAAGAAAATAAGACACGACTGATTTTATGTGTAGCAGTTTGGGTTGGAAGCAGCGTGTAGCACACCAGCTGTTAGTATTAGTCATTGTATTTTGTAAATACCTTTATTTTGCTAAAAATAAAGACGTTTAAAGTGAGTGTGAATATTTGTAAAATTGAATCGGCGGAATCTATTGAAATTTTATATTAAACTAGCCGGTACCCGCGAGTTTCACCCCCGTATGGAATGTACAGTTCTGTGCAAAAAATGAAATAGTTTATGAAACATGGAGTATCCTATATAACAACTTTTTCTAATTTGTCAACCACCCCACGTAACAATAAATTAACCAATCCCGAAATCACCCAAATCTAAATGCTTATGGGCCACCCTGTATAACAGTTATATTCGACATTTTTTTGAATCTCTTTGTATAACTGTAACTCTACTTTACGCTTTAGTGCAACCATTCTGTACATGTTAGTGTTTATTTGTCACCACATGTAACATTTTTTAAACATCCAACTATAACTTTAGTCCACCCTATATATCAGTTATGCAACTGCTTATGGTCTACGCTATAAACAATTTTTGAGCCACCTTGTAATATAAAAATTTTCTCAATTCTATATTTTAACCACCCTTTATATGCAACTTTTTCTCACATTGTATTAAACACGCTGTATAACTATAATTTTGCTTCGTCCCATATTTTAAATATTCCACCCAGTAGGATGCAACTGTTCATGATCCATCCTTTATAAAAAAAAGGTTTAACATTTTTTGATCCACGCTGTAAAACTATAATTCTACCCCGCAGTCGATTTCAAACACCTTGTTTAAACAACTACCCATTATAATATTTTTTTACCACTCCGTATAACTATAAATTCACCAATCCCCAACATAATTCTCCAAAACTGCAACTACTTATTAACCCCCTATATAATATATATATCTTCCAATTAGTCAACCATTATAACTTATTTGTCTATTCGTTTTTTAACCATCCTGTATAACCATAATTTTACTCTACGAAATATCTCAATAACCTTGTATATTCCTTGCTTAGGGACTACCAAATAATGTTTTTAAACACTTCTAAACTATCACTCTGCGCCACTAGCTATTTCGACTATCTTATCCATCCATTTTTCTATATTTTTTGAGCCATCCTGGAAAGTATAATTTGTCTCCACCTTATATTTTAACTCCATCTTATATGCTACATTTTCTAACATTATTTTTATCACACTGTATAACTATAATTTTACTCCTCCCTCTATTTCAACTATTGTATATGCAACTTATAATCGGCCACCCAGTATAAAATTTGTGTACCACCCTGTATAAATATAAATCCACCAATCCCCAAAATATTTCACCCAAACTACAATTCCTTATTGGTCACCCTATATAATTTTTTATTAAACCTCCTTGTATAACTACAACTCTGCTTTCATCTATGTTTAAACAATCCTGTTCATACTGCTACTATTACCATAATTTTACTGTACCTAATATTTCAACCACCCTGTATGTATATGCATCTGCTTAGGGACCACCAAATATAACATTTTTTAAGACATTTAACTATATCCACCATGTTTAAATATAATTCTTTCTACCCTTGGTATTTATGAGCCAAAGATCAACATTTTGTAATCCACCCTGTATAAATATCCACCCGTTTTTCAACTACCTGGTATATGCAATTATTTATGGCCCACTTAGTTCAACTCTTTTCAACTACAACTAATTCCACTCCCCTCCTATTTCAAGCTAGCTGCTTAAGGTCCACATAATATCACTATTTTTAAGATTTTTTAAATCCATGTAATTCTACGCCGCTCTAAGTTTCTTATATATAGAATACCCTGTACAATTTCGCTTTATATATCAGTTTTTTAAATCGAAACATGTTACACTTGCATATTCCGAATTTTGAAAAAAACCTAAGCTGATGCAAGTATCTGGGTGTGCTGGAACCAATAGATTAATTGTGTGTTTTTTCGCTATATCTGCCGTTTCTATCAATGTAGGGAGATAAAATGTATACCAGATTTTAAGTCAAACTATAAGCTTTGCAACAAAAAAGATTCAGCAATATCAGTCCAGTAGTTCTTGCGTGATGAGGTAACAAACAAACAAACAAACAAACAGACAAACATACAATTTTATAATAGTATAGATAGATAACAACGAAACTTGTCTACCAAATCCACACAATAATTATCCATCTCAAACATATATAACTAATCATAATGTTGATTCTGCCTTAAAAATAACAGCCTAAAATCAAAAACAATATACAAAACAGGAACAATATACAAACAACACCAAAAACTATTGAAAACAGAATGCAAGCAGCCACTTTACATGACAAAGAAATAATCCAAGAAGAGAAGAATAATTAAAATATAAAAATATTTATAGAGACTAGCAGGTCACAGAAAATCTCATTAAAGAACAAAAAAAGAAGTCAGAAATATCTAAAGATAGGTTTGAGAAACACAAGACAGAAAACAATTAAAAATCAACGTGAATCAACAAATATTGTATGTAAGATAGAAAGAAACAGCTTAGCTTAAGAATAACTAAATAATCAACTTTTCGAAAGAAAATACAAGAATACTAGGTTTATCTCTGTCGCATACAATCAATACTGATTGTATACCTACTGAGAGCTTTAAAATAATTTTTAGGGAATTTGGTATAACAGTAGTTTGTATTGTATAAGAGCTGATGTTTTCGAGAGAGAATTTTAGGTAAGAATTTCACTGCCGGCTGTCTGGTTTTTTTTGAATTTTTGGTAGCTTCGCAATGTGTTTTTTACATTTGTTTATTTAATTGTATTGAATATACAACTTTTTGATTTTTTCTCTTATGAATTTTAATTGTTCTAAATTTTCATTTTGGAGAATGCACCAGAATATATATAACTTTTGTGAATTATTATAAATATTTATGTAAAACCAAAAATTGTATTTAACATAAATTTTGTAATAATAATTACAAACACAACGTAAAAAAAATTAGTCAAATAGGTACAGACGTTCGTAAGTTATGAATTTACATACATTGTCGGCAATTGCCTTTCCTACTTTTTCGGTGAATTTTCCAAAACTTGCTTTGATTGCTGATAATTACAAGTAAAATAGAAAAACAATTATCATAATAGGTACGGCCATTCTGAAGAGATGCCCTTACATACATTTTCGGGACTTAATTTTTCCGATGGATGAATTTCTCAAAATGTTCATATTGTTATCATAATTACAAACACAAAAAAAAAGAATAATCCAAATTGATACATTTGTTCAGAAGTTGTTTTCTTAATACCGACCCGACAGAACATTCATTTGTTATCAATTTCCTTGATGTGAGTAATCAAAATCTATTATTCATTTGTTGTTTTTGTAACAACTGAAACTGGAAAAACATTCGGTAAGCATTTTCCAATTAAGTAACATCAATTAATTTGACATTTTATTTTCAACTGTTGTTGACATTAAAGAAGTATTAGTCCACAGTATACGAGGTGATGTGATTTTGATGTCATACATTTTATGAATTTAATATATACCATCCTCCATGTACTTCATGACATGTTGGCTTTCTATTATACATCATATTTTGTTTCATTTAATACAGGTCTCCACCGAGATGGTACCTAGGCTAGAAAGCTGGTTACAGACAATGCGGAATTGTCTGGGTGAAGAACTGTTATGTAAAATTTGCCGTACGGACTCTACCGATTCCTACAGTTACAGCAATTGCATGAACCAGAATACCAATTTATTAGATATTGTCATGTGTTTTTTGATCTGGAAGGGTGACCTGGTAGTAACTCATATTCAATGCTTTCACGGTCATCTTGAGAACGCTGCAACCACTAAAAAACAGATGGACGTAATAAACAATAAACATTCATAGTATCAGTAGCAAATTTAGGTGCTTACAAATGTTATACTCAATATATTTTAATAAGAATGAAGTATATGGCTATACGGATTTCTTGACAAAAACGAAAGGCACTGGATTCGAAGGCTTTACGATAAACAGCTGTCGATCGTCGGCCTTTGTCTTCTGTAACAGTGTTGTTATTTAATAATTAATAGGCACACTTCGCATTCATTACAAGAACTAACAGGCTGAATCTTAATTTCTTTCGACTTTTTTGAGAGATGATCATGACTCATCCTTTGTTCTCAGATAATAACAGCAAATATTAGGTTGCTAGTACCTAAGAAGAAAAGCGTTTCTGTGAAATGCAAAATTTTCCAAGGTAGGAGTGGAAACGCACATCATCTAATTTAGAACAAGGGGAGGATTTAGGTACTGCAACAATTGAATGCTTTGTTGAGACAAGGTTTTAAGCGCCAAAAACCATTTTTGTAGGAAATAAAAAAACGTTTTATTGTTGATGGCTTTGATAGAGTGATTATAAACCTCGTTTGATTGATTTTATATCGCGTAATATTATTTTGGTTAATACTGCTTTAGATGGTATAAATATAAAGGTTAAGGCGGTTTCAACGTTGTTTTATGATTAATCATAAAAGACACTTGACAAGAAAACTTGTTTATGTTCTAATACTTGGTTGGTTGGTACAAATTGTATTTTCATTCATTTTCATAAAACCTTATATTATAATAGAATATATTCACACATATCCAATAGGTATGCAAGTTTGTCCTTTGTAATTGGTAGTGCCCCATCATACACTTCTGAAAGATATTCAAAAGATACTTCAGTGGTGATTTCAACGAATAAGATTTCAACGAATAAGAAGCCCATGGTTGGGGGGTGTTCTCAGATTGTTATATACAACGTTGTTCCACAGGTGAATGGAACTCAACTATTTGTTTGACTACTTTTAATTCGTCAGTTGATTATTACGATCACATTACAACGTTGTTCCGTGGAAAACTCTAATTTGCTCATATTGGCGGTTACAACATTCTTTCAGAATAGCATTCAATTACTAACCAACAAAAACATTAGCTAGTTAGTAATAAACTTTTACGATATCGTAATATTTGGTAATTTGTTGGTTTGGTCAAACCACTAATTTTATAGAACAAACCTCTCTCTCTATACACCAGTCAATAGACATTTAAATAACTTTATTAATTTAATAGCAAATCTCTTATGCCATCACTTAACAAATAGTTTATAAGCCATTACTGACATTTTAGCAGCAAAGTATAGATGTAAGTTTCTGAACATTAAAAATCCCAACAAATATGAATTTTCGGTTTATACTGACAATTGAAAGTTATATGTTTATACATTTTAGTTGGAGCATTTTTCACAGAAAAACAAAAAGCTGGTAAAGTGACATTTGACAATGTGTAAAGGAATGTACTCCGGTACAGAATCTCCCATACATTTTTTTTCTCACATTACTAATAATAAAATTTCTGTAAGTGTGTTCCTTTATTTCTAAGACTATCATTCCAGAAAATCAAGTAAATTTCGAAAAACTAGTGATAATTTATATGCACTACCCAACAACATTATTGACAAAACTATATGTTGTTAAAAACTTGTCTAATACTTCCATACACATTATAAGTAATCTTAATTGTTTCAGCTCTGTGCGACTAATAGTTCTCATATAATAAACTCGACCTATCGATTTTAGATGTTAGTTGAAGGTAAAACTTTGTCATGGCAAGTTTGAAATTATTTAACACTCTATATTGCCTGTATAATTTTATTGGGGTTACACCAGTTTTATCTGAGGCCTCTCAACGAAGACAAATAGCAATGCAATGCCTTGTTCTCACTGAACTTATTATGTATATATTTGGAGTAATTCAATTTGCATTGGATAAAAGCAGACTTTTTTCGAATAACTATCATCTGATTATAAGTTTAATAAAGACAATGCTCACTGTTCTTGTCGGGTGTGCTCCCATAATAACATCTTGGAAAATGAGAAAACACTGGATTTTATTTATTAATACACTAAAAAAATGTGAAGACAATTTGATCAAATATCAGTCTCAGAAATCATTAGTTGTGAAACTGTTGAAGATATCTATAATTTACTTTGCATGTTTTTCACCTCCTGCCTTAAATATATTTCATGATTATAATGAAACATACAAACTTTCCAATTACGTCTCGTTTTTGATTTTGGCTGATTTATATCAGGCTTCAATAGTATGCATAGTTTATCTTATTGCTGACATATTTAAAGAATTGTATGAGAATTTAGCCAGTTCATTAATTGACGACGTAAAAACTGGAAAAGATCACGCTGTTAAGAAATATTCAGAGAGATATTGGATTTTGAATGATTTGGTAAATCAGTTCAACAGTATATTTGGTTGGCAAATAGTGTTCATACATGCTAATGCTGTTTTAGCAATTCTTTATTCGCTCAACGATATTATTATGATTAAAAAAAATAATTCCGAAACTGTGTTTTTCTTGGTGGTTTCTTTCTTCATAACTGTTGCAGTACACGGAGTAAGTATTGATATATACCTAATTAGCAAATTTGTATTTCATTCTTGTAACTTAGTAGAGTGTTGAGCGAAGCAAGACCAAGACCTTGCCCGGGGTGATATCCATCTTGGTGTTGCTTGTCAAGTCTTGCAAATGATCTTGCAAAATTCTTAGGGTCTTGTTCTTAATCTTGCATACTTAGTCTCGGTCTTGGTTTACCTCATTTATAGTTTAATACTTACTCACTCTTTCAGTTGAGCCACAAAACTGAAAGAGTTAAAACGAAAACTTCTTAATAAAAACAAATTCAGCTAAAGCTGCTTTTGAATTTAAAAAAATACGTTTACCAGTGAGAGTATTTTACAAAACCTTTTAAGTATTTTCTTGTAGCTTTGACTTTAAAAAAAGTTTTTCACAAGACAAACAATTTTTAAAATTTATATAAAAAAAAGAAAT
Source organism: Octodonta nipae (assembly GCA_034190945.1). NCBI lineage: Eukaryota > Metazoa > Arthropoda > Insecta > Coleoptera > Chrysomelidae > Octodonta > Octodonta nipae. The sequence continues at coordinate 46,483,027 of CM067218.1, read as the reverse complement.
AAATGAAATATTAGATCAAATACTGTATTCGAGTAACTAGAAGCGTAAGCAGAAGGCTACGAGAATTATGTGAACCGACCTGAAGAGGGCAGATGTGATTCTGCTTCTATTCATTTTACCATCGATCCCGGAAGGGATCAGTTATCAACTAAGAGGATAAATTCCCGGAATCCACCTAACACATTATTATTATTATTGCCCGCGAAAACTAAAAAACAAATATATATATATATATATATATATATATATATATATATATATATAAATATATAAACACGGTTATTTATATTTACGGGGGGACATATTTTACACGTATCGGTCACCCTGAAGTTTCAACCCCTAAGCGGGAGTGAATATCCCTTCTAAGAGTCTAAATAGAAAGGAGTATCATGTGATACCTCTTTTTAAAGGTCTCTTTTGTGCCAATCTTTTGACATATCCATTTTTAAAATCAGATTATTTTTTTCCTAGAAACCGTAATAAATTAAATTTTTGAAAATAATTGCCAATTACACCAAAATTGGTTTAGGGTGATATTTAGGGTCTCTAATCGCGAATCCGAGGTCACAATTGCAAAATTCATAAAAAAATTGATCTGTGATTATGAGTCCGGAATTTACAAATTTCAAGATGACGAAAAAAATTTCGTCTCGTAGGTTATTATTATCGTCTATCAGATTCGTAATCCGCAAACCCAAAAACCCCTTATAAGAAGTTTGATGCAAAAAGGCTGTTTTTTTAAATTTATTCGCCATCTTAGATCCGCCATTTTGAATTTTGCAAATCTGACCTCGGATTCGTGATCAGAGACCCTAAAAACCACCCTAAACCAATTTTGGTGTAACTGGCAATTATTTTTAAACAATTAATTTTTTACGGTTTCTAGGTCACTCTGTAAACAAAATCTTATTTAAAAAGTGATGTGTCAAAAGACCTTTAAAGAGGTATCACATGATACCCCTTTGTATTTAAACTTGTAGAAGTGATATTCACCTCCGCTTAGGGGTTGAAAATCAGGGTGACCGACACGTGTAAAATGTGTCCACCTGTAAATATAAATTAACGTGTTTTTTTTGTCTTTTTCTTTTAAAGATTTTTTAAAAGTTATGTTGGGTGGCTAGTTTTGAAATGAATGTCCCTTCTGTATATATATATAAAATCTTCTTGGTTTTTGGTCCAAGAAAAAACAAGAAAATTTATATATACGACATATGGTCAAAGAAACTCTTAAGTAATAAATAAACATATATATATATATATATATATATATATATATATATTTGTTTTTAAGTTTTCACGGGCACTAAATGTGTAAGGTGGTTTCCGGGAATTCATCCGCGTAGTTGATAACTGATCCCTGCCGGGATCGGTGGTAAAAAGACGACGTTTCGGCAGAGTCACATCTGCCCTCTTCAGGTCGGTTCGCATAATTCTCGTAGCCTTCTGCTTTCGCTTCTAGTAACTCGAATACTAAGATTATCAGCAACGCGCGCTGTTATATAGTCGCGGCTCGGGTCCAATAGGATCACCACTCTCACCAGTAATAGCGAACCTTTTAATGGAGAAGTTTGAGGAGTTGGCACTAAGAACAGCATCTCTAAAACCCAGTTTATGGTTGCGATATGTGGATGATACATTTGTGATTTGGCCTCTCAACGCATTCTAGACCACCTTAATGGCATCCATCACAAAATAAAATGTACCATGGAGGTTGAAGCCAACAATCAACTGCCACACCTTGATGTTCTGATAAATAGGAAGGAAGATGGAACCCTTGGACATACAGTATATAGGAAAGCAACTCACACCAACAGATATCTTGATGCTAATTCTCATCACCACCCAGCCCAACTACAAGCCGTCGTCGAGACTTTAGTAACCAGATCACAAAGACTAGCTGAACAGGATAACATCAAACAGGAAATGGACAGTTTAAAAACAGCTCTGAGACAAAACGGATTTACAGACCGAAATATACAAAGAGCCCTAAATTCAAAACCGAGACAAACAGACGAGGAGCATGAGACGCCAATAACCAAAGCTTATTTACCGTATGTCAAGGGTACCACGGACAGTATTGCAAGAATTCTGCGGAGACAAAATATCGATACCATTTTCAATACAGACAGAAAAATAAGCACGGTGTTGAAGACTCCGAAGACGAGGATCCCTTTAGAACGACAGGAAGTTTACGAGATTCCATGTGCAGACTGTCATTAAACCTATGTGGGGCAAACTAACAGAAGAATTCAAGTTAGACGGGATGGACACCAGAACGCCATAAGAAAGCGGGAAAAAAACAACATCCATTGCGGGAGAGGTCCCCACCACGACGTCACACCGACTTTGAGAAAACCAGAGTACTGGCAAATATAGAACACCCTAAATCAAGACTCGTAAGAGAGGCAATTGAAATAGCGAAGAGGCCTCACAGTCTAAACGCACACAATGAAATCCAGAACTTATCGAATTGTTGGAAAATTCTATTAAACACCGTACCGACCTGGACCCGTCCTATAACAACTCTACCGGAAATAACCAACCAGCAAGCGGGAGGCGTGGCCACTGAGCGCCAAGGGCCAATCTAACGCAGCCGTTCACGGTGCCAACCGATACGCGCCGGGCCGCGACTATATAACAGTGCGCGCGCTCCTGATGTGCGACTTCCCAAAGCCTTTGGCTGCGAGCGCTCCTGGCTTTCTCTTTAGATTCAGTACACTTTTTTTTATTGGTTAATAAACATTTCTTTTAATTTGTCAAATTTCCATTACAGATGTTCACCACTGTTATAGTGACAGCGTGTGATGCTGTACAAGCACGGGCGGCAAAATTCGTTACAGTTTGTTACATTCTTCAAGCTGGTCTCGGAAGATCGTCATTACGAACCGAACTACAAACTTTGGCCCAATATTCAGCAAAACTGAAGCAAGTTATTTCAGCAGCTGGTTTCTATCAAGTTAATCAACAGCTATTAGCTGGTATATTTTCCGTTATAGCAACTTATTCTATAATCTTTTTTCAATTTTACACCACGTAACGTTATATAAAATTTAAATAAAAACATAGTAGTGACAAAGATAAAGCAACGATTTTATGATATTTAAACAATTAGTAATAATTTAAGTGATATTGGTGAACAATTGCAAATGATATTTGTGACTAATTACAATAAATTAAAAAATATCATAGAGGTTTTTTTGTGGAATTTAATAAAGTAAAATCCGTAAATACGTTATTTCATTAAAATTAAATCTTCAGTTACTTTCCAAATTGTATAATGACCAATTTAAGCTTACAAACAGTCAATACTACAATTGAGCAACCAGCATGTAGTGTGGCATTAGCGGTTATTTAATCTTTGAATAGTCTTATTGGTACCCTTATATTATAGAGTTTAGTACATGTTTCTATGGGGTGGTGTTCTTCATTTTGTAAACTCCTAAAGGTTTTAAATAGTTAATAAAAAATCACTGTTCAGCGATTAGATAATGAGGGATTTTTGATACCTAGTGCCTTATTTCCCTTACTTTATATATTTACATACGCTCGAAATACGACATTCGTCGGCGTTGGATCGAGCTCAATTTTCATAAATGGTCGCGATTTTTTGCTTATTTTTAGCGAGGCCTTGTCAAGAAGACCCTTTAGAGCAGAATGCGGACATTGTCTGAGGACTGAACAGCGAGAGGGTATCTCCATAAGACAGATCCACGTAAAGACCAATGAAGACTGGACAACGGAACAATGCATCCAGGACCAAATGGCTGACCGACATTGAACCAATTCTGTCACTCAAAAAGAGATGAGCACGCAGGCCACGATGAGACGAGGTAGCTATAGATACTCGGGTGTCCTGAAATCCCAATGGGACTCTCTAAGGGTAGAGAATGGAATGTTAAAGAGAATATGTGAAAGCAATGACGACCGAAAAACCCAACTGGTAGTCCCAAACAAAAAGGTATACCCATCCTGACAGAAGTGCATAATGGGATTACCGGAGGTCATCTGGGCATGAATAAAACATTGGATAAAATTCGCCAACGATTCTACTGGGGAAATTACTTCTAAATTAATCGTTTCGTAAAAAAATAACGTAAACATCAAGCCGACTGAAATTATAAAAAACACAAGTTCGACTAGAAATTTCGACAAGGTTCGTGAAGAACGCTCCTACAACAAAGAAATAACCATTAAAATTTTGGTATATTCCACGCTAATTATAAAAGTTGAGCAGTTAGTTGGTTGAGTTTATATTCATGTGAGTGAACCGAGAATTGTCGTATTAGTCATTATTTGTAAATAGTGAATTATTTATTTTAGTTTGGACATAACCAGGCAAGCAGATTCAAGAATTAGGGCCCTGAAGTGGCTGATGAGTTTACGGGTTAAAATATTTTTCAATGACTAACTTGAACTGCGATTTGTTGAAAAATTATGGAAAATCTTTTGTTGATATAGCATGGTAATAGTTTAATCTATAACTTGCTGACATTTGCAGCGATGTTTTAATGAACCCATCATATTTTTGGCAATTTATAAAAGTAGTGGTTAAAAAATTAAACAACCGTGACTTTAACTGAAATTTTAACTTTATTTATAAAATTATACAATTAAACACTTTAATATGGCAATTTTAAACTACAGTACTACTGTTAATCTTAAATAAAATTAAATGAGAAACATAATCCATTCAATGAAATAATTTTTATAGTTCGAATAACTACGTTTCCAAAGTCAAACTAAAAAAAACTACTAAAATAATGACAAAAAAAAAGTTAATTCTAATCTAAAACATGAAAACCGTCTGATATTTTCCTTTGGAATCAATTGTTTTTTTTTACCTTAGAAACTGTTTAGGTACTCGTCGTCGGAGCTGGCAGATGAAGAATAAACCTTATTGTAGTAAGTTATTCTTTATTTGGCTAGGAGCGGTCCCGGTCAAACATTTTGGGGGAGTTTTCCCCCACATTTCTCAAAATTATTTTGAATACCCCTTTATAAATTAATTTTTGTAATTCTCTCAAGAGCTTTATCAAATTGTGTTGTACGATTTCGGCAGGGGTAAGAAAGGGTCATGACCTCTTTGAGCCCTCTCGGACCGCCTCTGTATAAGGGCACTTGCTTCCGCGACTCTCCAAACTGATGAGACTACTTTGTTTAAATATTTAATTTTTTGGTATTTCTTTTTGTAATCATTCATTTCTTTTTCGGTTTCTAAACATAGGATGAGAACATAGTTGAGGTTCTGAATGTGGTGTGGAAGCTGGTATGATCACCATAATTTGTTGTGCAGCTTATTTTTTACCGGGTCCAGCTTTAATTTAAGCCGATAACGACGCTGCTGTTCCACGGGTGTCAAAGCCATTTATTGTAGAAGCTTCTTTCTACAAAACACGAAGTAATTTAACCGTAGTACATTACATTTAATAATTTTAAAATATATCTAAAGTTACCAATACAGTTGTGTTACTTTTTGTAGTAACGCAGGGGTAAATATTTTATTTTGTAAATGTGCACTGAAAGGGAAAACAAAAAAGAAATATTGTCACTCTCCAAATCTATGCCTAAACATCTGTATGAGAATAGTAACAAAGCAAATAATTGTATTACTTACTGTTCGACAGCGATAACTCTGTGGTCACGCAATAAACACTTATGTCCCGAGATGACTGTGAACTGTGAAGCGACTGATTCGGCTAGCTTATTTTTCCTCCGTAAAGGGTCTTGTTCCTTTTAATAGTTACTACTGGTCGAATGAAATGAGGTGCACCAATGTCTAATACTCATATTTTAAGGATTTTTTCGGATAGTAACGCAGGGTAGTAAAGAGTTTATTCTTTGTTGAGGACACAATATAAAATAGTATTTATTTTATTAAACACCTTAGATAAAAAGTATCAATTAGAATCCTAATAAAGATCCTAACGTATATCTTTGACAACGATATTCAAGTACAGCGCCATCGATGAAAAAGTATAAGAGATTAATTACCCTTTATAACATAAGACTCATGCTCCGGGACAGCAATATTTTGTATGCAAAACAACTGCGTTACTAAAAAAATGTTAACTCAATTTGCTTAAAAATAATACACAATTTTGATTATATTTTATGGTTTTGTATAGTAAAATAGTGTCAAGTTTATATGTTATTTTTTTTTTAATTTGTACTGTTTTCGCATGAAAAGTGTAATTTACCAAAAGGCATTCAAAAAGATGTTAGCCCATACTCGAATGCTAATATAGAATGACTGGTATCACACTTTGCTTCAATAAGATTCCAATGTCTGAATTAACTATATAAGGACTATTTTCGATTGTGGCACTAGTATTCTTTGCGAGAACGTGAATGACCATTTAGAAAGTGAAGTGCTGGAAAGATAGTACATATCATATAGTCTTTCTGAAGAAATGAACGACTGCAGAGGATCTTGAAGAGCTGAAGAACATAAGGTCTTGAGAAGAACGGAGGAACAAAATTAAGCTCTTAGAGAATAACTGAAGGATTGTATTGAAATAAACTGAAAATCTAGGGAATGCTTGGTTGAAGAAATCAAATAAAGAACTGTCTGACATAAATATCCAAGAGGGTCGAAATTTAACGTATATATAAAAACCTCTACCTACTGGTAAAAAAATGTTGATCCAACAATAAATATAAATAAAACCTCAGTTGCCATACTCTTGCATAATAATGTAAAATACCATACTGCAGTCCTAACCCAAAAATTGGCTGAAATACATTGGACTACCTTGACCACCCTCTCTATAGCCCTGATTTTTTAACATGGAAGTTTCACGTTTTGGCATTTCAAGGAAGCACTCGCAGGAACGTTTTGCGAACGATCAACAGAATAACTGCGCAGTTGTGTAGAAAAATAATAATGTAAAATATTTTTTGCACAAAGCTATCTATGTACCGTGTATACACACTCACTGCATGTAGGTGTATACTGGTAAATTCCTTCAAATTAATGAAGATTTACACAAATACACACAGATCTCGTCAAAATATTACCGAAAGAATTTCTTAACAGAAAAAACGTTAACGACAAAATCTTATTTAAAATTAGAACTGCAAACAGTGCGAATGTTTTGAAATGGGAAGTTAATATTTAGAGTATTTTGACAATCATGAAAAAATGTGCAGATTCCAATAAAAAAAACTTGTATGGGAACTTAATGTGTTTTTGTCCACATACTCACACAAGTTTCCAAGAGATGGATTTCTATATTTTTATCAGGTTTGATATAAACTGCACTTACTCATAGCGCAAGAACCATTAATTTCATGTTTATTCTGTATTAGAAAATATGAGTAAGCACCTTATTTCTAAATGGACAATGGAAATATACATTCCCACACAAGTCACGTCGATATAGAAGTCCTTACGAAAACGAAATCGAAAACGCTATATTGGACGCAGTTAGATTCGATATTTTAAAAAAATTTCTTCTTGCACATTTTCTTTACAGACATATGCTTACTAATATAAAGTTTCTGTAGTTATGGAACTTTACTGGCTGTTTTCAATTGGCAAAATAGCGAAATTGAGCATGTTTTTGATTTAATTTAAATCTAATATTTAAAATAATTAATTTTTATAAATCTACATATTTGCAGATTGACTATATCTAACATTAGTAACCGACTTTCATATCACTGACACATGAATGAAATATCAAGCAAAATCATGCCACAAATTTAAAAAAGATGTTGTTCTTATATGTACAATGTGAATTCGGAGTTATGCACTACATGAAAAAATACGCTGGAAAACCTGCCATCCTGCCTTTATTTACATACTTATTGTTTACTTAACGCAGATAAGCGTATTCGTAAAATAAAAATATTTATCACAAAATAGCACTCAACATGTATTAAAATCATGTTCATTTTATGAAAAATACAATTGTCGACTGAAAGAATGCTGACGTATATCACAAACAAAGGAGAAAATGATTTCAAGCTTCTTCATTGGAAGATAAACAGGTAAAAAACATTGTAAACGACAGTTAAAAATACGTTTTAATTATTGTTGAAATTGTCATATTACTTCGTCTATCAATATAATAAAAATCAAAATTTTTCGTAATAATAAACACGATTACACTAGAAGTAAATAAAGAAAAACGAAATACACTAATAGCATATACTTAATGTGAAAAAAAAAGTTTAAAAAATCTCATTCTTGAAATTCATATTAACGTCTGTCTCTGGAATCTGATCTTCCACGTGAATCACGGTCTCTGTCTCGGCTCCTGGATCTTGACCTTGGTGAGCGTGAGCGTCTGGGAGATCTTGACCTTCTAAAATTGGAAATTTTAAGGTAATTTTACGCTTTTGCAATGCCTAAGAGCTAATTACCGCAACAAAACTTCATTCAAATTTGCCGTACGTGTTAAAAATCATGTTGAAGCAATTTGCATGTTTTTTAGAACCACTTCTATATAGTGTATTGAGTTAAGGTAATTACATAAAACTGTTGCATATTCGTATTTCATTTTGCTGACATAAAATATTTAAATTACACATATTAAAACTATTTCATCAACATGAAATTAGCAATATGCAAAAAATGCTCTATATTAAGTTCTAAATAATATAAAACATTGTTAGAATATGCAAGAGATAACGAGTTTATGTTATAGGAATAACTGATTTAACTAGAGCCACAAAATACTTTATAAAATTGCCCATCACTTACTACATAACAATATTTGCTTTATAAATTTTTTGATGTACATAAATGACTGAGGGGTGTTTGAAATTAGCGCTCCATCGATTTAGTAATTATCGCCTTCTAAAGTTGGTCTAGGTGTCAGGAATGGTGAATTTTTGTCACTTATTGTCAGTAGCGTTTATATGTTGTGTTGCTTATAATTATTCTTTCATATTACATTGGTAAATTACGTTAATTATACGTATGTTTTAATTTAACGAATGTTAATATTAATATAATAAATAAAAGTAATATAAATGTTGAGGCCGTATATATTACATTGTTGTAATATTAATAAATGAATACATATGTCGGCCATAGTAAGACATCATTGCGTTTAGTATTAGTACCAACTTTTATTATAAATAATGTAAGAAGCGGGAAATTCAAACGCCCTTCAACCATTTACGTACGCACTATACAATGCCCATTACATGAGAACGACAATTAAATGTAACTTACTTTTACAAAGTTTTCGCAACTATTTATGAAAGGCATTCAAATTGAAAAACTAAGCAACTGAACCATTTTAAACTTTGTTCAATTGATACCTTTAGTTAGTTAAGTTTTTATTGATATCTATGAGAGATTTGGACGTTTCTGAAATTAGTAAATGGTTATAAACTTTACCCAACATTTTCTACAAGAATTTAATTGAAAGTGAAAACTGTTCAAAACATTATTTGATAAATGAGATAAATTATTGATAAACTATATGTTGGTTCCAACCCAATAAGTAATCATTTGACAATCTGTGAATAATAATAATAAATTAAATCATGCAGTTCAATAATGGGTAGTTTTAACATGTGACATGGCGGCAATATTCATTATCAGTAATCTGATATTAGTCAAAGCAGTCTGATCACTATTTCCTGATTTAATGTCAATTTAAACGCAAAATATATTACTACACACGACAAATAATGAGGCAGACCAAAATTTTACAAATAATATCCTGATACACATCATGTGTTTGGTTATTTTAAGACAAAATTAGAAAAATATTTAGGAAGAATGAATAGATTAATGTAATTTTCCCATTTACACACTGTAATTTCATTATCTTCTGTTCTTATTTAGTATTCTGAATATATTTTTTGCATGAATACGTCTCTGTATCAAACTTCATTTTAAAAAATTTCAGTGTACCTTTCCAACCCATAATTTCAAGAATCGTGTTGGTGAGTCCTTACCTTTATTATTTGGCTTGTTTGAAATAAATCTGCATAATAATTTATGTTTCATGAATTAATTATAAATATGTGAAAAAAATATTAATCAAACTACTTGGAGTTGATACTTTCAAAGGCATGGTTAGCAGTTTCAGAGGTTAAAATGTTTCCAAATTTAGACCCGACTTTTTTAACTATTAATTACTAGTCGTAGCTTACGACAACTTGTGAATACCAAGGACTAATTTTTAAATTACAATCAAACAATTCCACAAAGAAAAATTTAAAATAAACTTCAATACAAAAACAATAATTAAACAGCAGGGCATTTTATAGTTTAGTTAGCTTGACAGTAACTTTCCAGACAAATTACTTCAACATCCCCATTTATGTAAAAATACCAAAAACATTAAAAAATGTTTAAAATGCATTTTTTGATTTAAAAAATTATTAAGATATCAAACTGTTAAGTAATAATATCCCACCAGTCTCATTTTGGTGTAGTAGAAATTATAGTTGGCACTTTATAGATGCTTGTCGGGCCAGCAGACAGGCAAACCGCTGGGGGTTGATTTAGGCGAAAGTTGGTTGTAATAGACCCCATATTTATTTTGCCGTTGTAGATAGGTTGGTAAGTTGATAAGCCCCCCACGAAGTTGCTAGTAAATTGTCGAGTTCGAAGAGGTTGTTGACTGTGACACACACACACTAGTCGACCATACTTTGTGCTGATTGCAATGTTTAATAGCTTTTTTTGAAAAATATTGTCGAGAAGTGCTGGGAGACAGTTGATTCGGAGCGCGAACTGATGATAGTAGGTTGGCTGTTGTTGGGTGTAATTTTTCGATGTTTAATGATGAGATGTGTAGGCCAGGGAGGAAAGTGTGGGTCTCTGTCTCAAGGGGGAGAGTAGTACAACAGAAGTGGCACTGATGGCCTGCAATTTGAGCGCCAAACAACGTTATACTACCATGTCAATGCTTTTAGGTACACATTGATTTTAAATGTTTCAACTCAAAATTAAAATAAAATGTTAGAATGAAATTGACATATTTAGTGGCTTCAAATAGTATACATACACTTTAAAAACTAACTAAATATATCAATTTAAGAACACAGTAATTAGAAAGTAATCTAAATAATTATTCAACATATATATTATTTTAAAAATATAATAAACAGTTGACAAATTGTTAACCATACTGTTGTTAACCATACTGTGGTTTCAAAGGTTTAAGTGATTTTACTTGTTCACTGGTGGTATGTAAAAGAGACTTAAAATCCAAACAAAAATCCAAATAAAAATGACAATAATAAGAAAAAATTCTACAAATCTACATAGTTAAGGATGGTAAGAATTTGGTTTCAATTCAACTTTGCTAAATCCTCATTATTGTGGCAAAAACGTCTTTTTTAAGTTTTGATAATTAATAAAAATGTATTATACTAGAAAACTTGTACAGTTAAATATTAAATAGGCATATGAAACACATTTTAAGAAGAATCCACAAGTTTACTGATTATCTGTTTTATAAAAAATAAATCAAGTTTTTGGGACCATTTACCCTTATAATCCAAAGCTACATCTCAAAAATTAATACATGCTAATTAATTTGATTGTTATATTCTTAAAAATCAGACATTTCAATAATAAATAAATAAAATCACCAAATTCTTCACATTTATTAGATGAAAGATGTAGCCTGAAATTTTGAATAGGAACCACATACAATTGAGTTGAAAGCATTTAAAACTTCGAATTAATAATAATAATATCAGTCATTATATTTACCTGGAATAACGAGGCGGTCCTCTTCGGCCTCCTCCCCTTCTAGATCTGCCACTTGACATTTCTACTCTCACTCTGGTGCCACAACACCTCCTACAAATAATAAAATGTATCTGCTTAGTTTGATGACTTACTTAGTGGTAATTGTTTTCTTCATTATCTAGTACTTACTCTGTACAGCTTGATATATACTAGTGAAAAGTCAATTTCAATGCAACCACATATTACAGTGTTCTTTAAAAGAATTAATTCTGGAGAGGCTTTGAGATCCACAAAAATGTATTCCTTTATGAGATAATTTGCAATGTATAACAAGACCAATAGATCAGAAAGTGTCTTTTAATTTTTATTTGTATTCTTCCAATTATATATCAATAGTGAGATAATTTTGTATTTAAATATGGGATATACCCTTAAACTGTCTGTCAATGTCAAAACATGCTATATTATGCTACAGTTAACGAATGAGCAAAGTTTGGGAATTAATAAAAATTACTACTAAACAGCTGAGGCAGTATTCACAAATTAAAGTGTGTGTAGGCAAATTTTTAGTCATAACAGGTTCCCCAGATAGACTGAGCATATTATAGTGAATAAATTTAAATCTACCTACTCAAAATTTAATTTTCCAATACCAATAAAATAATGCACCAGTTAAGTACCCAAAATATCTCAACCATAAAAACTTCAGTTCAAAATGAGTGAAATCAGTGGATTATATGCTGTCAACAGTATCTGAATAGACATTTACCTACACTCTTTCAAGATCAAATGAACTCAAGAACTTTCAGTGATGAAACTATTTGTTTCCTTAATGACTGTCAAAAAAGAAGATATTCATTACTGGACATTACAACATATACACACTTCCAAAAACTCCAATTGCATCCACAAAGTGACCATGTGATGTGGATCTAATCGTGGAGGTATGATTGAACCAATTTTTTTGTGGATGAATTACGCTTGTGTAACTCCGGACACATATATATCATTGGATATAAATCCTCAGCCGGATATATATCGCTCCTTCACATCTGTCAATTTTAATATATGCGAGTGGAGTCGGAGGCAGTCGAAGGCAAATTCATTCCGTTTTACACAAAACCGGAGAGGTAACGATTTCGCTCTTATAGCAGGCTAAACGAACAGAGAGTGGAAGGGTCGGAGTGAATCTCTACTTTGTGGCGGGTTATGTTATGTACTTATGTACAGATTTCATCAAAAATTCTTAATGTTTTTTAATAAACAATTGTTTTTTCAGCAATAATTGCTTTCATATTAAACTCTACATCACTTCTAAATTTCAAATTATGGGTATTATTCCTAGTTGTGGGATAATATTTATCTGAAATTTATCAACAATTACCTATCGACAATCCGTGATTTAGAAATCTAATTTCATAAAATAAAAAATTATTTTATTGAAATTACAAGTGAAAACACTTCTTCAGTTTTTTTTTCTTTATGACACCTATTAATTACAAGCGGAATCCCTCGACCCCAATCAGCTTTATCTTCAATCCGGGTATAATTGGGTTTTTAGAATATTTATAATATAAGTATTCTCGGGCAGGTACGAACAATTGGGCACAGATGTTATACAAGAGACCCTTATAACCCAAATTTTATTGTAATTGTTAATTTTTATTACTTTTCACCGTTCGAAATTCAAGATATTGATAGTGGTATGTGTTACATTTTAGTCCTTGTCAAGTTATACTTGCTTTTTTGTGAAATTAAAAATTAAGCACAAGACTAGGATGAATATGTTTGTCATGTTACAGTCAATGGAGTAAACCATCAACCACATTACACTATTTTAACCTCTGGTTAAACAATGGTATTATGGGAGCGAAAATTTGGTAATTTTGAAAAATGGTCTTGTTGAATTGCCTTTTTTATTGGGTCATGATGGCATGGGTTATGCCAATAAGTTAGAGAAACTCAAGAAACAATATCAAACATGAAATTGCAATTCAACAGGTGAATAATATGTGTGAATGACACCAAAAAATCGATCGCTTTCATCGTGCTCGCGTTGGCCATATGAACAAGATCAAATTCCATACCAACATGTAACATGTGTCCTACACCTAGAATAAATTTCAGCCAAATATCTCAATTATTCTCCTTTATATAAATACAAAATTGTTATGCCCTTATTGAAAACCCCATTACCTAGATATTAAGTCTCGACAGTTTTACCTGGATATTTTAATATATTTTAAAAATGTAAAGATATAAACAAAATGCAAAAACTACAGTTAATTTTAATTATATAAAACCCCCAAGACAGTGTACTGTCATAGAAATCTACACTACTCTTATATGATATGAAGATATTGGCTGTTGCCACCAAAAGTCCAGAAAAAAAAAACACCTGACTAATGAAAATAAGTGTGCAACAAAGTCACTACAATTTGAATGGAAATATGTACATGCCATTAGGAATTTTGAAACCATTCAAAAAATCTTTTGATCTACATAGTCAAAATTCTAGACATAGTTAGGCTTGAGTTCAATAACTGACTATTTTGAGTTTTATCTTATAGGTTATAATTAAAGGTAAATAAACTCAAGTTGATCACTTAAAAGCACATTTTTGAAGACACAATTTGAGATGTGACTGAAGGCGGATTTATATTTGTCTGACGTGTCGTAACGTGACGCGTCAGAACGGTATCGGTTTTATGTATTTTGTATTATCCTGTTTATATTAGTAATATTCGATGTGTCGTGATGGCTTAAGTCTTGCCGCATCAGATGCGATCTCGATCTCCATCAGAGCGCTTGGATCTTAGAACATAAAATATTCAATGTTTTGTGCATAGAAATAATACCTAAAGATAGAGTGCTTGAGGTGTGGGTGCCTGTACAAGTGGAATCCTAATACTCTAAGAGCAGCAAGCATAGCTAGACTTCACCTGACTGACATAAATAAGAACATAATTTTGAGTTTCTCTCACGTGCGTTTCGTTCTTCTCGGGAACTAACGTACATTTAAATATTATGTGGTTGTGAGGTTTTGTCAGAGGGCGTCAGAAAACGACTTATAAATGTGAACACTAACCATGAAGTCAGAGAGTAATAGGCTACAAATTAAATTATTCAAATTCATTGAGTTATTTCACTGAAATTAATGGAGATTCATTGAACTTCAATTTCAATAAACTATTTCTTCTAAATATCTGTAAAACTTTAAATCACATATTATATTTAATTCATCAAAATTGATTAAGTCCTTTTAGAGTAATTGATCAGCATACAGAAAAAAATATTGTAAGAAATTGATAACCTCTTCCTTTTTGGAAGTCGGAGATAACACAATTCTAATGACAACCAGTAGGTTGGATATTGTGTCACGGTCACTGGTTTCTGTCTCCCACTTCAAATGTTTATATAATTACACAAAATGAATTGAGATTATATGAACGACCACTTTTATACCCAAAAAATTCTGAAAAAGTTCCTAATCAAGTCAAATAACTTCTTGCCCTCACTATTGCCCTTTCTTACCTAGACACAATACTTGTGCATTGCAGGCTACCTCCAGAAGGACAAGCTCTATGATTTTACACAAACTAATTATGAACTGATTTCCTGTCAGGAAATTCCTGACCACAATAATCAATTTATCAACTGACTTCCTGACCTATTAACCAATTTCTTATTAGGTAATATACTGAGCAAGTGAAGTAGCAAAATTCATGTAATAGCAATAGAAAATAAGCAGGTTCTTCCTGATTGGTCAGTGTCAGTGGTGACGCCTACAACTTCGACTATTGGTAGGGTAGAGACATAGCAAGCACACCCTGATATTGACTTTCTTTCTATTGTTATTACACTGCCACTTACAATAACGCCCATACCTAATTCACTCTACAGTATAATACCTCTATGGTTTATAGAGCACAATTGAACTCATTTTCAAACATAAAATTCAACAGCAATTCGCTTATACCAGCACATCAGTAACAGTTAATAGATAATTATTGCTAAGATTTTAATAGCAAAGTCATAGAAATAAACTATTTAAATAATAAAAACCCGCAAAAACACAAAGTTCTATTTATTGTTGCTTATATAATGAAAAGTAATGAAGGAATCATAATGCCTTCTATATAAAAGTTGTAGAGAATTAAAAATCCTTCTAAACAAGCATTTATAGTTTATACATTCTGATTGGATCATTTTTAACCAAGTATACTCAGAAAAACTGGTCAAGAGGATTTTTTTTTAATTTATAACTTTCTGGTAACTAATACTGGAATATTAATCATTGTTAAAACAATAGTTTATGATTACTTTTATGTTTTTTTTGGGGAATAACACCACAATAGAAATAAAACTACGTATATTGCAGGAATACCAAACGTTTCAAACTCTATTCTGATTTCGTTGTCAATGGCTTTATATTTACTGATGTGATTGCAAAATGAAAAAAAAACATAAAAGTAATCAAGAATATGCCACAAACAACGTTTAGAAGACAAATAGTTTATGATGTTATGTTTATACAGGCTCATGATGGATACTAATGAGTCTAGTCTGACCAGGATATACTAAAGATATTTTGAAAGTTCATAAATTCCACTTCAATTTCTCTATCTTGTATTTTCGCTATAATGCCGAGAAATTGGTTTAAAATAATAGTAAATATTGCATTAAACATATGAATATGCGACAGCCAGCAAGTGGTGGACTGACAATAGCTGTCAAGGCACATGGACAGATATGTAGAATTTTTTTCGAGGTGGGGGCACAAAATGAAAATTATGGTAAATTATATTATTATAAGTCTACTGATATTAATTAAATTTTTTTTCCACTGACTGGATCCGCCACTGTCAAGACAACTGAGGAGAAGTAACGGGTACGTCGTTTAAGCCAAATTTCAAAAGCAGTGTTAATTTATTTTACGGCAGTATAACAAAAATCCAAGATATACAAAGTGAAGTGCATCTGATTAGCTTTCAAAAGATATCTTGCATATTGCTATCGAACTTTCATGGTTAATTCGATACATTCTACAAAATATTTTTACAAATTCTTTAAATTGCAATTTAGATCTACTAACATACAATATTGATCAGCATTATTAATCTCACCATTATAAGCTATCATTAGGAAGCAGATTCAGGTTCCAGCTGTTATTACAACCAAATTATGAATTTTTTAAAATCACTCACTTTATATCAGTTTTTTCTGCTTTTATTTATGAAAAATTTATAAACACCCATTTTGAAGATTTTCTGTTTCTCTACAATTTTTCTATTGATAGCAACACAAATCATTCATTTTTACACTATAAGCAAAAAATGAAAATATCCCATATCTTTGGGTTTTTTGGCTCAAATAATTTACTTCTATGAGTTTGCTGGTAAAAAGTATGTAAGTTATGTCCCATAATCTATTATTTATGTGATGGCTTACGCAGTTTGCTGTTGAATTTTATGTCACTTAAAAATCTCTATTGACTGGTGTAACAGGTTCATATAGACTAGCATCAGTGCATAGAGAATAGCAGAATGTTATGTCAATATAATGTAAAAAGGCATACAAAGGTCTTTAGGGGTAACAAAACATTTTAAAAATGTTATTCTATCCATAACATAATAATGTAATAAGTTACAGAACATGGCTGCAGTTGCCAATAAATTCCAATGGTTTAAAAAATTCTCCATGAATCAGCCATCTTGACAGCAGATTGATTGTGCCAACAGTCAATTCATGGAGACATTTTCAAACTTTAACTGTTCAAATGTTTGGCCTCTATATTAGTTTCTTAATTTTATGTTTACTTACACTCCATCTAATCCTCTAACTGCATCCTCTGCATCTCGAGGGTCCTCGTACTCAACAAATGCAAAACCTGGTGGGTTTCTAGCAACCCAAACATTTCTCAGAGGACCATATTTGCTGAATGCACTTTCTATTTCATGCTTGCTAGCTGAAGAACCTAAATTACCCACATAAACTTTGCACGACAAGTCCCATTCACGATAGCGAGACATTTTCTGCAAAAAATTATTAAGAGCTTATGTTAAAACTGATACAATATCTACAATTAAGGTAGACGGCGTTGACGCCCTTACTTCTTTTTGTAGGAATATAAAAATAAATACCTCAATATTCAGAGAGTAGATCAACAACTAATATGAATACCACTGTTTTCTACCTTTCAGGACAAATATATATATATTTCTTAAAATAAAGCAAGACACCTCACCACTTTTTACTATTTTTACACTTATCAAGATGGCGAAATCAATTGCAGAGCAACTCAGCAAATTAAAAAGTGAACTACTTTCTAAAAATGTGTAAAATGCGCATGCCTGAGCAGTGGCGTCGTTTGATCTTCTTCATACTATTTTCTTCTTCTTCGACTAATAGTAAGTTCAGAATATTTTGTCACAATTTGAAAAAGAAGGCAATTTTCGGAAGTCCCTAAAGTAGCTGGCACAGATCATATAAAAGAATAACCCTTCGAGCGTTTGAGTGTGGGTTTGACCCAGTGAGTAATTATATATACTCACTGGTTTGACCCCTAGACTGCCAATAAATAGTATTGGGGAATATTTCATATTGTAACGTTTTTATTTTCACACACGGGTTCTGTTCAGTTCTTGGATTTATTTAAAAACACAGTCCAACTCACTCTAATTTATTTCCACTACTTTAACACAAATATTTACAATTTATATCTACTTAAGTATTCAATACGACCGACGAAAAGTGAATGCCTCCTATCGCCACCTGTTTCTTATTTATATTTTTATCTTGGAATTGTCTGGTACGTCCACGAACCATCGGAAAACTCTTTCAGGTTCTGGAAGCTTTAAGGGAATTCCCAGTAACGGCAGCGGTCCGCCTGTTGAGAGAACAACATTTCGGGTTCCCAGAATTTATCGGAATAATGTCCCTTCCATGAATTGGTTGATGGCCGTTGCACCAGCAGTCGGATGAATTCTCGTAACAATATTGCGCAATATTATTGTATTGCGGAGTATTGCGCAATATTATTGATAGTCTGTGAAATATTGAAATATTGTGGAATATGTTGAGCAGATCAAGAAGGGTTTGATATTTATTGCGCAATCCGAAAAAAGGATGCAGTGTAGTGTAGGGATAATATTGTTCAATATTATTCAGTATTTCTTTGTTAGTCAATGTGTGGGGAAGTCATGGTAATGAAAAAGAAAGACAGGCGATTTATTTTGGAATGTATCGAAATTTACAGAAATTTGCCGGCGTTGTGGGATATAAAGTCGAAAGAATATAGCAATAGAACCAAAAAAAATGAACAATATGAGCAGTTACTGCAAAAATATAGAGAAAAATACCCTGAAGCTGACAGATGCCAATTAGTAAAAAAAATTAATTCTTTGAGAACGAATTTTAGAAAAGAGTTAAAACGTATTAAGGACTCTGAAAAGAGTGGCACCGGTGCTGACGACATAGCTGAGCCTACATTATGGTATTTTGAGCAATTACGGTTCCTCGATGGTTTAGAGAAGCCTTGCAACTCCATAAGCTCCATGCACGATGAAAGAGAAATGGTAAAACTAGAGGATGCAGAGGATATAATAAACGAAACAATTGAAAAAAATAATGTAAGTAGTAACTATTTATATACATATTTATTTGTTGACAGTAGAGATAAATGTATAATCATCATAGGATTTTTTTTGCCATTCAGCGTGACCTTAATTGTTGAAAAAACTGGGTGCATTTCTGCTTTGCGAAGTTTGCAAACATGTTGCACACCCATTTTTTCTCAAAGATCCTTCTGAATCTACGAAACTCCGACAAATATTTTTTTTGCATGCGGTTTCTCCGCAAATAAGTATGCAAAATACAGCATGCCAATACAATGATTTGAGCTTTTCCGGTGCTCGAAGAATGGGTCTCTGAAGTACACCAAATGTTGAAACCAAAATTTCAAACGTGTTCTCCACTATTAGTCTGTAATTAACAACTCGCTTTTGATGTTTTGTCCAAGCAGCACCGATTTTCCTAAAAATTTGGATTTGAGTACTACTTACCTGCTTTAGGATTCGCTTGATTTTTATCACAATACATATGTATTACATTTTCTAATTTGGCCCCCAAAAAGTAACATTAGAGTTTTATTTTACTAATAAACTTTCAGAGATGCCTTTTATAATCTACTGCCTGAGTTTTGAGGCTCTGTAGATTGGAAGAAAAACGGCAAAATAAGTCAAAGTTTAAATTATAAATTATTAAATCTGTTATTCAAATTATTTAATAATATAAATAAAATATATTTTTCAAATTTTAAATAGTGTAGTTTCTAAAGTGAGAATTAAGTCGATGTTTAATGTTTTTAATATCTTTTATACAAATGATTTAAAAATATGTTATATTTGTAATTCACATAATGAGCCTTTTATCAGAAATATTACATGATGCGTTTGAAAATTGAATCTTTATTTTCCATTTAATTGTATAATTTGTCCCTAAAATTACTATGGGGGTTTTCTAGTAATTTATTTTCCGTATAATTCTATTATTTGGAGGCCAAATAATAGAATTGGGGATTTTTTTTCATATTTTTCCTATAAACAAAAAAAATGAGGTCTTAGAGTATGGGGAATAACGGGGAGATTGGGTAATTTTTTTAAAATATATTTTTTTTAATATATTTTAAAATATCCATTTTAAAAAAATGTAAAAAATATATTTGTACCTATTCGTCATAATGAGCCCTGAGATTTGATATATTACATGACCCGTCAGACACAATTATAATTTTTTATTTTCCATTTAATTCTATAATTTGCCCCCCAAAATGAATATTAGTGGTTTCTTCTTATTTTTCCAGTAAAGTTCAGGTGAGTGGCTATACCTCCATTGTTTTTTCAAAATTTTCCAGCTTATGGTTTTGGAGATAGGGGGGGAAGGGTAAAATTTTTTATATTTTTGTTAATATCTTTTAATTTATTTATTTTAAAAATATTAAAAAAATATATTTGTTTTCGTCATAATGAGCCCTTTCATTTGATATATAACATGATGGGTTAGAAACAATTTTAATTTTAATTTTCCATTTAATTCTATAATTTGCTCCCCCAAAATAAATATTAGGGGTTTCTCCTTAATTTTCCAGTAAATTTCAGGTGAGGGGCTATACCTCAATTTTTTTCAAAAGTTTCCAGTTTATGGTTTCGGAGATAAGGGGGGGGGGGGTAAAATTTTTTATATTTTTGTTAATATCTTTTAATTAATTTATTTTAAAAATATGAAAAAAATATATTTGTTTTCGTCATAATGAGCCCTTTCTTTTGATATATAATATGATGGGTTAGAAACAATTTTAATTTTAATTTTCCATTTAATTCTATAATTTGCCCCCCCCAAAATAAATATTAGGGGTTTCTCCTTAATTTTCCAGTAAAGTTCAGGTGAGGGTCTATACCTCCATTTTTTTTCACAATTTTCCAGCTTGTGGTTTCGGAGATAAGGGGGGGGGAATGGGTAATTTTTTTTATATTTTTGTTAATATCTTTTAATTAATTTATTTTAAAAATTTGAAAAAAATATACTTGTTTTCGTCGTAATGAGTCCTCTCATTTGATATATAACATGATGGGTTAGAAACAATTTTAATTTTATATTTTCCATTTAATTCTGTAATTGGCCCCCCAAAATTAAAAGTAGAGGTTTCTCCTTATTTATCCAGTAAACTTCAGGTCAGAATCTATAAATCTATTTTTTTCAAAACTTTACGTTTTATAGTTTCGGAGATAAGGGGGGGAATGGGTAAATTTTGGTATATTTTCGTTAATATCTTTTTAAATATTTTTTTTAAATATGAAAAAAATATATTTGTGTTCCTCAAAATAAGACCTTTATTTGATATATTCCATGATGCGTTTGAAATTTTTTTTATTATTAAATTTTTATTTAATTCTATAATTTGCCCCCCAAAATTAATATTAATGGTTTCTCCTTAATTTTCCTGTAAAGTTGGGGCAACGCTCTATATTTCCTATTTTTTCAAAATTTTAGGCTGAGTAGTTTCGGAAATCAGGGAGGGGGGAACGGTCGACTTTTTTAGTTTTTCCCCCCAGAAGTACCCCTAAAATCAAATTTTTTTCTTTTACCATATGTACTCCTGATCGGGTCACCAAACTATACATTGATACCAAATTTCAACCTCTTCCGTCCAGTAGTTTAGGAGAAAATGGCTGTGATGTGACAGAGGCAGAAATCCTGAGTGATATTATAAGGGTATCCGTATATTGTATATACGGAACCCTAAAAATTACCCATTCCCCCCGTTATTCTCCAAACTATAAGATCTAAATTTTTTTGTTTATTGGAAAAATATGAAAAAATCCCTAATTCTATTATTTGCCCCCCCCCCAATAATAGAATTAAACGGAAAATAAATTATTAGAAATAGTAATTTTAGGGACAAATTATACTATTAAATAAAAAATAAAGATTCAATTTTCAAACGCATCATGTAATATATCAGATAAAAGGCTCATTATGTGAATTACAAATATATCATATTTTTAAATCATTTGTTTAAAAGATATTAACAAAAATATACTTAATTCCCACTTTAGAAACTACACTATTTAAATTTTGAAAAACATAGTTTATTTGTATTTTTTAATAATTTGAACAACAGATTTAATAATTTATAATTTAACACTTGACCTATTTTGCCCTTTATTTTCCAATCTACAGAGCCTCAAAACTCAGACAGTAGATTATAAAAGACTTCTCTGAAAGTTTATTAGTAAAATAAAACTCTAATGTTAATTTTTGGGGGCCAAATTAGAAAATTAAACACATATTTATTCTGATAAAAATCAAGCGAATCCTGAAGCAGCTAAAATAAAAAGTATATGTGTGGAAAATCAAAGTGTATATTTTTTATAAATTTAAAACGCTTCCTTTAAAAGATATTAGGGTAAATATAAGTCAATGCACTCATTCCCTGCTTGTCTGAAACTGGAATATTAGAATCTTGAATCGTAAATGAAGAAATTTTGATTTTAGGGGTACTACTGGGGGAAAACTAAAGAAAATCGACCATCCTCCCCTTATCTCCAAAAATATAAGACGTAAAATTTTGACAAAAATAGAGATATAGGGCCTCACCTGAATTTCACCGGAAAAATAAAGAGAATCCTCTACTATTAATTTTGGGGACAAATTACAAAATTAAATGGAAATTATAAAATTAAAATTGTTTCTAACGCATCATGTAATATATCAAATGAAAGGGCTCATATGACGAATACTAATGTATTTTTTTATTTATTTTTTTTTTAATAATTATTTTAAAATATATTAAAAAAATATTTAAAAAATTACCCATTCCCCCCTATATTCCCCAAACTGTAAGACCTAAAATATAAAATTAAAATTGTTTCTAACGCATCATGTAATATATCAAATGAAAGGGCTCATTAGGGCGAAAACAAATATATTTTTTTCATATTTTTAAAATAAATTATTTAAAATATATTGTTATAAAATTTATCTACATCTACGCCGTCCCTGACTAAAGCAACTTAAAACATTATTCATTCCGATAAAATCGCTGGGATAATAAAAAAAAAAGAAGAACTGGAATTTTCGAATGGAGCAAAAACATAATATAAACCCATCCAGAACGACTGGAAAATTCGACGTACGCTATATAAGGCAATATAGAATTTATAATATAGCTTAGATAGTGTTATGATTTCGATGTAAATTGTATTCAGCTGTTGTAAATATTTGATTTTTGCGTGTAAATAAAGAATCTGAAGTAAATATCAGTTTTTAAAATTAATTACATTTGAACCCAGGGAGTTTATTGCAATATTAACAAAAATATAAAAAGTTTTACCCATTCCCCACCTTATCTCCTAAATTATAAGGCGGAAAATATTGAAAAATAATTAGAGATATAGGGCCTCACCCGAATTTTACCGGAAAAATAAGGAGAAACCCCTAATATTAATTTTAGGGGGCAAATTACAGCATTGAATGGAAAATATAAAATTAAAATTATTTCTAACGTATCATGTAATCAAATCAAAGGGCTCATTATAATAAATACAAATATTTTTTTCATATTTTTAAACTGAATATTTTAAAATATATTAACAAAAATATATAAAAAATTATCCATTCCCACCTTTATTCCCGAAACTATAAGACCTATTTTTTTTGTTTACAGGAAAAATACAAGGAAATACCTAATATTAATTTTGGGGGCCAACGCATCATACAATACATCAAATGAAAGAGGAATGCAAATGTGGTTATTCATATTTTGAAAATAAATTGTTAAAAGGATGTTACCAAAAATATAAGAAAATTACTCGTTCCCCCGTTTTATTTCCGATCTATATTCATATTAATCCATTTAAGGTTTCTTTTCGGTTTTCTTTGGTAACAGCACAGCCTGAATGCTGGGTAAGACACCACCCTGTGCAATTGTTACGCCAGACAACAATTTATTCAATTCTTCGTCGTTTCTGATGGCGAGTTATAAATGTCTCGGAATAATACGGGTCTTCTTGTTATCACGTGCAGCATTACCGGCCAACTCCAAAACTTCAGCAACCAAATACTCCATAACTGCTGCTAAATATACTGGTGCCCCGGCGCCGACGCGTTCGGCATAATTTCCTTTCCTTAATAAACGATGAATACGGCCTACCGGAAACTGTAAACCGGCACGGCTGGATCGCGATTTTGCCTTTGCTTTAACTTTACCGCCTTTTCCACGGCCAGACATATTGCTTGGTTAAGAATTAGACAAAAAAACTAGACAATGCGATATTCAAGACAACTCACTGCTTCCAGTGTGCGATTCGATATGTTATTAATGGGGGAAAATTCTAGAATTAAACGTAAAATTACCTTTTAAACGCTTCATGCAACACATGAAATGAAAGGGCTCATTATGAGGAATTCAAATATATAATTTTCATATGTTTAAAATTAATTGTTTACAAGATATTAACGAAAATATATAATAAATTCTCATTTCCCGCTTTATTTCCGAAACAATACTGCCTTAAAATTTTGAAAATAAGTAGGGGTACTGGAGCTCACCTGAAATTTATAAGAAAACCCCAATATTAATTTTGGAACAAATTACAGAATTAAATGAAAAATAAATAAAATTTCAAACGCATCATGTAATATATCAAATAAATATATATATATATATATATATATATATATATATATATATATATATATATAAATCATTTATCTAAAAGATATTAACACAAATATGAAACTTCGACTTATTCCCCCTTTAGAAACTACACTATCTACAATTTTCAGAAATATATTTTATTTGCATTTTTAAATAATTTGTCTAAACGATTTAATAATTTATTATTTAAAACTTGACCTATTTTCCCCTTTATCTTCTCATCTACAGAGCCTACAATTCACACAGTAGATTATAAAAGGCTTCCCTGAAAGTGTATTGGTAAAATAAAACTCTAATGTTGATTTTGGGGGCCAAATTAGAAAATCAAATGCATATTTTTATAAAAATCAAGCGAAGCATGGAGCAGATAAAGTAAAACGTCTATGTGTGGAAAATAAAAGTGTATATTTTTTTATAAATTTAAAACGCTTCCTTTAAAAGATATTAGGGTAAATATAAGAAAATGCACTGATTCCCTGCTTTTCTGAAACTGGAATATTAGAAAACGATATACTTTGATTCACCTACAATTGTATCAAATCTTGAAAGTGGTACGGAACCCTTAGTATGCGAGTCCAACTCGCACTTGACCAAATTATTTTGGTTGAAAAATCGATACTTTCACTTGCGATTAACTCGAAAAGAATTGACTTTCAGAAAAATCTTTATGGAACAAAAGTTGCTTAAAATTAGTTAATTTATTTATTTTTTTGTCACCACCGAGAAGAGGTAGCATCCTCCCCCCCCCCCGGGAAAAAACAATCCCCGGCACAGGGTCGACTTTGAAGTAGAGGGTAAGTAGATATTAAATCCAAATCTTTAGGAAAATTACCCAGTATTCGTTTTGTTTGCTTTCATTAACTGGAGTAGTAAGGTTTCATAAAGTTCTCTGTCATTCCAAATGCGTCATTTCCCACAAAGAAAAATGGCAATTTCTTTGTACTATTTTGAAATAAACACGGTTCTGGGATTTGCAGCGATTTATTACGTAATGCTTTCCCAAACTCTCAAAACACCTCCGTCTGATATCCAGCGATTTACGCCGGCATTCACTATAATAAATTCATGTTTTGAATTTATAGCTGCCATCAAAACAACACCTACTGAAGAAGTGTTTATAATTGTAATAGTATGAACCTGAGGCGGAAGATTTCTTGATTGTCACATCCTTTCCGTCTACTGCAGTTTGGAAAATTCCATTGTTCTTTTAATCCTGTGGCAATGGCTTCCCACTCAGCTTTTGTTTCGGGAAGCGGCAAAGAAACACGACAAATCAAATTAAAGAATTAAACTATTTTCAATATATGTATAATTATTTAATATGCATATATTATTAATGAAAAAATACGTTCAATTATATTTATTGTTACAGATCGAAACTAGTCCTCTGAGAAAAAAGATAAAAAGAAAAAACGACTCAGAAAAACTAATATCATTAGCATGTCAACGACTGGAGCAGAAGGAAACAGAGTTCCAAAAAATCGCTGTTGCGTGGGCTGTTGATCTTGAAAAAATGCAACCGAAGCAACAGCTTTTTGCAAAAAAATTTATAAATGAGATTTTGTTTGAGGGTCAGATGGGCACTTTACATCGGGACTCTGTGCAAATTAATAAAGCTCCATATTTTACACCATCTCGAACTTCTTCGCCATTCATGTCAACCTCCAGCAATGAAACAGATGAGACTATACAACCGTACCCCAGTAATTATTATATTGTTGATCAAGGTACAGCCTCTACTACAGCCGGTTTTTTTTCTCAGGTGAAATAAAAATTTAAATATGTATCTACTAAGTATCTGACATTGAAATAAATTACTATTTTTAAATAATAAATATTATTCTTCTTACTCTTACCTTTATGTAATCCTTCAGACTATTTATTATAGCCTCGCAAGTTTCCATAACAATTAGTCCAATGGACTGTGGAGATATAACACTTATGAATTTTAGGTCCTCTAAGGTATTTCCTGTTGTCAAATACCGTAGAGTGATTGACAAACGCTGAAATGTAGGTATTGCGTCTTTTTCTGAATAGCTGGGGTTACCATTTTTAATAGTTCATTAAATACCAGAGTATCCATTCGCAGAAAATTGTGAAAATCTCATGGTTTGCTAATTCTCAGGTCATTTAACAAATGTACGTGAGTATATTTATTACTTTTTTTATACTGTAATGTTTTTATTTATTTAAAAACACATTCCAACTCACTCTAATTTATTTCCCCTACTTTAACACACTTTATATTTACAGTAATATTTACATTTATCTTAACTATACAATACGACCGTCGAAAACAGAATGACTCCTATCGCCAGCTGTCCATATTTATATATTTCTCTCCGAATTGTCTGGTAAGTCCACGAACCATCGGGAAACTCTTTAATGTTCTGGAAGCTTTAAGGGAATTCCCAGTAGTAACGGCAGAGGTCGGCCTGTTGAGAGACGAAACATTTCGGATTCCCAGAAGCACCAGAATAATGTCCCTTCCACAAATTGGTTGCTTCAATATCAGTTAACATTTCTGCTGCTAATAGTGAGGTGACTGGTTATGTTCAATCGAACTTCACAGTCTAGGGCTACGCTCAATATAGGCTGTTGGAAAGCGCTCTCGAGAAGAAGACGACCAACAAGGTCACGCAATATTTTTACATGGGAATTTGAAATCAGCACCAACCTGGAAAACTTAAAAAATACCAATCTTCATTCATAAAACTGAAGTGCTTCCTATACGAATGCGAGTATTAAAACATCAAAGTGTAATCTAGCAATGTACTGCACTTTAGTGAGATCAATTTTAGAACATGGCTGCGTGGTCTGGTCACCATCATATCGATCACATGTCGATCTTTTGGAGCAGGTGCTACACAAGTTTTCACGTATTACTGCATATAAAATGGGACTTCGTAGAGATGATTACTCATATGATCTCAGAGTTAGGATTGTTATCCTTGGAGAGCAGGAGAATTTGTGCCGATTCATGCCTTTTGCATAAAGTAGTTAACTCATGTATAATATGCTCAGATCTACTGAATCTGATTCATTTAAATATGCCGGACACGCGTAGTAGTCATACTGAGCTGTTTAAAGTGACATTTCGTATGACTAACTATAGGTCAAACTAATCACTAACTAGAATCACAAGAACTTTTAACTTATTTCCGGATCGTATTGGTATTTTTGGAATCTCTTTTCAGAAATTTAAATGTGATATGCTGTTTTAACTTTGAGAAGATAATTGTGATGCTTGGTTTTGTAATTTAATTTAGTGTGTCCTAGCGTGTTTTGGTGTAATATTTTTTGTATTATATATATATATATATATACTTGTAAAAATGGTTTAACCGTTGAGAAATAAATAAATAATTGCTGCGAAGCACCTGTTATTAATACCCCGCAAGAGTGTTTGAATTATTAGTGTATAGCACAAATTATCCACAGAAACATAGTGCATTTCATTGTGATTTCATTGATATACAATTTCAGATTAAAAATAGTCATTCTAATAAAGCCTAACTTTCCACGTAGCGTCTCTTCATACGCACGCTTTCGTCATTTTCCACTAGTTGTATGCTTCCGTGCATCTTGCAGGGTAAATAAATGAATCCGTGTCCACAAGGCGGCATATTGCATTTGCTTAGCCGTATGTCGCCTCGTGGACAAAGTTTTATTTGTTTACTATGCAAGATGCAAGTAAGCGTACAATAAGCGGAAAACGAAGAAGGCGTGCGTATGAAGCTACGTGAACATTTAGGCTTAAACTTACAGTTCGACCAGCGCTGATAATACATGCTGTGGCCAATACCTTTGACTTTTAGGAAGATGAAATTAATTTAAAATTGCTTAGGATCCCAAATTGTTCAAAAACGTTTGGTAATCACGCTATACTTTCGAGTAGGATATCGCAAAAATGTAGTTAACCTACTCGAATTGTATTGTTACGTTTGGTACATATAGTAAGAACTAATTTTAAGCTTAAATGTATAAATATCTTAAGAAATACTTGCAAAGTTATATGTTAGAAAGGGCGTTATTGACTTTATTCTCATATTTGATATTACCAGGGAAGGGACCATTTTAGAAAGTAGAAATCAATCTACTAAATTTACCTGAGCAGATTAAAAATGGGTTTTATGTGGTTTAAATTTAATTGAGGTTACTTATTTCTTCTAACTAACTTTGTGGCGTAGGGGGGCAGCAACCCCTCTCTTTTTCTCTAGTTGAGTTCTGTCTCATTCTGGTGGTGAATTAGGAGATATGTTGGAGTTGTTGTGCTACAGACATTTTGCCATTAAAAACAGTTTGCTTGCTCAGTCACTAAGTAGAAGTCGATAAATCAATTTCCCCAGTGGACAGATAAAATACATGAAACAACATTTAATAGAAATCTATTGATTCATTATGTTAGTAGCAACCTCTGAGTAATTATATTTCAATGGATCCAACATACCCAAGAATAAATACATGAAATGGAACAATTAGTTTTGCACGATTGTACACTAACTAGGTATATCTATAAAGTAGAAAACCTGGTTTTTCGTCCGCTTGCGATATGAAAATTAATGGGGAAATATTTCGACCCACCAAATTCTAAATATTCTGCATTTAAATTTTGCTTTTCCCGAAATCCACTTTGACCTTGATATGACTTAAATATTAATTTTTTGAAGAAATATTTCTGAAATTATGTCAATGCAGAGATGGATAAAAAGAGATTTACATATTATTTAGAAAGAACTCGATACAATGTAATGAAAAAGGCTCTAGTCTAACAGCTGAGTTGTTCAGAAACACATTAGTTATTTTCAAATTTCTTGGTACCTTACCCAACAAATAAATACCAAAAACGTATTATTTTCAATAGAAAAATTACATTAAAACTGCATGATTTAATCCACTTATAAAAATCTAGCATTTTAAACTATAAAAAACTACACTTATAAACTAGGCTGCAGAATGTAAAGAAGACAACACTACAAAAACTATCAGTAAGTTGTCACCACCACCCCCATTATGATCGTTGAAATGAACAGCGAACAGAGTTTTCGCGATTTGCCATATCGTGTAACCAGGTGTGCGGTTTAATTTCAATTAATTTTTATCAAAAAAAAAAGGTTTGGCACTGTTAAGGTGATTAGTAAAACCATTTGATGTGTTTAGTAGCTACATTTGAAGTTCTAGAAGCGTTTTCAATGTAGAATTGTCTTTATGTGACTTTAAAAATTATTGTGAAATTCGTATTTTTTTCATTTTTCTTACTAAACTATAGCTCGTTTAAAAAATGTAATAAGGGTTATATAATGCCAAAGAATTACAACACAAATAAATGTATGACTCTGATTTCAACATCACTGTTATCGACTTTAGAGGTTTTCATGCACTTGGCCATCTGTTAGTATTCAAACCCTTTAAAAATCGTAAAAAAATGTTTTTAGAACTTCCCAACGCATTGTCAAACGAGAAAAAAGTGCAAGGTTTGTGCACAATAGAAAAAAATTGTTGTTTCTATAGATGATGATACTGCATCATTCACAACGCAACTATAGTTGATTTCACAGAGCGCACAAAACGCTGTTGGTTTTTTTCACGTATTCTATATTGTACGCATCTTTTGGCTCCTCTCAATATTAGCTCCGTAGTAACAGTCTTGTCTCTGAGCCACTTTAATTCGAAAGCAAAATCTGCTTAAACCTCATTTTCTTTTCAGAAATGCTCAGATGTGCAAAAAATATCAACATCTAGATCCCTTAATAATAAATTAAATATTTAGCCCTAATACTGTTTAAATTTAAATGTACCAAGCGAGTAGTAGGTATCGTTTGAAGGCATAAGTTATCAACTATTATTTTTTATCTGTTCAACAGATTGGTAGAAAATTCTAAGTCTAGAAGATAAGCTACAAAAACCTAACAAGAAAATTCTAAAACTCTGGAAGATAAGTTACTAAAAAATTCTAAAAGCCTAGAATCCTTAGAAGCCTAATTGTTGGAAAATTCTAAATCCTTAGATGAAAATTTGAAAAGCATGGTACAGAAAAATTCAGACATGCTGGAAGAGAAGATAGTCGAGACTGAAGCTCGGATGGAAGAGTTAAAGCTTACAATGGTCGAAGACCTGAAGCAGACGACAGTCAAAAACGAAACGCGAATAGACGAGCTAAAACAGATAATGGAGGACGAGAGGAGCAAAATAAAAGTACAAGTAGTCACTACAAAGGGGAAAAAGTACACCAAAGACAGAAACCGGAAACAGTCCGGAAGTAGTGGAATCGAAAGTCGACCTCGAGGGAGCAAGACAAATTGAAACCTCCACAATTTGATGAAAACTCGTCATGGACTAATTATCGGCGCCAATTCGAAGCTGCAGCAATATTAAACGGATGGTCGACAGAAGAGAAAGTAATAGCATTAACACTCGCCTTAACAGGGGATGCTATCGATATTTTGCAAACGTTGAATACCTTGGAGCAAGAAGAGTACGAACAACTGGTTAAACATTCGCCACCAGAAATCAAATGAATCACTAGAAGAAGAATTTGAAGCTGATATTGCCCGTCTGGTTCGCCTTGCCTATTCAGCCACACCGGAAAATGTGATAGAAAACGCTTGCACTGCTGTATTTGGATGGACTGCGGGACCACGAAGCCAGAAAAGCATTGGATGCACTGGCTCGAACTCTGTAATTCGAGGCTCCATAAAATACTTGTTGACGTAAGGGCAGAGTCTAAATCATTGGCAGAGTATCATAAGATGGCGGAAATGATAAGGCCTCTGTAAGAAAGATAGTAGAGGAAGTTATTACCGAAAAAAAAACAGAGAAAGGTCGGAAGTGTAGCAAAGTAGGACATTGCTGCAAGGGGAACAACGGAAACTAAAGAAGCCCGATGTGAAGGGACCCTCCTCGACCTATAGGCCACAACTATCAACGCATATGTCGCTTCGCTACGCCACCGCATTAACAATGTATTTGTAGATGGCTTTATTAACAATAAGCAATGTTCAATGCTGATAGATACGACGAAAACAGTTATAAGGCCCAACATTATTTTAGACCAGCCGATGATAAAACCAACAAAATGGCAATTGCGAACAGTTGAAGGAAAAGCAGCTAAGGTGCATGGTGAAATAGAGGTTGAAATGGTCTTGGGAAATACAACAATCCAACATCGGACAATAGTGGCGTACATCGAAGACGAAGTAATCATTGGAATGTATATCATGAGCTCCAAGGGATACGAGTTAAACTTTGAAGATGGAATTCTACGAGTGAATGACGACGAAATAGTGTTTAATGGGAAAGACGAGATAATGCTTCAAAAAATCTTAGCAGAGGATGTCAATGTTCCGAAAAGAGCTGAAATTATTGTAGATGCTTGCCTAGAGGGGAAAGCTAAAGCTGGATCAGTAAAGATGTTTCATCAAGAATTGGGAAAGACTTTGTTTCGCTCCAAGGAGATTGTGCCAATAAGAGTAATGAACCCTAATCATTACAGTTTCCTCTGTAGTCAGAACCCCATAACTGACAGCAATATCACCAGGTAAACTATCTGATGAACTGGAAAAACTCATAACAGATTCCTCCAGGAACTTAAAACCAAAGGCAAAATCGAGGGACATTCTTAGAAACCATCAGGATATCTTTGACGTAGGGAAAGGACTGATCTGGTGGAACATAAAATATCCGGGGACGCTCAACCTATTCGATAGTTCGCCAGAAGACTACTCCTAGTTAAATGAGAAGAAGGCCGACAGGATAGTCCACGAAATGGAGGAAGAAGGTGTTATTGAACCATCCAATAGCACTTGGGCTTCTTCAGTTAAAAAGAAAGATGGTTCAACCCGATTTTGCGTGGCCTATCGGCAACTAAACCACGCTACATAGAAACACAGCTACCCTCTCCCAAGAATAGATGATACCCTAGATCCGTCGGCTGGATCAAAGATGTTTTCCACCTTGGACTTGAAGAGCGGTTATTGGCAGGTGGAACTAGCTAAGGAAGACCGGAAAAAGACTGCTTTCACTATCGGTTCAGGACTTTACCAATTCACGGTAATGCCGTTTGGGTTGTGTGTCCAGCAAATTTTGAAAGATTGATGGAAGCAGTGTTAAAAGGGCTTTCATGGAAAACATACCTAGTGTATCTTGACAACATTATCGTGGTTGCAAAATCGTTTGAAGACCACGTGAAGAACTTGGAGGAGGTAGTTCGAAAACTCAGAAGTTCTAGACTAAAATTAAGCCTGAAAAAGTGGCAACTGTTCCAAAAAGAGGTGCAATTTCTTGAACATGTGGTTTCCGCAAAGTGAGTAGCTGTTTATTATCTAACAGAAAATCAAAGACGTCCAAGAATGGCCGATACCTAATAATATCCACCAGCTAAGAATTTTCCTGGGGTTGTGCACGTACTATCGTCGGTATGTAGCAGGATTTGCCAATATCGGCAAGCAACTCACTAGACTCACAGAGGGGAAGGTGCGGTACCGTGGACGAGGAATGCCAGTGATCATTCGAGACATTGAAAAGAGTTGACCAGTGTCTCCATCTTAAGTTATCTTTTACCAGCTGGGAACTTTGTCTTGGATACTGACGGAATTGGTGCGATGCTTTCGTAGATCCAAGCGGGTCAGGAAAAAGTCATCGGATAATTCAGCAAGATCTTGAGCAAGCCAAAACGGAAATATTACGTTACTCGCAGGGAACTCTTGACTGTGGTAAAGGGGGTGGAGCATTTCTACAAGTGCCTCTACGGTAAAAAAATTCTCCTGAGGATTGATCACGCAGCACTCAAGTGCTTCCTGCAGTTTAAAAATCCCAAAGGACAAGTGACAAGGTGGATTGAGAGGTTGCAAAAATTCGTTATCGAGATGGAGCTTCGCGCTGGAACAAGCCATAAGAATGCTGATACCTTATTGAGGAGACAACGCCCTGATGATTGCAAACATTGTCAGCGAGCTGCAGAAAAAGCGGCTGTTCTCTGTGGAACTACTGCCGTCGATGACCATTGGCAATCTGAGGAAATCCGGAAAGACCAGGGATAGATCCAGAGTTAAAAGAGGTTGTCCGGTGGAAGGCAGAAGACCACAAACCTATGTTGCAAGAGATTTCCCGATACTCATCTACCATACAGTCATACTGGGTTCAGTAGAACTCCCTCATCCTGTTGACTTTTGAAGCGCATGCTGGAAGGTCGAGAAGAGGGCAAGTAAAGAAAACAGATTGTAATTCCGAGGAATAGGAGGTTTTGCAAGGCTACATTATGGTACAACAAGAGGACATCTGGTGCCAAAAATGTGCGGTTTTGGTGTTCTCTTGCACTCAGACCAAGGTAGAAATTTCGAGTCAACTATTTTTCAAGAAGTCTACACACTTCTAAATTTCAATAAAATACGGACGACAGCATTACACCCACAATCCGATGGAATGGTAGAACGGGTGAATAGAACTATTAATCGCCATTTGTTGAAGGTAGTCTCTTACCACCAAATAGACTGGGACCCGCATCTTCTTCTAATGGCATACCGTTCGCCTGTACACGAATCCACGGGTCAGATCCCGGCCTGTGTAAATATGGGACAAGAATTCCGACTACCAAGTTGTGAAGACTATGTCACCCAGTAGCGTCAAAAAATGAACGATATCCATCAACGAGTCCGGTTAAATATCCAGAATGCTAGTGCCCAAATGAATGAAGCTTATGACATCAAAGTCGAGAGCGAGGAATTCCAAGTTGATGATCTTGTTTGGTTGTATAATCCGCAACATCGTCGTGGATATTCGCCCAAGATACAAAGATCTTGGGAGCGGCCTTACCAAATTGTAAAGAGAATCAACGATGTTGTCTACAAAATAAGAAAGCTACCTAGAGGAAAACCAAAGGTGGTACATTTCAACAGGTTAGGCCCTAATGCCGGAAGTCATGACGGCGAAGTTGAGCAAGCCCAACTCCGCAGCATCCAACCGCCCGATGAAAATATTACCTTCGAACAGTTTACGGCACTGTACTCGGATGAGCATAAAGTGCAGCACGACGTGACCAGAGAGGAACCCCGAGACCTGTTTGAGGTGCCCGTAAAATATGCCGTGGTACTTTGAGTGGCTCGAGATCTTCGTATGTCTAGGGAAATAGCCAAGGTGTTTGCAAAGAAGTACGGCCAGTTTCAGAAGTTAAGGGAGCAAGGTCCAATGGTAGGGAAGGTCCTTCATCTCGAAGATAAACACCCAATGTGTCCCAGAGACACTATTTGTTAACGAAACCATTCTCACAGGACAAGCAAACATATACCGATCTTTGGAAGACTTTGATAGAATTGAAGATTGTGATAATGGAGATCCGATATTTCGTGGAATCCGAAATTTTGTTGGTCTGGTGAGCCGAGGTCGGCGGCCAGCGCTAATTCATCGAATCGATGAATGACGGAAGGATTCATTCGGTTTTTAGTCGCAGTTTAGTATACAAGATAAATTGTAAATGGTTGTGTGTACATCAAATTAGTGGAAATAAATTATAATGTATTTTTAAATAAATCCAAGAACTGAACCCGAAGAGTAAAAAAAAACATTACAATAACTGTATTTTTGGCAATCTAGTTATTCAATTGTATTCGTCTTTCGACCAAATTTGCTGGAATTGTAGTGTGATGATACTTTTGGCGTTTACAACGACAGTTTTCAAGTCCCCAAGTTCTAAATAGGCTTATTATTTTTGTTGGAAAATATGTTTTAAAATAGCTTTATTAATTAATAACAGACATTTTTGTATTTAAAAATCTGTTTATATTCCTATATAAAATATGTGCATTTCTCAGACTTGGAACCAATATCAAATACAGATTTATAAACATATAATTTTTTACTTTTTAATGCCATTTTTTCCTACTTGACCATACAATTTATGTGGCACACTCCCTCTAGCATGCCTTTGGGGGAAAATTCAATAAAGCCCAAATAACCTAGATATCAAAAGGGTTTAGCTCTGTGGGAGCTTTTGCCAGGTTTTCAGGCCCCTGGTTGGAGTCGTGGTGGCATTTTCCCATGAATTTCCTGACCGTTCGGGCTGTTCCTAACAGGACGGCTTTTTGCATTTTTGGGTAAAGATATACTATATCTAGTCTATTGTGAGCACAGTCCGATCAGTCAGTATTGTGCGGTTCCAGTACAGCTTGTAGTTGTTATTTTCTATAACAGATTCTGGTTTGTATTTATAGTATAGTAATCTCACCGACTGAGATAGTTCAAAGTTTCAGTGCTAGTTCCTGGTGCAGTATTTTTGCCACAGCATCGTGTCGTTCTTTGTGTTCACTTGCAGCGAAAGCTTGACAACCTCCTGTGATATGCTGTTAATGCCATCCCGACTTGACCATACAATGTATGGCATCACACTCCCTCTAAGGCACGCTATGAGTGCCTTTAGGGGAAAATTCACTAAACCCCAGATATCCTAGATATACAAACAGGATTAATGATTTCAATTAGTGAAGAAAAAATGTGTCAGGCACTAAGAAATTAAAACTCTCTAAAATGTTGATTTTTTACATTCATCACGTTCATCTTTTTTTACTGGAAATTAAATTCATTTAATAAATAATTTTTCTTTATAGCTAATAAAGCGTCGTCCTTTGAAGATCTTCTAGTAGGACATACCTTTTTAACGGTAATTTTATATTTTTCAGATGAATCGTTACCCAACATTGCCTAACGTTTTTTGTTATTGCTTATAAAGTATATCGACTTGACCATACAATGTATGGCATCACACTCCCTCTAAGGCACACATAGTGTGCCCTTAGGGGAAAATTCACTAAACCCCAGATATACTACACATCAAAAGGGTTTAGCTCTGTGGGAGCCCTTGCCAGATTTTCAGGCCCGTGGTTGGAGTCGTGGCGGCAGTTTTCCATGAATTTCATGACCGTCCGGCCTGTTCCTAACAGGACCGATTTTTGCATTTGTTTGTAAAGATGTTCGTCCAGACCGAGGTATTTTAAATTGTTTAATAGATGTTTTGGGTCTATTCCTGTCGTTGACATAACAATTGGTACAGTTCGTGTGTTGTTCATGTCCCACTGAGTCTTTATTTTAAATTCCAAATCTCTATATTTGGTTATTTGCTCAGCCTGCTGGATATTTATATTATTGTTATTGGGAATTGCTATGTCAATTAAAGTGTTTTCTGAGAGGCTTTATCTACCAAAACTATATCTGGTCTATTGTGAGCAACAGTCCGATCGGTCAGTATGGTGCGGTCCCAGTACAGCTCGTAGTTGTTATTTTTTAAAACAGATTCTGGTTTGTATTTATAGTATGCTAATCTTACCGACTGTGATAATTCGAGTTTCAGTGCTAGTTCCTGGTGAAGTATTTTTGCCACAGCATCGTGTCGTTCTTTGTATTCAGTTGCAGCGAACGCTTGACAACATCCTGTGATATGCTGGATAGATTCAAATGTTTGGCAACCGTACCTGCATCTGTCTTTGTTAATAGAAGGGTCTTTAACGATGTACTTTAGGTAGTTCTTAGTTGGAATTACTTGATCTTGGACTGCCAATATAAAGCCTTCCGTTTCAGGAAACATATGGCCAGAGATCAACCAGTAGTTCGACATGATCTTGGTTGACGTCATTTATTTGTCTTCCTTGAAAGGGCTTCTCTTTCCATTTCAGCAGTTTCTGATCTGTGGTTTGGTAGTGAAATTGGAAATGTTGTTGTGTCAGTCGCAGTAGTGTTGAGTTCTGAGAGTTTCTGGAAATGACTACGCAAAATAGAAATTTGTTGATCTAATAGTTTGCTTAGATCTGTCAATCCTCTTCCCCCTTCATTCCGTGGCAAAGTTGTAGATTGGACAGAGCTCTTTGGATGGTGATTTTGAGCTTTTGTTAGTAAAACTCGAACTTTTCGTTGTAATTGTTCAATGTCAGTATTGCACCAATTAATTATACCGAAAGAGTAACTGAGTACTGAACACGCATAGGTGTTAATAGCCTGAAACAGATTTTTACTGTTTAGTTTGGTATTCAACAGCCGACTTACCCTTCTATAAAACTCTGCTGTTAGGTCTTTTTTCATAGACAAGTGATCAATACGTTGAGCCTGCTTTATTCCAAGGTATTTATAAGTATGACCTTCTCCCATAGATTCAATTGAGGTGCCATCTCCCATTTCGAAGTGCCCCTGCTGTATTTTGCCTTTAACTATATTAATAATTTCGGCATTTGTCTAGGCCAAATTCCATATGGATGTCACTAGAGAACCCTTCTACTATTTTAAGCATATCATGCAGCTGTTGTTTCGTAGCTGCCATCAACTTTAAGTCGTCCATGTATATGGTTTATCTTTAATGCTTGTACGTTGTTGTGTTTGAGACTGAACCCAAAATTAGTCGAGTTCAGTTTGTTTGAGAGAGGGTTCATGGCAAGGCAGAACCACAGCGGGTCAAGAGAGTCTCCCTGGAATATACCCCTTCTGATTGGAATGGGGTCAGTTTGTATCGAACAGTTGGTTTCATTCAGTGAGATTTTTGTTTGCCAAGTTGACATGGCATATTCTAAAAAGTTAATAATACAATTATTCACTTTATAGAGTTTCACTACCTTAATGAGCCAATCATATGGAACTAAATCAAAGGCCTTTATGTAGTCCACATACGCCATGTAGAGATTTCGTCGTTTGGCGCGGGCTTGATTACAGACAACGAAATCAATTATCAGTTGTTCTTTGCAGGCCCATCGAATTTTTCACGCATCTCTATTGTTGTTGATTAATTATGTTGTTCAGCTCACAATGTTTGAAAATGCGATGATTAATGCACGATGTTATGAGTTTGTATAAGGTTGGAAGGCAAGTGATTGGTCGGTACTTTGCTGGGTCCTGTGCACATAGGTTGTCCTTTGGTTGTCCATGCGTAAGGAAACTATGCATCTTGTAATGGGTGGGTAATTACGTCATTTATAAGATTTATAAGGGCTGTTAGTGTTTCGTGGGTTGCGTACAGTTTCTTTATCCAGTAATTTTGTACACCATCTGGTCCTAGTGCTTTCCAGTTATGTAGGTGCTTCATTATGTTGGATGTGTCTTCCGTTGTAAATGGTTGGTGTTGCATGCCATTATAATTATTATTGTACCTTGAAGTTGGTTATTATTTTTTTGAAGTTATTCATATTTAATAATGTATTTATTTATCTTAGAACCCTTTATTCATTCACTGTGACAGTCTGCGGCCACTACTTTCAGTACCAAATGATCTCACATCCCATTATCAGGTGAGCTAGTATCAGTATGATAAATTTACTAAAACTTTGGATTAAAAGTAATATATGAACAATTTGTTTTCAAGTGATTTAAATAGGTACCATAAACACGTCTTGTAGTACAAAGCAATTTTATGAAAATTCATATGAAAGATGCAAACACTAAACTTTTACATTAATTTATTTAACAATTATTCGTCGAATAACTCTACGTGCCGTGCCACAGTAAAAAGACCAAGTATTTTACATTTCATCACCTATATATCATAAATAAAAAAATATCATGCTAAATTCATGCCATCTCATTAAACCTGTTGATTAGTGAAAAATGAACAGAGTGAATTAGGTATATATTCTCAAATTACGTAAACAATCGTATTAAATTATATTTACTAACTTAACAGAAAAATTACTATGATTCATATTTGTTCATTGTTTAATCATTTAATGTGTTTTTAACATCTCAACTCATTGTGGTATCAACCATTTTGCCAGAGGCTATCTTACCCAGCATATATGAACTCCAGAAAACAACTTTAATATTCAGTTTGTTCAGATACTTGACTGGTTTTACTGCTTCTCTCAAGACATGATGGGTAATTAGACAATTAGACTTTTGCAAACTGTAAATAATGCTTTTATTCTATTTTCAGGAAAATATTTGATTGTGATTACCTTTATGTTGGTTTATACTATTTACCAAACTTTGGGGCTCGATTGTAAGTAAAATTTTTTGCAAATTTATTTTTAATCTTTTCGCTATTAATTGGTCTGAATTACTTATGGATTGTAACCTTGACACAAAAATCATATTATTACTTTCCTTTTTTTATAGTGGCTAACTTGCTTTTTTTACGTTCATTTTATGTCATTCTGCCTTGTTATCACTTCATAAATTTGCATAAATGTTTTGCTAGCAATCTTATATTTTAATAAAAGCAGTAACTTGAAAATATTTTGAGAAATAAAATTTAGTACTTCAGAATTAATTAATTATTTTAATGTAACCCAGTTTAATCGTTTTGCCATATATCATTATTAAATGTATGCCGAAAAATGTATATAAAGATAGGAATATGGGCATCACTGTTTTTTACTTTACCTACATGATAAACATCTTCCAAGTAATACTTTCCTGTTTTTATGTCTAATGAAGTGCTACTATAAACTACTGAGACTCGGTTTTGAAGGTATAAAATGAATAAATGTGTGAAACGAAATTATTTATTTCCGACCTTTCTACTAATATGTTTTGTGTGTAAACAATATTCCAATTTAAGTTATTAAAATATGTTTTCGATTTGGTGTCAATTAATTTGGTATTTTAAAGTTTATCGCATGTATTTAAAAATTACTAATTAGGAATTAATTAATCATAATTCAAGTAATAATAGTTAGTTGCCCTATATTCTCCTCATCTCAAGTTTTAAAAATTTTGATTTTAAAACCCAAAAGCCATAAAACAGTTTTTTTTCAAATATCAGTGAGGTCATCAGCAGTTGAACCTATTTTCGTTTTTTTTTAATGAGGTACCTAGATCGTTCTGTTAAAATCAACTCTGGCATTAGTAATGGGTTTTGCAAAATCTTGTCATATTTAATAATTTATCTTTAAAAAAGAACCGACTTAAACTGGCTTAAAACAAAAACCGATTAGAAACCGTGTGCAATCAATAACTATTTTCTGACAATTTTTTTATCTTATCGTATTCTTATCTCCCTCTCTCTCTCTAATTTCTATTTTTTTATATTATCCACATATTTTTTAACTTCTTTATCTGTTTTATTATTTAGCGCAGTTTCTATGAGTGTAACTCTCATTCACCCTATATTGCAACCACGCTGTATATGTTTCTGTGTATTGGTCACCCAATATAAATTATTTGTCTATCATTTTCTGAATCACCCTGTACAACTATAATTCAACTCTACACGATGTTGCAACAACTCTGTATGAGTATTAATCCTCTCCACCCTATTGACTGTTTCTGTTTGTTTGTTTAAATCGCCCTGTATACTTATAATTTTACTTATGTTCCACACTATATAACATTTTTTTAACCACCCTGTATAACTATAATTCCATTCTACCTTATATTTCAATCATCCTGTATATGCAACTGCTTCTAACATTTTTTGAACCCTCTGTCCTATAACTCGAATATCCTTACAGCATATGCTTATTTAACAATTTTTTTTATCGACTCTGTACAACTAAAGTTTTACTTCACTTTTATTTCAACCACCTTGTATATGCAACTACTTATGTGCAACTCAATACAACATTTTTTGAACCACCCTGTATAACTTTAATTTTATTTCATCTTATATTTCAACTATATATATATATATGGAATTGCTTATGTACCAGTACCAACCAATATCACATTTATTTCTAAGATTTTTGAACCCATCTGTCTAACTGTAATTTTACTTCGCCCAATATTTTGTTTTACGTTCTAGATAAGTATACGAAAATGCGAAATCAAGCTGGAACATCCCTTTGTAGAATAGGTACAATTTAAAATATTCAAATTGTTTGAGCCTTTTTTCTGTTTTTTTTTTTTTGGAAAACCGTAAATCTCACGTTATAGAAAATTATTAATATTAATACATGAGTATACATAAAAAAACGTGACAAAGTCCGTTAAAAAATCGTAGCTTGTTCCCACCTCGTATAAACGTTGAACTTATAATTATAATTCGTTTCGTGAGTTGTTCATGTCTAGTTTTTGTTCAAAAAACGACAAGAAAGTTAACATTTTTTGTTCCTAGAAAACGCTGGTTCGGCTTTGACTTGCTATTAAAGTTATGTATTATTGCAATCGACGGGATTTTTTTTCAAAATTTAAAAAAACGCTAGGGGTGAAATCTAAAATTTTCAGTTCAGGTCAGAAATGCTAATATGCAGCTATTTTAAGTTTTAATCGATTTTTGCCCCTCATTAAGTGATTATGTACAAAAAGTCATTTACGTTCGTTTTTACAAAAGCATTTTATATTTGCATAGGTTTTTGTATAGTTTAATTTCATCTCACAAAAAACTTTTCTCTAAAAATAATAAATAATTTCTATTTTCCGAGGAGTTGTTGCATGCATTTGATATCTTAAACGTGAAATATAGTCGATATTTCCCTATATAATTGATAACAAAGGTTAATTCCTTTTCATGTTTCTAAACAATAATTACTCTTTCGCCTTTTAGAAGGTACGGTGATAGCACATTTTCACTCTGGGTAGTCATTAAATATAGATTTTTGTTAATAATATGTGTGTGTTTATTTATACATACATAAACATACTAGGACTTGAGAGAAAATAAAATAAAGGAATTTTATACCAGCAGTATTTTAATAAATTTACTTGAGTTGTTATGGACATCCATAGAACATGTTACTTCCATAGATATGCATGGTATAAATTATTTTAAACCTTTAACGTAAAGATATAGCTACATATAACTTATAAGAACTTCCAAACTTTAACAAGTCTAGATCATACGTTGAAAATGGTGAAAATTAGAGGTAGAGCTCCTAAAATTATGTTATGACAGATTAGTGGATTCGGAATGATACATAGAAAAATGTATTTAAACAGTATTTCATATATATAAAGTTGCAAAAATTATAACAAAAATGTTTAGTTTTTCGGTACATTTTGAAATGATATTCTTAAATAGGAGGAATTTTCCAAGAAAAAATATTAATTTAATTTGAATAAATTATTTTGCATTCTGAACACTTCAGATAATTTAGTTTCGTTATAAAAAAATCGTTGATCTTCCAAGTTAGATATAATTCTTCACTAAGTAGTAGTATACATAAACATCAAATTTAAATGAAAACAAAATAAGTAAATAATTTTGTTTGAAATTAAATTAAAGAAAGAATGCAGACGTATAGATAGGACTTTCAGAAACATAGTAAAAAACTATTTTTTTTGTATTTGTCACTTATTTAGAGGTGTGATATGATTGAAATATTTTTTGCAGTGGACCTGTATGATAAAGTAAAGTTAAACTATTTATTTATGCTTTAGAAAAATCAAAAAATTTCCATCCCTAAGAGGATCAACATTTTGGTTTTGACGTATTGTTGATGAGTACAAATATATAAATAAAGTTTTTTGTTTTTCGAAAACCTCTCCCCTTTTCATAAGTTCCATTTTAGATAACGTAAATCGTGTAAATGCACTTCAGTCCAAAGCTACAGTAGAGAAGAAAACCTAAAGATGTATGTACTTTTTCACTTTTCCTGCAAAATCTTTAACACTAATAGGCGATTTGGAATTTTTTACATATGGTCACTTTCTTTTGGACTTCTGGACCAGCTTTGAAGGAAACGATTTATTGATACCTTGACCATTTTAAACCGAAAAAATACTTCCTTTTAAATTCCCTTTAAGTCTTGTGGTCATTTTTTAAATTAAAATCTTACTGTACAATAGACGTAAATTTGCCATCATGAATTGCACATAGTGGATATCATATTGCCTTAAATCTATATAAATAAAAATAAGCAAAATTAGTTTTTATCAGGGATGATTTTCAATATATTGAATATGTATTATTATTTGGCATTTTATTTAATATATGCGTGGATCAGAAATCAGAGGCTCTAGCTAATACAATTCTCAAATGACTAACATTTTTAAATAGATGGCTTCTGTCATATTTTCCTGATAGGCGGCAAAAGTGTGATGTGTTTTTGACCGACAAATAATTATTCAAAAGTGAGTAATTTTTGTATAATCACAGAACAATCAAACTTTATTCTGTGGTATAATCTTATTTTCACTTCACTCATTAAGTTTGATAACGTTTTCTCTAGAAAAAATCAACTGATATATGAAGCGAAATTTTACAGGGTGTTCTATATATAGGAAAGTTAGAGCGGAGTAGAAATACATGGATTTAAAAAATATTTAAAAAAGGTGATATTAGGTCGACCTTAAGTAGCTGTATATATACAATGTGGTTGAAATAAGAGGGGAGTGGAATTAGTTATACGGGATGCTTGAAAAGAGTTGAACTGAGTGGGCCATAAATTGCATATACCAGAAAAACGGGTGGATATTTATACAGGGTGGATTACAGAATGTTATAATCTTTGGCTCATAAATAGTTGCATATAAAATGTGGTTGAAATAAGGGTAGAAAGAATTATATTTATACAAGGTGG
Organism: Octodonta nipae; assembly: GCA_034190945.1. Classification (NCBI taxonomy): domain Eukaryota; kingdom Metazoa; phylum Arthropoda; class Insecta; order Coleoptera; family Chrysomelidae; genus Octodonta; species Octodonta nipae. The sequence goes on along the minus strand of CM067218.1, from coordinate 46,438,719 downwards.
ATAAAAAAATATTATATTGAGTGGTCCATAAGTAGTTACATATACAAGGTTATATTATAGGATACAGTAGAATTATAATTATACCGGGCGGGTAAAAAATGTTTTATAGGGTAGAAGATGAGCAGTTTCATATATGGAGTACCTGAAATATAAAGTTATAATTACAGAGTGTGATTCAAACAATGTTAGAAAAAGTTTGAAATGAAGGGTAGATAAAAAAATATGAGGAAACATTGTGAAATAGCGGAGCCCATAATCAGTTGCACAGATAGGATAGTTGAAATATAGAATGAACTAGAAGAATCGTCATGTATTTAAAAAAAGGTATATTGGGTAAGCAATAAGCAGCAGCATATATAGGGTGGTTGTAATACAGGTTGAAGTAGAGGTATACATATAAGGTGATTTTTTGAACAATATTATTATATCGGGTGCCCCATAAGCAGCTGCAATTTTGCAGCTTCAATTTTGGTGATTTATATTTATAGGTAAACATTGTGGGCCAAAGAATGTTATACTGGGTGGCCGATAAGTAGTTGCAAATCCAAGGTATTTGAAATAGAGGGATAAAAAAATGTTCGAAAAATTTTGTAGGGTAGAACATGAGATTTTGCATACATGCAATATCTAAAACATGGCGCGCAGTAAAATTATAGTTACACAGTTTGATTAAAACAATGTTAGAAACAGTTGCATATACGGGTGGTTGATATATAAGGTGTAGATAAATTATACTTTCCAGGGTAGTTAAAAAATGGTTATATAGTAGTCCATCAGCAGTTGCGTATATAAGATAGTGAGTGTCGCAGAGTTATAGTTAAGTGTTTAAAAAATGTCATATTTGGTGGCCCCTAAGCAGATGAACAAACAGGGTGGTTGAAGTATTTTGTAGAGTAAAAATATGGTTATACATAAGTACAAACATAAGTTTTAATGTTTGACTGAAGTAGTTGCAGTTTTGGAGAATTATGTTGGGGATTTGTGAATTTATAGTTACACAGAGTGGTATAAAAAAATGTTATAATGGGTAGTTGTATATTGTATATACAAGGTGGTTGAAATCGAGGGCCGACTAGAATTATAGTTTTACATCGTGGATAAAAAAATGTTAAAAAAATTATATAGGATAGATCATGAACAGTTGCATCCTACTATATGGAATACCTAAAATATTTTTTTAACACAATGTGAGAAAAAGTAGCAAATAAAGGGTGGTTAAAATATAGGGTGGAGAAAATTTTTTACTTTACAAGGTGGCTCAAAAATTTTCAGAAACAATTGTTATATAGCGTAGACCATAAGCAGTTGCATAACTTATAGATAGGGTGGACTAAAGGTACGTTATATGTGGTGACAAATAAACATTAGCATATACAGGATGGTTGCACCAAAGCGTAAAGTAGAATTACAGTTATACAAGAAAGTTAAAAAAATGTCTAATAAAACTGTTATATAGGGTGGCCCATAAGCACTTAGTTTGGTTGAAATATATTCGAAATGGTTAATTTATTGTTACGTAGGGTGGTTCACAAATTAGAAAAGTTGTTATATAGGATACTCCATGTTTCATAAGCTATTTCTTCTTGCACAGAATTGTACATTCCATACGCTGGTGAAACCGCGGGTACCGGCTAGTATATTATATTCCTGCCTAGTTAACTATATGCTATGATTTTTTGGAAGTCACGCCGAAATTTAACTAACTATACGTGGTGATTCCATATTTAGCATACAATTTGAATCTTTAATACCACGTATCTAGACATAAAGACAACTATAGTTATAATCAGTAAAATCACTATTTTTTCTCAAATTTTCCTTATACATTTTATAAATTGTTCACTCTGGTAGTTTCATTAGGAGGTATTTTGTTTTTAATTTCTTATTTATCATTTTACTTGTTGAGCTTGATTTTGAATTGCCCGATAAATTGTTGATTTCAAAAGTAACGTAATAGATTTAATGGGTGATTTTTGGATTCAGTTTATGAAAAAAAACTTCATATGAACGTATGCCCTAAATGTCTTAAATTTTTAGATATTAGTTGGTAAGGTTTTCAAATTTTATTTATTTTATAATACCTATGAAACCGCTTTAGATATTTTAATAAAATTTGATAGACAACGACTATACATTAAGGGACATTTTCTGATGTACAAGATTTTTCCAGAAAATCGATTATAAATTTTCACAATAATCATAAATTGGAAATTGTCACCAATACGAATACTTAGTGAATAAAGAGGTGGGTATTACTGACAATTATTTAATAAGCTTTTGCCACATTTTTGAAACACCTTGAATATACAAATAGGCAAAGTGTCAATAAGAAAATAGAAGTAGTTTATATTAACATTAAGAAATTTTGTATCCTATTTTGACGATGGCACCATCTTTTCAATAATTCCTGAACTACCTCTGTTAAACTTCCGGTTGCTAGAAAACATCAGTGTTCAATATACACTGACAAAAAACTTAATAACGTTTAAACTAATTACTGTCGAATTTAGACCATTAAATGTAGTTAGCATATCTACCTGTTGTTCACACAATTTTCTACAAATGACAAATGACCCGGTAACCTTTTTTTAGTGGACTGTCCTCCATCGAGCAAAATGATATCATGCAGTCCAACATGTAAGACGGATATTGAATGTTCTGGAAGAAAATGTTGCCCCAACGTATGTAATACAAAATCTTGTGTACCAGCTAATTTAAAAGATGATAGTAGAGGTGGATATAAGAATCAAAATTCCAGTAAGTTAATTGAAACTCATTAACAGTGATTATTAACTAAAGTTTTATTATTTTTACAGATTCAGCAACAGGATCATACTGTGGTAACGTAAAATGCAGTTCCTTTGAAAAATGTGGTATGGACTCCAGCAAGAGACCGAAATGCGTTCGTGCATAATATTGTTGTTTTTTTTACTTTGAATATTAATTTATTTTTCTGATACTGTTTCCAAATCAAAGAAAATACTGCTGCAAACGGTTTGCTATAAAAGGTTTGATATATTTATAAGATTTTCTAAACATTAATAAATGTTTTGGCAAAATAAATAGCATTTTATTTATGTTGCATTTATATTGTTATGAACTCTTTGGGTTCAATTACAATAAAAACTAATACTCACTCTCACTTTCTAGAACGTTTATTTACATCAAATATACACAACAGCTGATTCGAATATAACAATAATAATAAAAAATAAGCTCTTCGCCGCACTAACTAACTGCTGCGATGATGGGCCGCTCCTTTTAAAATCAGCATCGAATTCTCCCGTACAATTCAGTATCAATGTTACAGTTGTTGAGTTATTTCGAGATTAATTTTTTTTCCTCTCAGCGATGGATGTATTGGAATGAAAACCGGGCCGGTTTAGGTAAATTTTGTAACCCCCCTTTAATTCTGATCGCCCCGATCAGAAACATCCTCTCAATGGTAGGGAGCGAGTCGATCTAAATGGACCACCTTCAATTTAGCCCTGGGGTTTCGACGGATCCGGTAGACGACGTCATTAAGTCTCTTGACCTCCGCATATGGACTATCCCAGGCGGGTGTAATCTTTGGATATTTACCCTTGCTCCGTTGGGGGTTGTACAGCTAGTCTTTGTCCCTCTCTTGGAACCCGACTGAATTGGCCCTGCGGTCGTATCGCGTCTTCATCCGGTCACGGGTGGCCAACATTTGCGTTCGGGCTAATTCGTGTATTGCCAGTATGTTATGTCAGAGCTGGTCGGCATAATCGTTGATGACTTGGGAAGGTTCTTCGGGAGAGCCAATAGCCAAATCGCAGGGTAATCGCAGCTCTTTTCCGAACAGGACCCTGGCTGGCGTCAGACCTGTACTATTATGTAGGCCTGAGCGATATGCCAACAGGAATAGGGGAATAAGCTGATCCCAATCACGCTGGTTGTAGCTGACGACCTTGAATAGGTGTCATTCCAAGGTCCTGTTGAATCTTTCCATCATTCCGTTTAACTGTGGATGCAATGGTGTTATTCTCGTTTTTCTGATCCCCAACATCGTGCAGACCTTCTGGAATACATTCGATTCGAAGTTACACCCCTGGTCCAGCGGCACGCCAAACCTGCTGAATAGCTGTTGTACTAGCACCGTAGCTACCGTGGTTGCCTCTTGGTTGGGTTTGGCATAAGTCTCAGGCCATTTGCTGAAGTAATCCATTGCGACCAGAATGTATTTGTTCCCCTTCTCAGACTCGGGAAACAGACCGGCGACATCGATGGCAATTCTCTCAAATGGGACGCCCACATTGTACTGCTGCATTCTGCCCTTGGTCCGGGTCGTCGGGCCCTTACTGGCTGCACAGGTGTCACATTTCCGGCACCAAGCTTTGACGTCTTCGAAGTAATTTACCCAGTAGTATCGCTGGCGAACTTTTTGGACCAGATTGCCCCCGGTAATCCCATCATGTACTTCGGTCAGGATGGCTGGTACCTTTTTCTTAGGAACTACCAGTTGGGATTTGGTTTCTCGGCCATCAGTGCTTTCCCAAACTCGCTTGAGTATTCCATTCTCTATTCTTAGAGAGTCCCATTGGGCCTATAACGATTTCAGCACGCCAGAGTATCTAGCTACCTCGTCCCATCGTGGCCTGGGTGCCCCTTTTGTTTTGAGTCACAAGATTGGTTCGATGTCTGAATCAGCCATTTGGTCCTGGATGCACTGTTTCGTTGTCCAGTCATCATTGGCCTGCACTCGAATCTGTCTGATGGAGATACCCTCTCGCTGTTCCGTCTTCAGAAAATGTCCGCATTTTGTTCTACAGGGTCTTCTGGGTGGGGCAACGGCATTATTGTGCAAACGGCCGGCACGGTGTTCCACCTTGAAATCGTATTGCTGTAATTTCTCCATCCACCTGGCCAGTTGTCCTTCCGGTGTCTTCATGTCTAGCAGCCATTTGAGGGCGGCATGATCTGTTCGGATTAGGAAATGACGACCATAGAGGTATTTGTGGAAATGGTCTACAGCCCTTATTATTACAAGAAGTTCTTTTCTGGTGACGCAATAATTTCTTTCCGATTTCGAGAATTCACGGCTGTAGTACTCCATCACTCTCTCTTCACCATCTTGCACCTGGGATAGGACGGCCCCCCAAACCTATGTTGCTGGCGTCGGTGTCTAAAATGAACTTGCCGGACTTTGTAGGAAAGGCTAGGATTGGGCTGGAACATAGTGCGGCCTTCAGTCGTCTGAAAGATGTTTCGCAATCCTGATTCCCACGGAAGGTCTCCTTCTCAGTGGTCTGCCGATGTAGAGGCGCGGCGATGGTGGCAAATCCCTCAACAAATCGCCTGTAATATGAACAAAGGCCCAAGAAGCTTCGGAGTTCATGCTTGTCTCTTGGGACTGGCCAATCACGGATGGCTTCAATCTTGCCCTCGTTGGTGCGGATTCCTGACTCGGAAACGACGTGCCCCAAAGCTCTACTTGTTGTTAGAACAAGGAACACTTCTTCGGGTTGAGTCTCAGGTTGGCGTTATTAATTCTGGAGAATACTTCACCCAGGTTCTTCAGATGATCGTCGAATGTCTGACCCTTGACCAAAATGTCGTCGAGGTATACTTTTCTTTCTTGGTGACGTCATTCAGCTTTCTGTAATCCACGCAAAATCGGGTGGTTCCATCCTTCCTTTTAACTAGCACGACGGGAGCGGACCATGGGCTGATGGATGGCTCAATAATTCCATTTTGTAGTATGGACTCGATGTTTTCCTCGACTGCCTGTTATTGCCCCAATGGTAGTCGCGTAGGTGGTATTCTGATGGGTTGAGCCTTCCCGGTATCTATTCGGTGCTGGATGATGTTGGTGCGACCAGTGGTTCCATCTTCACTGTTAAAAATTTGCCAATGCTTTGTGATAAATTGCTTGGCTTTCTTCTATTCCTCTGGTGTCAGGTCGTCAAATGGTCAGAAAACTGTTGTAGGAACTCTTTACTGGGCCCTGTCTCCTTCACCGATGTCTGGTACCCTACTTCGCAATTGATGATGGTCTCGAGTGGCTCGAAACAAGCTATCTCTTGACCATTGGCAATTCTGATGTCGTTGTTGGATAAATTCAGGATTGTATCTATTTCCGGTATATCTCGCCCTGTTTTAACTATAGCCCGTTCAACTAAGTAGTCATGAGCTGAGTGTACGGGCTCCACCATTCCAACGCAGCTCCCAGGATTGCTTGCTAGCTGCCCATGAATAATCTGTTCCCTTCAACCGGGAATTGTGGCTGAGGATTTTGCCACAATTTTTATGGAGGTGTCTGAACCGTTGACGGGGCTTGTCAATACAAATTAATTTTTTTTGTCCTCTCAGCGATTGATGTATTGGAATGAAACCAGGGTCGGCTTAGGTAAATTTCGTAACAATATGTATTGTGTCTCAAATTTGTAAAATTCCTAGGTGTTGAATATAACATTACAAATCAACGTACTTAATTAAATATATACCTAATTAATTTTAGAAGATATCACTTTAAGATCTTCTCCAGAGATTTAAAAATGGACTGGAAGCACTTATAAAGCCTATTGTTAGGTAACTGGGTACAAAGAGAGTAATGGTGTATCACTTCAAAGGCCTCAGACCGATCCAACGATAGTAGTACGACCGACAACTGTGCCGACAACCCTCTATCAATTCCTCGTTAATATAAAGATTTGCTAGTAAAATTAAATAGTGCAATTGCAATTTTCGACCTCTTATGTTATCGAAAACTATCATTCTTACTAATCAGATTAAATTTAAATATAGTATTACCAAATTTAGTCGTTATGAGAAATAGAAATGTTATATAAGTTTCTAACTCGAACTTTGTGTGAACTTGTGTAACAACTATATTTCGTCGTTCCCAGCTGACTCAGCTACACGTGGAGTATCACATTACAGTACCGCCGAGCATCCGTGAGAATCGCCTTGTCGACAGTGCTGATTCATTATAAATGTTATAAATTGTAGAATTTCACTCAGTCTTTATTCATTATTACTCAGAACTTTTGTCAGTTATATTATTATTTTTTTCATTTCTATTTTAAAAGATATTATTGTGTTTATTTAAATAAAAATCTTTTTTAAAAAGTTAATTAATTGAAGTGTGATATAACAAATCGGCTCAGTCAGTAGGATCCGTCAACGTTACTAGAACACGAGCTTACTTCTAACTGGTAGCGGCGGATTCCTATCCCTCAACGGAGCAAAGAACCTGGAAGAAGTCCCAACTGCGATGACAAGGAGAACACGGATCCCCAATGTTCCTATTGATGTGAGTAGTAGTGAATCGTCTAACGTTTAAGATTTTAAATAATTGAGGTTAATATTTGATTGATTTTAATATTTTGATTATTTGATTTTTTTAATTCAGTTAATTGAATCACTGATTTATTATTTGATTACATTAATATTTTATGATTTAATTGATTACTTTGATTTTATTCATTCGATTGGGTAATTAATAATTATTAATACTATTCTATCATCCAAATATCTTTCGTATTTCCCCATTTACAAATTTATTGATTATTGATTTTTACACCATTTATTTTATTGATAGCATTTTTCTATACCTTTTATTATTTTTGATTTGAACCTGTTTCGTTAAATCAAAATGGCACAGTCACAGAATAACACGGTTGTCGATGAAACTGAAAAATATAGGTTGCCGGAAATATTTTCAATAATTCCAGAGTTTGAAGGCGACCAAATATCTTTGGCCACATTTATTCATGTTTGCAATTGTGCATATAACATGTCAACTGCTGAACAAAAATACTTGTTAGTAATACACATTAAAAATAAATTAAGGGGAAAAGCGGCGCCGTTAATCAACTCGAGGAACCCGGCGTCTTATCTCGAAATAAAACAACTTCTAACTCTTCATTTTGGGGATTCTCGTGATCTTTCTTCATTAATACACGATCTTCAACGGTTAAAACAACTATCCAATGAGTCTCCCTTAACATTCTATAATAGGCTACAAGTATTGACTGCGAAAATGCACTCATGTATCGAAAAAGCCCCTAGTTTAAGCAACGAGCAAAAAGATGCTCAAACCACTCTCGTTGACACAATGGTCCTAAACACCCTACTTACCTGTTTAGAACCTCGATTAGGCCAAATTATCCGTGCCAGTAATCCGAATGTTCTTCTCGAGGCACATTCACGAATAAGAAGAGAACTTCAATTATCCTATTTTGAGGAACAAAAAGTAAATAAATCCGTTCCACCTAAGCCATCTTTTCAGGCTAGAAAACCAAATCCACCTCCTAAATGTTCAAATTGTGGGCGATTAGGCCACATTGCTGCGGACTGCCGGTTAAGATTTCAAAATAACCTTCAGCCTTTTAACCAAAATAATAGACCAAATTTCATTGGGCCGAATCAATCATCGAGGCCAAATCCTATCAACAATAACACAAATCATCAACAATTTAGACCAAATAACTTTCAAAGACCTCCTTTCAAGCGGAACAACTTTCGACCGTCTGTAATACAGACAAACCCAAATTTCCGTCCTGAAAGGACCCACCATTTTAATCACCATCAAAATGGCAACTATCACGAATATTATGCAGACGAGTATGATTATTATACTGATAATAATCAGCAGCATTTCGATGACAACACCTAAAACTATGAAAGCTATGGGTTTGAACAAACGGTAGACAATACCCCTGTCGTACCTTTCAGCCCTAATGAATACCAGGATTTTCTAGCGCTTTCGAGCCTAGATCAACCTCCAGATACGACAACTCTTTCAGAAGTCCAAACTCAAATACAGAACTTGAATTTGGAAGACTTCAATCCCGATCTGAACTTCCCAGAACAAACATTTCTTTAAGTCCCCTTCTGACAGTAAATTCCAAGAACCTCTATTATATCAACGACGAAAATTTAAACTCCTAATTGATACCGGGTATCTCCATTTTCAACGAAAACACTGTCAAAAACTTCTCACAAAGATCTCCCGAAAGAGTAACAATTCAAAGCATTACTCATAAGAAAATCCCGATCTCACAATCCACCCTCATTCCTTTCGCTCTAGGCGATCCACACAAGGTCTTTATCTACGATCTAGATATTGAGTTCGATGGAATATTAGGTCTTGATTTTCTTGAACATTATGAATGTATTGTCGACTTAAAATCCAAACAATTAATTACTAACTTTAAAACTATCCCCCTACATAAAGTGCCCGATCACGACCAATCTAATACACAACCATCAGACACCCCCAGTACTAACGCACAAACTCATATTTATAACAATCAAATAATAATCCAGGCAGGAATCGAACAAATTTTCCAACTTAAATGTGAACTTAGAAATACTGACGCAATTTTACCGACACAAGTAATTGACAAAGTACGACTTCCCAATACGGTTAATTCAAAGGGAGAATTTCTGACTTCGATAATAAATGCGAACGCAATGCCGGGAACTGTTAACTTTTCCAATCTTCATTTAGAACAACTTGACCATACACACCCTCTCTTAAATCTGAATACACACGATTACTGTGAATCTACAAACTTAGACAGAAACTTTACTATCAGGGAACAAATTCGGACAGAACATCTTAACGACGAAGAGTGAGAACTTATCACGAATCTCTGCTTAAAATTTGAAGATATTTTCTATCTCGAAGGCGACGTTTTGACGTTTACTAACGCCGTCAAACACTCTATTGGCACCAATAATGCCAAGCCCGTTTTCACAAAATCGTACAGATATCCTCAGGTCCACAAGGAGGAAGTGAAAACCCAAATTTCCAAAATGCTTGATCAAGGCATTATCAGGCACTCTTCTTCTCCTTGGTCCTCCCCCGTATGGGTCGTCCCCAAGAAACTCGATGCTTCTGGTAAGCAAAAGTGGCGAGTTGTTATCGACTATAGGGAGTTGAACGAACTAACTGTAGACGATAAATACCCTCTGCCCAACATTTCTGATCTCCTCGACCAACTTGGTAGGTGTCAATACTTTTCGACACTGGATCTCGCTTCCGGGTTTCACCAGTTGGAAATCCTTGAGGAAGACATTCCCAAGACCGGTCTCTGTTGATAAAGGCCACTACGAATTCGTTCGTATGCCATTTGGCTTGAAAAATGCACCTTGTACTTTTCAGAGGGTCATGGACAACATTCTTTTGGGTATCCAAAATGAACGTTGCCTTGTTTACATGGATGACATCATAGTCTATTCACCAACCATCCATGAGCATATGTCCCGTTTGACAGAAGTCTTTAAGCGTCTTAGACAGTCAAACTTGAAAATTCAACCTGACAAGTGTGAGTTTCTCCGTAAGGAAGTTGCTTACCTAGGTCATCTGATCACCCAAGAAGGAGTAAAACCAAACCCTTCGAAGGTTGAATGCATTCAGAATTTTCCTCAGCCCCAAACTCCTAAAGATGTTAAATCTTTTCTTGGTCTCGCCGGATATTACCGACGTTTTATCCCTAATTTCGCTAAGATCTCAAAGCCTCTAACGAAACTCCTGCAGAAAGACGTCAAATTCATCTTCGACGCAGATTGCAAGTCTTCCTTCAACGAATTGAAGCAAGCTCTTGTATCTGACCCTATCTTGATCTACCCAAATTTCGAAGAACCATTCCTGCTCAGTACTGATGCTAGTGCTTTCGCAATTGGTGAAGTTCTCTCACAAGGCCCCGTAGGAAAAGATCTTCCTATAGCATATGCTTCCCGTACTCTCTGCACTGCTGAAACTAGATATTCAACTATCGAACGGGAACTGCTGCATTGTTTGGGCGGTCAAACACTACAGACCGTATCTTTTTGGGAGAACGTTTACACTCCTGTGTGACCACCGTCCGCTTACTTGGCTCTTCTCTATCAAATATCCTGGCAGTCGTCTAGCCAGATGGCGCCTTAAGCTAGAAGAGTATAACTATAAGATAGAATCCAAACCCGGCAAGGTAAATCAGAACGCTGACGCTCTTTCCCGAATCAAAATTAACCATTTTAAACAATGCACAGACTTTCTTTCTAAAATCAACATCTTTGCAAATAACGAAACCGACTCAGAACAACCAGACTCCGACAATGATCAAGAACCCGACGAACATGACGAAAGAATGACAGCAGAGTTTAATCGATTTGTTCAACTATATAAAACCGAGTCGATAATCGATTACTCAAAAATTGAAATTTCTAACTACTAGACAAATCTCACAAACGAATAGTCACTTTCTTCTGGCAAAATAAACTTAATGACTTGCATGACAAAATCATTGAAGACATTTTCGAAGAAGATCCACACTTCACTACTGACACTATAAACGTTCTAGCCAGTAAAACTGTAAGGCATAGAAAATATTTAATTGTCCCTTTACCCTTTGATCCCAGAACAGTTGTCTCACATCGTTTCAACATCCTCTATAACAATCAAGACCAGTTCAACGAATCCGAAACGTTCTGTATTGAAAACAACGTAGAACTACCGATTCTTGAAACACTATCCTTTATACTTGCAGACAAAGACGTAAAACTAAAAATTTGTCAAAATATTGTGATAACTCCTTCACAAGACGAAATTCCGGTTATACTGCAACAGTACCGCTGCGTGGAATTAAAGAGACCATCCGACGCATTAAAGAAAAGTATAATTGGACTGGACTAATCAAAAGTGTAGAGCAATTTATTAAGTCCTGCGAAACTTGCCAAACGGTAAAGTTCTGTAGAAAAAACTTAAGTGCTCCTTTTGTCATAACTGAAATTGATATTTTCGAATATCCAACTAGAAACAACGCATTGACTATTAGAGATGAACTCACCAAATTTACTCAGGCCTACCCAATTGGTGACAAAACAGCTAAAACTGTAGTAAACACCCTCTTAATATTCTTCCAACATTACGGTACACCTCTTCGCATCCATTGTGATTATGGACGTGAATTTGATAACACTCTCATAAGGGACTGTGCGAACTATATGACATAAAACTATCCTTTTCAAGTGTCCACCATCCCGAATCAATTGGTTCTATCGACGAATAAAGAAATGATAAGGGCAAATACAGCTGAACATCCGGACGAACATCCATTCAACGTCCTCCCCTACGCAGTTATCTGCTACAACAACACTAAAAACAAGACTACCGGCTTCACGCCCAATAAACTTATCTGTGGGCACACTTCTAGTAGACCCCCCGAAATATACGATCAGGAAAAACTCATTTCCAAATATGTTAGGGACCTTAACAACAGAATAACTACTATTATAAACTTGCCCGCGCAAAAACCGACCAACAAAAACAAAAATCTAAAGTTAGATTTGACAAACATGTTTCGACTAACCAACCAGAATACAAAGTAGGCGACAAAGTTTACGTGAAAGAATCTCAGATTAAAAACAAATCTGTAAACAAATGCAATGGACCGTTTGAAATCACCGCGATAAGAAAAAACTCTGCCACCGTTAAAAACTTATAGACTAACCAAATCAGTAAAATTAACTTTGACAGACTAAAATCATATTTTGAATGAATCCCTTCTTTTCAGATTCTGTGGACTGTTTTCAGTCGTGAACCTCCAACAATACTCTCTTACACCCGTTAATAATACAATAGGAGTTTTCTTCCATGAAGAAGGCACACTTAAAATTTCAAACGACGAATGGACACTTCTTGTCTTCAAAGACCTCAAACCTTTCAGAGATGCTATTTCAACTAATGACGCTATACTAAATCGAATTCTAGAAACTATTAATGAAAACACAACTAACACAAAATCGTTTAAACCAAAAGTACAGACACATGTGAGCCTCTTGAAACAAATTTCAAAATCCGTTAACTCCAAATATACAGACATTTTCGCTGACACTCAAACTTATACAACTAACAGAAGAAAACGCGGACTTATTAACGGACTGGGCTCAGTTTGGAAAGCCATTTCAGGAAACTTAGATGTGGCAGATGGTGAATACACAAATGATTGTATAACCAAAATCACTAAACTCTAACCAACACTAACTAACCAACACCAAACTCAAGAATTAGTAAAAAAACAAATATCCGTAACTACTTCAGTCATTACAAGCCTTAACAACACCCTACAAAAATTTCAATCAGAAGAGAAACTATTCTCAAATAATATCGAAAAAATAAGACAGTCACTTCTATACATTTCGAACGATCTTGACTTTCATGAATTCCAAATCAATATCCTGGATCTGTGTGAAAGCCTAATGGAGAACTATATATTTATCGAAAACACCCTAAATGATGTTTTAACTGCAGTCACTTTCGCCCGCTTAAAAATTTTACATAGTTCGATTATAAGCCCAATAGATTTGGTCGATTCCCTTCAAAAAATTTCTCAGTCACTCTATGAAAATAATTTACCACTTCCTATTTACAGTTCAAATGTTGCTCAATACATCGATTTGATAGAATTGGAAGCATTTCAAATCAACACTAAAATCATTTTTGTTCTCAAAATTCCTTTAGTTGACCCTGAGATTTACACTCTTTATCACCTTTATCCTATCCCAATTTTGGATGATCGAACAGGGTTTCATCACATACTTTCAATAAAAACGAAATTTATCGCGAGAGATGACGATTCGTTATTATATACATCCTTCGAAGACGTGAGTGACTGCAAGCCATTAAACACACAGCATAAAATTTGTTCCAAGTCAATTCCACATCCAATAGACAAAGATGCCATATGCGAAGCACAACTTCTCAGAGAGCCAATCACTCTTTCCGCAACCTGCAAAACTTCGGTATTATATGCAGAAGATTACAATATCCAAGAGATCAACATAAACCTCTGGTTGATCTCCATCTCCAGACCTTTGCCCATCACCATCAAATGCAAGGGAGACGATGTTGTCACACTAACCGTATCGACGAATTCATTAATGGAAATTCAGCCCCACTGCAACGCCTTCATCGGCAATACCAGGGTCCACGCCAGACGGACCACCAAAAATAGCATCACACTCAAATATGATCCAGTAAATATCCCCTACAACTGCTGCCACGACATGCCTACCGTCAGTCAACTTCCCAGTATCGAACCCTTAAAACTACAGGAACTAGATGCCCGAGACCTTAACATTGCCAATCACAAACTCAGCCAGTACTCGAGAGAATTGGATCAACTGATGAACCAACCATTCCTGGAAAAGCACACCTCCTTTTTCATAATTAGTGCAATCATGTTAGCAATAATTGTTGTTCTCCTGCTCACCGCCACAGGAATCCGGAAAAAGTTGAGTAAGTTCACTAAATCTGACCCTACTAGCGAACCTGCATCACTACCATGTCCAGCAAACAGTAACTCCAGAGGAAAGCTTCACAGCCTACTACGCCCTACCGAAGACATAGAACTTCAGAACTTCCCTTAAAATGGATGGAAGTTGTTATATAAGTTTATAACATGAACTTTGTGTGAACTTGTGTAACAACTATATTTCGTCGTTCCCAGCTGACTCAGCGACACGTGGAGTATCACATTACAGTACCGTCGAGCATCCGTGAGAATCATTATAAATGTTATAAATTGTAGAATTTTACTTAGTCTTTATTCATTATTACTCAGAACTTTTGTCACTTATATTATTAATTTTTTCATATCTATTTAAAAAGTTATTATTGTGTTTATTTAAATAAAAATCTTTTTCAAAAAGTTAATTAATTGAAGTGTGATATAACATAAATATATTTATTGTAATTTTAAAATGATTTGTGTAAAAAATATAGTTCAAAGCACTAAATTTACTCTACCAAATAATCGTCTTTATTTTCACACAAAATATTTACTTTGTAAAAGGTCGATTAAAACTCTTTTTAACCGACTTCAAAATAGGCTCCCATGAACCGATTTCGAACATTCTCTTTGCACTTGATAGAATATACTTCCAGATTGGTCCCATATTTTTTTCAATGACATGGAATAGTCGATTTTGCAAAAAATCGAAAAAAACTTGCAACGGACTTCATAATTTATCATAATACTCGTATATGGTGAATCCGCTAATATTAAAACATTTTAATTATTCTTATTCGAAGTCTAGGGTGAAATTAATTGAAAATAGATTGCAGTTTCATCAAAATATTTTGTTAATTAACTGCTTTCCAGATGTATGTTTTCAATTTGTGTACATATATATATATACGGTGCATTTAAGTTAGAATAGTATGAAAAATGTTCTTATTAATAATATTTACAGAATAATAAGTTAGTCTCCATAAAAAAATTGCACAGTTTGAAACCTAAAACGAAATCATTACGTTACTTTTATCAAGAACTGTATACGAGGTTTGTCAAAAAGATGCATTTTTCTTAATAGTGAAAGATTTATCATTTCTTTTGGCAATATCGAAAGTGGTTGTGAATTAAAGTTAAGTAACGTTTGCAAAGAAAAAAAATTGGCTAAAAACTTACGAGTCGCATGTTAATTTGAGGCACACATGAAGGTGAGTTCTCTATGTCGTCATCATTTCCTGCCATCACTAAAAGTGATCGTTAACAAGTTTGTCGCTATCATTACACAAGATAGTTAAAAACTGATATATGTAGCCGTTAAGTAGTTTTATATGCTTAGATCAATTCGTTGAAATATAAGGCGTTGTAGAATTATAATGCCTGATGGTTAAAATACGTTAGAGACTAAATTAAATTAGGTGGCCCATAAGCAGTTGCATATACAGAGGGGTTAGAATATAGAGTGGAGTGGAGAGAAAATATAGTTATACAGGTTGGCTAGAAAAAAGGTAGATAAACAAAATTATATCCGAAAAACTAGAAAGCAGTTGATTACATATGATGGTTGAAAGATTGGGCAGAGTAGAACACATGTTATAATGTAAATGTAATGTAAATGCCCTAGCAGTTACAAATAGAGAATGGTTGGAGTATAGGTAGAGTGGAATTATAGTTTAACAGGTTGGCTCAAAAATGTTACATTGTGTGGCCATTGGCAGATGCATATGCAGGATGGTTGACATATATGCTGAAGTACAATTATAGTTATGTAGCTTGATTTAAAAAATATAACACTGAAATCACTAATATCGAAAACAAAACCAACCAACAAAACTCAGATCTCAAAAAACTGAATATACAAGATTCCTTGTGAATGCAATAAATTTAAGAACTATATAAAATTTTTAAGCGAGCGAAACAGGCTGCAGTTATAACATCGTTTTCCAATGTTTTCGATAAATATGTAGCTCTCAATTAGGCTTTCATACAGATCCAAGATATTGATTTGGAATTCATGATAGTCAAAATCATTCGAAATGTATAAAAGTGACAGTCTTATTTTCTCGATATTGTTTGAGAATATTTTCTCTTCCCATTGGAATTTTTGTAAAGTGTTGTTAAGGCTTGTAATGACTGAAGTAGTTACGGATTTGTTTTTTTACTAATTCTTGAGTTTGGTGTTGGTATTTAGTAATTTTGGTGTATTCACCATCTGCCGTATCTAAGTTTTCTGAAATTCCAAACTAGGCCTAGTCCGTTAATAAATCCGCGTTTTCTTCTGGTAGTAGTGTAAGTTTGAGTGTCAGCGAAAGTGTCTGTATATTTAGAGTTACCGGATTTTGAAATTTGTTTCAACAAGGTCACATGTGTTACATATAGGTTTAAATGATTTTGTGTTATTTGGGTTTTCATTAAGTTTGGTGCCTGTAAAGAAGGACAATACCCTACTGGTCAATCGAAATGTATATATTGCTTAAAATTTAAAATTTAATATTATACATGTAAATGCTGTAATCAAATATGTGAGAATCATTTAACGGTCACATGTAGTGTTTGTAAAAACAAATTCAAACACACTTGCGTTGATATATCAGCGAATGAAGTCCGTACTCTTAATGGCAATAAAGGGTACGAGTGGTCTTGTGTTACTTGCAGAGCTATCGGCAACGACATGAAGGATCTCAAAGCATTGATTCTACAACTTCAAAGCGATATCAAGGAGCTGAGAGAAGAAAGAAAGACGACGGACCCGAAACTTGATTTTGAAGAGATTGTTTCCGAAATTAACGAAAGACAAAAACGAAAGAACAATTTAGTGATATTCAACGTACCCGACCAAAATGAAGCAGTAACAGACCAAATCAACTCTGAAAAAAGTTTGTTACCAACATGTTAAGCACAATCTCTTCTGAACTCTCTAATGTAGATATTAAACCACTTAGATTAGGACGTTTTACTGGATCTAGAATTAGACCTATCAAAATCACACTTGAAGGTCAGGACTTAGTTAAAAAAATACTCGTACTAATCAACTCTAATAAACTGACGTCAAAACAGCAATATAAAAAATATCAATTTGTCAGCAGACCGAACTAAAAGAGAGTTGGAATATTACAAACATGTGAAGCAGGAACTAAATGAGCTTAACAAATCAGGTAACTCAAATTACAAAATTAAGTACATTAACAACATTCCCAAAATAGTTCAGGTAAACTAGGTAAGCCCAACAGTAGATCCGTTGAAGTAGTAACGACCTATTATCAGAATGTCAGGGGACTTAATAACAAGTTTCATGATTTCTGTGTCAATATCAGTGAAATTGAATATAACATCGTAGCTCTTAGTGAAACTTGGTTAAAACCATCAGTGAACTCTAAGGAATTATTTCCGACTAACTACCAAGTCTTTCGTAGCGACCGTAAATACGAGCAGTTAAACGTAGTTATGGGTGGAGGTGTTTTACTCGCGGTCGACGAATCTATAAAGACTGAAATTGTGAATACTCGTGAATTTGATGTTACTTTTCCACAGATTGATTTACTAGTTTGTAAGTGTACAGTAGCATATATCTTTCATATAATGGTCATTCACATTCCACCTTCTTTATCGATAGACGTATATGCAAATTTCATGGATGCACTTGCTCACTGGCATGTATTAAACCCAAATAAAGTACTAATTCTCGGAGATTTCAACTGTCCAAAATATACCGAAAATAGCCTAGAGGATGGAAAAACTAACATTATTTCCAACTTCATGGGATTACTAGATATAAATCAATATAACTCAGTGTTGAACAACAACGGTAAACTCCTAGACTTAGTACTTAGTAACATTAACTGTACTGTTTCCCGTGATTCTGTACCAATAGTTGGAGAGGATAGTTATCATCCATCTTTGAGGATTGAATTAAGCGAAATCTCGATAAAAAGAAATAACCTTAAAGCGAATACTAACGATACCACTTATAATTTTAAGAAAGCTGATTATTTATCTCTATATAACAAATTATTAAATACTGACTGGACTTTTCTGAATGGTTTATCCGATGTAGATACTGCTGTTGACAGCTTCTATAACCAGGTATATAAACTATTTGACATCCACATACCACGGAATAAGAATTTTAGGCGTAAATATCCTGCTTGGTATACTAGCGAAATAATAAAATTAATAAAAGAAAAAGCCAAGTTGCATAATAAATACAAAACATCAAGAAGTGACACTTTTTATAGAGAATTTAGTAAATACAGGTCGTTAATAAAATTGAAGATAAAAGCAGCATACGACAGCTATCTACAGAATGTCCAGGATAAACTAAAAGAAGAGCCGAATCATTTTTGGTCATATATTAACAACAAAAATACAGATTCCAGAATTCCCCCCAAAATGTTTTACAATGGTAACGAATATAATAACCCTACTCAAATAGTAAAGGCATTTAGTGATTTTTTTGAAAGTGTTTATGAGTTACCAGTTAACGAGGAAGACAACATTGGTTTTAAGTTCAATTATAATACATTTCTAGATGTCAGTTCCGAACCCATTACAGAAAGATTGAAAAACAAATTAACATCTGGCCCAGACAAAATTCCTTCTTTTTTAGTAAAAGATTGCCTCGGTGCATTTATGTATCCCTTGTGTTACATCTTCAATTTAATTCTTTCAAATTCAGCTTATCTTCAATCTTGGAAGACAGCTAAAATCTGCCCTATATATAAGTCAGGCGACCGTGCTCTTATCAATAACTATAGACCAATTTCTATCTTGAATAATTTTTCCAAAATTTTAGAAAGCATTCTCTACAATCGCCTATACCAGTCTGCGGATAATTACATATCCACGTATCAACATGGTTTTATGAAATCTCGTTCAACAGTTAGCAATCTGGCAGTCCTTGGGCAACATCTATGTGAAAGTCTAGATAGCGGAGGTCAAACAGATGTTATCTACACCGACTTCTCTAAAGCATTTGATAAAATCAGTCACAAGAGACTCTTTCTTAAAATGACATGTCTAGGTGTTCCTAAAAATTACCTAAAAATTATTGAACTCTATTTGAATAATAGAACTCAATACGTTTACCTCAACGGGTTTTATTCAGATACATTTCTAGTCACAAGTGGAGTTCCTCAAGGGTCGAATCCAGGTCCTTTATTGTTCTTAATTTACATCAATGACCTGACCAGCACGTTAAAATGTAACAGATTATTGTTTGCAGATGAAATATATACTACAATCTCAAGCTCATTCCGACTGTCTTGCTCTGCAAGAAGAAATCAGTATGTTGGAAGAATGGTGTATAAATAATAAACTTTTTTTAAACATTCCCAAGTGTAAAGTCTTAACATTTAGCCGGAAAACGAATACAATAAAGTTTCCGTACAGTATAAGCGATACCATTCTTGAAAGGGTTGACTCCATAAAAGACCTCGGTGTTTACTTTGACTCTAAACTTACATTTCAGCTCCACATTAACCTCACCATAAAATCAGCCTTTAGACAATATGGATTCATCATGCGAAACTGCAAATATTTTAATACTTCAGTTTTAATATCTCTATTCAACTGCTTAGTCAGAACAAAATTAGAATATAGTTCTATAATCTGGAATCCTACATACGAGCGATACATTTTGGATATAGAAAAGGTTCAAAATTTTTTTTTATATATTTAGCATTTAAAAATCGCGGAGTTTATCCCCAAAGAGAATGTGATTATAATCTCTTACTAGTCGAGTTCAATGTGATGTCCTTGAAAAGTCGCAGAGATCAGGGGTCAGTTATGTTTTTGTACAAGTTACTGAATAACATGATTGACTGTCCAGCGCTATTGTCTCAGGTTGGAATTGTCATTCCTAGGGTTGTATCTAGGCATTCGAGACCGTTTGAGTGCAAACGAGCTCGACCTAATATCTTATTTAAAGCTCCAATATATCTTATGAGTTATAATGCTAATAGACTTTCAGAGGTGTGTGATTTATTCAACTGCTCAACGTACGAACTGAAAAATGAAGCACGTTTGTACTTTTAGAGGACATTTCATTGAATATTTCATCCAGGTGCACGAATTCTTCAATTTATAAATTATCTCTATATCTGTTGTAACCCATTGTTCAATTTTAGGTGCATATGTATGTATCTACTTTATAACTAATTGTTTCTTTTTCTTTGGTCATTTTTGAATTTCTTTTATACATGTCTGTATTCCAATTAGTTTTAGTGTTAGTATAATTTTGTATAAACTTTTTTCTGTCATCTTTATTTATTTTTTAATTACTCTGTAAATGGTTTTTACTGTTGGGTAATAAAGGCTTTATTATTAATAGTTTCTAGAATTTGGTTTAGTATAGCGTCATTAGTTGAAATAGCATCTCTGAAAGGGCTGAGGTCTTTGAAGACAAGAAGTGTCCATTTGTCGAAATCTTACGTGCGCCTTTTTCATGAAAAGAATACTCCTATTGTATTGTTAACGGGTGTAAGAGAGTATTGTTCAAGGTTGGCCACTGAAAACAGTCCAAAGAATCTGAAAAGACGGGATTTATTCAAAATAGGGTTTTAGTCTGTCAAAGTTAGTTTTATTTATTGGAAGTTTCCTTGGACTTCCATCGTCTTGAAGTGGTTGATCTCACAACGTTTCAATAGCTGTGTATCTGCTATCGTCATCAGGTGAATGATAGGAAATTCAGATTATCCCTGGTATTTGTATTATACCCTTAACCGGTCATGCGTCGCCGGTCTTGGTCATTGGGTCTTATCTAGTCCAATCAGCGTCCTCGTACCTGGAGGTTGGTTGACGGTGGTGCGTAGCGGCAGAGG
Source organism: Octodonta nipae (assembly GCA_034190945.1). Taxonomy (NCBI): domain Eukaryota; kingdom Metazoa; phylum Arthropoda; class Insecta; order Coleoptera; family Chrysomelidae; genus Octodonta; species Octodonta nipae. The sequence goes on along the minus strand of CM067218.1, from coordinate 46,417,658 downwards.
CCGAAGAAGAGCTTTCCAAATATTTTTAATTTGGACACTGGGCTTGCTAATTATATTTTCGTTCCAGATTATATATGCTGCCTCTATGAATTTTCTTTTGTACCAGTGCGCTCTTCCTTGTGATTGCTCTGGCCTGGTCCGAGTTGATATTATGGTGTACGGTCCATGCGTGATTAGCTAGCCCAGACTTTGTTACCTCCGCCCTTTGAGTAGCTGTGCTGTAGTCCTTAATCCTGGTGTCCAGCGTCGCTTTGTCCAATGTAAAGATTGTCACATTCACACAGTATGCTGTATATACTTTTATAGTTTTACTTATGGTTAGTCTGTAAGTTTATAACTGTGGCAGAAGGTCAAAAGGTCCGTTTAATTTGTTTTCGGATACAGATTTCGGCCAGTCTGTAATAGTAGTTCATTCTGTTGTTAAGGTCTCTAACATATTTGGAAATTAGTTTTCCCTGATCGTAAATTGTTACTAGAAGTGTGCCCGAAAAAATAAGTTCCTAGGGCGTGAAACCGGTAGTCTTGTCTTTAGTATTGTTGTAGCAGATAACTGCGTAAGGGAAGACGTTGAATGGATGTTCGTCCGGATGTTCAGCTGTATTTGCCCTTAACATTTCCGCTAAAGTCGCGTGTAACCTTTCGATAGAACCACTTGATTCGATATAGTGGACACTTGAAAAGGATAGTTTTATGTCATATAGTTCGCACAGGTCCCTGATTAGAGTATTATCAAATTCACGTTCATAGTCGCAATGGATGCGAAATATTAATAGGGTGTTTACAACGGTCTTAGCTGTCTTGTCAGTAAATTTGTTGAGTTCATCGCTAATAGTCATTGCGTAGTTTCTAGTCGGATATTCGTAAATATCAGTATTGATACGTTCGAAGGGCGTTTTTGGTGTTTCGGTTATGACAAAAGGAGCACTTGAGTTTTTTCTACAGAACTTTATCTTTTGTCAAGTTTCGCTCTACATTTTTAATTAGCCCAGGCCAATTATACTTTTCCCTAATACGTCGAATGGTCTCATTAATTCCACGATGTAGCTTATTTTTGCCGCAGTGGTATTGTTGCAGTATAACCGAATTTTCGTCTTGGGAAGGGGGTTGTCAGAATGTTTTGACAAATTTTTAGTTTTACGTCTTTATCTGCCAGTATAAAAAATAACGAGAACAGGTAGTTCAAAGTTGTTTTCAATACAGAAGGTTTCTGATACTTCGAACTGATCTTGGTTGGTATAGAGGATGTTAAAAAGATGCGAGACTACTGGCTAGAATACTCTCTTCGAGGTGTCATTCCTTTGTATGCAAGACAATATATTTTATATATTATATAACATATATTGTTTCTGGTCAGGGAACCTTCATTTGATACATTTCGTTAAATTTGAAGACGCGAGATGTAAAACCGACATCTAGGATTTTCGAGAGAATTATCACACAGAGGTTCCGAATCTGGCTAGAATGTTTAGAGTGTTGATAGTGAAATTTAGAGCTTCTTCGAAAATATCTTCGATGATTTTGTCATCCAAGTTATTGAGTGGATTTTGCCAGAAGAAAGTGACTATTCGTCTGTGAGATTTGTCTAAGAGTTGAGCATTAGAAATTTCAATTTTTGAATAATCGATTATTGACTCGGTTTTATATAGTTGAACAAATCGATTAAATTCTGTTGTCATTCTTTCGTCATGATCATCGCGTTCTTGATCGTTATCGGAATCTGGTTGTTCTGAGTCTGTTTCGTTATTTGCGAAAATTTTGATTTTAGAAAGAAAGTCTGTGCATTGTTCAAATTGTTAATTTTGATTCGGGAAAGAGCGTCAGCGTTTTGATTTACCTTGCCAGGTTTGTATTCTATCTTCTAATTATACTCTTCTAGCTTATCTTCCTCAAAGATTTCCAACTGGTGGAACCCGGAAGCAAGCTCCAGTGTCGAAAAGTACTGACAGTTTCCAAGTTGGTCGGAGGAGATCAGAAATGTTGGGCAGAGGATATTTATCGTCTACAGTTAGCTCGTTTAACTTCCTATAGTCGATAACAACTCGCCACTTTTGCTTACCAGAAGAAGAGTGCCTGGTAGTGCCTTGATCAAGCATTTTGGCAATTTGGGTTTTCACTTCCTCCTTATGGACTTGAGGAGATCTGTAAGATTTTGTCAAAACGGGCTTGGCATTATTGGTGTCAATAGAGTGTTTTACGGCGTTAGTAAAAGTCAAAACATCGTTTTCGAGATAGAAAATATCTAATGCGTTGTTGTTTATTAACAAAAAAAAACTCAAAAAGTTGGTACCAATGTCAAAATCTATCCCGGAAACCGTGTGTGCTACTATGGGCAATATTATAAAGAAATGAAAAACCTACAAAATGAGCAATGAGACGCTTACCGTCGTTAATTGGTTCCTTTAGTCGAAATTATAAAAAAAATCGTTTGTATATTTTTTCATTTTATAGTTTGTAGTTGCGATAATATTATTAACTGAAAGGGTAGATCTTCTCATACCGGAAGACCGGATGACCCTATCATTTTAAAGACCAGCCTTGGTATGTCGAAGACTTGATCTTAGACCCCTCATCTTATTTTTCCAAAATTTAAAGCATAAATACATTATCCACATGTACGAGTCTATTCCAGAAATTGCTAAGGGGTGGTAACTGTGAAATTTTATTTTATGCAGACACGTATTTATATTCCTAGCATAATATCGATAATGATTCTCTAAAATATTGGTTTTAGTCACATTTGTAGTTTAATGAAGTTGGGGAAATTGAATGATTAATTAAATCAAGTAAAATAATATTTTTGATTTAAATAACGCAAATTTACCTTCTGCTTTCAGTGATCTTTTATTAATGCACAAATAAATAATACTAGATAGTAGGTTCCTCTGTTACACTTTCAGTACACAAAACCACATGTCAGGGTGTATTAATATAAAACTTAATTGCATCGTTTATTGCAAACAGGGTGTCTCACATATGATGGGATAACGTTGCTATCTAAGAAACGGTAAGAGATACAAACACGATTAACCGGAGAAAAAGTTGCATATTTTATAGCCCATTTGACCACAAATTTAAATTGTCATTTTTTGTTTTTTGCCTCTATTATTTTTATTAAAAAATATATCAAAAATGATAAATGGAAAGGTTTTTTGACACGTTCTTTTACTCAAAAAGATGTCATCAAATCTTCGCTGATACGTTTCTTTTTTTCTACGCCATCATCAAGTATTTTTTTTAAATCAAATTTTTAATATTTTGTTACAATATCGATAAAGTATTGAAAGATGGGTATGTCATATGTTAAGTTTTATATGACGTTTTGGTAGAAAAAATCAGAGGAATCAGAGGAAAATTTTCTACGGACCTGCTTATAGCCTAAATAGTACAACGTCTTCGTGGATGTCGAATAGGACCAAGCATAGGGAACCCCTATTACCCTGAAATAGGACTACGTACACTTTAAAATATTATGTCATGACATATGCATATATAAATGCATTACACAACAGAAACAAAGTTCAGAGAATAGACTTCTTTGTGACTTCATTTGTTCAAGTTCTTATACAACTCAGAGAAATAGCATCTTCATGATCTCATATTTCCAAATTCTTGAAAATAATTGTGTTCGCTGGGGACGCAGAAGTCTCCATACCCTATCCCTAATAGTTTATTTCATATCTTTATTACTTGCAAGTGACTAGTATAAATCAATAGGGAGTCTGTTTTGATATACAATTTTTTCGAAATGAATATGTGATGCTATTGTTACTAGCCGTTACGTTTCTTAGCCTGTTATCTATTATTGGGTTTGTTAAGTATTAATTATTAATTTGTTGATCATTCATCTGATGAATATATGAGATTCAACGTTATCGAAACTGTGAGATCAAATAATTTCAAGACAATGAAAGTGCAAGGAAACTCTGTTTCTAGTGTTTCATTATGTTTAGTTGTATACTGACATCACTATTTCGATTTATATGTATTTGTAAGAAGTAAAATCTCCTGTTAAGCGATTAGCGGGGCTTGTTTGAGAAAAACCTTGGTCAGCATATTAGTCGTTGGTCTGCTGTGGATTAGTTGGAACGGATGTATTAATGCAGTTCTACAGTACTACAACTATAAATAAACATTGTATTGTTATTCGTTCAATATTATCACACATACATGCTTATTAATTTGATTAACAATATAAATATAAATTGTTTTGCCGACAAGTGTATTTTACAAATCAATCGTTGCGGAATGCCACCCATCGCCTGGGGCGGATCCAGACACGTGCTTCCGGGGGGGGGGGCGATTTCATGCTTCAGGGGGGGCGATCCTGTACTCAATTTACCAAAATATAATTTTAAACCCATATTTCTTGGACTATTACATTAAAAATAGTTGTTATGTGGTTTAAACATGCAGAAGTGACCTTCTTCTAGTCTCTTGGAGTTAAGATTACCTCGTTTTGATATTAAATTTACTAACTTTGAGGCTCTCGGTGGAGTGCGTACAAGTATATTTCTCAATCAACCGTCACCTTAGAGCATTTACTTTCTAGAGATAGCCTGCAGTGCACAAATGTCGTGGTAAGACAAATGAGAGAGAGGGCAATAGAGAGGGCAAGAGGCTATTTCACTCGGTTGGCAGCTGCTTCCAATAAAGCATGTTGTTCATTGGCTGCGTCCACCGATCATCCACCCACTAAGTGAAATGGCCTCTTACTGTCTCCATTGCCCTCTCTTTCTAGCGTTGCCACGATTTTATGCTTGACAGGCGATCCCTGTTTTCCAATTAGCGCACAATTGAGCACAGTGCGGCACAGTGCTAGCACTGAGTGTTCCAATTACAGCACTAGCTCGCACAAATGAGCACAATAAATAACTGTGCCTTTGGGATGTTTTATGTAGGTTTACCAAGTAAACATAAAACTTTATCATAAAACATGAAGTATGTTCCAAATAACGCCCGAGAATTACCGTACAGGTCAACACAAAAACACTTTGAGTTCTAATAATTGTAAAACAGCCATTACTGAATTATTCTGTAAATAATTTACGTACACATAAACATCAATTGATAACCTATGAGTAATACACTTTTAACCTTATGGTGATCAGTGTACTCTACCGGTTGGTTTTAAAACAACCATGTTCCAATTAACGTCCTAAAAATTGGCGCACTGTGCGGCACAAAATCACTTGTGCTCTGCTAACTGGAAAACAGCCTATATCTAGATGGTAAATGATCTAAGACTGTCACATGACACAACTCTTCGCTCAACAGGTCGAATATTGTAAATTATAAACATCTCTGGAAGAGCCGTACACAAAACGAGAAGAGTTTTGTGTTCCGTTCAAACGTCAAAATTGGCATTTAAAGAATAACCAAAAAATTAACTTCTTAAAACAAGTTATTTAAACAAACATTTAACACCGTGATTTAACTATGTCATTATTAAAGAAAATACTCAACCCACAACTAGATTTCCGAAGACATGTGGGTAAATGTAAATATAACTGGTATGATGAAGGAATTCAATATCATGGATTCAAATATTACCCAAGGTATTTTTCACATTAAATTTATTCCTGGAAAATGTAAATCGTTTATTTCAGAAATAAGGATTTTAAAGACCCTCCTTACGAGCCAACAAAGTTAATTAGAGTTGAGAGGATAAGATCAATGAAGGGGTTACCACACTATGAAAAGAAAATCTTAGCTGAATTTAAATTGGATGATGAGGTAGGTAGTAGTATTTTTATTTTAATGTAAAATTATTTTAAATTCTTTTAGAAGAATAACTGTTATGCAGTTGTCAAGAATATTCCAGAGAATAATCAAAGACTGTGGAAAATTAAACATGCTATTAAAATAGATCCCATTACATTTCCTGATGGCTTTCCTACTGCAACAGATCACACTTATCTAAAACCAAATGGCGAGTTGAGGATAATAAAGCAAGTATCTGCTGTGGAAAATCGACTGCAGCTTGCAGAGAATTTCAAAAAGGATGCAAAACTGTTAGATGGGGATACAATGAGAAGACATTTAAGGTTAAAGTGGTTAAATGCTTGGGATACAACTCCATGAATTATATAAATTAGTTGGCAAATAAATAATTATAGTATATTTGGTGTATTTTTTCAAAAAATGTGTTATTAAAATTTATCAAATTAAAATGGAGTGAAGTGACATCTATACGTCGTAAAATGAAAATAGCGGTATATCGTGTGAGCATGTTTGAAATTATTTAAGTACAATTTTTTTAGACTTTCATCCCTTTTCTGTTCATTTTGTTGCTTAGAAATACTTATTGTTATGGCGTTAATAGAATGTGAGGATTTTAGTTTATTTCAGGTAATTTTTAGTGTTGCTTAACCTCAACTATATTACCTAACCTAAATTTTTAAACTAGCAGTTATGTTTCTCAAACGGAAATCCATATTTTTAGGAAGCTTTAAAAAGTATGCGGAAGACTGATGATATAATTATAAACACCATTAATACTGTAGTTCCAACGGATTCCTTTCATCCAGATGCAGTATCAGCTTGTAAAAACTTACATGAAAATTTATTGGATGGTAATAACAAGAGACAGAATCTTATAAAAAATTGTATAACAATTACTACAGATCATGTCAAAAAACTCAAAGACCAACGTGAAAGGAACTTAGATGATATTGTAATATCAAAAAGTCTAAGGGCTGAACAAACAAAGGTAATGTCTTCTGACTGATGAATTTTTAAGTTGTTAATTTAAATGATCATTTTTAGCTACGTATGCTTCAGGTAGAGTTAAGTGTAGAAGATTTAATCCAACAAAGAACTGCCAAAGTATTTAATGAAAAATGTAAAAGATACTATAAACCTTTATGATCCTATATGTCCTTTAAAAATGTTAATGTTCACTAAAGCCTAATTGGAAAGAAAGGAGTTGTAGCTATCATTGTAGTGTATTAAAGATGATTTTTACATGAATCTAGATTATAAAAATATATTGAATTTTGTTTTTTTTTTTCATCCTTTTCATAAATTGATTATTAACTTTGCCACTATTAATATCCATCAATAGATTTGAACTTTATGACACTTCTGAACATAGATATTATTTAGAAGTGTTTTTATCAAAACTATGAGTGTTTATAAATAAAATGCACTTCCTAAATAGATAGAGAGAGATGTGATAGCACTTCACAAAGCCACAGAATTCCTTACATTATGTCAGGTTACTGACAAGGGTATATCTTCAGTATTTTGATTGAAACATTTAATTACATTTTAATATGCAAGAAAAGCAAAAACTGTATAGGAGTTAAATTTAATTTATCATCAACATTTTTGGGGACAACTGCCCCCCTTTGCTATCTGTGATTACTGACAATGATTAATTATTGTAATGATGCAGTAGAGCTAAAGCAAATATGTTTCTTTCTTTAACAAACATTGTAAATAATCAACTAATATTTCCATTTTTTTTATATTTCATCATGAGTTATTGGAAAAAATGGTCTTAAAGCTCATGTCTGTGTACAGTTATTTTTAACATGTTGAAATTGATCATATTATTTCTAGGGAAAGGGTAATATAAACCTGATAATTAGGATAATGAACCAAAGGACCATCTCTGAGTATGAAAGTTGTTTGTTAAAAGGCATTAGATTAGGATGACATATGGTGCTACTATAACAAGAAGTGTGATTTTAAACAGCACACTGAAACTTAGAATGTTATATAAAAATTTAGGTAAAACACTAATTTTTGAAATGCTCTTGAATCAAAAAAAGACAAAAACTGCAGCGTGAAATTAGTTTCATGTTGTATTTACCAAATTCAGAAAATTATTTCAACACTAGCACCACTCTAGTCCTTTTTTGAATTGTTATTTTATGCTTTCATTTGGACAGTTGTTCATTTTGACTCGCATATAAGATTGTGCTCAGTAATCGACCCTTTGTAATACTGATAACTTTAAATAAAACTGGATAATTCTCAAACATTCCTTGGGAAATACTGTAGTTATAATAAAGGTATATTTATATTTAAGTATAACAAATCCTGCTTTATGGAACTATATTTTCTGTCAGTTCTATAAACCTCTGCTCCACATTGTAAGCACCATTCAATCTGTTAGGCAAAAGAGCTATGAATATTACAATAATGGCTATAACTATGCTGTTCAGTGTAGGTTATCTGAAGAAGTCCATCCCAATTCAAAATGATCATTGTATATATGTTGAAATGTTCTGAAAAATTAGTTTTATAATTATAACCTAGACTATTTGTAAATGAGTAATTCTCCTCCAAACTACTCAAATAAAAAAATTTTCAAAATTTTTATTTTTTTTGATTCCTTTATTCTGACAACCTTTCTAAATTCCATGGCTACCCTGTTTCTTTCTAAACTTCACTCCTTCAATCTTAAAACATTCATTGTTGACATCAATTCACAGCCCTATTGAAAACATCTCATAGAGTCCCATACATAACTACAGAATGTGTAATAGTTTCTATGTCTGGAACAAAAACTTGCCAAATAGAGATAATTTTTAAACATATCAGAATCCATGTAAAGTCCAATATAGCAAATTTTCGTTATTGGTATTAATGAGATTTTTATGTAACCATAATCATAATGAACCCATATCAACGTAAACGTAGTTCATTTAGATTTATGAAGCTTATGCACATTTCCTAATACAGAATAAAAAAGGTTTTTATTGTTTTTTCTGTAAATAGGAGTTTAACATTTTCTATTTGTAACAGCTACATTAAAAATATTGAAATTGATTTTTTACTTGGAAAATTGTATGGATCAGTCAGTATATGTATGTTATATGCAAAATATATCAGCACTTAGTTCACACAGTCGAGAAGTCAACGGAATTTAAAGCATACCTGACTTTCAGGGATATAAAATTCCATCTTGAATTATATGCAAACAACTTCCCGGAAACCTACACGAGACCGTTTACTCAGTAAAATCGCTGACTTGCATCAGCACTTTTCTCGATGTTATAAAAGCAACTGGAAAAGATCTCGTGTTGTCATTCAAATATTATCACTTTTAGTATTAAGTTATTCAACTAGTAAATCATTTTAATTGTTCAATTTCAAATTGTGTATGTTTATAAATAAATATATTTTTTTTAAAGTGATTTGAATCAAAGTTAATATAAAATTGGCGCAGTCAGTAGGATATTCCAGACACAGCTAGAACACGAAGATTTCTAACTGTTTGTGGTGGTATCCAAACCTTTGCAGAATAGAACCTACCTGAAAAGGACAACAACTAGCAAGGGAACACGCAATCAGGCTAACCAGTGCTAAGTGACGCGGAGAACAGTCCGATGCGAGGAATAATAACGTAAGAATCATAAAGTAACTATTTTATTTTGATTTTATTTTGAATGACCACCAGTTCTTTCATTTATATATTTTATTCCTCATTACTTTAACCATTCCCAAATAATTTTGAAACAATATATTTTATATAATTATATTATTTTACATCCCTTACTTTGATTTGCATATTTCGAAGTATTTTAACATTATTTCAAGTTATAACATATTTATACATTCCTATTTTGAATTTGATACATTACTTAATATTGCGTTTTGATAAACCATATATTTTTTACATTTCCAATTTAAAATCTCTACCTCAACATTTAATTTTTATTTATTGTGCGAATTTATAAATCTTTCAAAATGACAACTACTAGACAAGCAGCTACACCAATCGTAAACCATATAAGTTATCTGAAATATTTGCCATAATTCCTGAGTATGATGGTAATCCGATATTTTTGAATACTTTCATATGCTCCTGTAATACTGCTTACAGCATGGCAACGGATAATCAGCAAGTATTGCTAATTCTCCATATCAAAAATAAGTTACGCGGTGCTGAGTTAATTAATTCGCGAAACCCTAGTCAACTAGCTGAAATTCAAACCCTCCTAGAAAATCAAGATACTCGGGATCTCTCGGCTCTTATACAGGACTTGCAATGAATCCCCTCTTACATTTTCTGCTAGACTTCAGACGCACCAAGCGAAAATGCTAGAAGCTATAAACAAGCAAAATCTAACTGTTCAGATTGACTTGATAGAGTCAATGGCTCTTAGGCTACACACTGGAAACTTTTTAGTCAATTCAGTCGGCTGGAAGTTGTCGGCTGTTGTTTCAAGCGCACACTGACAACTGAATAGTTATTGTTAACATCGTTTTAAAATGGGTTTTATACAGATTGCATACTCATCTATTGATTAGCACAAGGCTGATTTTTTTGTAAAATTAAGTTTTGTTTGTGAATTAATATTGTTACATTACTGCATTAAAATACGAAAATGTACTGACTTTTTCGTTTTCTACTATTCCCCGAGTTCATCCCCTTTTCAATAAACTCTCGGATGTTTCTCTGATTTAATGTCATATAAGGCGGGGACGTCGATGAGGGACATGTTGATAAAAGCACGACGAAATTGCAACAGTAAAATCAAGAGGCAGGTATGAATATGTGCGTTCTATTTCACCGGCAACAATTTAGTCGCCAGGAATATCGAACAGTTGCCCCAACTAAATAATCGCCTGTGTGCGGGTTGTCATAAGAAATGACGTGTTCTATTTTTGTGATTAAAAAGTTGCTCGACAAAAGTTGCCACGGCTAGCCTTAATAGCCTCCTCACTAGGCTAGCCGCACACTGGCAACTTTTTAGTTTCGGTGATTAAAAAAGTCGGCTGGAAGTTGTCGGCTGTTGTTTCAAGCGCACACTGACAACTGAATAGTTATTGTTAACATCGGTTTTAAAATGGGTTTTATACAGATTGCCTTTTGTTCTAAGGAAGAGAGAAAATATTAGGTTCATCTTAGCACAACTGATTTTAATTTAAAATTAAGTTTTGTTGTGAATTAATATTGTTACATTAGGCTAGCCGCACACTGGCAACTTTTTAGTTTAGGGATTAAACAATTCAGAAGTTGCCCGCTGTTGTTTCAAGCGCACACTGCTAGTTAACATCGGTTTTAAAATGGGTTTTGTACAGACTCCATGTGTTTGTGGTTTTATTGTTTTATTGTAAGCAAATATTGGGTTCATCCATTTATAGCACAAGGCGATATTGTTGCATTACTGCTTTTAAATGTGATAAAAAATTACTGACCTTTTCTGTTTTCTAGAACTCTCGACACAACTCACGCCACAACTTATTAAAGATTTTTGTCTGAATATCCAAATGCATATAACTGCTTCTACAAACGCTTCGAGAAAAACAAGCACAGATAAAATCAAGAGACAGTTGATAGAATATGTGCGTTCTATTTTACCGGCAACAATTTAGTCGCCGGGAATATCGAACGTGTTGGAATTATTTAGTTGCCGCAACTAATATCGCCTGTGTGCGGGTGTCATAAGAAATAACGTGTTCTATTTTTGTGATTAAAAAGTTGCTCGACAAAAGTTGCCAGGGTGCGGCTAGCCTTAGAGACCAAAATTGGCCAACTCGTTCGCGCTAGCGACTGCCATTTCCTGAATTAAACAAGAACTACAATTGTCACACTTAAAAACACAGAAACCTAACCTAACCTAACCTAACCTAACCCTCTCATAAGCCAAATAATGGTCCACCTCCAAAACAATGTTCATTTTGTAAACGCAAGGGCCATCTAAGCAACGAATGCTTAGTGAGAATGAGACAATTTCATCACAACCCGAATTCCAATCAGAATTATTCCAATTATCGCCTTCTTTTTTTTTCAATTAATCTACTAACCAATTTACAAATGTTAATCCCAGTCAACAATTTTCACAACAACAATTTCGTCCATCTACCAGTAGACAACCCCAAATGTCTGGGTTATGGATAACATTCTTCTCGGAATCCAAAACGAAAGATGTTTAGTCTACATGGACGACATCATCGTATATTCCCCAATTCATGAGCATATAGCCCGTCTCACCGATGTTTTCAAAAGACTACAAAAAGCCAATCTTAAAATACAACCCGACAAGTGCGAGTTCCTTCGCAAAGAAGTCGCGTATCTAGGTCATCTTATAACTCCTGAAGGCGTAACGCCAAATCCCTCAAAAGTTGATTGCATTCTCAACTTTTCCCCGCCAAAAAACCAAAAAGACATTAAGTAAATCATTTCTAGGTTTAGCAGGCTATTATAGGCGGTTCATTCCAAACTTCGCCAAAATTTCCAAGCCACTTACAAAACTACTTCAAAAAGATGTCCCTTTCAATTCGACTCCGAATGTGTTAAATCTTTTGAACAATTAAAAATTGCCCTTACATCTACTCTAATTCTCATATATCCTAATTTCGAGGAACCATTTATTCTCACAACTGACGCCAGTTCTTTTGCTATCGGCGCAGTTCTTTCCCAAGGTCCTATATGTAAGGATTTGCCCATAGCCTATGCCTCGAGAACCCTTTGCAAGGCTAGAACTAAATACTCTACCATCGAAAGAGAACTTCCTGTTATAGTGTGGGCTGTTAAGCACTATAGACCGCTAATTTTTGATCGTAAGTTTTTACTTTTGACCGATCACCGCCCGTTAACGTGGCTATTTTCAATCAAAGACCCTGGAAGTCGACTTGCCAGGTGGCGCCTCAAACTGGAGGAGTATGATTACCAAATAATCTACAAGCCCGGTAAGGTAAATAAAAATGCCGACGCTCTCTCTCGCATTAAAGTTAACAACTTTAATGAATACGTATCATTTCAGACAAACAATCATCTAACACCGTTTGCAGTACTCCCAACAAACGAGACTGACGAGGATTCACGAGAACCAGATACAAAGAGTCCCATTAACTTCCATCAAATTTCTGAGGAGCTCACAAATTTTGTAAAGCGATACCAAACTGTTTCACTAATAGACTACGACAAAATTCAATTTTCTAATTGCCAACTATTAGACAGAGAAAACAAAAACATTCTTGTATTCCCCCAAGGTTCTCTCATGAAAGATTTTCACCACGACATCATCGAGGACATTTTTGAAGAAAATGCCGATTTTCACACCTCAAGAATAAACGTCTTTGCAAGCAAAAGTGTCAGAAACAGACGCTATCTCATCGTCGGTCTTCCTTCTGACCCAGAAGTAGTTAATGAGATTCTTTTCGCATCTTTATACAATAGTAGAGATGTGTTTACGGAAAACGAAGTATACTGTGTTGAAAATAACATAGATTTGCCCATTCTGGAAATGCTTTCGTTCATTTTTTCCGAAATCGATTTAAAATGGAAAGTTTGCCAAAATATCGGCCAAAAGGTTGAGAAAGATCAAATACCGATAATTCTCGATCTATTCCATAACGGCAAAAATAATATATATCGAGGTATCAATGAAACTATCCGCAGAATAAAGGAAAAATACAATTGGCAAGGACTAACTAAGGACGTTGACAATTTTATCAAAAACTGTCAGACTTGCCAGAAGGCAAAAGTTTACCGAAAAAATCTCGACAGCCCTCTCGTCATCACTGAAACTCTACGGACACCCTTTGAACGTGTCAACATCGACATTCTCGAAGTCCCGACAAGAAACTATGCTTTAACTATCCGGGACGAACTAACAAAATTCTCTCAGGCCTACCCCATAACCGACAAATCCGCAAAAACCGTTGTTAGTACTTTACTACTCTATTTCCAACACTTTGGTACCCCATTACGGATACTCTGTGATTATGGCAGGGAATTCGATAATGCACTAATGAGAGACTTGTGTAAACTGTTTGACATCAAACTATCCTATTCTAGTGTGGGACATCCCCAGTCAAATGGTTGATTAGAACGATTCCACTCGACCTTATTAGAGATGATCAGAATCCATAAACTAGAAAATCCTGACGAACACCCGTTTAACATCCTTCCTTATGCAATCATTGCATATAACAATTCTGTAAACAAAACTCATAGATTCACCCCTTACGAACTTGTTTTCGGACATACCCGGGTAGGATTCCAGAAACCCTCTACAACCACAATTGCTCGCGAAAGACGGAAATTCAAAAACATAAAGCGAAAGTCAGATTTGATGAACATGTTTCTTAAAATCTCCCTAACTATCAAATAGGCGAGAAAGTCTATATTAAAGAATCCCAGGACAAACTCCAAAATAAATTCAATGGTCCTTTCGAAATCCTGGAGATTCACAAAAACTCCGCAACAGTACTAAATCCTAAAACCAACCAAAAATCAAAAGTAAATTTCGACCGAGTGAAACCATTCTCAGAAAGTTAATTTCTGTTTCAGGTTTGGCCTGCTGGTCGGGTCAGCAGTAGCCCAATTTCAAATACAACCAATAAACAATACTTTAGGTATCTACTTCCATAACGAAGCAGAAATAACTGTATCCAATGATAAATGGACACTTTTAGTACACAGAAACATTTCTGCACTAGAACAAGTATTTACAACAAATAACAGAATATTACAAACTCTTGTAAAAACTGTTAACTTCAATTCTTTTGCTATGAACTACTTTCGCGCAGACATACAAACCCACATTAACCTTCTCAATCAAATTTCTAACTCAATCAAACAGAAATTTACTGACATTCACATGGACACTAAAAGACACAAACGAGGTATACTTGATGGGGCAGGTACCCTTTTTAAAGCAATCACTGGCAATTTAGACGCCGCTGACGGAAAATACTTTACCGAAAGCATAAACGGCTTAAATCAAGGCCAACTTCAAATTGAGAACTTACAAAAAAAAACAAATAAGTGTCACCACATCTGTAATTAAAAAACTTCAACGAAACTATCCAAAATCTTAGAATTGACGAAAAACTATTTAACGATAACATGAAAAAGCTGGAAAACACTATCGGAAAAATTGATGATAAGGTTGCCTACGTCGAATCTAAGCTCGCATTACTTGAAATGTGTGAAAAACTTATGGAAAATTATCTCTACTTAGAAAATAATCTAAATAATTTTTTAAATTCTATCACATTCTATACGATGAAAGAACATGTTTACTCCATATGTTATCCTTCACTCAAAAATAGCTTGCAAAGAATGATGATTCTTTAATGTTTATTCCGATCAAAGACTTAAGTGCGTGTAAACCGTTAGCCACTCGTAAGAAACTATGTTCTGAACTTTACGCATCTCCTATTGACACAAACGCGTTATGTGAAGCTCAACTTCTAAAGAATGTCCAGAAGGTACCCAACAACTGTAAAAGCTCACTAATATTCAGTCAAGGATACAACGTTCAAAAACTAGAACCCAATACATGGCTCATAATTACTTCTGAACCCATAAGTGTTACAGTGAATTGCGCTCAAACAAACCCAAAAACTCTTACAATCTCCCTCAACTCTATATTGACTCTTCAATCAGAGTGTAGTGCGTTTACAGGAATTACAAAAGTTCAAGCCGAATCTGGTAAACAAACCAATGTTCTAGAAACCTTTCAACCAGTAACAGCGCCATTCAACTGTTGCGATGCAGTGCCAGAAAAAATTATAATTCCTGAACTTCAGCCCCTAAAGCTGAACACACTTAATGTAGAAGAATTAGACATAGCAAATCACAAATTGGAACAATATTCCAGAGACCTCGATGGTCTCATAAACCAGCCGTTTGTAACCAAAAACATCTCTTGGTTTACCTATACAACCATAGCTGCTCTCATGATCATAGCGGCACTCATCACTTTCCAAGCTGTCAAAAAGAGGATGGTAAAACCTCCAAAGAACTGCAATCCTCACCGGAATTCAGTGCCTCAGCCAAGACTCAAATTCTTCCCCAAGCTTAGGCCTGTTTTGAAAACAGAACAAAGCTTAGAGACACAAGTTTGAATATACCCTTTATGTCCTCTAAGAACTTAAAATACCTATTTTCTTATCGATTTATATTCTTAGCCTTTTTATTTTACACAATATTTTTATTCATAATTAATTCCCAGTCCCAGGATACTTCAAGAAACGAGTTACATTGTCTACCAGCTTCAAACTTATTATATAACTTGTGAAATTATCTATCAAATTTAATAAAACCTAGCGGCCTCCCAGTGGTCGAAATTCGACCTTAATTCATTAAAATTATAAGATAAACATTATTGACTTTATTTTGTCTGTATAAGAAATAGAGTTGAGGCGAAAGTAGAAAAGCAGACCAGGCCTTTGCTATCCCTATTATTTCTTTTGGATTACATTTGTTGAAATAATTCACGAAATTATTTTTTATTTATGTATATTGTTCTAGGATTATTTTTATGTCCTATACATGATCACATATGTAATAGTGCCTATGCAACATGCTCTATATAATTATCGGCGGGTTTTTCATTGTTTCTGTCATTTACACACAAACGATTTCAAAAAGAGAGATGACAAACAACTCCAATTTTTAATGTCATTTCTATTATCCGCTGATTGATGAATTGTTTCACATCTTTCGACTATGGTGAAAATAATTTTATATTAATGACATGAATTATAATCACAATAAAAAATTAATGGGTATATACATTTTTTATATTCAAACAATTCTTTAAAAGTCAATGATATTTTTCTTTTAAGTAAAACCTAGGCACCTGATTTTAAAAGTCAGAACTTTGCAGCAATGAGACCATGTAATGTAAAATGAATTAACTATAAGATACCCACATGGACATTAATTTTCAGTATGAGTTTTCAAATATCTTAAGATTCACTATATTTTCTTTAATGTTAATTAAAACACACTTACCAACCTAGTAATCCCTGACGATTTCTGTTTTATGTTGAAAATATAAAAATACCAACCACATACTGTTAATTAATTTTTGACATTTTTTATCTGTGAAATTAAAAAAAAATACTTTTCTGATTGAATTGAAAACTTTCAACCTAATCGCTACAGAAGTAATGAAATGTCAAAATTTAAATCCAATTTCCTGCAGATAGCCATGCATTAATTGTTGCCAGATCTACCTATTTATCCTTAATTTGTACATAATTTCACGTTTTTTGTAATCATAGTTAGGTAAATTATATTAAAGTTATCAGACAAAAGTTACTATCAAAATAAATTGACCAGGTGCAACATCATTCTGATTTTATTTAACAATTTTACAATGCAATGAAAGTTGCAAACTGCAAACTTGAGAGCGTCTAATAAACGGCGATTAATATGTATTATAATTTTTCGTTGGTTCTATTTCAGTAGCATGACTATCTAAGATAACTTTAGCGAAGGGTCAAAACTTTTAATTTTACATTTAATTTAGTTTGTCTTTCACATTGGAGTCAACCCACCTTAAGATTTTCTCTCCAAGCAATCTGGCGGGATTGTTTGGCATTGAGAGTATGGGTGTAAATAATGATTTTTTTATTATTTAATAAGTGAACTAATATTAGAAATTAACTTTAGCATTCTGCATGGAAGGTCGTCCATAGCTACTAAACAAAATAAAAATAAAGCAAATCGGTTGAGGGACAGAGGAGAAAATGGTACCGAACCGTTTTGTCTTTGCCTATTTATTTATAGATAAATAAGTTAAACTTTTTAGCCCCCTAGTGACAAATTGAAAGTTCAAAATTTTTTAAAGTCACACCAAGAGGGTAGTGAAATAACTGAACATTAGCAGATAAGGCAATTCACCTGTCAGACATCGAATCTAGAAATACAGCAGTTTTTTTTTTACTTGAGCTGGTGATAAATAATTACCCCAAAGACATTATAAATAAAAAATTAAAAGAAATATAGCAATGCTAACAAAAAAACTCTAAATAAAATGAATAGCGGATACATTTCATTACCATATATAGAGGAAATCAAATCAGTTATAAAATTAATTTAGAAAATACAAAATCACAAATAAAGGCTATAATTTATTGTTTAAATATTTCAATAATCGTAAAATAAAAACCCCTAATAACAAAAAAAATAACTGTCATGGCACTCTGCCAGGCAACACATATTGAAAAAGCATCTGAGTATCTAGAAAACAGATTAAAAGGTCATGAGTCTGATAAAAAGAAAAAAACAGCCCTAACTAACAACAAAAAATCATAAATTTCAAATCAAAAACACGAAAACAACAGAGTCTAATTTAAAAAAAAGAGAGTTTTTAGAAATGATATTTACAAAAACAAAAATGCTATAAAAGATAAAAAAGATATAAGTAAATTAAATAAAATTTTCACCTCTATTATTTAAATAGACCTACACCAATGGATACTTATACATACGGACCTGAAAGCACATTACTGTATGGGGTACACACGACAGAAAAAGCTCAATAAAATATCATTGTACCAAGTCCCAGATGTATAACCAACACTTAGAACTAAAATAAATTTGATTAAGTAAACATCTAGTAAATTCCGGATTCAGCCCTCAGATCTATTAAAAATAACAGTTAGTTAGTTAGTTTTTATCGTTCTTTAAACGTACCCACATCGTTTGCCGTTCGTTTAATTTGGTTTCAAGTGTACCAAAATTTAATAGTTCAAAAACTGCCCTAAAGGGTAAAGTTAAAAAATATAGGTTTTTTACATTCATCAAAATTGATTTTTTAAATTAAAATTAAAAAGCAAAGTGATTAGTATCTTCTTCTGACTAAATAAAATGCGAAACAAATGAAATGTATTCCCATATTAAATAAATATTCAGACTTAATCATATTCAGAGTGACTAAAATTTTCACACTTGAAAATATAATGTTCTGTACATAAATAATCTTCCGATCTAGCAAACTCTTCTTCTCTTTCACATTTCACAGGTTCTTTGGCTAACACTGTCGACTTCAATCTCACTGCCGAAATCATCTCAAGAATCAACATTAATTTCGTCAAGAACACGTAATAAAACTTCTTTCCTTTTCTTAGTTAGCCATATTATGTAGCATGCGAGAACAAAAGTAAATTCTAAAATAAGTGAAAAAAGGATGGCACAAATGTGTAACACTGAGCGTAAGGTAGGTGTAACTGTAATTTACATTTTGACCCCATCCCAAAACCTTTCCGGCCGGCTGTCAACATCGACTGGTCTCTCAAGAATTAAGGTAGAAACCCATTAGTAGTACGCTAGGCTACGCGTTCCATCCCACGCCATGCGAGAAATGTGTATGCGTATATTCTTCCATTTATTTACATGTGCTGCGTACACACTTGACCGATGCAATAACACAACACGCCATGCGACGTCACACCACTCGTTCCATGTGTGACGATTCAAAATATTTAGATGCTGCGGAGGCGTGTTGATGTTTTCCGCCTTCCTATCTGTCCCTGCAGCAGTTTAGTTCTCTTTATTTTGTATAGTATTTTGTCGGGTATCTTACGGAAATAATGCAACATGAACAAGAATTGTTGATAGAAGAGGTATGGTAGTCAAAATCGCAGCCGCACATTCTTCTAAAAACTCTGAAAGCTACACTTCTGAGTTAAAATGAAAACAATTACAATTGAGTACTTTTAAAGAGTGTTACAAATTTGCACACAACATAGCCCATGTCGCATATCGTGTCTCACCGCGCGTAGCTATTCAGACTTGCAATTCACCCAACCTTACGGTCATCGGGTTAAAGAGATTGAAAGAGACAATAGTGGATAAGAAATAAGATTATAGGTGTCATGCATAGGATAAAATCGTTGAAGTTGCAATAGCCATTATCTATGGCAAGATGAAAGAACAATAGGTGGAAAACAAAAATTGAGAATGGCATCCCAGGAAAATATCTGAGTGCGGCTGGAGCATGAAATACTGGGCGAATACGATAACATATATGCACCCTTGATACTTTAAATTTCATGTATCTCCTCAATACTTAATTTCATTAACAGTCCTACTTCCTAGATTTGTTTGTGCAGTATCTTGATATATTGTCAGATACCAATCCTACAAGCTGAGTACAATACTAAATGTACTTTTCAAAAAAAAAAGAGAACCAGCAATCAAATGACTTTTAAGATTATTTTATCCAAAGAGACCATGTTTGAGGGGGAATTTCAATTATCTGGTATAGCCATCTGTGCCACCCAAAATATACGTCGTAGTGCCCAACAATTGATCACATTTTTTACTTGAATGTTACTTCAGGATATATGTTCCCTCTCATAATCTGGAAGACAGTTTCTGTTTTTTTTTACAGAATTAACAAAATGAGGGGGTTCTCAATTCGTCAACTCAACTAATTTGGATAGTTTCAATTGGGTTCTGTCATATTTTTTCGTGACAATAAATGAAATGAATTGTCGTTGTTCGAAATCTGGGCGGTAATTAATTGAAAAAGAAAGGAATTAAATCAAAATAAACATTAGTTGACCAACTTCAAGATTGATGTGCTCAATTCGTCAGTTTATCGTCATAAGTTCGGATCAAATAAATAATATTTAGAAAAACAGTTGTTCTTCATGAAAAGATCTGCATAGGCTGAAACCTAAACTGAAATTATCACATGCCACTTACTGTTTTCAATTATATTTAAGGTGAAGTAACTTTATTTTTGGTAATAACCACAATTGTTATGTAACAATTATGCTATATCACTAAAATTTTAAAATAAAATTTTTTAAATCGAAAAAAAAAAAAAAGAAAAAGATTTTACGATAAATTTTCGAGGAGAGAATATTAAATGAATGTAATGGCAATTAAATTAAAATGATGATTAACAGACTTAAAAAAGATATAATTTTCAATTCATCTAGATATACAGTGGCTTCACTTAAGTTGGAATCATATACAAACAAGATCAGTCAAAAAATATGAAAATTGCTTAAAAGTAAAATATGTTATTTTTGACAATATGCCATATCACTAAAAAATGGAAAAATAAAGGCAAAAAATACTAAAAAGAAAGAAATATTTTTTTTGCAATAAGGAATACTTATTTTGGGGTCTGTGCCAAGTTGAACAGAAAACAAATGAGTTTTCTGCAATTATCTAACTATATTTTTATTATAAGTTCTATTTTACGCTGTCTTCAAAATGTGTATTTAATTGTTACAGAAAAACAAAATTTGTTAGTTTTAGTTAAGTTACTGCTGTGGTGTTTGGAAGTCAGTTTACATATATTTTTAAATTATTTTGTTTTATTTTGCCTATTTGTGGTCTATAATCCTTCTTGTGCTCTTCATTCCTCGAATTTTCTTACACTCAGTAATGTATTGCATAAACTAATATCACTGATAAATATTTTGTTTGCTCTTAATAGTAGCAATATGCAAATAAATCAAATAATATAGACAAGGACAATATAAGATATATTTTTTTAGAAAACAAGGTTCAAAATGAACATAGTCACACTGAATATATCTAAGTGATTTTATGAGATGATTGAAAATTGTAACAAACTATATCTTAAAATTATAATAAACCTACTTACAAGTATATAGTAATTTGCAGGTTGTTAATACTAAATTTCACACACTAGTCTAGTCATATTCACTTGTTTTGAGAATAAATTAAACCTTAATATCAAATATAATTTCTATCTTACACGAAAAGACCACAGTTAATAATAGTGATAACAAACATATTGATTGATAGATCAATAATTGTCAAGAGAACTTTTATATGAAAAATAATAGAATACTACATTGAAGTTGGTGACCAAAAATTCATTTCTCGTAATTCCGATGGTTTTGCTCTGTATATGGTTTTCCTAGATGTTTCGTCTATACTGGCAGTAGATGAGGCGCGATCTATTTCTTCAGTTGTTTCTTCCCCAATGAATCCAACAGATTGGGACACATCTCTTCTTGCATACAAATTGGATAATATCCAGCTCCCTGTGAATAATTTTTTTTATTAATTATTAGCTCACATCAAAAACTACCAAATTGTTTGCAGTGACTGTTTTAACCGACTTCAAAAAGGATGTTCTCAGTTGGTCAGAACGTTATTTATGTTGACCGATTATTCGAAAACAGCTTAATTGGTTTGAATATTTTAAGTTACATTACAAAGTGCCGATTTCTCTAAAACGGCTTAATCGATTTAGGTAGTTTAAACTGATGGTAGATACTGAGGTTTTTCCATATATCTTTCTATAGCCTAATTTTTTTGTAAGAAAATTGGAAAAAACTACAATAAATTATAAAAGTTAAAATATATCAGCAGATAATTATTAGGACGTGATATTTGTAGAAAGGTATGTACAGGAAGTTTGTAAGAGGAAATTACAAAATATCTATAATCAAGTTTACATTTTTGTGTACATTTGAGTCAAACCGGATTTTTTCATTATGGCCTCTCCCAGAACTCGGTTCCCACTTTCGTTGAATACTCACTGATGATCACTAGCTTCGAGAATCTGTTTTAATGATTATCGTCGGGTTTCTCAAAGTAAATATCAAACTCTGACTGTAGCCTTGCAGTTAGTTCATTGCCTCGTCTTAGGTGTGAAGTGATGGACCTATCTATGTATCATCAACAGGAATTGACTTTATCGCTGTAAAACTTCTAGTGTGAGAAATTAATCAATATGCGTTTACTTTTCAAAAAGCCTGCTGGCTCTCGTACCTTCACTGGACGGTCATCCACAACCATTTTGTGGATTTTCGTCACTATTTTTAGTGTGGTCACTTCATTTGCCCGGACACTACGATGTGGCTTCGGCAGCTCATATGGCCTCCTTTAAACTCTTAAACTTAATCACCCAATAATATAGTGTTGTAAATGAAGGAACAGACTTCTCTAGAGTAGAGGTTGGACCGAAGCCACTCTATTCAAGCATTTTTTCACCTAACGATGACTAATTTAATTATGTTTATAAATTCGCTAACAACCTTCAGTTTAGAAGGCAAATTTCCCACAGATGCTTTCTAAGGTTCACATTGTACTATTTACTATAGGTCATTTATTGTAACCATCAATGTCAATTAATTTTGGGCCTGACCTTGAACCTTTCCTTCTGTTAAGTCAAGAGGTCGCTGTTAGTACAGCGATGGGTTCCGAATTTGTTTCAGTACTCAATGAAAAATGGATTCATGGAAATATTTACAGTTTTAAAACTTTTAAACCAAATTTATTTTAGGTAGATATATCTCGATACTTCAAGCAAAACACAAAAACAGCTTATCGACAGAAAATTATAATCACAAGGATCGCGATGACAACTGTATAGTGTTTTTTCTACAATCTTTAGCCGAGAATAATAATCATTAGTCTTTACCTTTAGATTTGTCAACATCAGTGAAGGCTCCCGTAAAGTACTTGTTTATCGACTTTCTGTTGGATTTGGGCGAATTTCCGGGAGATGTTAGCGGTGAAGCTGGCAAGGATTTACTACCTCTTCTTTTCATCAGATCGTACTTTTCCATTGTTTTCGGCTCCTCACAGTTGCCCTGGTTGTCACTGATGTGGAAACCCTGGATTACTTTTCCGGAAACCATTTGGCTGGCTACCCTTATGATCGAGCTACCGCACTTGGCGGCTTCACCTTTGAAACCGTCATCTGTTCCGGATGATTTGATTTTCATTTCTGGAGTGGTTTGTGGAGGCGGGCTGATGTCTGTGACAAAAATACATATTATAAATAAATATATACTCCATATAACCAAGCTGATATTGTCATTTTTTGTCTAATCTCTCAAACTCCAGATAGCAGAAAATTAGTGCAAGTAAGTCAGGAAGTTGTAGTAGAAAACGTTGATAAGATTTGTTCCTAGAATTGCGAAACAAGATACAAACCCACTAATTAGAACAATACATATTAATGTAAACACTATGAACAAGAAGCATTACACTTATGGAACACACTGAAATAGAATGATACATCAAAATTGTAGAGAAAATAATACTGATCAAATACAGTATTCAAAATAAATAACGGAAACTTGAATATTAACAGAGAAATACATTTGCAGCAGAAAAATTAGTAAGTAAAACGACTTGTGAACGCTGTGGAATGGATAGAATAAGAGTTGTTGAATCATTGATCTTCAAGAAGTTCAAAGCTCCCGAAATTAATATAATGAAATATTTGACTGGATGTTTTGGGAATACTCAAAATGATGTGTATAAACATAATTGTGATTGCTTATAAGTGAAATTAAAGTGAATCCAATTATGTAACATAAGGTGGTATCAAACTGCGGATTTTTCATGGTAAAAAGTCGAAGTGTGGAAGAAATCATGAAAAAAATACTCTAGAATATCATATAGATGAGGGAACAGAAAGAAATGCGTTTAACGAGATGCAAGAATGGTTAATAAAATCATTAGGTGAGAAAAGATGAGTAGAATTAAAAATTCGACAAGATCAACAGTTACGATTTAAAGAAGGACAGGTTTGATATCAATCAAAGAAAATGAACAAAATGAGAGAACAGTAGTTAACGATGAAACTTAATAAATATTAGAGGAAAAGCA
This sequence comes from Octodonta nipae, assembly GCA_034190945.1. Classification (NCBI taxonomy): domain Eukaryota; kingdom Metazoa; phylum Arthropoda; class Insecta; order Coleoptera; family Chrysomelidae; genus Octodonta; species Octodonta nipae. Next base: position 46,393,339 of record CM067218.1, on the reverse strand, counting down.
AATACTAAAATCTAAAAAATATTCCGAGTGTACAAATAATAATTAAACCGAATTAGTATAACAAAATGTTGAAATGAAAATCAACTGTGTCGATGACAAACATGATTAATGTCAAAATCAAAATCAACTATAGCCAGGGCAAAGTACCAAATCCGAAAATGTATACCTACAGACAGGTACAGTAGTTACAAAAGGCCTTCTTGTGATACCACCACTTTGGCTGACAGTCCTTCCCAATCTAATCTAGGAATAAGACAGTTTGACAGTTGCTAGCAATAAGTTTATTTTAAAATAACATCACCTGTGATTTTACAGAGAGGCTATGGAACTACTCCAACGCATTCCAATGGAACAGCAGATAAATTAATTTCAATCCTCGGTACAAGGTGTAGCAAATAAGATCAACGCAGTACACTAACACAGAATTCTGGGAAAAATTTGTAAACATTTGAGGAGAAATATAGACGTCTAGTATATTTAGCTTAGCAAGACGCATCCGGGGGATTCAGACAGCAGTTTCTCAATACAATTAAAGACACCGAAATCCGCAAAAGTCTGCGACTGAGAGACATAACTTTGGAAATTGAAGCTGTGATGAATACATCAAAATCAAGGATGCGAGCAGTTTCATTAGATCATGGGGATTTAGTGGCACACAAATTAGCGACTCAATCAATAACATTGAATAATGTACCTTACATTCTGTTTATTCTTCTATATTTTGAAACAATATAAAAACAATATATACACAGATGTGAAAAAAACATAATTAACATAATTTTCTGCCTATTGAAAAATGTACGATAATATGCCTGTTATTTAACGAATTTAATGAAAGAGATATTTAGAAAATAAGCTAAAAAATATTTATAGAGCCCCTTGAAATTATTACATAAAAGTATATCGGTAGGCTGTTAAATAAAATAGGGACACAAAAGATTAAATATTTTTTCTGAGTGTATTGACTAGTTTCGGATATATTATCATCATCAAGTACTGAGCATTAATTAATTGGTTTGAATTGACTGTAATTCTCGAATTAAATCAAGTCATCGAAACTATACGTATTTATTCAAATTGTTACATGTTAAACATATTTCATTTTTTAACAATTATAATTCAGTTTATTACACTTATCATAAAATTTAGGGATAGGTCATTGTTATCTGTACGAATTATTTATGCACTTTTTATTTGAAAGATGAGAATACTAAATTGTCAATGTGTGAACTTGTTGTTAAGATATTACTTACGGTAAATGATTTCTAGTACCATTTTTATTAACTGTTAATAATTAATGCCCTAACACACTTCACTAATTACACTTGGGTTTACGAAACAAATAAATTTGGCCCAATATCCTTTTGTAAACTTCGCTCTCACACATTACATTCGACAATGATAATACTCCGAAAAACTTTCCGCTTAATGTTTGATGGAGTCTCGTCATAATAATTCGAAGCTATTGTTTTATCTAAAACAACATCAACACGAAACTTACGCAGACATATTTAGATAAATAATCACAAAGCAACAATAAAAACGATAAGATGACGTAAACAGTAGTTTCATACAACGGTGTAGTCATTGAAACTTCAAGGTTTAAACCCTTACAACAGACTATTCGGCAAATAATATTTCTTTTAATGAATTTTATCTGACTTATATAGTAAATAATGCCTTAGATAATGGTAAAGGGTTTAGAAAAACTCGTTAAACTCAAAAACGGCTTGACCGATTTAAATAATTTCTCTTTTGTTTTGATTGCTCTAAAACATGGGTGGTTTAACAAGAAAAAAGAAGAAAAACCAAACTAACAGCTTAAAAAACTTCAATAAACAGATCATTGCTTAGCTTCCGGGAACAGTTAGAAAACACATTGCTAAGCTACAGAGAGCAGCTAAAGAAAATATTGCCCAGTTACCGGGAACAGCTATAACAAACACTGCGCTCGAGAATAGGTAGAAATGACATTGCTAAGCAAGATACTTAGTTAGTGCTAGTGGTGTATGGTGTAAAGCCCGGAACTGCCAGAACACCGTCTTTCGAGTTAGCTAGTACACAATAAGGTACAAAATAAAAAATATATTTAATTGTGATAGTATGATTTTATATACAGAGTGTCTCATATATTTGAAGGGACAGTAAGGGATACAAACACGATTAAATGGAGAAATAGTTGAATCGATTAATGTTAGTTTTAGTCTGTGTACGTAGATGACGTCATACGGTATGAGGTGACATTAAATACCCTTTGCGGGACATTTTTAAACTATCAGGTTATTGGTTGCCTTTTACGACACTCTTTGTCAAAGTAAGTCATTTTGGTAAATGGGGAATTTATTCAAACAATTTTGGATACTTATAGAAAGAATCATTAATATAAAAATCCATTAATCTCTGAAATATATTAAACAAATTCAGCGAATATACTTTTGATTAAATATTCTTGTGAAGATAACGACAAAATGACACACCTTTCAATTTTAACAAATTATAATACACTTGATTTAGCAATATCATAATATCTAGTGATAAATTCTTATCTGTAGGATGTTTGCGACTTGACATCTGTAATTTTATTGTTATGACGTTTTATTATTTTCGATGAATACAATGTAATGCTCAACAACCTTCAAATGATCTTTAGATACCTTAAATTATATTTCCAAACAATTCAATTTCAATATAAACTTAGTTCTTCTATTGTGAGAGCTTTTTATTAATATAAAAATATTACTTACAGTAAACGATTTCTGGTACCATTATTGTTAACTGCTGAATAGAAATTACTATAAAATGTTCTTACACACTTCACTAAATCTTACTTAATATCGTTCCACTTGAATAAACAAATAAATTTGGCCCAATGTCCTTTTACAAACTAGGATACCACACTTCACAAATTCAATAATGACATTAATGTCAGTTCTTGAAAAGCTTTCCATATAATGTTTGTGTTTGGAAGAGTCTAGGTTTAGAATTCGATGACATTACTTTATCTAAAACGATAACGTCGACAGAATTCAAAGTAACTGCTGCAGACATGTTTAGATAAATAATAACATTGCAATAATAAAAATCATCAGATGACGTTAATAAAATATCGTTTTATGTAACACTGTGGTAATATTGGTAATCGAATTTTTGAGGTTAATATAGGGAAATAGTTAACAAATATAAAAGACGCACGTCTGTAATTAGTGACAGAATATCAGTTAGAGTATCCCATATTTATTTTTAATGGATTTTTATCTTGTTTTGTAAATAGTATATGAGTCAAGATATGTGGGTTAAGGCTTGAGAATGTTATGTGGTCATTAACAATCCAGGAACCAAAGAATAGCTATCATGAACACTAAGACTTTTTAAGACTCTTGCAGCTTTGTAAAACTGTGGCTTTTCATTGTATTTTGAATAGCATTATTTCGATCTAATTCTTCATCTAGTAACATAGTAGCAAAGAACTGTCGGGCTTGGTGGTTGATATGTATCATGGCGGCGAATACAGTGTTCAAGTTCAAAACACTACCAGTGACAGTGACTGTCATAACATCTGATGTGCAATGGGGGAGGGGAAGTAGAGCGTGCCAATAAAAATCCACTTTTATTATTTTTGCAGATTACTTAAACCGATGCAAAAGGAAGGACGATATCAATTTTGCAAATCAGTAATAAATACTTACTGCATGAAGCAAAATATAAGAAGATATCAAATAAAATTATTTTTATGTTTTCTTGGGAAATAACACCATCGAAATAAAAAGCTGTATATTAAAAGAAAATACCAAACGTTTCAAAGTCGATTCTGACTTCGTTGTCAATGGCTTTAAAATATGACTGTGGTGTTATTTCCCAAGAAAACATAAAAATAATGAAGAATAGGCTACAAATAACATTTAGAGGACAAATAAAATTAGTTCATTAAAATTGACAGGAAAGAGATCGTGAATTTCCGGGGCGTATCAGAGTACGCAGTTGCAAAAATGGCTGAAAAAATCCTGTCGTATGGTTGACAAGAACGGTCCATGATATTTGTCGGGCAATATGACCAGTTGACGATCATATACTTTGAATCAATTTTATCTCATAGTTAAGTTTAATAAACGATAAAAATTAATAATTATTAGCAGCTGCGTCAGTGGCGGGTCCAGTATTGTCATTTTAATTTGGGGGCGGAAGGGGGGGGGGATTCGCAAAAAGGGTTACGAACTTGGAATTAATACTCTAATCTCTGAACGTTTTCGCACCGAAATGTTTCAAACCACATGGATTAATTTGAAATGTTGACAGTAGGTGTAATATAAATGAAAAAAAAAATGATTTAGTGCCGATATGCACTTCTAACCTGAGTTATCTTTGAAGCAAAAAATGAAGAATAAAGTTCTTTCGATTCCCCTCTACTTTTCGAGTTATTTGTGATTGAAAATGTCGAAAAACACGTTTTCAACTGTTTTTCCGTAATAACTAAAAAAATTAGGTTTCATGAAAAAAATTCTTATCAAAATTGAAGTTTACTGGTTCAATAACAGAAGTGAATAAAACAACCAGTGCGTAAAAAATGTCAAGTCAAAACCTAAATGTAGACACTTAACTTACGCTTTTGTAAAAGTTTTGATATACAACACATAAAATTGTTTATGCCCGGGATTGATTTTTAAATACATAATGTTATCTGTTAGAAAAATGTATATTCTGTAAATTAAAAAGTTGTGAGATTTGTATTGACCCCTCACTCCCTTCAAATAGCATTTGGTAAGTTATGGTGGAACCCCCTCCTCATGAATTAATTAAATTAAAGGACGCTCCCTTACTAGGTTTACGAACGAAACAAAAAATACAACAGTTACCTAATTTCTGTAACAGAAGATGATGTATGTCAAATTTTGAATTTATAAAATTTTTAACTATGCTACAGTAGTAATTTAAATACATGAAAGATAAGACTTTACAAAAAAAGTAGTATTAATTATTGATAAGACGAAACAAATTCTCATCGTGAGCAAATTGAGCTTGTGCACATAAATTTGCATTCCCGCACGCATACACGATATGTAACTGTTATCACGAAAACACTTGTAAACTCCGAATAAGTACACTATACAAAAAATCCCCTCAGAAGATGCCAACCTCTGCATTTTATTATGTATTAATTGCAATTGTACTTTGTGCTTATTAGGAAAAATACCATACGCTACACGTGTGCAAAGTTGATTCTCGCACTAGTCTATTTTATCCGACTCGCTATGTTTGAATGTGAAACATGATTCATGCAAGGAACATATATTTTCTGTATACGAGGCCTATTGTATTAAAAATTCCTTCAACAACACCAAGAAAAAATAAGTTGAACCGTTTACAATAGTAAAAAAAGCTGACAAAACAACAAGTGCAATTACACAATAGTCAACTGATCAGACACTCAAGTGGAAAGAGACGACCCTTCATGGAAGACATCAATCAAGAATATATCGACAGTTTAGTTTCGAATTATTGGTCGATCTCTAATAATATGTCCCAGAAATAGAAGGCTTTTTACTGGCAATCTAGGAATAAGTAACTCAAGCAATGACGAATAACAATTATATAAAAAGTAAACAAGCCGAGAGAATAGCCAAATTCAGGGATCTGGAATTTCAAATAAAGAGACAATCCGATATGAACAAAACGCGAACTGTATCAATAGTTCTCAACAGCAGGAGTAGTCTCCAAAAGATTTAGAAACAATTTAAAACACCTCGGTCTGGTAGAGCATTTTCATAAACTGATGGAAAAAGCCGTCCCTCAGGTTAGAAAGTTCATGGGTAACTCGATCCAAGACAGCAACCATGGGCCTGGTAAGCTGGCAAGTGCTCCCACCACAGATCTCTAGCAAATCTGTGGATGCCATACATTGTATGGACAAGTCAGTTCATGTGATTTTATTATTTTTACAGTGAAATAAGATAACTTAGGAAATATTTAAAGTCCTAAACGGAACATTTTTTGTCTATTCATTGCTGTTCGAAATGTTTGTTGAGTTTCCATGTTTCTAATTTATTACTATCTAGTAGTAAAATTTTATAGGATGTGTTGAACACTTGTCATTATTAGTATGTGCTTGTATATGCTCATGCTTTTGTTTTCTCCATATTATACCGTTACACAATATAAACAATCAAGTTCATCTTAGACAAGTCTAATTGACAATTATTTTATAGATGGTACATAAGGAGTGTCGTAAATCAATTCAAATCACTGTTGATTTGAATAAACGACCAAAACAAATTTCGTCAGATATCGTCATGCGTTTGCATAATAGAACTGTTATTGCGATAATACTTATTTTTCAACAATTTTTTTGGTAAAAATATTGGATGTGGTAATATATAAGAATTTTAGCTGCAGACAAATAAATATGATGAAGAATAAATAATTATTGTTTATAAAATCACTATTAAAGAAGATATAAATAGATAAAAAAAACGAGATTTTAGTTTTTTGCTTGTATAAAATTCACATATAAATATCTATTCCTTGAAGCATAAAACACACAATACCACAAAACCAGAATTTTTTATTGTTTTATGCATGCAAAGTTACCATATCCGTAGAAATTCTTATATATTCTGATTAGGTTCTTAAATAAATACACACATATACTATGTACCTGTATACAGTATTAAATATTAACAAAATAAAAATGGATGAGTCTCAACCTTACTTTATCAGATGAAAAAGTAGTGTAGTCATTAAAGATCGCCAAAAAATAAATCAGGTATCATATCAGTTTTTTCAGACACTAGATGAAGATGTGAAAAATGACCATTGCTTATTGACTAGTATGGGGAACAAGTGATATGGTTTTTGGATATTTGGCTGAAGGCAAGAAATTGTTTATGAAATGATCAAAATGTTAACATTGTTACGGTTGCAGCGCAATATTAAATTTTTAGAACAACCTAGAACTACAATACCGAACGATTGACGAATCCAGAGTAGTAGTTGAAACGTCACCAAACACAGATAAGTATCACAGAATATATAAAACACTATTTACATAGAAGAGTACTGGTTGATAATTTTGTAGTCATCTCCTTCGCTCAGAATAACTATGAGGAATAGGGAAAATAGTCCTCAACAATCTTTTCGAAAGTACTTAGGAAATAGTTAAATGGGTCTGTGAAAGTGTCACTGAATATAAATAGGGAGCGACAGATTTTCTTCAACTTATTCAAAGAATATTAAATAGATACTTATGTTATTTTAAATTCGTTCCCAAGCGTTATAAACGTAAATTCTCATTATGGTGTTAATTATGTGGTAATTGGTGTTCTAAATCCAAAAACTATATAATTATTTTATACTTCATCACAATACAGTAGTTAGATGTCCTCCAAAATATCGATACACAATCTACGGGTGCATGGAAAAGTTTAAAGTTTATAACACATTCGGTCCCTGATGCGCTGTATGACAAACTTTAGATCACTGCCAAAGCACACAGCAAATATACAGGGTGTCCCAAAAGTCTCGGAACGGCATTTTATCTCGGCGGGAACGCATTTTAGAGAAAAATGTTTCAAACAAAACTTATAGGATTCGTCCCTGGCTATCGAATTTTGACCTTGACCTTCAAGGTCATTTCAAGGTCAAGTTGATTTTTTCAAATGGGACAACATATTTCTGACCTCGGAAATGGAAAGATCGGAAAAATTTACGTTCAAATCTGTCCTTGACCATTTTTAAAACTTGACCTCTGGTGGTCAGTAAAGGTCAAGTCAAGGTCAAGAACAACTTCGTTGCGTAGCCATCCTAAGCATCGCATTGAGTGGAAAAATCCTAAACCTTAGTTTTTGAAAAAAATTTTTGAACCCATATGTGACGAGCTACACAACGAAGTTGTTCTTGACCTTGACTTGACCTTTACTGACCACCAGAGGTCAAGTTTTAAAAATGGTCAAGGACATATTTGAACGTAAAATTTTCCGATCTTTCCATTTCCGAGATCAGAAATATGTTGTCCAATTTGATAAAATCGACTTGACCTTGAAATGACCTTGAAGGTCAAGGTCTAGTTCAAGGTCACAATTCGATAGCCAGGGACGAATCCTATAAGTTTTGTTTGAAACATTTTTCTCTAAAATGCGTTCCCGCCGAGATAAAATGCCGTTCCAGGACTTTTGGGACACCCTGTATGTCGAATACTATTTGCTTTCGGTGACTATGAATGAGTAAAAAGATGTATGCAGTTGTTTATATGTTTTCTCACGAATGAAAATATGTTTTGGATGTAATTGGAAAGTAGTCTTTTGCAGAGATTCCACTGATTTTGATAAAATTTGCGCTTATAGAGGGTTTGGATGTCTAAAAATCGATCGCCCCATAAATTCTGAAGACAACTCTTTCAAGTTCCTCCAACACGGATTCAAGCAAAACAAAGTTCGCTAGTTATGTCAAGTAAAATTGTTAAAACGATCTACATTTCAATTTTAAATTTATATTTTATTCAGATTGTACAACGAAGTCAGATGAAGTCTTTGGCACGATTGGAATTTTTTTAATATACAGCCTTTTCTTCTCATGTGTAGTGTTATTTCCCAATCAAACCATAGAAAGAAAATATGGCTAAATTTGTTTTATATCTTTAACATGTTGATTTCATCTCATTATCAAAACAGTAGTTGCATGAAATTATCATATTTAAATATTGTGATATCTTACATTTTTTTAGATTTTTGACATATGTTTTTTATGATTTCGACATTGTAATTTTTCATATTTTTGCATTTTTAATAGTTTTTTCAATTTGAGATTTCTGGCATTTTTAATCTTTTAGGTATTATTCGGATTTTTGATAATTGATTTTCGCCTCCCAATGGCAAAAGGACGCATCATGTCTCTATTCCATCAGAATCTTAACATTAAAGAAAAAATGAGTAGAATTTTCTCCCATTAGACTGACCTGTTATAAATAAATACTCGTAACATTCTGTATGCATAACGTTTAGTGTTGGAAATAATATACAAAAACGGGTTTTCTATTTAAATTTAAAAAAAAAAGAAGGAAAATACATAAATTGGTTGTGATTAAATGAGACCGACACTATATAATCTATAATGATTTTTAAGTTATTATTTATTCTTACCTGTTAAATTCTGAAGGTATTTTTGGCAAGGTGGTGGGTGCTTTGAAAAGTCCTGATTTTTCTTGACCGCCGCAACCTGGATTTCTGATAAATTTGATGTGATCACCTTCGATTGCATGTTGCTGTTGTTCTCCGAAGTATCCGACGCCTTCGGATGGCGATAATAAAACATGAAACTATCATCGAGTTCTGTTGGTGAGAAGGCGCTCTGATCAAAATCGAATCTGCAATTGAAGAGGAGTCGTTTGAAAACTTCTTCAGGGCGAACCATAAGTTGACACAAAATGTCATTGTCATGATAAAATTTATATGTCATAAAATAATTAATACAGTGTGTGCATCTTTGGAAATAGGGTATTTTATAATAAATAAATGCGAATTTTAAAGCCTTCATTGGCAGTTCAGGTTTGATTAGGGATTCTGAATATACATAAGAACTAGAAACACATAACACATCTATTTTAAAATGAAAATTTGCCAATAATGACTTTATTCGAAATTTATCAGCCGCATTATTTAGATAATTCATAGGTAACTTGATGATTTTAGACCCCCTACCTCATGTATAAGCAAAAAATATTAAGGCATAATAATTTTTTTGAAACTTTTATATGAAATTATGAGTTTGAATGAACTTGCATTTAAATTAAACGAATAAAACAGTGCCTTAATAACAATGGATGATTTCACTTTTTCAAGCCTTTCGGTACATGTAAAAGGACTTCTAATATTAATTATTAATCTAGAGTTATATCAATTAGGTTAATACGCATTTCTTTCTCATACATCATTAATTTGCACTTTTTTCTTATGTAAAATTTATAATCACCCTCTCAACCCCACTAGCAAGTCAGGAAACTATTCTCCAATTAACAATATAATCAAAATACATAGTATTACACAGAGCCACACAATAAATTTGGTTTCAATAATAATAAAATAAAAAAAAACAAAACAGTAAGAAAGGGAATGCCTCTAAGATTTGAAAAAGCCCTAAATGTTCTGCAATAACTAAGATTTAATGATAATGGAAATGGGTAGAAAATTGCGATTACTAAAAATGTTAAACTAAGATATAGCAGAATAATTACGGAATTTATATATTTTTTGTTAGTAATGTATTGAAAAAAAAAAAGTTCATCTAGCTAATGTTTGGGAGTCGATAAATACAGTATTTTCGTCAATTTACTATGGCTTCACTTACAGAAAAAGTTTATACTGTAGCCATAAATGGAAAATTTTACAAATGTATAATTTAAGATCATAGTTTGGATCTCTATTTAGAAAAAATGTTGCACAATATCTATAAAGGAAAATGATGGAAAAAAAAATTATTCAACTTTGCACACCTAATAAATATTTATCACTCACATTCATTAAAAAATTGATAACCTTTTCGTATCCTAATCTCGGGTTGTAGCAGTCTAGTGATACATTCAATTCACTAATACATAACAAAATAATTTACTTTAGAAATAACAAGTTTCATATTATTCTGGGCATAATTGCATAATAAAGAACATTATACGGAAGAAAACAAAGTAGAATTAGTTTTTCGCACAATCCACTAGTACTTCGTTTTGAATTAATAGCTTCTAGTATTTTCTTTACAATTATGAAGAGTCTAAACAACTAATATTTGTTGATGACAATGGTTAAAATACTTCTTGTCAATTTTTCTAAAATTCATAACCATCTATGTGGGTGTATTTGTATTATATGGTAAATATGGTTTTCTTATATAGTCAATTTTTTCATGCAGAAGAAGTGAAATATTTTCCATATTATATTTATGATAATTTTTCATTAGATTGTTCGCTCCTTTCCATTGTACGTTCTGCAGACAGAAGAAACGCGTATTTGATCAATATATTTGAATATATACGCAATGTCCAATCGCTTAAATAAAAGTTAAGTTATATTATTTGTGTATTCCCGCTGTAAAATGCGAATACCTAATTACAAGGATTTTGATTTACCCTAAGTTCACTGTCTTAATAGTGCAACACAAAATTGTGTTACATTACTACGAATACACTTTTTATATTGGAGCCTAATCGAATTGTGAAGTAAGCAATAGTAACAAAATATATTTGGACTGTTTTAGTACGACCGAGAGACCATCCTTTATGGAGAAGAGTTAATCTTACACAAGTAGGCACTTCTTCTTCTATCACAATTAAAGGCCGACACATACACTCACTGACAAAGAAATCCTAATTGCCAGGAGATGTTTAAATTTAATATTGTTTTGGTAGAACGTAGATCTTCTCTGTCGTTTTTAAACGACAGATAAAAATGTTGGATGTAAGCACGTATAGTCCACACATAACCGTTTTGTTTTACAACACGCATGGAAAAGAAAAATTCCATAAACACCAAAAGAAAGTTTCTGTTACACTGTCTAATATGGGAAATTTTTCTAACCAATAAACAAAAAACAATAAAAAAGTGAGAATACTAAACGGCACTGGCGTTGAAAAATACCCGACCAATCTATTGACCCCACACACCTCATGTTTACCCGAACGCGTTGCACGATAACCGTCAAAATTCAGGCTTCGCCTGAAATTTTGGAACGACGTGCAAAAACGACGTTCGTGTCCATACACCTCGTTGTTATGACATTTTTACCCGAATATTTTTAACTGTCGGTTAAAATACCATTAAATACCAATGACTTTGTTAAGAATGCTTGTTCACAGTGGTTACCTATACACTCTCCAACACATAATTAATAAGGTAGTCTATTTCTTCTTGAGGAATATTTCCCCAAGCAACCTGTATTTCATGTCATAGAACCTCCAAAGTCAGTGGCAACAGATTCACATGGGTCTCTTCAAAAAAGTTTAAAATAACTCGAGCAACACGAGGCAAAGCATTATCTTGTTGAAATATGGTATCCATAAGCCAATTAATACTTTTAGTTAGAATGTACTGTAATGTTAATCGCCCAATTGTTTTGTATATTATGTCTTTTTAGCTGATATTTCTATGTCATTCTCATTTATATTTTTACAATTATAAGTTACATTTTGACAATTATTTTAAATAATGGATCATGTTATAATTAGGGCTATTGACTCCTTTCAATATGAACAAATAATAAATTACACCAAACATGAATGCAATGCCTTAAAATAGTTTAAAAAATGTTTAATAATTTTAACAGTATTCTAAAAAATGTATCTACATGTAAACGTTTCATCGAATAGCATTCAAAAGATGTTTTCAACCCAGACCTGCATTCTGTCCTAACTAACTGTACAGATTGTTCATAATAAGTTTCAGAGTTCACTTCTACAATTTCATTTTGCTTTGTAATAAATCAACCTGGCATCTATTACTATTTGCTGTTTTATAATTAAAGAGCTAAACCAACATTTTATATTCATTGATTATATAAATGTATTTACATCAATATTCAATAGTATAATAGATTATAAGAAAATATATAAAATTATATTAAATATACTTTGATGGGATAAGACATAACTTATTCCAAATTCTATTAAACGGTGACACAAGGTGTATCTCAGAATAAAACTGATAATTTCCTAATTTAATTATGACAATATCACCAAAATAACAACCTATTTTTAAACAACAATAGCACATTATTTACCGTATTGAATGGTATAATTAAATTAACAGATGGAGAAAAAAAGAAAAATCTAATATTTACCCATCCCTAATACTCTTCATCGTTGGTAAACTTATATAATTGTTATCGTCTGATTACTCTGCTATCACTTGGCAAACTAAATGCCACTGCGCTAATTTAATCAGATGTTCTCGTCGAAAATCAACCGTATTAGTTATATATATTTATGGAGTGTAATCATACGTAAACAAAGCGTGATAATTCCATTGAAAGCAACGTACTTATACATATGTACATTTGTTATTTATATTGGCAATTGATTTATTCTATTATAATAACGTGGATATTTACAGGCAGGTTAATAAGCTCAGCTACACTCAAAGACAAAAGTAATAAAAAATACTCTTTTATAGACAAATCCATAAAGTTGAAACACCGTTTCTAAGCGAGAGCTGTTATCAGTTATGCTACCCTTAAAAGACTAAAATCTCGAATTAGTTTTACATGGAAAAGGGCTGCAGCTCACTACATGAAGGTTATAAATACATAAAAAACAAACGACTTCTAAAAAGTAACTTAACTAAAAAGCATGAAATAAGTTTTTGCTACAATTAAATATTTTTTTCTGATGTCGGTGCCAAGTTGAACACTGAAGTTGCGAAGTACAACTTATAAATGTACTTCCCAAATTATTTTCACTTTAGCGTGGCACCGAGTTCATTAAAGTCTTTAATTGTTGTAGTAAAAAATATTTCATGGGATTTAGTTAAGTTACTTTTTTGAAGTCCGTTTTCTTTTTTTTATGTATTTATTTTACAATTTTTAGTGATGTAATGGCTTAATTGGATGCAGTTTTCAAATCTAATTAACTGTTTCTATATTGTCTAAAATAAGGTATTTTACTTTTAAGCAAAATTTATTACCAACCTCGTTTACTGTTGAATAGAATAACTGATGCGTATGATTCCAACTTAGGTGGATCTACTATATTATAGACAATTTGATTTTTATCATTTTTTAGGTCTGGTAATTATATTAAATTGAAATCTTATAATAAATCATTACACAGTTTTAAGTGGTATAGAATAATAGGACGCAGTTTTTCCTTTCTAATAAACTTTGTTTGATAACAATTTGAGTTATTATTAAAAATAAAGGTACTTAACTTAAACTAAATTTTTATTTTGTCAAACTTGGTATACATTTTGAAAAAGTGACATGAATATTGATTAAACAATTTTTTATTGATGTGGCATAATTAGATGCATTTTATAATTGTAATTACTCATGTTTGATAACAATTTTAGATATTATCAAAAATAAATGTATTTTACTTTTAAGCAAAATTCATATTTGCTGACAAACCTCGTATACAGTTGAAAAAGTGCCATGTAGTGATTACATATACGTTTCTGTTCATGATTTTTTTTATGAAGAATAACTTTTTATCTAGAGAATAATCATAGGAACGTTTTCCGTATGAATCCAACTTATGAAGACACACTGTATGTAGAGAGCATCTGAGAACCTCCATCTTGAAGTTGATTAATTTATTACAATTTGTAGTGAAACATCATAATTTGATGCAGTTTTCAATTCTAATAAAGTTTGTTTGATTACAATTTGAGATAATATAAAAAAATGAAGGTACCTTACTTTTAAACAAAATTGATATATTTTTTGGAACCTAGTATATAGTTGGAAAAGTTACATAAATACTTCTTATACATTTTTTGTGCATTGACAAAATTAGATGCAGTTTTTAATTCTAATTACTTTTATTTGATTATAATTTTAGATATTAACAAAAATAAAAATACTTTGTAATCAAAAGTCCTATTTGATGACAAACCTCGTCTACAGTTAAAAAAGTGACATGTAATGATTACAGTATACGTTTTAAACCATGCAAATCTGTTTATGAAGAATAACTTTTTTCTTAAAATTATTAATAAAAAAAATCGTTTGATTTATGAAGCCACACTGTATATATAATTTTGAAAATTTACACCTTGAAGTTGATTAACTGACATTTATTTTAATTAATCCAATTTCTTTTCAATTTATTATTTCACAAGTTTCGAACAGAAAGATTTCCATATTTTTAGTACCAGCAACTCTACCAAAGCTTACTGTATAAGTAAGCCGGTAAAAAGTTTTTGCCGATTTTCTAAAAAACGGTACAAGCTATGTTATTGAAAAAAATATGGGACTACTTCGGGATACCCCGGAACAGGATCCAGTATAAACGGTCGAAACTCCTTGAGTTGTTTGCGAGCAGGGGCGGCTGCCCCTTAAGTGCACTCGTGTGCTGAAACACCAAATTTAATAAGCTTTTAATAAGGTTAAAAACCAACACAAAATGTTTACTAAATATCATTTCAATAACAACGAATTATTCAAAAAACATTTTAAGCTCTAATCCAAACTTGTATTAAGACTTATATTCGCTTGAAAGAATATTTCACCGTGTATTACGGCTAGCGCACGGTGAAACTTATATAGCTTCTATGAGATACGATATAACAAGATAGTTAATGCAAACTATATGGAGTAATGGGCTGATTCTCGTACGCCGCACGGAGACTGTGCTGATATTGACCGGACGTATCCGAACGTTTCAATAATTCAAACTTTTGTTTACGGATTTAATTAGAGGTTGCTTTGTTTTTGTCCTCGTAGTCTATGAAATAATATTTACTATACAGTGTGTGTGTGTGTGTGTACATAACTGTGAAAATGAGTATTAACTTTAAACATTGACTATATTAAAAACAATAATAAATCGTTTCAAAACAAATTAGATATAAAATTGGCTGGTCCACCTAACCCATATCTTAATTGAAAGCAAGAGTGCAAAATGAAAAATAAAGTATTTACACCAAGTTTTAAAAGTGAAATTTATAACAAAAAGAAATGGTTGTGTGGATGTGATCGCATCAATACATTATTTTGTTTTTCTTGTATTATTTATGGCGGGGAAACCATTTGGACCGAAACTGGAAATGAAGGATTAAAACGTTTCTCAGAAGTACGATGTCTCAGGACTGACTAAATGCTCTTTCTGTGCTTACTATTGAAAAAATGTATTCAATCAATTTCAGACTTTAATAAAAAGGTCATTGAACATTTCGCTTTCGAAAAAAGTCGACGAATATTTTAATTAACAAAACATAACGCAGTATTAGCAAAGTGCACCACCAGTTTCATAACCCACCAGCCGCCACTGTTTGCGAGTAATCGCTGAACAAACATAAAATCACATAGATACAGACGAATTGAGAACCTCCTTTTGAAACTTGGTTAAAATGTAAAATATTGGGAAACACTGTATATAACAAAATTGTAAGTCGATTTTTTAAGTGTATGTTTATAAGCTAATAGAAGACTGAAATAATTTAGATGTGGTTTTCAGTATGTACTGAGATAAAGTTGGGCCAACATTTAGTGTTTGTTTCATTCAAATAAAAAATATATGTCAATTTTGAAGTGTTCCAATTTTATTTATTTAAACCAATCCCGTGGAAAGCCCGAACAGCTAGTTATAAATTTAGCTTGTAAGTCCATATGATGTTTGGCCAGCGACATACCTAAAATGCTTATCGTCAGGATAATGAACGTTGCCCTACAAAAATTCCCTATCTTGGTAACAGGTCCGTAATTTAGTGTTACTGTATTTAGTGGTAAATGTTACATTCTCTAGCTATGTTCAGAATAATAACGGATGCTCGGTCTGCGCTAGGATTGTTGAAAACATGTTTTTTGTACATATTGTAATACTGGTCCACTATATGATCGTTCAATTTCGGAAAGAATGCATGTTTTGGACATAACGATGATATCTGAGATAAAAGTTTTATCTCACCTAATTGTGTCACTGGAAACATTCTTTGCTATATGTAGCCAAAATATATAATGAGTTCCTTGATTTAATATATTACATGATGCGTTTACAACAATTTTAATTTTTTATGTTCCTGTTAATTCTGTAATTAACCCCCCAAAAATAAATATTAGGGGTTCTCCTTATTTTTCATGTAAAGTTCAGGTGATGTTCTATATCTGTAGTTTTTTTTTTCAAAATTTTAGGTCTTATATTTTCGCAGATAAAGGGGGAGGGAATGGGTAAATTTTTGTCTTTTAACCAATTATTTTTAAAATATGACAAAAATCTATTCGTGTTTCTTTTATTTATTTTTTATTCTCAATAGTTTCGAACATAAGGGGGTCGATTTTTGTACAATTTCCCCTAGAAGTCTCCCTAAAATCAAAATTTCTTCATTTACGATATGTACTCCTGATCGCGTCACCAAACTATACACTGATACCAAACTTCAACATTTTCCGTCAGAAGTTTTGGAGAAAATTGCTGTGATGTGCAAGACGAAGAATTCAGGAGTGATTGTATAGGAGTTTCCGTATATTGGATAAATGGAACTTGAAAAATGATGAGGCTATTGCTTGGTGTGTCCCAGTGTATATCAAAAGACCAACTACCATCTTCCATTAATGAGTAAGTTCAGGACTTCAAAGAAAGTTTTTAAATAATTTTAAAAAACTAACAGTGGAGAGTAGAAAACTTAGTACAAATTGTTACAATAGAATATTTCTAAATTTGATGTTACAATGGGAACATTGTTAAAATAAACAGATGTAATGAACTGGATTTCCCCCTTATGTATGAAGACAAACAATGGAACTGAAGTAAAAAAAGGTCGTTACCAGTTTGTAATGGAGTCTTCAGCCGACATTGATGTAAATTGATCATTTTGTTTTGATAATGTTTAGTTGGTTTTCACGAAAGGAGCTGGGTCGGACGGATTATCAAATATAGGTCTTATGAACTGTGCTGGACTTATGTATACAAGGGTACAATGGCCGCCACATGTACAATCTTATGCATAGCCCCATGATTTTAAAGTGAATCTGTGAATAATTTCCCTATTTTTGTAACCTAAGATAGTCAAATGTAATAAGTCAGAAATAAATTGGCTAATTGCTACATAATTCTAATTTTATTCCCAGGGAATGATAAGAACTTGAGGAAAAATGGTAATTAATACGTAATATGAATTTCTGTGGGTTCAATATCAATGAGAATGACAATATAGAACAATTTTGCGGAAAAATTTTACCCCAAAAAAGTAACAGAGACTTCATTATCTGATGATTTTAATCTACCTTTTACTCATAATTATATATTATTAAATTAATCAATAAATATAAAATATATGTAATACTAGAACTGAATTAAATTGCCTATTTTTAACGATTTTTCACGATTTTCAGTAATAATAAGTTTTAAATTGAAATGTATAAGAAATATGTATTATTCTAAATGTGTGAAAATGGAGCTTAAAAAACTCCTCGTGTTTGGAAATTTAAATTTCATTGTATTTTTTAGATTCCAATACACAATACTATAAATGTTTATTTGGAAACATGTAAAATATTGTATTTAATAAAAAGTACTATTTAACGTAACACCACATAATAATAAAATCGTAAAACGTTGGCGGCCATTGTACCCTTGTAGGCACTGGCGCCATCTTGCGGTTGACGTTCCGGGAATCTTCCTCATAGTACAGTTTTCAATGCTATCCCATTTCTGATTTTAACACTCTGTATATTTATTATAACTAATTGTAGTCTATCGTCAAGTCATAATAAAAATATAATTTAATTTACTTTTTAAGGGTTTATATTAGTTAACTAGCAATATCACTCACTATACATACAATATTTAGTTCCAAATCATTTGACGTATTCATAGAAGCGATTTAGATTAGGTGCAATATATTTAAATGTATACTATACAAAATAATGGTCCTTTACGAAATAATGTGTTGTGATATTATCTGTGAACACAAATTACTATGTCTAAGAAACGACTTAATAAAGCATACTTCTGAGAAAACCACTTCGAACCAGTTTTTTTCATTTTACAGTATTACTAACATTTAAATCTAAAGATTTTATATAATTGTATTACAAGTAGGAGAGAATTGATTAACCTTCAAAATATATTAAATTCCCATTAAGTTAATGTATTGTATTTCAAAAAGGTTGTAGATCAATGGATATTACATTTTTATACCGGTTTTAGCTAGTCTAGACAGAGAAGATATCGAATAAAACATCTCTAACGTTTGTCGAATTAAAACACTGCACGCTGAATAGTATCTATTTAACATTTAATATGCAAAGATGATTTTAACTGTACTCAGATAATTGAGTTAGCAATCCCAATACAACCGGAAACAATGATAAAAACCACATTACACTAGTATGTAATATTAAATTCATCTACACAATAATTCTCAATCAACCTGCACACACAGATCATTAACTGGAGACGATTTCTCTATTACATTAATGAAACAACAAAATCCAGTTCCTTTAAAATCGAAACTTTGTAAAATTGTAAACAAATATGGCCAGAAATTTTTCCTGTTATTAACATTTCTCTCATTTCGCACTCCACATTTTAAACCATATAAAATTCTTTTTATAATGGTATACACACGTCCCTCGTCTTTCGGGGATAATATACAACCTTCCACTTACATAAAATGTTGTAAACGTCCGTCGTGCAAATCTAGTGGCAAATTTAAGGGTTTAACGGTTATGTGTTATATCAACTTAAAAACAACCAGAACTATGTGGTGTAGGAATGACTAAGAAATACTTTATCAGTCGCGCTTTTGTGGTTACCCTGACTGACGGATATGCATGTGAACATTTCTGCTCATTTACATGAATAAAAAGCACTAATGCTGCTGGTACACAAACAGTAGTTTTGAAAGATTGATTTATATATTTATAATAATACATATTTTATAATTATTTTTTATTATATTTAACTTGACATACATCTTCTGTCACAGAAATTAGGTAACTGTTGCATTTCTTGTTTCGATCGTAAACCTAGTAAGGGAGGGTCCTTTAATTACGTCAGCTCAAATTCATGGGGAGGGGGTTCCACCACAATTTACCAAATGTTATTTGAAGGGAGGGGTGGTAGTCAATACAAATCTCCCAACTTTTTAATTTAGAGAATATACAAATAACATTGTGTATTTAAAAATCAATCCCGGGCATAAACAATTTAATGTGTTGTATACCAAAACTTTTACAAAGCGTAAGTTAAGCGTCTACATTTAGGTTGGCATTTTTTACGCACTGGTTGTATTATGCACTTCTGTTATTGAACCAGTAAGCTTCAATTTTGATAAGAATATTTTTTATAAAACGTAATTTTTTTAGTTAAGGAAAAACAGTTGAAAACGTGTTTTTTTGACATTTTCAATCACAAATAACTCGAAAAGTGCAATCGAAAGAACTTTATTCTTCATTTTTTGCCTAAAAGATAACTCGGGTTGGAAGTGCATATCGGCACTAAATCATTTTTGTTATTTGTATTACACCTACGTCAACATTTCAAATTAATCCATGTAGTTTTAAAGATTTCGGTCCATTTCCCAAGTTCGTAACACTTTTTGCTACCCCCCCCTCCCCCAACGAGATCAGCCCCCGCATTATTAATTTTATCATTTATTAAACTTAACTATGAGATAAAATTTATTCAAAGTATATGATCGTCACCTTGCTTTTCACTTTAACTGTGGAAATGTCAGATGAGAAAAAAAGTGGAATTTTGCTTGGTCCTTCACTATCAACATTTTAAAATAACAAAGTTATGTTAGTTTATTGCCTTTCAGTTGAATATTGGTAGTATTGTTTAGTAATAAATAAATTTTTGCAATCAACTGGTCATATTGTCCGACAAATATCATGGACCGTTTTTCGGCAGGATTTTTTCCGCCATTTTTGCAACTGCCTACTCGGATACGCCCCAGAAATTCACCCTGTCTTTCCTGCCAATTTTAATGAACTAATTTTGTTTGTCTTCTAAATGTTATTTGTGGCATATTCTGGATTATTTTTGTTTTCTTGGGAAATAACACCACAGTCATATTTTAAAGCCATTAACAACGAAGTTAGAATCGACTTTGAAACGTTTGGTTTTTTCTATTAATATACAGCTTTTTATTTCAATTGTGGTGTTATTCCCACGAAAACATAAAAATAATTAATACTGTTATATTATTTTGTTCTCTGAAATTTAATCATATTCTCTAGAGCAGGCCGTACATACGTAAGAATAGTAACTTACTAAAAGAACACAGAATGGAGGAAACGAAGCCTTAGATGGAAAGAGGAACAATGGTAAAAGTGTATAATTTTGCAACATTGACGCAAAATAGGTTTTTTACGATAATATTAAAGGGTACTTACTTATGTTAAGAAAAAAGTAGCATTTATGTATCCTCGCTTGCATATAATTGAGCAAACCTTTTCGAAACGTAATCATATAAAATTGCTTAGCCAGTTACAGTTAGTTCTATTGGTCAGTCAAAGTTATATTTATTATGCGACCGACGATATTACATCAGCTCTTTTCGTTTCGCGAATTTTCATCGCAATAAAAAAATGTATTGTAGGGATTCTAAGAATTTATTCAATTAATGGTCTGAAAATAATAAACGACAAATTTTCGTGTTGGCGTTTGGCACAAGATTCAGAATAAATTCTACCTTGTCATTGTTAAATCAAATTTATTTAAACGCAAAAAGTTACACCAGCACGTGAGTTGGTGACCGCATTCAAGATCTCGAAATATCTAAAAGGACAAACGTTTGATAAATTAATTCAAGGATACTACACACATACTAATATTATAAAGTACATAACCCATAATGGTCAGTTAAAGATGTCCAAAAAACAGAGTAATGAACAGTCGACGAGTACAAATTCCTCTTCTCGTAAATATTATTATAGTGGAATGGTAGTATTTATGTTAATCCTTTAAAAAGTTTAAATTTAGAAAAAGACGTTTAATATAAAATTCTTAAATTAATAAAAATTGGTACTAATGTACTGCAGTTAGTGTCGTGTGGCAACATGATCAAATTTAATATTTTTATAATCATAAGGATACAAACGAAAATATTATTCAGCCGGGTGCTCAACTTAATATTTAAACCTTTTGGAATGCATGGGATAAAACCTTATGAGATTAGTTCAACACTGTAAAAAATCGATGAAAAATAAACGGTCAGTGATGCGAATAAAAAAATCAGTTTAAAAATGTCGCCTTTAAAGATTTAATAAATTAAAAATTAGAAATTGCAATCCAGGATGATGATCAGTATGTTATCGTAATCACGAAGGTATTTCAATTTGGAACTTGCGCTGGACGTCAAGTTCGACTTAGGAGGCACTCTTGTAATTTCCTGACGCTTACAAATCTACTCACTGAAAAAGAAATCCAGAAGGAAATAAATTTCCTATTGTTTTGGTAAAACATAGATTCTATTGTAAGGAGTAAATGATTAAAATTTGGTAAAGTTTGGTGAATGTTTTTTCATGTAAACTTTTTTTATCAACTAATACTGTAGTCGTTTTTTGCATTTTTTAAATTTACCAAAAAAAAAAACAAACTGATGAAATTCAAAATTGATGTTTAGTAATGTTAAAGTGTCTAGAGTACGTGTACGCCGAATGTAAGCTAAGTGAATTTGAAAGAGGTCGAAGGGGCACAAATGAAATTCAAGATCGACGTCTAAGGCTTATGGCTTTTAGAGACCGATTTTCGATAACTTGAAATTTGGCTGATAAGTGGTTATGAGTACAAGGCCATCTTGTAAGTGTCCGAACGGTATACTTTTTACTCTTTTGGACTGCAGCATTATCGACCCCCCATCTTGTGCTATTTCTGACCGCTGAGCATCGATTGCAACTAGAGTGGATGTGGAATGGCATCAGGTTAGACGACGTCGAGGAGTAATAAGTCAACCTCAATTTGATGATGAGCGACATGTACACCCAGCAGTAGGCGTTACGGTATGAGGTGCTATTGCACATGGAAGTTAGTCTTTGTTCGAGGCTACATGACAGCGCAACGTAAATTTACTCTAGCCCCTATGGACTTTGGACATGAAATATAGGTAGCTTGGGAAAGTATTCCTCAAGAAGAAATAGATCCCCACCAAAACGTGATGGGGAGTATATAGATATCCGCAGTGGACAAACATATTATTAACAAACTTAATTTAAAAAAACTCCTTGGTATTTTTTATTCAAATTTTAAGCATTTACTCCTTACTATGTTTTACCAAAACAATATTAAATTTAATTTCTTTGCCAGTGAGCATATTGGGTGAGATCACATTGGTTTTAAACTGTGGAGAATAGATAAACAGCTTCACGAAAGAAGATACATTGAGTGGTACACTTAAAAATCTTTTAACGATGAGTCTACTTGAGACATTTATTTTTATTGATAATAGCCAATTCCCTGGGAGTCTTTTTTAAATGGCGCAAAATACAATAAATACAACTTATTTGGTCTATAAAACCATAACGGTACCTGTTTTAAAGTTATTTCGGGTCATTATTAAGTAGCAATGCTTTACTTTATTTTATTACCTGTTGTCAGTGACTGGTACACCGATGTCAAATGTAAAAAAATTTGCATCAAAATAACACACGTCATTACAACGCAAGTGAGATGTCACACATGATGAGATGTAAACAAATTTTTAAATAACATTTGTCGGATAGATTAACGCATGTTAGATATTTAATGATTACTAATGGGGTTTTACCACGACTTAACCACTAAATAAAACATTTAATGTTAACTGCTACTAATTATATTAAAAATTATCAACAAAAATCTTATCAATATTGACAGAGGGGAAAATAATATTTTGAAAACACCACAAATATATAATGATTATTTCCTAATTTAATTATTTTACCTATAAGAGCATTTAAAGAAAGCTAAGAAACTGGAAAATGTGCTGATTTTTTAAAATAATATCTAACGTCAGTTTAATGCCATTCTCTGTTTAATTTTAAGTTTCAGTTCATTTTAGCTAATTACATATAATTGTTTGTGTTGTTCATTTTAGCTAATTACAGATATTAGTGCGTGTTCATAGATTAATTATTGTTAGTTAGTTAATATATACAATACAACCCAAACATTGCATTGGAATTAATTCAAACCAAAAAACTGGACATATAATTTTTGCATGTCATGGAAAGTGTTATATGGATGGTGTTACTTTCTATTGTATATTTATAAAGAAATAAAAAACCTACAAACCAGAAATATGAAGAACTTAAAAAACTTAAGTATTGTATCACTGGAAATACTAACTTCTAAATTGTTGACTGTATAGTGCAAAACAAATACCAC
The DNA here is from genome assembly GCA_034190945.1 of Octodonta nipae. Classification (NCBI taxonomy): domain Eukaryota; kingdom Metazoa; phylum Arthropoda; class Insecta; order Coleoptera; family Chrysomelidae; genus Octodonta; species Octodonta nipae. The sequence goes on along the minus strand of CM067218.1, from coordinate 46,369,338 downwards.
ACGACAGTATATGCCGCTTAAAAGCTTCCGAACCTAGCTTAGGTTTCGGTCGTAGTTTCGGCAAGTTTTCTACCGAAACCGAAGCTGGATCATTATTATTACATAGATCACCAATATATGATCGGCATTCTATAATATATTTGTAAAAAAACAGAATTTAGAATTCATTAACTTTAAAAGTGGTATAAAATGAAGTTAGATATTCATAATTATTCGAACTTTTAGCCACATCTTTATGCTAGGAATTCATAAATCTCTTTTTTGACAAGTCATGGCAAACTTAATTTACTAGCATTATTCGATTCTGAAGATATAGTGCCGGGTGCGGAAGGAATGCACAATGAAAATACAAAAAATATGAATATATTTAAAGACTTAATGAACACGGAACGTACCAAAGGAATAGAAAGATAACATGTGAACATCATTGCAAAAATGGACTGAGATATCACAAAAATATCAGACTAATGAAAAGTAACCGACTTTAAAAAGAAGGAGGTTCTCAATTCGTCTGTATCTATGTTTTTTTGTTTGTTCAGCGATTACTCGAAAACGGCTCAAGGAATAAGGTATTTCGACCGTTTAAACTGGATCCTGTTCCGGGGTGGTCCCATATTTTTTTCAAGGACATTGAAAGAAATTTTACAGTAGAGATCACAAGCAAATAAATCAAGAGATAGATATTACCAGATTATTTAATTGGATAGAATGAAGGAACAATTTTATAACATTTGAAATATGAATGTTGAAATTTTTGACAATTAACACATTTTCTGAAAAATTAGGATTTTTTGAGAAATATGATTTTTTAAAATACAATTTGCTACAGAAAATATACACCAATTTTGTCACAATTCTGAAAAAAAAAGATATTTTCTTTAAAATAGTTAATCTTTCCGAGAATAGTGCCCGGAGCTGTAATTAAGCGTTTGTTTATAAAAATCTGAAAATTTCAGCAACTGCCAATTCTGAAATAGTGTAATTTTTGAGTTTTGTATATGATAAAGGTGTTCTACCTAGGTGTATATACAGAAACAATTTCCAACATTTGTATGTGTCATTTCAGATTTGGCAGCTTTTACAAATTTTCATCTTTTTAAGAGACAAATTAATTGTTGTTCTCATAATGCACCAATACAGACCGACTCAGGGGTAAGTAAAGAGTATTTTTTCATGTGTTCAAAAACTAAAATTTGGGATTTATTAGATTACAAGAAACTGGGTCAACTGAATAGTTCTCGAGTATTCGTTACTACAGAAATATTACAGAAATATAATGAAAGTTTATCACTAGATATGGTGGCTACCAAAAAACCTGTAATAAACAATCCCTACGTAATTTTGTAGTTTTGATGAATTCATAATTGCCTCGAACTTTTGACTAATTGTACATCTATCTATATTGGTATATATAAGTATTAAACCTTGACATACTAATTTCATCAGTCAGTTTTGAAATCATTATCGTTTAGAATAGATTTTCATGTATATATATTTCCTTTTAACTTCACTTCATAAACTTGCTTCTGGGTTATTTGCATAGATACTTATACATGAAAATATCCTAAAATGAAACTTACAGATGTCTTACAAACAGAAAGGAAAATTACTGTAACTAGTCATAGTTTTATCTATATCAAATATATATAAATAAAACTTAAGTGTCTGAGATTTCTAAATATTTACTTTTCTCTAAGTGTATTCCATTCCTGTATTTTTTAATTATTCATACAACAGAAGGGTATCTGAAAAGTGATTGGTATATGAAACCGATACATTCAGGCAGACTTATAAATTTTGAATCTAATCATCTAACGTATCAAAAGGTTGGTATGATCTACAGGACGTTACATAAAAGCTTTAGAAAATCACTGGAAAAAACGTAAAATTAGTTACATGCAATCCAAAAAATTTTACTTATATAAATATTAAGAATGAACTAATAGTGAGTAAATGGTGTGTTATGTTCTAGCATTATGCATGTGTCAGTTTTCTTGTATTACCTTTGACATCGGCTGTTAAGATTGAATATTAATTTGGTCTCTTGGTGAAAATTATTTTAGGTCTTATTAATTATTATTGATAACTGAAGTAATTATGTTGATGTGTTTTAAATTAGTTTAAATTGACCATTTTAATTATTTTAATCTCAAAAAAGTATTGTATTGAATGTATTCTTGTCTCTCCAGTACCCGAAGAACATGGGAAACGTACTCAGATTACAAATAAACGTCAATAGCGCTTTTATTATCAAAGAAATTGTGAGTATGTTTGTTGACAATAGAGATCACGATGACAAGACTCAAGATATGTTCGTCAACGAGAGAAGCCGTAAGATCGTACCGACAGGAAACCTGACATTCAACGGCGGTCAGATTAAATGGAACAACGAAGTCAAATACCTCATCATAGACAGGGGATTGATTTTTAAGAGGCTCGTAAGGGCAACTCGTGCTAGACTTTACCCCCGCATAGGAAGCGAAAGCAACCTGGGCCTCTTAAGCAAGCTGACTCGCATCAAGACATATTGTCTGTGCTGACGTATGTTTCAGTAGTATGGGGACATACCAACAAGAGCAATAGGCATACCATCCAAATGCAGGAGAACCATCATGATTCCTTCGACACTAGCTGATCTTCAATGACTTACTGGCTAAACTGGATCAACACCCAAACCCTCACCTACGACAACTCATCGACGATGACTTATTGGCAGATACAAAGAGGCTCAGACCCACCTTTGCCTTACCGAAGGCGAAGAAGCCCAATAGAAAAGAGCAGGTGAGTAAAAAATTCTATTTTTCAGTAGACAATAAAGGGGGAATCTGGGGGAAAATAAACCAGCCCCAAACAGAGAGAGGACAGAAATATCCACAAAAAATGACGACAATGTGCACGCCCAGAAAATGGTAAAAATGCTGTGTTCATAGCAAAGAATGAGCCAAGAAACACAAAAGACAGTTGCTGTGCTACCCTAAGGTAAAGTAACGAAGCAACACCAAAGCCCAGCTATCCGGAAAGAGGGCGATTTTGCAGAAGGAAACCTGCATTATCGTGAGGACTTGAGTCAGTTTCTTGGGGTTGATGGCAAGGAAGATGGAAGTATTCTCGGCAATTCCCGAATGGCTATTTCAGTTCCTGGGCATGCGCAAGCTTATTCCATATTTCCAGAAAAATAGATTGTGGCTTGAACAGAGATTATACACAAATATAATATGACAAAACTTGGTAGAAGAATTTTTTTAAGTTCTAAACTACACAGAACCACTCAAAAAAGAATAATTTTAATGTATGTTGTAAACAGCCCGTTTTATGTTATTGTTTCAAAATTTATTATCTGCTAATAAAAAGGTCTAATGAGCTCATTGAAAATTGGTTTTTATGGGGCACTGTGAAGACTTGTTCCTATTATTAAAAATGAAAATAATGGGCTCAAGAACTGTATTACAAAAAAGTGTAGCCAGTGTATTTTTTTACATGGTATAAAAATAAAAATTAAAGGATAACCTTTGTAAAGATGGTGATTTCATATTCTCAGAATTTAACCAGATCATGTAATCGCAAATTAGTTGCTATAAAAAATAATACGGTGATTAATTATTTCAAAAGTGCAAATAAAATAATTTAAGTATATCAAATATGGCTATGTGGATTTGATGGATATGTATACTCTTGTCATTTGACATTAACATCTGTCAACATGAAAAAGTTTTTAATTAAATTCGTGTTCTTGGATTTATTTAAAAACAGTCCAACTCGCTCTAATTTATTTCCACTACTTTAACAAAATTTATATTCACATAACTATTTACAATTTATCTTTACTTAACTATACGGCAGTCGAATGAATGAATGCTGCCTCAGCTCTCCGTATTTATATATTTCTTCTCCGAATTCCCCGGAACGTCAAAGACCCGCCGGGACTAGACCAGATTCTTCGCGAAATAGATCAAAGTAAGCCGTCGACCTCGATGCACCAGACTAACAAGATTTCAGATTCCCCAAAATATCGAATGGATGCCGATTCCACGAATCATAGGAGGAATTCCCGTCACATTGCCCCCTCCATGAGACCATTTCGTCTCGGAATGTCCTAGAATCCTTCCTGGTGTGGCAATATGTGCAGGACTTCCCATTTCGGCAACGGGAACATGGTTGATTCTCTTTACAATTTGGTAAGGCCTCTCCCAAGATCTCTGTAGTTTGGGCGAATATCCACGACGACGTTGCGAGTTATACAACCAAACAAGATCATCAACTTGAATTCCCTGCTCGGATGTCATAGGCTTCATACGGACACTGGCATTCCGGTTAAATACCGGACTCGTTGGTGGATCTTTTGACGTAACTGGCTGACATAGTCAGATCGCATGGTAGCCGTAATTCTCGTCCCATAATAACACTGGCCGGGGTCTGACCCGTGGACTCGTGCACAGACGATCGATATGCCATAAGAAACAATTGAAGATACTGATCCCAGTCCACGAATTATCGGTGGAATTCCCGTCACAATATTGAAATATTCCTGCTAATTCATAAATTTTGGGTACTGATTCTGATTGTCCATTACTATTAAAATTTTCAGGTTGCTATTTATCGGTAAAATATATAAAGATGATATGGAAAACAGTCTACTTAAACTTTAATACTCTACTCGTCAATATTTTGCATAAAATATTAATTTTTAAGAATGGACAAGTTACAGACTATCACACTTGCAGTTTATTGTTTAATATAATGATAAAATACATTTTTGTATTTAAGAAAATTCAAAATATTTTAAAATGGAATACATTCAATCAATATTTACCAATACATTGTTTATGTACTAATAACATATATATTAATTACCGGTTGTTCTAGAATTTCCTTGATATATTTATTTTTTAGATTAGAAAATAGTTTCTAACAAATTAGAGGTAAATAAACAAATGATAAGAAGAAATATGTATCCATACTTTTATATGTAAAATATTCAACTAGGTATTACAAACAATATCACAAAAAAGTCGTCAAGATAACAACTCTTATGAAAAAGGAAACAATAGGTTTGTCTATAGAGGCCAGTTGTCAATAATTCTAAAGTTTCAAAAATTATCGCCAAATCGAGTGTTAGCACGACTGTCATGATCACTGATTAGCTGATAATTTATCAAACCGTTGGCAACGAGGTCTTAGAAAAAATCTATTATAAAAAATTATCCATAGAACCGTTGATACGAAAAAATAGGAAAATCAACAAATGTTTAGTGGAAAAGTGTTAGTGTATTGATTTTTGAATAAAAGAAACTTTGTACTGTTTATCAAATGAGTTGATTAATAAGATTGGTTTTTAACAACCCTATTGGACAATAATATTCATCGTACACATTAATAATTATGATATCTTTAACAAGGACATAAAAGTTTCTATTGCACAAACTGATAAATCCATTGCTGCAATATGTTTTGGGTGTATAAATAAAATACTGTTACTGTGGTAACAGTAATTACTCGCCTAATTGGATTTCTCGTACAATTATTACACGGTATATACAAAATTACAAGTTACGAACAAATCTCTAGCATAGTTTCACGTTTAGAAAGTTGCTATGATCATTACTCTGACATTTGAGGTATTAGTGTTTCGTCAGATAAATATTATTATCTATCTGAACAATAGAAATGATTAAAGAACGATGTCAGTACCGGAAATGTAAATATGATTTTAAATCCTTGGTTAATGAATTCTATGATTTGCTGATGTAGACTTTTTGGGGGTTTCTGTAATTTACAAAGCAATAAAATATTGGTGGGAGATTGTTATGCATGAGATAAGAAAATAATTAACCATATTTCTGTAGTTGTCGTATTTTAGTTAGGAAAGAACATTTTGTAGCAGTTTGGAATAAGCGAGTTTACCATTGAATAATAATATAAAGAAGAAACTTAAATGACTTCACTTTGTGTTTATGGCAAAATAGAGAAGAATGGTAACAGCTTCTAATAGAAAAATTCATATATAAAAGAAAATCTGTAATATTTGGAAACAAGAACGTTATTAGTGTCAAATTACACTATACAATACATATTTATTGATATGTAATCACAAAGTTTTACCTTTGCAAAATCTAAGTTGTGATCTGAAAAAAAGTCACTTAGTTACTGTAAGAGCTTATCCCTCTCTAGTGTCGAACAAAAAAATATGACCAATTAACAGGGAAGATGTTACTGAGTTGCTGGTTTAGTTGTGAATTGTTGATGCGTATGACATTGACGGGTATGGGCTGTCTTTAATCCTTTTATTTTCCAAAAAAAAAAAAGATTTTTTAGGCCTGAGTGGATTCGGTCAAATTAGCTTTGTTAATATTTGTGTGTTTTAAGAAGACTTTTAACATAGTTGACCAACAAAACTTATTTAAGAGCACTCTTATTTGGCGATTGTCGCACAGACCATTCATTACTATGTCTTCTTCTTTTGGTGCCATATCATCTTCCAAACGTAGGCAATTACATTGGCGCTAATCTAAATAGTTGTTTGGCAGTGCATATTTCGGTTTAATCGCGAATGTTCTTCAACCATGGCATCGGCTTTCTTCCAATTCCTCTGCAGCTCTCGTTTTTATCTTTCCTTATAAGTTGAATGATTTTGTATCCGTTTCCTCTAAGAACATACTCTAGGTATGATATCTTTCTTTCTTAATAATTTTAAATAATTCATGAACGGCATCTGTCTTTAGCATATCGTATTAATCAGTTAATTATTTCTCTTCACTCCAATGTCTTTAACTTGCAACGCCTGATTGAAGATTCCATATGAGATGTTGAACAATAGCAGGGACAGAATGCATCCCTGTCTGATTTCTAGTTTAATGCAATATTCTTCGGTTAATCTTCCATCGATTCGAACAACTGCTTTCGATTATACTCAGATCTCTGCCATCGATTCCCTAGGTCCCTAATATGTCCAAAAGCGTTATACTATAGCTATCAGGTATATGTGCAGCATAGCAACAGCAAACGGTAAATTAACTAACACATATACTGTAAAGTTCAAAATCAAGACAGGGCTTAGACAACTAGACGCACTCTCTCCAACACTTTACCCTACGTTACAACAAAGCACTATACATGAAATAAATTGGGAGAATGTAGGAATCAATACTGATGGAGAAATATTGAACTATTTCTACTTCGCTGACGATACTGCCCTAATAACAGACAATACACCCTTCCAATACTAACATATGAGGCAGAAACACTGACAATAGCTAAAACCACAGCAAGAAACTTCACTATTCGAGACTCTGATCCCTAATAACTGTAAAGAACTCATATATAGAGATTTAACTACATAGGCCAAGCTCAAATATTGTTAAGACGGCCCTTTCGCTTGATTGCTCTGTTGAAGGCAACATAATATACATCATATATTGTGGTCGGCAATAGCCGATAACGATCGTCCTTCTGCAGGGGGTATATTTATTTCGGCCACATTCGTCGTGTGAATTCGTTATGCATGTTGGCCATAATTGTTTTGGAGTGTTTGGAATATTACCACTGAACGCCGTTATCCCATATATTATATAGTGAAAAATGTTTATTAGATTTTAAATTTGTGTAAACAATGTAGTGTACGCGACTGCAGATCTGGACAATGTTTGTTATTTGTGAATTTTGACAAGATTAAGTAACATGTATGCTTACATTTAACGTTTTATTTCTAAATATTGTAATGTAGTTTAACTTCCTGTAAACCCTGGTAAAATGAATATTTTATGAATCAAGATATTAAAAAAATTATAATCATCCATATTTAATAAAAATTAATGTGTTACGTACAATAAATGCCAATTTCTGAGCCCTTTTGAAAAATGTACCTACTTATAACAGTTTTTTATATAACCCATTTTCTCATATAGGATATATTATATAAATAGTGGCTCGTCCAATATATTACAAAGATTATAATCACCCACATTTACTGAAAAGTTAATGGCATGTTTTTAAACAGACGTTAATTGTATTCACTTTACTTAAATTGCAATAACAGTTCTCATTATTCTGTTAGTGATATAAACCATTTTTGGACTATGTTTTTTAGTATTTATTTACACGGTTGTCGTTTTACTTTTACCTCCTTATTTTCTGTGTTACTTCGAGACACAAATTTGTTTTTTAAAACATAGTTTGTTTATATACATTCTCCAATCTGGCGATTTTGAAAATTTTATTGGGAAATGAAGCCAATTGAACTGGTAACGCTGATCAGAACCGTTGCCCGTTTCAGACACGAGTTTTTCCACTGCCCGGTCTACTTCAGAAAAACAACAGAAAATTAGAATTCCCGATATTGTTCTAATACTAAGAACGGTTAGCGGTTTTTAAAAGTTTGTCAGTCAACAAATATATCGTTGATGAAGACGATATTTCAAATGTAATGGGTTTTATCACAAAAAGTATAGTAAAGAAGCATATAGAAGATCAAATAAGACTTTCGCTTGCTACTGCTACAATCATAATGCCAACTGTAGTGAAATTCACAGCAGTTTTCTCAAAGAAATGTGAAAAGGCATCTTCAGAAAATAAGGCTAATAAACTCGATCGTCTATCAAAACAATGTAGTGTTGATACTTGTTTTGAAGAACTTACAGACTTTCTACGGAGAGAAATTCAATACAGTTGAAAAGTCTGTAGCTACTGAGATCGAAATATTATTAGTCGTAAAATTATGAATTTATTGAATATTCTGTAGCATTATGAGTCAGGAAAAATATCATCAACACTGACTTTTTGAATCTATAGCTCAGAAGACATACTTTACTAACAGGGAATCCGGAAAATGGAGCCGATAACTAGCGATTGAAGTAAAATCAAAAAGAATATAGATTTAAAAATATCATTTAAATAATAAGACTAAACTTGATTTTTCTTATTCATCCGTGATAATTAATTATTACAGTAAGTTGATTTCATAAAAAATAAACGTTTTTTAGGAACTTATAATATACACTTCATTGAATATCTTTTATTTAGCTGATTATAGAATAAAAAAGGCAAACTATTAGTGATGTATGTAGTCCAACCGGACCCAACCAGAAACTAACAGGTTTGCAATCCTTAGATGAATAGATACAGGATAAGTGCTGCCACAAGCAAGAATTTCAACTAAAATATTAAGAGGGTATAAAGGAGAACTTCGTATCTTCGGTTCGTTTCAAATGTTTTGAACATTATGACATTATTGCTTTATGTGAGACTAATTTAAATGGGTTCATTTGTTGTGAAGAGTTTAGTTTGAGCTTATATACTACTTCAAGAAGTGACATATTAGTAGTAAGCTGGCCCGTCACGGCCTCGCTCAGGGTTAATAAATTGGTGTTTTATTTAGATGTAAATATTGTAAATTTTAAACAAATTCCTAGACCTGATCGCACCACCACCTACCCGGTTCAATCGTAAACAGAAACCATTCCAGAGACGCGCTCAATCACACGAAAAATTATCATCAAAATCGGCTTAACCTTCAGGAGTAAAAAAAAATCCTACTACCCTATTGCAGCGCCCCCTATTGGGCAATTGTAAATCTAAACCATTCCAGGGACCCACACAAATTCACATCGAATAAATCATCAAAAGCGGCCCAAAATTAACGAGTTAAATAAATAAGTTCCAACAACCTTATCGCAGCGCCACCTAAACGGTCCAACTGATAACAAATAGTTTCATCCAAAAGAGTTAAAGAAAATGACGCGCGAAGGTTTAAATACCAAGGGAAATCAGCAGTAATTTTAATATATTAAAATTATTCGACTTGGCTTGATGTAAAGGTAAACAATTTCAATGATTACATTGGTAGTATTCGAAATTTTCTGTTCAATTTGATTTAATAGTTAGTCGTTTTAATTTCAATCTTCTTAATTGATAAGTGCATAAATTTATAAATATAGTCAAATTATTTGATACATCTATCAATGTTTCATTTATGCTTTATTTCAGGTAAATAAAGGGATATATATGGTTCACAGTAGTTTTTATACTGACATGCCACTCTGGGGAATGGGTTTATGTTAAATATGCCTTAAAAATTATAATATACTGAAGTATTAAGTCGTAAAAAATTCTAAATGTTAATATAATATGGGGATTACTTAAATGCCATTAATATTCTTCAGACAAAATAACCAGAAAAACGACCTCTTTTTGCTATTAATATGATTATCAAAAAATAGAGTATTTTACATTTAATTTCCTTATTATATTTCGCTCACGTTTGTTAAAATGATTCGTACTTGAACTTCAGTTGATTTAAATAGCAAACAAAAGGCCTTCAATGTCGTCAAACGTGTATATTATACAACAGCAACATGAAACAATGTCGAGAATCACCTTAAATTGGCAACTAAAGGTGATATTTTACGATTATTGATCCCGGAGACGAAATAAATGCTTTTGTGCATAAGATCAGGTTTTTAAAATAAACCATATATGCACTTCTTTTATTTTTTTAAATTAAAATGTTTTGAATCAACATATAATAACAACAACAAAATATGATAATACAGTTGTGGTTTAAATATGGAAAAAATATATAATTATATAACTTATACAATTGTTTAATAAAATACGTTAAATGTATTATACAATTTGGTAAATTTTCAACAAAATTTATTTATATTTCACCAAGCTTGGTCAGATAAAAAAAGCACTTGACAATGCAATAAGTAATGATATTCAATTGGATGTAATTTTTGAGTGAACTATATTCAGTACCGCTCACTGTATGCGTTTCTTGCCACTCCGACAGGTCCGCGGATCTGTGTCCAAATTGCTGTCGGATGTACATCCATCATTAACTCTAGGGATGCAGGTCCGGACTTGCGTGCCCATCCGGACCTGCCCATCTCTAAATTGGATTCTACTCCGCCCTATAATTTACAGAAGGCAGCTAAAAAATTTATGCTTGTCCGTAGGCAGTTATATGTACAGGATGATTGGTTCATTGGGTGGAGTGGAATTATCTATAGTTATACAGGGTTTTCAAAAAAAAAAAAATTAAAAAAGGTTACGTGGCGTGGTCCATAAGGCATAAATATATTAATAAGTCAATGCGTAATAGTAGATTTTGTTCGTAAACATTTACCTGTCAATTTAAAAGAAAATGTATCATTGCGTAATGTTGAGGCTTTCGATGTTAGCTGGTCCTGTCTATTAAGGTTATATATACAAAATAAAAAATAAAGAATGAAATCTACCTGAGTTCAAAAAAACTAAAAAGTTGAAAATAAAACTTTTTTTTAAAAAATATATAACCGATTTCCACCTATAACTAAAAAGCTGAAAATAATTATAATAAAATACAACTCTAGCAAACAAATAACACATTCAATGTTGTTAGGTACTTACCCAGAAAGTAAAAAATGTAAACATTAAAAGGTGATCATTCTGTACAAATTAATTACCTACCAATCTAGTATATTTTTGAAGTCGGTGCCAAGCAACAATTAAGTTTGATGAAGTAGTAGATAAGTACGCAATGTAGGATTTTAGATTTGCTTGGCACCGACTTCATATTTTTAAATGTTTTATGAAATCTTGAATAACATTGTAATCCATTTAGAACATAATATTAAACGACGAATAGAACATGTTAATATTTTTTTTACACTTCATGGTCATGATAATTATCAGAATTGCTGCTCTGGTTAACATAAGATCCTGATTGGATGCGAAAAAAAAATATACGTTATATGTTTGGACCGGGATTGTTGAAAACCATATCAGTGGTCCCTTTTCCATTTAGGACAACTTGAATAGTGATAACTATTTTTGGCTCTACTCCAAAATAATATCGTGCAATTTTGACAAATTTATATCCTGATCCAGCAAACATTCAAGTTGGAGAATAGGGTTCCAGCAAGCATTGCCATAATAACAACTTATTTTCCTGCAGTACATTGACCTAATATTTCCAAATCGGTGGATAGGGATGCTCGATACAATCACCCGACAAACTAGCCAGTTCAATCACCAGATCTTACATTATTAGAATTCGTTTTATAGGGCAATGTGAACAGTATTGTATACAAAACTAAACCCCTTGATTTAGGTGATTTTGCTTCTTGGTGGGATTCATGATCAAAATACAGAAAAAATTATGTACTTTATATGATTAGATAATGAAATGCCAATTGAATAGCTCAGTGTACGATTCCTTAGTTAGATATAAATTGAAGGTTACTTAAGTTTTCATAACAAATGTGTTACTAGGCGTCCCAATAAATAGTATGAAGTTTAAAGATTTAATCTAATATTAATAACAATCAATGCTTGTAAGTAATCGCGTTCTCTAGAACGGATCCCGATTTTGATCGGTCTCTAGGAAAATTTCCGGAGGATTTTATACATTAGACGATTTAATGTCACACGTCAGACTTGAAAGAATGTGAACCATAAAGGACGACATTATTGTACTAGTGTTTGCAGAACTAATAATTATTTATTTGGTTTCCAATTGTTTTGCAATTTGTATGATGTGTTGTGTTTTTGTAACTATTCTTAATATTAAGACAAATAAATGCTTCATAGGAATTCATCGATTTTATAAGTACTTATAAAAAGGATGACTTTGATTAATAATTTTTTCTTATAATTATTTTATGCGGCCAATATTAGTTTGGGATTTGGGGGTTTTGATATATAGAAATCAATCGGTTAGGGAAAAAATATGGATTGATGAGTAAAAGGTACTAATATAAAAATCCACCAAGTAATCAGTTTATTAAACGGAGGCAAAAGTGGTAAAATAAAAAAAATAGAATTTAATCTGTTGAACCAAACTTCTTTTTACTTTTTTCATATTCTTAAGTAAATACAAGATGTTTTTAAATGTTTTCTACTTCTAATATTTTTATAAATAAAAACAATAATAATATTAAAAATAAAACAATGGCCAAATATTACAAAAGATTTTGGATTTCCGACCTCATACATTATCACATTTTGCAGTATGAGCTCTATATCAACAACACAGAAGATTGTCGAAAGAGGGAGTGAGTGAGAGTTCTTATGTCAATTTCATACTCATTGACTTTTCATATTTGTAAGTTTTGTCCATATTTCCATTTTTTATTGTCATTTGATTTGTTTTTAATGTATTATTCAAATTTTCTGTTGTCTTTCTGTTTTTTGTTTAGGATTTATGTAAGGTTCTTTAAGAACTTGGTATATTAACGCACCATGTACCATTAACAAACATGATAGCACCTCTTCTAAAGAACATGTGCTGATTCTGTGATGCACAGATGAGGTGACGAGAGACACTTTAGGTTCGAAGTAAATTTCAGGGTCTTGCAAAAAAAACTCAGTCTAAGTTCTGATCTCAATGCAGACAACAGAAGCTCCAAATGCACTGTAGAAATTTCCATGTGCACATGCAAGATAATTGCGGTATGCACTCTTTGATAAATTAAGGTGAGTAGTTTGAGTACTAATATACCTAAGTACCTTAAATTATTATTCAGGCATGCCATCATATTAGTAAATTTATTAATCAGGTCAGAACTATGAAAGTGCAATTTTATTTTGTAATTTATATTTTGTCTGCCATGTAAATAATGTATTTTAGTTTTCATTAAAGTCCTAACTGTTTTACATTGTGTTACTAACGGACATCGACTGCGTGTCAGTTACACAGTAAGATGAGTTTATAAACATGTATATTCCCTCTTGTGATTTTCTTTTGAATGCATATTAGCGACTGTGTGTGCGAGTTACACAAGTTTTCTTTGGCTATAATAGTAATCCATATGTTATGTGTCAGTTAAAATATGTCTGTAAATTAAACTAATTTAAACTGTCTGGCGCCCTATCAACAAAATTTCCTCTTTTTGATAGTTATTTAAGCCTGCGTCCTAAAACGCTTCCGATGAATTGCTGTCGTTTGTAAATATGAGCAAATCATGTTGAGGGACCCTTCATTATTTATGTAACGTCGATATTGTCAATTTTTAATCCCCCTATCCTTATATAAAAGTACATTTCTCGGACTCTACTAAAATTTATCTGGTTTCACAAAAGTATCTACTGCACTATGACGTAATTTAATAGTAATTTAGGTTAATAAACCATTTTGTTATTATTAGATTTAGATTACTATATTATATCGAACGAAAATGCTGTGGAACCTTTGGTGTATTACAAATGTAAAAACACAATTTTGAACCCTAACACCAAACCTTTATTTAAACTCAACGCCGTTTCGACAACTCTAAGTTGTCATCATCATGGAGCAAAGCAAACTAAATTTAAATTGCAATTTTCTCTAGTTTAAATCTACAAGTAAAACTATTTATTAGCAAGTTTCAGTAATCAGTACAAAGGGTCAATTCCAAGTACCAGAATACTAAATAACAGATTTCACAGAAATTTTAAAGATAATCCAATGATTTTATATAATGAATTATATTACAATTTACAATGTAATAAATTATAGCATTTCTATTAACAAACCGGATAAAAATCGATTCGTTTCATAATTTTATTCAATTAATGTGTTAAATTGTGACAGTAAAAGTAAGCTCCTGTGAATTTCGAGACAAAAAAATAAATCAAGAGAATCCACAACGCGATTATTCAAAAGTCGTTTTTCATATTTGCGATGTGAGAGACTAATTACAGAAAACCGTCGCTAAAATGTGATAATAACGATACACACCTTCAATACCAGGAAAAAATAACCAGACATTGTAAAAGTGGGTGTGTGTCTGACGACATCACTGACGTATGAAGTTGATACAATGAACTGAGCAACAAAACAATTGTATGAAATATTCTAGAATGTTTCAAATAACAGAGATTTCAACATAATTTTCTTAAAAATCATTTAATTAATGTATAATAATTTCTGATTGATTATTACGAAATGTAATAAAATATTTGAACATTGGATAACCCAATTTAAGAGCAATAATCGACAGAACCATACAAACAGAAGTGTTTAATAGAGAATTGCCTTAGTTCATAGTTGCATATCAGAAAACATATCCTGGTTGATGAACTAGTTTAACTCATCATCTTTGCATCAGAGTGCAAATTCCGCAAACATATATAATGTCAATTTCTATATACTACCAGTTAGTGAAAACGGAGACACTGTCAAGGTTATTCAAGTAGAAATGATATCATCAATTTAAAGATTGTAAAATCACATTTGACTTTGTAATTATTAAATTACCTCATGACTCATTAAATAAAAATCGGAAAATGTTCCAATGAAAAATGTTTAATCTTAATACATAATATACAAACGAATTTTCACTTGGGCACGCTATGCCTTGAGATTGACTACCAATTTCATTACTGTTTTTTTAAGTTTTCTAACATCGTAACGAAGATTTTACCGTGGAAAGGAAAATTAAGAAAATTATCAACAATTTTCTGACAAATTAACTACCATTTAACATTCACACGTATTTTTCTTTAATTCACAAAGCTTGGGCCCAATTTGAGGAAACTATTTATGTGAGGTTTAGTGGGTCCCTGGAATGCTTTGCCAAGGGGAGTGGACAGGTAATGTACATCAGTATATCTTGAGCAATGATATGAAAATGGCTTTTAGGCGGAATGGTGCCCATTTCCTTAATTTGCTAAATGAATAATTTGTGACTTCTGAATGAAATAACATTCAATACTTGCATTGTTAGCATAGTTGATTGTGTACATACATGTCTATACAAGGCTGCAATGTTGGGGCAAAGTACATGAAACCTTTGCTTAAAATATAATAAAGTGAAAATTATCTCGATACAAGTAACTTAACAATTAAAGTTAATTTAGGGATCAATGTATGGTAATCAGTTCAAGATCATATAAATTCACGGTAGAACTAGAAAGAAGGTGAAACTTATTTTTTTGAAAATATAATATTTTTTGTGTTGAAACCTAATTTGGCAAAATTTTGAGAGTTTTATCAGCGACAATGTGTATAAAGGGCTAAAATTATTTATAAAAACATTGTTTTTTAGTTTTTTTTATTTTTTTATGTACAGAGTATCATTATTCCATATTTATTTGTTTATATATGTCATAGGTGTTGAATAGGCGTTGAAAGTGTTGCCCATTCACTTACTGACAAAGAAATGTATAGTAAATTTTGTTTTAAACACTGTGGATTTAGATATCTCCATGAGGAAAAATCTAGTTATGGAAATCTCAGAGGTCGGGCTGGGTGTTCTATTTGTGACGTCTTCCATTAATTCTTTTGTTCAGAAACATTTGTGTGCTGTATGCTGCAGATATAAGTGTTGGGATCAAGCCCCATTTTGAAAAATTAAATGTCAGGGGGAAAATTAAAAGGAATCAAATTACAGATTGTACAGAAATAACAAAGAACCACTCCCAAATTTAATGTTACATTTCCCTGACAGTCCAGTATGTGGCTTATCATCATACAGCTGACTTCCTTAAGTTTTCTCGTTTTTAAATTTTCTTTTTAAGGATGCAAGCTGTGATGATAAACAATGCAGCAGCATCAATCGACCTTCATTTGGGATGAAGAAATTTACTGCTAGAAGAACAAAAATGTGGTACCTTCAGTATGAAGTGATCACCAAACGACGAATTGTTACTGTCAAATTTTCAGCATCAAAGCGAACATTTTAGAATAGACCTCGAATTACAACACAAAGCGATTGACAACAACTTCAGAGGTGGAGTTGACACGTCCCCAAACACAATATATAAAACTATTTATTTTTATACATAAATACTGGTTGATCATTTTGAAGACATCTCTTTCTCTCAGAATAACTGTGAGGAAGAATTTCTGCACGGACAGCCAGTAAACAACATTGTAATTTAAATGTAAAATTCCATTTTGATTAAGAGTAACACCAACAAACATGACATAAAATAACGTCAGAAAATTTCCAATAATCTATAAGATTTACCAAACATTCAATCAAATATAAAACTACTCCCTTATAGAATGTGCAAGAAACTTATTACATATTACAGATTATTATTTAGAATTATAGATTAAAAACTCACAAGAACTAGCCAACAAAAAAGTAATATTAACCTACCAAATAATGTCAATTAATATCATTTGAAATTTATTTCCTAGCATTCCAATCAAGACACCATTACCTTAGTTGAAAAGTTAAAAGAAATTATTTTGCCTAGAAAAAATATCTATTTTAAATTTAACAATAACATCTTTATTGGGAAGTTAAGGTTTAATTGCGGGTAAGATACTCCTTAGTAGCCTTACGGATTTCTTAAAAGACCAAATAAAAAACAATCTTGTTTTTAGACAATGTCTCTATTAAGATTTAAACCGTATGTCCCGTGGCGAGACCCATCATAGGAATATTCTCATATTAATATCTCAATTTCTAATTCTATCTCTATTTATAGGTTTTAAATGACCAAGGATTGATTTTAATGATAAACATTCAAAAAATCATTTATAGTATTTGAATATAAGTTGCAATATCTATATATAAATAGGCAAAGACAAAACGATTAGGTAGGTACCATTTTCTCCTCTGTCTCTCAATCGATTTTCTTCATTTTTGTTTTGTTTAGTAGCTACTGACGACCTTCAGTGCAGAATGCTAAAATTAATTTATAATATTGCTTCATTCATTAAATAAAATATAATAAAAAAATCAGTATTTACGTCCATAATGTCAACGCCAATCAACTGAATGTGCCGCCGCCGCCAGACTCAAAACAGTGAGTAATTATATATAGAGGAACCAATGCGGTTATATACTTAGAGCATGTACTTCTGGAAGTGGCATGCAAGCGTTGTTATTGTTTAGTGGTAAAGTAATCGTTGTATATTATAATTATACAGGGCGATTCCAGATATGTTGGAAATAATTTTTTTCGTGGGTGGACATAAGCAGTTGAATATATAGGGTGTTAAAAATATAGAGAGTGCAATTATAACTAATAAAATAATTATATAGGGAAGCCCATTAGCGGTTGAATTTACAGGGTTCTTGGAATAGAAGGTGCAGTAGAATTACAGTTATACAGGGTGATGCAAAAAATATTATACAGAGATGCATATACAGGGTGGCGGAAATGGAAACATTTCGTAACCCATAAGCAGTTGTATTTATAGGGAAGATGAAATATAGGGTGAGAGGAATTATAGATATACAGGATGATGATAAAAAATGTTAGAAAAGGAAGTGAATTATACATAATGGTTTACCGGGTGGTTCAAAAATGTTAAGAAATATTATGTGTGGTCCATGAGCAGTTGCATATACAAGGTGGTGGAAATATATAATTAGATGGAATTATTATAATGAGGATTTTAATAAATGTTAGAGAACTGTATGCAATTATAGCTATACAGGGAGGTTAGAAAAAATAAATATGTAGGGTAGCCCATTAGCGATTGAATTGTTGTCATATTAAATTAAGAATTACGAATTTGAACACAAATAAAGTCCTATGAATTATATCTGAAAAAAACTTGAATTTCGTTACTTATTTGTAGAAGCGAGATGTAAGACCGACATCTAGGATTTTCGAGGAAACTATGACACAAGGTTCCGAATCTGGATCCGTTCCGTGTAATTGCTGTTCTCCCTAAAGTCATAGGATAGAATGTCACGATAAAATTTTCTGGTTACTTAACCTGCCAGAGATATTGACACAATTGGTCGAATTTCGACCACAGGGCGACAGCTAGTATAAAAAAATACCTGTTTGCAATAATTAGGTAACTCCGGTATTGTTACGGATATCGAATTGCGGTTTTGACCCGCGCATTTCACTGCAATTTACAACAATAAACTATTTTCTTTATACAAGGTGTTGTATACAGGGCGTTATTTAAATAAAATATTTTGTGTTTAATTACATAATTAAAAACAAGAAAATTGCTAGACGTCATAGCAAGACTGAAATGCCTAAAACAACATTCGTGGACTTATAATCAAGTTGGGGTGTCAACAGAAATTGTTTATAACTCAGTCGTGGTGACAACTGAATTGTCCTTTAGTGTAGAAAAAATTGTAATTTATTTCTGCCTGACTGTTATTTTCACTTCCTGTACCTAAAAAATCTTTGTTTCAAAAGAAAAAACTCAGATTTTAAACGGGAATTAGGGTGGAAATTATTCTCGTGATGTATCCGACATGTTTGAATTAAAATTTGAAAATCGTCAAAACCAATCCACTATTGTAAGAATTCTTAGCAAGTTTGAACACCCAAACAGGTTCATGAACAAAGTGGCAATACATGTATTGGCAATAGTTGAAGTAGAACCTAAAATAAGTGTAAGAAAAATTGCATATGAATCTAATAACCGTTCATAGAATACTCAAAAGCAATAAATTGTCCCCTTACAAGCTCATCAGCAAATACTACCCACAAAAGTATAAGCGAGATGTTGAAAAATTGCCACCAAATTGTGCAGTTTCCATGTCTTAGGTGTTTAAATTGATGAATGTACTTTTCAATTGGTTTTTCACGTAAATGTGCAAATTAACCAACACTGATTTAGAGAAAATATATTTATTCAATGAAACTTCAATACAAATAATACTTAAATCTATTGCAAAAAAATATAGCAGATGAATTAAAGCATGTCGTTAAACAAAATGAAGAAATTAAAATTAAAATTCACAATTTTAATATGATAACTTGGTGGAATTGACAAAGCAAATAATAAACTTTTGTTAAAACATAGATCCCCAAAGTCTTGCAGAAGTGCCTTGAAATTTTTAAGATAGGCTTGGTTTTTCTTAGTAATTAGGATGATTTTCTGATTTAGATATTTTAAAATTAAGCCACATTTATTTATTTGTAATGTTTGTAGAATATTTTTAAAATATTAGTTTGCTTAGCGAGCCACCTTGACGTCACAAGGGTTTAATATAGGTGATTCTTATATAACTGTGATTTTTTATGTCTAGTACTTTATTTATTATTCACCATGATTTTTTTTGATTAGAATATTATAAATATGATAAATTTGATAGTATTTTACCGTCGACATTGTATATTAAAGTATAAGTATTCATGGATCATGATAAACTTACAGAAATATACCCAAAATGTGTCAGTACTGTGACATGTCTGATTTTTGTTTTTCAAACTAAATATAAAAATTTCTATAGAGTCGTCTTATAATCTAAAGTTTAAGTTTTATAACTAAAATCTATTGTATAATTCATGAAATTATGCTGCAATTATACCCCAATATTGATTGGTAGAATGGAATAGTAGATTTAACTAATGTTAAACTTTGTTTTATTCTAAGACTGTTATTTAAAATTCTACAGTTAATAGATTTTAAAGATTGCTAAAATCAAGAAAAAAATACCATAAATGTCTCTGTAGTATGATTATCAAAGTATTATAATTTATCATTTGTTTAATTATTTAAGAATTTAAAGAGATCTATCTATTAAGCAAGTATTTTGAATATTTCATTTTGGTGTCAGTACCGTGGCCGCGAAATTTCTAATTTTTGTTCAAGTTTCTTTACTGTTGAAGTTGTAGCAGAACTCTGTTACATGCTTAATTTTGAGGATAAAAAAAGACCAACAGCATCCAAAACACAAGTTTTAAAGCATTTTTGATTTTAAAAAAATGTTGATTTGTAAAAATCACAGTTATCTAAGAATCACCCAGATACTAAGTAATGCGGTGTCAGTGTGGAGTGATTACTAATATTACAATTGTCAGTAGACAATGTTACAGAATGCCTTTATATACAATATTTTCAGTTGTTTTTTAAAGTGACAATGAAAATATCTTATCTTTAGTGGTTAATTTCGAAAGTGCGACATATAACCTGTGAATTATTAATGGTTGCTGCGGAAGATAGCTTTACTGGAAACTGTTACATATGTACACATGCTTATAATATTAAATAACAAATCGTATTGGCTTGCCACATACCTTGTTTATGTCCATACTGAATGTGACTGATGCATTAATTGAACAATTATCAACATATTCAACAAATTGACAAAAAACAATATATGTATAAACCTGTGTCTTGAATCATTCTATTTATTGATGACAACCAAATTAAAATCCATTGCATAGTTTAAATGATCTAAGCATACAGAGGGACACATGGAAAGTGACTTTGCTTTATACTATGTAAAGTTGTTCAATTATTGATTCATTCTGTTTAATTACTAATGATTTCTTACATAATATAATTCACGTTTAAGTGTTATAAATTATATTTATTATTATTATTTGTTTATCATTTTAACTAAATGCTGGCCATTAAATACCTATAATAGAGATAGAATTTAAAATTGTAATATTAACATTCCCTATATGTTGGGAAAGGGACATACAGTATATAGACTTGTTTTATCTCTCTAAATTTCTAAATATTAATAATATGCAAGACGGTAAAATAAAATTCACCAATGAAGAAGAACTTGATAATGCTATTAACTTCTGAAATTTAACAATAAAAAAGTAAATAAAACACACACACCCAATCTATCAACAATTATCACACACAGACACCATAACTACTCCTCTTGCCACCTCATGCAAGATAAACTTGCATCTTTCCATGGTAGCATTATTGATTAATATATTCATACTATTAACTTAACATAATACCACAGATTACAATCAATACTGGTTAAAACACAAAAACTGTTGATTGAATCTTAAGGAAAAAACAATACCATCAGCCATACTAAAGTCCCTGAAGAACATATACTATGATAAATATGAATGCCATATATATATTCATTAGTAAACTTAATAAGAACTACAGATGTAAAATCAATTACTAAATTACCAGAGCTGTATAAGTTAATTTATAATGACTTCTCAATGAACACCACCCACCTTTTCTAAAAAAGGGGGACAATTCAACTTATGCTAATCATCTCATAGAAGATAACAAAAAATTCAATAATAAAATTAAATTTTTAATAAAGAAAATAAAGATATAAGTTACAACTTGTTAGAAAGCTTAGAAACAAACTGACTAAAAATTTTCCAAAATTTAACTAATTATCATTGAAACCTGAATGAATTACCACTGGTTAACTTGCTCACCTAACTCCTTTCTATATTAAATCTCAATAGTATTAAATAATATTTGTAGTTCCTACTTTTCTGCAAAGTTAATCTCATCCTTTGATAAAACTTAAGTGTCAGTGAAACAATTTTCACATGTTTGTTTGAAATTCATCATGAAATGCAGTGAGAGATAAAATCTTCATGAATGAACAGGATCTAAAATGATTACCTACCAACCTTTAAACTGCCTCCAGTTTATTAAAATATAGTAATCATTCAAATGTTATAGGGATATTTTAAATTTGGTGATTTCTTGGGAGTGTCACTGCACTTGAAGAAAAGTCAGAATACTTTAGGCTTCCAAATATTTTTAACAAATTGAAAAATGGGTAAAAATTAAAATATTTAATATTAAGTTACATAATTAAGAGAATTTACTGCTACTTGATATACAGAGGGAAGCACAAGATAGTTCTAAAGATCATATAAAAGTAATACATTGGAAGTATTCTGAAAAAATATCTTTGGAATTTTATTAGGCACTTGTAGGTTCAACTATGTTATAAGATGCCAAAAATGCAATTAAATAATTATAACCTAACCTAACCTAACCTAGGAACTTCTTCTCAGTATAGGGTCATTTAACAGAACATGAGCAGGAACAACTGAATTCCAAACTAGTACCATTTAATAAAATTAAAGCTGACTTTTGTTTATGTTTTTTTGTGTAATGTGGGTGATTTTTTAAACTGTGTTTTATGACTAAGGTTGAAATTGTCATTTCATTATGTAACATTTGTGTTCATTTATTCATAAATTTCTCCAATATAAAATGTATGACATTCTCAAGATATTTTATAATTGCAATTTTTTAGTTGTTGTTTTGAGTTTTGAATGTGGTTATAATATTAGATCTGGTGCCTACAATTTTTAGTCTTTCTGAAAGATCATTTATGTATTGAATCAACGAATATAGAAGAGTCTATATTCATTGATTAAATGGATGTTGTAATGTTAGTGTTGCTTGGAGGAGTTTGGTGTTGATTGTTATGATTGTTTTGTTTAGCATTTTATTGATGAATTTTTGAGGGTCACTGTTAGAAGAAAATACATTTTTTATAAATATTTTATCTCTATTTACATTACTGATCAGATCAGATCAGCTAATTTATGCTCTATGATAATGAAATGTAATGACACCTCTTTTTATTGTATTCAGATGATTAAGAAATAAGGAGTTAAAGCCCAGATACCATATATTTAGATATTGCTACATCTCCCCAAGTGTGGTGTTACAACTTAGAATCCATAAATCAAAAATAAAGATGTAAGAATTATCTATCAGACAACAGTTAAGTATACTGATACTTTTGAAACTAGCAATTAATCATATTAATCTGAAGTTGGTAGACATATTAATTAATCATCATCATATTAATTTTTGTTTCAGACTACTTCTAGGAAAATCACAAAAACTAGGAAACAATCACTTAATGAAAGTTTTTGTTCAAGTTTTGGCTGTAATTCATTAATTCAGATACCATATATTTAGAAATTACTACATTTTTCCAAGTGTGGTGTAACAACTTAGAAATCCATAAATCAAAAATGAAGATGTAACAACTATTTATCAGACAACAGTTAAGTATACAGATACTTTTGAAACTAGTAATTAATCATATCAATTTTTGTTTCAGATTACTACTAGGAAAATCACAAAAACAACAAAAAGTTTAGTTCAAGTTTTGGCTGTAATTCATTAAAAACGTTATTTAAATGCAAAAGTTTAAGTGCATGCACTTACTTGTCAGTCATCCTGCCTTTCATCCACTTTGGGATCGTTATTCCAGCGCCAAGCGAGCGGTCTTCTTGTGTGGCCATATTAAATCAACCAACCAAAAAGTTTTACAAATTTCAAATTTTATCTTGTTCAGATACTTATTACTTAAAACCAAATATTAGAAAGAAATACTGATAACTTTGTAAGGGCAAGAGTATGAAGCTAAACTGTAGGTGAATGAAATTTTAGCACCGCGAACACTGCTGAGTATGTTATTCCTATGAGTAGGCTTTAGCCATTGTACAAATCTGCAAATAAAAACACAGCGTTTATTATCATATGACCAAATAAACGTCACCAAAATAGTAAGTTAATAATAGAATTTCAAATTTTGGCATCTACATATTGTTTTAGACCCATTGATGTCTAAAACAATATGTAGATGTTTTTTGTGAGACACTCATGACTATGCCGTTATAATTTGGAACTGTATGAGATAGAAACTTCAAACATCTAATAAAATTAATGCTTGGAATGTTGACAACTAACTAATTACTACCAGAAATGAATTTACCTTGGACTTTTTGGTAAATATACTTTTATAACTTGCACCCATTGTCTTTTATAAATCTGGCAAATGAATTGACTACTGATTTATTAGTTTTACTACACTTATACAATGCGCACAATCAAATTATAATTAGCTCTGACAGTTGACAGCTGACACAACTACCATATAAATCCCATAGACCTTAGACTTCGATTGAACATGCTGGGATTATTCGACTTGTTACGCTATGGATGGCGTCCCTTGATGTTTGGTTCGTCAAATATACCTATCCGCAAAATAGTCATTTAAATTGATTTGCATGATGGTATACGACTGTGACAATAAAATTTTATTGACTAACACTGCATTGTGTTCTAAATTTTATTTGTGGCATGTTCTTGATTATTTTTATGTTTTCTTTATAATAAATTTAAGTTAGAACGTGATATTGGGTATGTACACAGCTTCCTTTCTTGTCGAATATCAGAGAATGAGTTTCATAGAATTAAAAACAGTACTCTTCCAAATCAACCCAGAACTGCTCTTATTAACCCTGCTACTCAGGACAACCACATTACAATTATAACTATATCATACATACAGAGTCTGTCAGAAAGGTTAAAAGGAGTGGGCAACAGATTTAATGTTAAAACAACCTTCCAAACAAGTAATACACTGAAAATCACTAATATCGAAAACAAAACCAACCAACAAAACTCAGAACTCAAAAAACTGCATATACAAGATTCCTTGCGAATGCAATAAATTTTATATTGGAGAAACATCGAGGCCATTAAACGCACGAATAAATGAATACAAGAATTACATAAAGAAACGACAATTTGAAAAATCGAAAATTGTGAACATGCATGGGACCTAGGCCATAAAATATAATTTGACAATTCAACTATACTTCACAAAGAAGAACATAACACAAAACGAAAAATAAAAGAGTCTGCCTTGATTCTTTTGAATGAAGACGATTGTATTGCTTCTACTTCTATAGAATTCAATCATATCTGGTTACCGACAATTAAGGAATAAATTATTAATTGTCATGTCCTTTAGAACAACCCAGTATCGGGATAGTTCATAAGGTTTTTCCTAGGTATTCCCTTATGGCGTCAATGGGATCACTGAAACAGCAGAATCCGTTGATGGCATTTTTGCGAATGCGCTATGTTATAACAAAGTCGTACCTAGGAACGCCATAATAAATTCTAAAGACAACTCTTTCAAATTCTTCCAACTTGAAACTGTTTAACTTAATACATGATCTTTAGAATTTTTTCTGCTTTCTGTATATTTAAAAACAGCAAAAAGTTTTCTTATATCAACTTAAATGTCACAAATCAAACTTTCAATTTGCAATTTACATTTTCAATAAATATTTTAAAGTCATTGACAACGAAGTCAGAATCGAGTTTGAAACGTTTGTTATTAAGAAAACATAAAAAACTGCATGTTTCGTATTTCAGTATTATAACAGATAAACACTTATTAATTCGAATATTCGCATAAATAATAGATGGTAGAAGCCGTTGCTTTGTGATACTCAATCAAAATTATAATGAATGAAACAAATATATCTTTACACCCTTTGTAACTTGCAAGCATGTTCGACATGTTTAAAATTCGGGAATATCAAAGTTTCGGGAACTTTTCACAAATATGCATAGTGAAGTAGTATCATTACCCTTATTATCAAAGAAATTAAATAAAATATTTATTCCTGGGGCTTTATTTATATATCTTTCAACTAAAGCACGCTTAACAGCACAGAAATAGTTCATATTTATTTTTAAAACAGTTAATTACATGAAAAATATTTTAGCAATGAATTCTAAAATATCAACAAAATATTTTCAAAATGTCAAAATGTCGTAGGGTAAAAATATTTCTGAAAAACATTTTATAGAAACATTTTGAAACATATTAGTGAAAAATTTGTAAAATATTTCTAAATTATTTGTCCATATTGATATATATTTTTTAATATATCTTTCAAATATTTTAAAAATGTTTTTGAAACGATTTATTCTCATGGCAAATATTTTAACAATCATTTCTACAATAATATCAAAATATTTTTAAAATGGCAAAATGTCGTAGGGTAAAAATATTTCTGAAAAACATTTTATAGAAATATTTTGAAACATATTAGTGAAAGATTTGTAAAATATTTCTAAATTATTTGTCCATATTGATATATATATATATATATATATATATATATATATATATATATATATTTACTATATCTTTCAAATATTTTAAAAATGTTTTTGAAACGATTTATTCTCATGGCAAATATTTTAACAATCATTTCAACAATAATATCAAAATATTGTTAAAATGGCAAAATGTCGTAGGGTAAAAATATTTCTGAAAAACATTTTGTAGAAACATTTTGAAACATATTAATGAATTATTAAATATTTCTAAAATATTTGTCAATATTGATATATATTTTTAGTATATCTTTCTAACATTTTAAAATATTTTATAAATGTTTGAAAATTATTTTAACTTTTAACAATCATTTCTCCAATATCAATATATTTTTAAAATGTCAAAATGTCGTAGGGTAAAAATGTTCCTGAAAAATATTTCATAGAAATATTTAGAAATATGTTATTGAAAGATTGCTTAAATATTTTTAAAAGAGAGTCTGGTATTGTTACCTTTCAAAAATTTAAACTATTTGTAATGTTATTTATCACGGTAATGGTTTTAGTGTAGCCACAGAGTTTTATGTTTTATTATTTTTTCAACAGAAGTAATAGCTTGTATCAATTTTTGACATTTTTTTCTCACTTTTTCTGATAACTGTAACAAATAATTCGAAATAAAAGAATGTTATTAATGGCAAAATAAAAATAAAGCAGATATTTCCATACATTTGAAATTTTAATTTAAATTATTTATGTTTTGAAAGATTTATCAAGAACTGTAGAACATTTTATAATACTAAAATATATTAATATATCTTCATAACTTTTTTTTAATGAAATTTATCAAAAATATTCTAAAGTCTCATACAGTTTCTCACTTCTCAGTGTTGTTTTTTTTTTAAACAGGTATTTCAATTTGGGTTTAATTAAAATGTTGAAGAGCAATTTCGCAAAACTTGTTGATCTTGCTCGTATAACATGAAAGAAGTAAATCTACAAACTGGAGTTGAAGCGTTAGTATAATAAGATAAGGGTACACACCATACATACAATAAACATGTGTAAACAGGAAAACTAATTAATGAAATTGTAGATATGTGTACTTACATATTCCAGGATACAACAGCAACAATAACTGCTATTGGCACTTTCTCCAAATTAACCTTTTTACATCTACACCTCGAGCATTAGAGTAACCAAATAGCTCAACTTAATCCTGTTTCAGCAATAACTTTGAGTTAAAAAAATTAATAAAAACCTTGTATATCATGAATTAAAATTATTATATATATAAAATAATGATTTTACATCCTACAAATACTTAATAAGATGCAACAATTCTATCTTAAATGATTATTTTTTAAAGATGCACTTGTTTGATCCTAAAGATTTATATGCAGTAACAAATAATGAGAATGATCAAGTGAATATGCAAGAGTTTGCCTTTAGTGTGTTTAGTTTAAGAAACCTTGCAGTTAAACTGTTAATAATCGTATTAAAATTATATAACATGTAATGCATGTAGGTAGGTATATTATATATCTAAATATGCAATTAATACTTACTATGTGTGCATAGTATATTCACGGACTCACCGTAAATCAGAATAATCACTTAATGAAATAAACAGTAATAAATTAATAATTTGTTCAAATGCGAGTTGGACTCGCATACTAAGGGTTCCGTACCACCTTCAAGATTCTAATATTCCAGTTTCAGACAAGCACGGAACGAGTGCATTTTCTTCTATTTACCCTAATATCTTTTAAAGGATTCGCTTGATTTTTATCAGAATACATATGTATTTAATTTTCTAATTTGGCCCACAAAAATTAATAATGTAGATTGGAAGATAAAGTCGATGTTAATATCTATTAAACAAATGATTTAAAAATGTGATATTTTTGTAATTCACATAATGAGCCTTTTATCTGATACATGATGCGTTTGAAAATTAAATTTTTATTTTCCTTTTAATTGTATAATTTGTCCCTAAAATTACTATGGGGGTTTTCTAAAAATTTTTCTTATAAATTTCAAGTGAGCCCCAGTACTCCTAATTATTTTCAAAATTTTAGGTAGTATGTAGTTTCGGAAATAAAGGGAAAATGAAATTTTTTTATATCTTTATGTTAATATCTTTTAAACTATTAATTTTAAAAACATGAAAAAAATATATTTGTATTTCTCATAATGAGCCCTTTCATTTGATGTATTGCATGATGCGTTAAAAAATATTTTTTTATTTTCCGTTTAATTCTATAATTTGTCCTTCAATATTAATATTAGGGATTTCTTCATATTTTTCCTGTAAACAAAAAAAATAGTTCTTATAGTTTGGGTAATAACGGGGGGAATGGGTGTTTTTTTGATATTTTTTAATATATTTTAAAATATTCATTTTGAAAAAATTAAAAAAATATATTTCTATTCGTCATAATGAACCCTGTGATTTGATTGATTGATTACATGATCCGTTAGAAACAATTATAGTTTTTAATGTTCCGTTTAATTCTATAATTTGCCCCCCAAAATGAATATTAGGGGTTTCTCCTTATTTTTCCAGTAAAGTTCAGGTGAGGGGCTATACCTGAATTTTTTTTTCAAATTTTTTCAGTTTATGGTTTCGGAGATAAGGGGGGAGGAATAGGTAAATATTTTTATATTTTTGTTAATATCTTTTAAATAATTTATTTTAAAAATATGAAAAAAATATATTTGTTTTCTTCATAATGAGCCCTTTCATTTGATATATAACCTGATGGGTTAGAAACAATTTTAATTTTATATTTCCATTTAATTCTGTAATTTACTCCCAGAATTAAAAGTAGAGGTTTCTCCTTATTTTTCCAGTAAACTTCAGGTCAGACCCTATACCTCTAACTTTTTTCAAAACTTTACGTTTTATAGTTTCGGAGATAAGGGGGGGATGGGTAAATTTTGGTATATTTTCGTTAATATCTTTTTAATTAATTTTTTTTAAATATGAAAAAAATATATTTGTGTTCCTCAGAATGGGACCTTACATTTGATGTATTACAAGTTGCGTTTGAAATTTTTTCATTTTTAATTTTTCATTTAATTCTATAATTTGCCCTCCAAAATTAATATAAATGGTTTCTCCTTATTTTTCCTGTAAAGTTCGGGCAACGTTCTATTTTTTCAATTTTTTTCAAAATTTTAGGCTCAATAGTTTCGGAGATCAGGGGGAGGAACGGTCGACTTTTTTAGTTTTTCCCCACAGAAGTACCCCTAAAATCAAAATTTCTTTTTTTTACAATATCTACTCCTGACCGGGTAACACCAAACTACAATAATAAGAGTCTATATTCGTTAACCAAACTGATAAAATGGCTGAAATGACACATCTCAGCTTTAAACATGAGGACGGGTTGGCGCTGCATTATAAAATACTTTTAATAAATGTTTTAAAAATATTTCAGAATATGGATATAAAACATAGTCTGAAAATATTATTCTATTATTTCAGGAGAATAGATTAAAATATATTTTTGAAATCAAAGTAATATATTTTTTTGAAATGTGAAAGAAATATTTCTAAATAGTTTTAAAAATATTTCCGGGATTGATATATTGATAAGTCATATTTATCAAAATAAAAGATTCTGAAAATGATTTACAATATTTTTAATTGTTTAAAAATATGTTTTAATATATAATTATTTAAATATGGCTATAATGAATCTTTTTCAGAATAACAATAAAACTTTTCCTAATTATTGAAATACTATTTGGTGCGTTCCCGCAATTTGTTTAGTGTATTGTTTTCAATTTGATTGAATTACTTCATTGATTTTTAAACTTCTGCACCTTTTCTAAAACATTCCGTCGCGCTAATGCTAATTGTAAACGTTTTTTGCGTGTAAAATATAGACTGTATTGGGATTCGTGGTTCGCATCCCGAGCTATTAGGACGCTTGGGAAGTTTTCGTGTTTGTGCTCCGAATTGTTCGGACATTTTTTGATTCCGTCTGAAGAGACGCCGCTTATTGTTGTTTTTTTGCGTTACGAGTCGCGAGTTAGTAGCTCCGTTTGTAACGACCGCTAAACCGCTTTCAGTTTGTTTCTTTTGTGTTTACAAAAGCGCATCATTTGTTGTTAAACCCGCATTTTTTGTATGCTCAATCAACGAACACTACGTCGCTATTTTTTTGTGTAACGTGTTGTCCAGATGAAGCTCTAAGAAACTGTTCCTGTTCACGGGGCTAGCCTCTGAAGAAAGAAGAACCAAGAAAACACCCTTTGCAGAGCTTCGACGTAAAAGGTCAGTGATTAACTTTTATTTGGTGAATTACTTTACGTGTTTATTGATTGTTCCGCTAATATATATATATATATATATATATATATATATATATATATATATCTCGTCAATTATATACTTGCATTGAACCAGCATTGAACTACAACCGCAACATCTAATTCATACATTTTTTTGAATATTATTCTCTCTATGGAATGTGCATCGAAGACATTCCATAACACTATTAGTAATAAAAAGTACAAATTTAATTTATCTATTATTACTATTGTTTTATCACCCTGGGTACCTTTTACTGCAATTTGTGATTTAAATTATGCTGGCAGTTCATCTTTCGACTGATATAAGAAAGTTAATTTATGAGATTTTCACGAAATCTGTACAAAATTATAGGTATTAATTTAGTATTATATCTTATATTTATACTTTTGATGTGACCAGTTTTGGCAAAAGGCTATGCCATTAAGAAGCAAACTGATTAATATATTTATATAATATTTCTGTGGTACACAAGCAATTTTTACGAACATCGCAAAGTATTGTAATCTCTGAATATATTGAGTATTTGATTCCAGAATCGGAGTCCTCGGACGTCAGATGGTCTTAATCGCTTGCTGGGGCGGATCCATGATTGTCTTTTGGGGGGAGGGGAACTTTACCTTAGAGCATGTTCCTTCTGTAGATAGTCTGCCAGACACACAATCGTGGCAAAGCTAGAAAGGGAGGACAAATAGAGACAGTAATAGGCTATTTCACTTGGTGGTTGGAAGCAGCCAATGAACAAAATCCTGAACGTATTTCATTGGAAGCAGCTCCCAACCGAGTGAAATTGCCTCTTGCCCTCTCTGCTCTCTCTCTCTTTTTAGTCCTACCACGATATTTGTGCACTGCAGGCTATCTCCAGAAGGTACACGCTCTAAGTATTTTTCGGCTGGCCTAAACACTTAGATCCCTAAACATGCTGCATCATTCAGTCTTTCTATGGTAAATCTATGGTAGACAAGAATCGTACATAAAGATTGCTCGATAAATGAACATTTTACTGAAAGTAGACGTCACGAAGTGGCTGTCATTATTTGCACCATAACTTTTTTTAATTAAGTTGTAACAAATATTACATTAATGGGGAGAAACCAAACCAGAAAACTCTTCAACTGTCAACAGACAAAGCGTCACAACAATTCGTTAGCTGGGCCAAGACACAGTGATACGTCACAAGGATAATGGTTTTATTCGAATTTCTTTAACATTGATCAAGCAATCCTTCGCGAAATATCCTTGTAAGGTAGAGGAAACACTTCAAATGTCATTTTCACAGGATAGCATCATTTCTAACTAATACATAGAACATGAAAATTCTAACCTAAACTGCTCTTTTGTGATATATATCGATTTGTAGGTATGTAAAAAATTTTTTGTTGAGCATATTTCCAAAATTTTACCAACAATCGTTAAGCTTTTTGAATAGTATTGGTTAGAATTATATTTCAATTATTAAGTTTTATATATTCTTGTACGTATTTCTTTGATTTATTTTCTCTTAGAGCAAAAATAGGTTACAGTTTTGTTGTTATTATAGGTGTTCACAATGGGGGCCTACAAATACGTTCAAGAATTGTATCGTAAGAAACAAAGTGATGTAATTAGGTACGTTCAAAGAATAAGAGTATGGCAGTACCGTCAATTGACCAAAATGCACAGAGTTCCAAGACCAACTCGTCCCGATAAGGCTCGTCGACTTGGATACAGAGCAAAGCAAGGTAATTAATGAATTAAAGATATTTGTACTCATTACAAAAACACTATTTTTTTAGGATTCGTGATCTTCCGCATTCGAGTACGTCGTGGTGGACGTAAGCGCCCAGTTCCAAAGGGTGCCACTTATGGTAAACCAAAAAGTCATGGTGTAAATGAACTGAAGCCTGTTCGTAATTTGCAAGCAATTGCTGAGGTAAGATGTCCAAAAAGTAATAGATAGCCCATATAGTTTTATTGAAATGTCAGATTCACATACTTTAAATTGAATAATGTGAGAATTAAACAGCATTGTATTTAGAAAGCTTATTTGGTTAGTATTTGTTTAAAAGATGAAATAATTCTATATTTGATTGTTATATTACACCAAAAAATTTATATGGCTACAAATTGTTCAAAATATTGACAAACTGACCCTAAAATAGCTAAAGAATTCATTTCTGTGTTGTGTGTTTTCACCAAAGCTCTGAACTAAATATAAACATTTTGTGGTATATTTTTAAAATTGTAATGTTTTCATTTATATTATGATGTATGTACTTCCGATGGATAACATTGCATCCCCCCAAATTTATTTGAAATGGAAGTATAAAGTAAAAGGGTGTGTATCTACACAGTATTCTGTTCCTTGCCTCCAAAAGAATGACTGACCAATGCTGAAGATATGCCTCGGTATACTTAAAAAAAAACAGTTTTGATGCATTTAACAGTGATGTGCCTATAGAACAGTGATGGTGAACCTGTGACATGTGTCAGTGCTCATACACCAGCTCATTTTTCATGATATGCAAGCATCTTCAAAGATAATAAAAATATATACCTAATTCAAATATTTGTCTCATAACAGCCAGAGATAGTTATTAATAATAATATTACTTATGCTAATAATAATATTGCTTAACAAATATACATATTAAAACATTTAAATACATTGTAGTAATATTAATATAAAAATACTAAATTTTGAAAACATGTATATTAGGTATGTCTTGAGTTCACACTTTTTAGTTGTTACTTTTGTGATGTGTGACATGCCATAAAAATAATGTTATGATTTTTGAAAAATTTGACACACTGAACTTAAAAGGTTTACTTTTTAATCTAAACCTTGAATAATCTCGTAACATAATGCTCTGCAACTCATGAAACTAAAATATTTTGAAAAATGTATTTACCGTAAATATCTTATTGATAATATTGAAAACATTTCTGAATTATCATTTCATAGAAATTAAATGTTTATTGTTTATATATTTTTTCTTGTAAAATTAATATAGCTGTGAATGCAATAGTATTATATTTCTGAAGTTTAAAAGCAAATGCATATAAATATATTTTTATCATGATTATATGCTAGTAAATCTAATTGTTGAAATTAAAATATCCTCAATTTATTACAAAACATCTACAAATCTTATATATAATGTGCCCCATTGCAATGGCAGTGGCAGATCTAGAATTATCCTGAAGATAGGGCGCAAAATGAAAATTGTGATAAGACACATTACCAAGGGTTATTACTTGGACTTAGACTCCTTCAATTGAACAAGTTCTTGCATTCCTGTCTACTGTTTATGATATTGTAACAACTCTTTCAGTTTATTAATCCACAGTCTAGTGTATACTATTATTAATATTTTTTATATTTTTTTCCATTTTTACAAAGCTTCAGGGAGGGGCGTGCGCCCCCTTGCTGGACCTGCCACTGTTGAATGGTACCACCCTTTAAATTTTTATTATTTGACCACTCTTGTTTTAAAATTATAGGTCATCTATGTTAATTTTATTACTATAGACATTTTTCGACCTACATATTGTATTCTCAGCCCTCTAAAATGGTGTATGGTGCATGTCAAATTTATAAAACAATTATGTGTACCCCCAATAATTAATGTTTTTAAGGCTTTTTCTAATGATTATTGTGAAAAGTCAGTGGAAAATAGTTTATTTGGTTCATATTAAAATAAATAATTGTAAGAATTTCAGCATTTAGTTATTTTTTACATTAAAGCAAAAAAATTGCAACTATCCACAATATGTTTATTACACACAGATGGAAATTTTAAATTAAATATCTTTTAATGGTAGGTAGTTTATTAAAAGTGTGTTGTTAGGAGTCATCCATAAACTACAATATGTTTTTCATACTATTTTAACCCCTCCTGCTTATTTTGTAAAGCCATGTAGACATTTAGTCGACCCCCCTTACATGTGTTACATAACTTTTAATAAAATAAAATCATTTAATTAGCCTAATCATTAAAATAAATACAATTCCAACTTCTAGCCACGCCCATGTGTCATATAACATTTTCATCGTCCTCACCCAAAAAATGTTTTATATAGAAATTAATAAAAACAATAATCAAGTAATACCTAAAACGATTGTCGCCGACCGAAGCGCATCTCTAATTGAGCTGGTCGCAAAATTGCATTGTTCGTCTTAGCGAAATGTGGTCCAATAGCAGGGAGTCAATACCAAAAAATTTTAAAATTTTGCTTTGGTATTATTTAAATATTTAACATTTTGATACAGATAATTTTAAATTACTTAGAATTGACTCACATTTTGAATAAAATAATCCCCAGCCTATTTTTTAAAATTGTAGTATTAGAATATTCAATCTAGTAGGTCTTTCCTTTCAGATTTAAACATCCAAATTTTTGTGAACAAAATAGGCATATATATGTCCTGGGGTTAAAAAAAGTCTCACCAAAATCAATCAATTGCTGAAGATTTTAGGGGACCATAAAGTATTATGTAGGCACAACTTTAATGATTTTTGAACCCCTACCTTTGTTAAGTAAAAACCTCATGCCTCCCTCTATGTGATAGGATGTAAACATTTTTCCAGAACTTAAGATTTCCTATATTTGTAATAGGAAAAATAATAAAAAAAATATAAATTTGGGAATTATAGTTTTGGAAACATCATTTTTCATAATAATGCTTTCTTATATAAGATTTATATTATCCCCCACCTACCCCTTTGTTAGCAAAAAGGAAACATTGAACCCATGGTCTCTAAGCCTGCTAATATAATACTTTTACAGTGGTGGTACCAGTTGAAATGGGTCACACTGTAATAGTAATTTGTATTACAGTTAAAACTTTGCAGAAGTGGTTTATTGTTTATTTTTCATGTTATCTGAATATCTAATTTGTTTGTTTGTTATTACATTTAGGCCTTCAAATCTTTGAATTGAGAAATTCTCTGATTTAAACTACAAAATAACTTCCAACCTTGTAGCATGGACAAAACTTCACATTAATTTTTCATCTTATTAACTAAAAGGGTTTCATTATAAAAATTCTCCTTTACAAATTGTGTGTCAATTCAATCAACTGTAGTAAAAGGCTTGGCTCCAATGTGACAAATAACTGATACACAACTGGTAATCAATTACATAATTGAGCATGTCAGTAAAATTTTATAATGATTTGAAACATTTCAGTAAAGTATAGAAAATTGGCAAATTCTCTTATGTGCTTAAAAATTTGAAATGTAGGAACCACTTCAGGACAAATAAAACAATATCCAATTAGAATTCTCTTTTAGTCATTTTCCTAATGCTTTTAGAAGATACTATTCAATTATTGTTCAAAACTGGAAACTCTATATTTATTATTTCATAATTTTATGTCTACAAACAGTTTTGACTGTTTTTTTACTGATATTTTGTGAACCCAGGGTGAAGTTGCTTGGCTGTAAAGAGTGTTAATTTTTTCCAACAAATGAATAAAATATATTAGAATTAGCAATCAACCTTATTATATACTAAAATATATTTTCAGAGTGTGCATTACAACATTCAATTCAAATAAAAGTATTGACGAAAAAAATAGTCGTTACTATCACTTTCAAGATTATTGTCAGTATTATGCAAAATTTGTCAAAAAAGAGCCCACTAGTAAATAGTTGTGAAATTTCAAACTGTATATGTTAATCTATAAATTGTTTGTAAGTATGTAAATTTACATTTCTACTTAGTGATATTGAGCAAGTGAAAACTAATGAGTATATTTGTTAAAATTTCTTATCTTGATGCCGCTCTCCAGGCACTTCTAGGAAGACTTCAGATTCAAGCCTGCAGTTCATGTATAGTGAATAAAGTAATATTTAAATTTTCTTCACACAGTGGCTAATCCATGTTCAAACTATCATATATAATCACATGTATGTTTTGCATTCTCAAAAATAACTAGATAACATTTATTCTGATTTTAACTAATCCAAAATGTATCCAATAACTTAGATAATTATAGTCAAAAAAATTTTTTTGTTAATTATTTTGGTTTTATTACTGTTTTAGTTGATGATGTTTTTAATTTAAACAACTCTCTGTGACTGATGTAAATAAAAGTTTCTATCATTTGATGGAAATTAGATGAGAATATTTTAAATATTCATTTTATATATACTACACTTTAAAAATGTAGATCTATAGGACTTGTTGGTTCTTCAGTTACTAGACATTGAGTGTGGAGGTTTAACTCTGGTGTTATGTATGAATTATTATTAGTATTAATTAAATACCAACCTTATATTTACAAGTTTTTTAATATCTCTTTATAATATATTAATTTACATTATATATTATTAATTTAAATACATTTAAGATTTAGAATACACATTTTTCAAACAGAAAAAAGATATGTCAGTACTGTCATTACATAACTTATAGAGAATGGTTATTTTTCAATATAGATAATAGGGAGTAGGCCAAAATGAATGAAAATTACCATTATGTAATTTATGTATCTCCCATTGTTTTCAATCAAATATTAATATTAAATCTTTTTTTACCAAATTTGTATTCTTTATGTATTTCAGGAACGTGTTGGTAGACGTTGTGGAGGGCTTAGGGTACTCAATTCATATTGGGTTGCACAAGATTCATCTTACAAATACTTTGAGGTTATCTGTGTGGATCCAGCCCACAATGTAAGTATTTTTTAGTTGTTTTGTTGATGTTTTTTAATTCAATTTAGGCAGTGTAGTAATTTAAAAAATATCTCCTTTCAAGTTTACCTTTATTAACATATGTTTACCTTAACTACTACCTTTCCTTTTTTAGGCTATTCGTCGTGACGCTAAAATCAACTGGATAGTTAATGCTGTTCACAAACATCGTGAATTACGCGGTAAAACTTCTGCTGGTAGATCATCTCGTGGTCTTGGTAAAGGTCACAGATATTCCCAAACTAAGGGTGGATCCCAAAGAGCAGCATGGCTTAGAAGAAATTCCTTGCAGCTTCGTAGGAAGCGTTAAGACAATATTTTATTTTTTGATATATTAAAAATAAACGTTAAAAGTAAGAACATGTCTTGTTTTTGTTATATGAAAATAATTTGGACTCAATTATGAAGTAGAATAAGTGCTTCGGCAAAGTGGAAGGTTATATGATTAAATGATGTTTATTTTAAATCCTTGGTGGAGTAAACTCAACAAAAAAGAGCTGACGAAATACACTTCCAGCCTCTCGTTATCTGCTTGTCTCTGTTTCACTTTTTATGTGTCAATTATGTATATATCACACAGTGTGTAATCCAACAAATGTTTAATGAAGGCAAACTTTTCATTCAAGATAGCATAGCTTTGGTTTCTTTTCTCTTTGTATGAATAGGTATTCTTTACAAACACATGTGGCTCCTTTAAAATCATTTGTAAGTATTTTTTCATTCTACCTTTAGTCTTTCAACACTAAAGACTGATAACTGATGTATTATTTTCTTAATGCTGTTACAATTAGCTACTGCCCAATGCTGAACCATATTATTTAAGTTTTAGAATAATATGCTCAAAAATAAACAAAATACTAATGCAGCGTCCTCATCTGCACGGAGAAAATTAATCTATTATGGGGTGTCCCAAAAATTCAACGTCAAGCCGAAACTCAGGAGTGGACCAGTTTATAACTACCCAGGAAAAAAATTATTAAAAAATTGGAATATATTTTTAAAGATTTTTCCGTATTATAATTACAATTTTGAAAATGCGACTGTTGAAATTTTTGTATTGGTAGCCTAATTAACTATGTTACAACCCCAAAAACCATGAGGACATCCCACTGATCAGGACCACGACCCCGGAAGAGGTACGGGACCAGATCAGACGTCTCAAGCAACGAAAAGCACCTGGACATGACCATATATCCAACAGGATAGTCAAACGGTTCACCAGGAAGGCTGTCGTTTCCTTGACAAACATCATCAATGCAATGCTAAGACTCAGAAACTACCCGAGGAGATGGAAGTATGCCGACATTATCATGCTGCCTAAGGCCAATAAGGACGGTACTTTTCCACAAAACTATCGCCCTATTAGTCTACTACCAGCCATGAGTAAAGTAGCAGAAAGGATCTTCGCGAATCGACTCGCAAGAGACCATAGACGATCTGAATGTGATTCCAGACCAGCAGTTTGGATACAGACATCGACACGCCACCAAACATCAAGTTCTACGCCTTGTAGAATACGCCTCAGACGGACTCAACCGGAATCGAAGAACAGCCTTCATCTTCCTGGATGTAGCAAAAGCCTTCGACCGAGTATGGCATGACGGACTATTAGTCAAGATGGACCAATTAGGATTTCCCACTAACATCATCCAGCTAGTGGGCTCCTTTTTGAGTCATCGAAGAGTAAGAGTACGAGTAGGCCAAGAGCACTCCAGATACCGGACCACCGAGGCAGGGGTTCCCCAAGGAGCAGTACTGTCCCCGATGCTATTTTCAATCTACACTGCAGACATCCCAAGACCAGCCGACACTATAATTGCCCAGTTCGTCGACGACACCGCCATAGGATGCGAATCTTTCAGATTCGAGCCAGCCTTGAGGCGGCTGCAGCAAGCCACTGACAATTTAGCTGAATGGTGCCTCCAGTGGAAGATAGCCATCAACGAGGACAAAACCCAAGCTCTGTTCGTCAACGGGAGAAGCCGCACGATCGTTCCGACAGGAAACCTGACCGTCAACGGCAGACAAATTCCATGGAAGAACGAAGTCAAATACCTTGGAGTCATGATCGACAAGGGGTTGACTTTCACGAGGCATGTCCAAGAGACTCGTAGTAAAGTAGGGACTGCCCGTGCCAAACATTACCCCTTAATAGAAAGAGGAAGCAAACTGGGACTCTTATCAAGACAGTCATCTTGCCAATGCTGACGTACGCTTCAACAGTATGGGGACACACCAGCAAGAACAACAGGCAGGCCATCCAAAGGCAGGAGAACCTATGCCTACGCCTCTCAGTCGACGCACCCTGGTTCGTTCGTAACACGGTGATTTTCAACGATTTACGACACCAGTGCTTGCAGAAATGAAGAGGAGGGCCAGAGAGGCTTACGCCAAACTGGAACAGCACCCAAACCTTCACCTACGACAACTAATCGGCTACGACCCCAGATTTATTGACAAATACAAACGGCCTAAGAACCAGCTCTGCCTTAGCGAAGGGGAAGAGAACGAAGAAGCCCAGAGATAGAGGACAGGTAAGTAAAAAATGAAGTATATAACAATGTTTTTTTCAGGAGACAACAAGGGGGCCCGGGGGGAAACCAACCTACCAAACAAAGAGAAGACAGAAGAACACACACCCACAAAACAAACGACGACAACGTGCACGCCCACAGAAGGGTACAATTAGCTATATATCATAGCAAAGAATGAGCCACGTAACACAAATAAGACAGTTGCTGTAGTACCAATAAGGTAAAGCAACGGAACCAAACCAAAGCCAAGCTATCCCAACAAGAAGACAGCGATTATGCAGAAGGAAAACTGCGTTAGCGTGAGGACCTAGTTAAGTCTCAGGGGGTGGATGGCAGGGGGCTGGAAGTGCTCATCAGTAAAAATTTTCTGAAGGGCAAATCTAGTTCCTGGGCTCGCGCATGGGTGTGTGTGACAATCCCAAATTGAAACGCAATGTACGTCGTTTTATCACAAAAAATATATTGGTAACGTTTACCTACTAACAGAAAGGGGAAGTATTTTTTTAGTTCATTTTAAAACTTCACTATAAAAAATATACATAAACAACTGTGGTAAGTTTTTGCAACAGTTGACACCACTAATAAAGTTTGCAAAATGGTGTAATTCCCAAATAAAAATTCATGTGTAGTTTTCTGAATAAGAACCAATTAGTAAAGTCATCCCAAGTTCTCAAAAACCATTTGAAAGGTCAAATAAACGATTATGAAAACTTTATTACACTACAAGAAATGCTCAAACTGTTTGCCACTAGCATTGAAACATGCACGACATCGTCTTAAAAAAGAGTTTTCCACCAGTCAATCATAAAGTCGCGAACTTTTGTGTTCGGCACTCGGCAGCACCCAAAATTGGCCAATTATCGATATGGGATTCGAAGAAATCTTAACTTTCAGGCAATCCGTGTATAAGAGTCCAATGGGCTTAAATGGGGAGATCATGATGGCCATAAAATTTGACCAAGGCCTGACCCAACGGTCTGCATACTCTTGGTTCAAATATTCTGGCACAGGACGGGCATAATAATGAATAGATTAGCTGTCATTTTGCAGAAAATCTAGATAAATTTCATACGCAAATTCCCTGGTCGAATTATTGGGCGTTTTGAATTGCCAGGAAATTTGAATAGCGAAATTTATTTATATTTTCTGCAAAACTATCTGCGAAATCTGCTAGAAGATGGGCTATTAATCATTTCACTTACGATGTGGTACCAAAATGACGGTTGCCCTGCTCATTATGCCCGTACTGTTCGAGAATGTCTGAAGCAAGAGTATGCCGATCGTTTGATCGGGCGCCTTAGTCCAATTTTATAGCCATAACCCTCTCCCTATTTAAGCCCATTGGACTTTTTTACTGGAGTTGTCTGAAACTTAAGATTTCTTCGAAATTTATGTATACAACTGCATAGTGAATTACGTTAGTAAATGTTGATGCTGCCGATCACATCAGTTCGCGTTATGAATGACTAAGGTGAAAAGGATGTTCGAAAGTAAACGTAAATCTTAGGAAAACTTTAAAAACTATTTAAAACGAATATATAGTGTATGTAAACCTATCTTGTGTTAAAACTTGGGGTTGATTGGCCGTTTTTGAGAAAATGATTTTTAAAATCGCAAATTTCTACATGGGATAACGATGTCTATATTGGTTAAAAATGTAGTATTAATTTAAAAAAACGTTAAGTAACAAAAAACTCTGCAATCGATAGCTGGAATTTTACACTTTCATTCAAAAAACCGCCACTTACTGTTTATTAGTTAATTAAAACAAGAACAATTTCTATCAGATTTAAATGCGTTTTCAAATAGGAGATGTGAAATATGATAACAATGCATACGTTGGTAGATTATTACTGCTTGCAACATAATCTGCGCGGAATATTATTTTTGTCTGCAACCATGGGTAGCTGCCCTCCCCCCTGCGGACCTGAAAAACCTGCGATGAGCCATTAAAGCTTTCCACAAAATTGATGACTTCCCGCCCCTGGACCAAAAAATTTTTGAATTGTCCCTCTCTTTATGACAATTTTTTCCCATCGCTGTTAATAATTTTGGTTTAATAACACATTTAAAGATTATTATTATTACGAATATTTATTAAATTTTAAAAAATCATGCTGAAAATGACACTTTTAATCACATATGCATTTTCTTCAAATTCTTCTATAAAAATTTTATTAGCTTACATATTTTTTGATATGCAGTAACAAATTAAAAATATATTCTCCTCAAATTCAACAATACGATGTCTCAACAATACGCAGGACATTGATGTTATCCCGCATAATATATTGTAATGTTTTTATTTTCACACCCTGGTTCAGTTCTTGGATTTGTTTAAAAACACAGTCCAACTCACTCTAATTTATTTCCACTACTTTAACACAATTTTTATTCACAGAACTATTTACAATTTATCTTAACTTAATAATACGACCGTCGATTACTGAATGAATCCATCGCCAGCTGTCCGTATTTATATATTTCTCTCGGAATTATTCTGGCAAGTCAACGAACCATCGGGAAACTTCTTTCATGTGTTCTGGAAGCTTCAAGCTTCCAGTAACAGCACGGTCGGCCTGTTGAGAGACAAAACATTTCGGATTCCCAGAAGTATCTGAAGAATGTCCCTTCTACGAATTGGATGATGGCCGATTGTACCAGCTATCGGATGAATTCTAGTAACATTGCCCCATCCTTAATACCATTTCGCCCGGAATGTCCCAGAATCCTTCATGGTGTGACGATATTTGCAGGACTCCATTTTGACAACGGGAAGTTTGGTGGAAGTAACAGTCAAAGGTCCTCGAATATGGGCTGTGAATATTGAGACAGAATACAAGGATGTCGATGCCACTGAATCGAAAGATTGTTCCATCATACTTCTCACCACCCTCCAATTCAGTCCTTCCAAGCCGCAGGCTATCTTTGGGACCGCCAATTTCATCAGGTTCTTCTCCATCATCGCATTCCTCAATTCTACCAGTCTTCCAAAGATCGCTGTGTGTTGGCTTGCCCTGCGAGAATGTTTTCGTTACCAAATAAAAGATGGTCACTGGTAGTGGTTGTTTATCTTCGAGATGAAGGACCTTCCCTACCGCTGGAACTTGCTCCCTTAGCCTCTGGAACTGGCCGTACTTTTTGGCAAACATCTTAGCTATTCCTCTGGATATCCGGAGATCTCGAGCCACACAATGAGCCATGGCATATTTTATGGGCACCTCAAACTAGCGTTGGGTTTTATG
The DNA here is from genome assembly GCA_034190945.1 of Octodonta nipae. Classification (NCBI taxonomy): domain Eukaryota; kingdom Metazoa; phylum Arthropoda; class Insecta; order Coleoptera; family Chrysomelidae; genus Octodonta; species Octodonta nipae. The sequence continues at coordinate 46,326,040 of CM067218.1, read as the reverse complement.
ACTCTTTTAGTGAGCCGGCTCATTTCGTTCATCTCACCAAAACGAGTCATTCACAATGAGTCGTCTCCTAAAACACAGCCGTTTAGCATTAGGCGGATTTATATAATGTCTCTACTTGTGTAGTTTACTGCTCAAACTAATATTAAAGTTTTGCTGAGTCATAATTTAAAGATAATTAATTTACGTAAATACATAATTTTTATTTTTGTATTATTTGGTAACAAAAATAAAAAAACTCGTAAACATTAAAAACAAATAAAATTATTATGCTTACTTATATAAATATATAACAAAAACACTGCAAAACAATAACAATCCTGTGCCTTAGTGCCTGTCATAATAAAAATTTAAAATACCCATTCATCGATTCGTTGAAAATAAAACCATCCGACCAAATTTTAAAATACGTTTCATCTCATGAACCAGACAGCTGACGGCTCTTTTCTCTCCACTGCTCCGAGCCGAGGTGACTGTGCCGGTCGAAAGATTGAACGAGTCAACGAGTCTAGTTCGTGATTGAACGTTCAACGTTCAGCACATCCTATGACTCTCGACTCGCTCGAGCTGAATGAATCTATTAATGGCGAATTGAACGAGCTATTTGACTTAACTGTGCCGCTCATTCGTGGCACATGTAGAAGAGTCGTTCGTTTTGAACGACTCATTCACGAACGACCCAAGCCTACCTCAAACAGGTCTCGGGGTTCCTCTCTTGTTACGTCGTGCTGCACTTTCTGCCCATCAGAGTACAGTACCATAAACAGTTCGAAGGTCATCTCGTCATCGGGTGGTTGGATGCTGTGGACTTCGGCTTGGTCAACTTCGCCGTCATGACTTCTGGCATCAGGGGCATAACCTAACCTAACCTGTTGTAATGTACCACCTTTGGTTTTCCTCGAGGTAGCTTCCTCATTCTGTAGACAAATTGTTGATTTTCTTTACAATTTGGTACGGCCCCTCCCAAGATCTCTGCAACTTGGGCAAATATCCACGACGACGTTGCGGGTTATACAACCAAACAAGATCATCAACTTTGAATTCTCCGCCCTTGGCTCTGATGTCATAGGGTTCCTTCATTCAGGCACTGACATTCTCGCTATTTAACCGGACTCGTTGGTGGATGTCGTCCATCTTTTGACGTAACTGGCTGACAAAGTCTTCACCTGCAGTCTCTTCTCCTGGGAGACAACCAAACTTCAAATCATGGTAGTCGTAACTCTAGTCCCATAATAACGCTTGCCGGGGTCTGACCCGTGGATTCGCGCACAGATGAACGATATGCCAAATAGAAACAAGTGAAGATACTGGTCCCAGTCTTTTTGGTGGTCAGAGACTACCTTTGACAAATGGCGATTCATCCGTTCTACCATTCCATCGGACTGCGGGTGTAATGTTGTCGTTCGTGTTTTATTGATCTTCAATAGTTTGCAGACGTCTTGGAAAAGGGTGGACTCGAAATTTCTACCTTGGTCTGAGTGCAACTCCAAGGGAACACCAAAACGGCTAATCCATTCTTTGACAAGGACATCAGCAACGGTCAAGGCATCTTGATTCGGCAAGGCATACGCTTCTGCCAATTTACTGAAATAGTCCCTCACCACCACAAATTTTCAGAGTCCGATTCAGGAAATGGACCGGCAACATCACTGTTTATTCTTTCGAATGAACTGCCCATGTTATATTGCCTCATGGGAGCTTTTGGTCGCTTCTGAGGCCCTTTACTTGCTGCACAAACTGTACATTTCCGGCATCAATTCTTCAATCTATCTGTCAGTTTGCCCAATAGAAGCGTTCTCTCAACTTCCCCAGGATTTTCGTTATTCCCAGATGTGCTTCAGTTATACCATCATGTAGTTCTCGTAAAACCCCTGGTCTCCTATTTCTGGGAATTACAATCTGTTTTCTGTCGTTTCCCTCCTTTGGAGTTTCCAGGACGCGCTTGAGAAGTCCATTTTCCAGGATGAGGGAGTTCCACTGAGCCTAGTAGGACTTTATGGTTGGTGAGTATCGGGAAATCTCCTGCCACGTAGGTTTGCGGTCTTCTTCCTTCCACCGGATAACTTCTTTTAACTCCGGATCTAATTTCTGGTCTTTCTGCATCTCCCCAGATTGCGGTCGTTCTAGAGACCACAACTTCTTTTACTTCAGCTCGGTGACAGTGTTTGCACTCATCAGGGCATGGTCTCCTCGATAAGGCATCATCATTCCTATGGCTTGTTCCAGCGCGATGTTCTGTCTCGAAGTCGAATTCTTGCAACCTCTCAATCCACCTTGCCACTTGCTCTTCGGGATTTTTAAACAGCAGTAGCCACTTCAGTGCTTTTACCATAGCGGTACTTGGAGAAATGTTCCACTCCCTTTACTACAGCCAAAAGTTCCCTGCGAGTAACGCAGTAATTCCGTTTTGGCTTGCTCAAGGTCTTGCTGAAGTAGCTGATGACTTTCTCTTGATCGTCTTGGATCTGCGAAAGGACAGCACCAATTCCAACATTGCTCGCGTCTGTATCCCAAGACGAAGTTCCCATCTGGTAACGGATAACTTAAAATGGCCCCACTGATACTGCACCTTCCCCTCTGTTAATCTAGTGAGTGGCTTGGCATACCGACGGCTTTGATTTTCTGTTTATCAACAGCTGCTCCTTCTGTGGAAACCACATGTCCAATGTATTCCACCTCTTCTTGGAACAGTTGACACTTCTTCGGGCTTAACTTTAGTCCGGAACTTCGAAGACGCCGAAATAGCTCCTCCAGGTTCCTCACGTGGTCTTCAAATGATTTACCAACCACGATAATGTCGTCAAGATACACCAGGCACGTTTGAAAACCTTTTTAACACCGTTTCCATCAATCTTTCAAAGGTCACTGGAGCATTACACAACCCAAACGGCATCACCGTGAATTGGTAAAGCCCTGAGCCGATGGTAAAAGCAGTCTTTTGTCGGTCTTCTTTAGCAAGTTCCACCTGCCATTAACCGCTCTTCAAGTCCAGTGTGGAAATCATCTTCGATCCAGCCAGCGTATCTAGGGTGTCGTCTATTCTTGGAAGGGGATAGCTGTCTTTTTTTGTAGCGTGGTTTAATGCCGATAGTCCACCCAAAATCGGGTCGACCCATCTTTCTTTTTAACCAAGATAACTGGAGAAGCCCAAGGGCTATTGGATGGTTCAATAACACCTTCTTCCTTCATCTCGCGGACTATTTTGTCGGCTTCTTCTCTTTTAGCTAGGGGTAGTCTTCTCGCCAACTGTCGAATAGGTTGAGCGTCCCCGGTGTTAATTTTATGTCTCACCAGATCAGTTCGTCCTCTTTTGCCGTTCCCTACATCGAAGTTATCCTGATAGTTTCTAACTATGTCCCTCAATTTTGCTTTTTGGTTCGGTTTTAAATTCTTAAATGAATCGGTGATAAGTCTTTCCAGTTGCTCAGATAGTTTACCTGGTGGTATTTATGTATGCTGTGTGCTTCTGACTACAGAGGAAACTGTTGAACTATAGCCCAAAGTTGTTCCTTTCTTTAGCACAACCGAGTAATGATTCAGGTTCGTTACTTTTACTGGCACAGTCTCCTTGGCTCGAAACAAAGTCTTTCTCTGTGCAATTCCTCTGCCTAAAATTCCGTCGTTAAGTTCGGGATCAAACATCATCACTGTTCCAGTTTTAACTTTCCCATCTAGGCAAGCATCTACAATGATTTCAGCCCTTTTTGGAACATTTACATTCTCTGTCAAGATTCTTCGAAGCATTATGTCGTCTGTCCCATGAAGCACCACTTCTTCTTCATTCACTCGCAGTATTCCATCTTTGAAGTTTAACTGGAATCCATTGGAGCTCATGACAACACATCCATTCCAATTTTGGGCTTTATTACTGTTTTCGTCGCACCAGTATCCAGCAGCATTGCAATTTGCTTCTTATTAATAAGGCCATCTACAAAGACACTGTTAACGTGGTTGCGTAGCGAAGCGACATATGCGTTGGTAGTTGGGGCTTGTTGGTTACAGGTCGACGATGGTCCTTTTACATTGACCTTCATTAGTTTCCCCCAGGAGGAAGTCTGTACTCCGTTGCTCTCCTTGCAACGACTCCGAACATGTCCTGCCTTTCGACACTTCCGTTATCTCACTAGTCTTCTTTCGGTAAGGACTTCTTCTACTATCTTACAGAAGCCTCATCATTTTCGACATCTTCTGACTCTCCTTCAATGATTAGGACTCTGCCCTGACCTCTACAGATATTCTTCGCAGCCTCGAATTCCAGAGTTCGAGCCAGTGCATCCACTATTTGAGTCGGTCGAGCTTGGGTCAATGCTTGCCTGGCTTCGTTGTCCCGCATCCATCATTTTGTGTCCTGTCTACTCGAGGCTAATTTTCGAATCCACTACTTCTGGATTATTTCTGCTTTCGGTTTCTGATTGATTTTCTCCCCTTTGTATTGTCACTACCTGTTTTTTTATTTTGCCAATCTCACCCTCCATTATCTGTCTTAGCTCTTCTATCCGCGTTTCATTTTCGACTGACTCTTCAACTATTATTTGCTTTAGCTCCTCCATCTGAGCCTCATTCTCTAATATTTTCTCTTCCAGCATTTCCGAATTTTTCTGTACCAAGCTTTTCAAATTTTCTAGGGATTTAGAATTTTCTGCTAATTTATCTTCTAACGCCTCTTTCAAGTTTTTAGAATTTTCTGACAATTGGTTTTAGAGTTTTCTTGTAACATTTGTTGCTTATCTTCTAAGGATTTAGAATTTTGTTTTAATTTGTCTTCTAACGCCTCTTTCATGATTTTAGAATTATCTTGTAATGTTTGCAACTTATCCTCTAAAGTCTTTGAATTTTCTTCCATTTCTTTAATAGCATACTCATGTCCCCATTGCCAGAAACTTTAAACAAATAAGTATCGGGATCGTTACCTTCATTTATTAGAGCATCTCGTAGTCGTTGTATTAATTCACTTTTCGTCCCACTAATTGCTAAATCCCTTTCCTCAAGTTTTTTAAGTCCGCCACTTTCAATTCACTCACCGCTTTGAACATTGTTAGCCTATTTATTTATCACTTCAAAAGTTCCACAAATACACCCCACACCTGACACCACTGTAACGTTTTTATTTTCACACTCAGGTTCAGTTCTTGGATTTCTTTAAAAACACACCAACTCACTCTAATTTATTTCCACTACTTTAACACAATTTATATTCACAGAACTATTTACAATTTATCTTCTAAGGATTTAGAATAATAATACCACCGTCGAATACTAAATGAATCCATCGCCAGCTGTCCGTATTTATATATTTCTCTCGGAATTATTCTAACAAGTCAACGAACCATCGGGAAACTCTTTCATGTGTTCTGGAAGCTTTAAGGGAATTCCCAGTAACTGCAGCGGTCGGCCTGTTGAAAGACAAAACATTTCGGATTCCCAGAAATATCGGAATAATGTCCCTTCCACGAATTGGATAATGGCCGATTGCACCAGCTATCGGATGAATTCTCGTAACAATATTTGTTTCTGTATTTCGGATAAACCCGGAATGTATGGCATTACACTTGTAATTTTGTTTGGAATTTGGTTGTTATTAACGACTTGTTGCTTGCTTATTGCACTGACCTCTGCTCTATTTCGGTTATAGTTTTATTTATGAATCCCTTTGAATAATGATTTGGTATTAGAGGCCAGAGGTCTTTTTAATAGTGTTTGCATTGTTAAATATTTTACTGGATGAAGATATCTTTTATGCTTTGTTATATAAACACATTTCCTTGCCTTCAAAGCTGGGTGAAAATTACTTAACAAATAAGTAAAATGTCGTTCAATGCAGGTAGGGACTAACTGCCCATATGGATTAGATTAAATGCACTAATTTAAACCTTTATTCAACAGGACTGTCAGTAATAATATTGCTGTGAACTTCCTGCTTTTCAAATAATTGATGTATACCAATAATAAATTGTCTTTATTAGGGTATATATCCAATATAGAGAAACCCTCATAATATAACTGCTGATTTCTCCGTTTAACATCACAGCAATTTTCTCCAAATTAGTGGGCGGAAAAGGTTGAAATTTGGTATCAGTGTATACCTAGCTTAGTGAGCCGAACAGGAGTACACATCGTAAATGAAGAAATTTTGATTTTAGGCGTTTTTCTGGGGGGAGGGAACCGAATAATAGGGAATCTAGAACGTTGCCCAAAGTTCACAGGAAAAATAGGGAGAAACCCCTAGTTAAATTTTAGTGGGCAAATTATAGAATTAAAAGATTTTTTTCAAACGCATCAGGTAATTCATCAAATGTAAGGGTTCATTGTGAGGAAAAATAATATATTTTTTAGTTATTAACAAAAATATACAAAAATTTACTCCCCTCCCTATCTCCGAAACTATAAGAAGTAAAGTTTTGAAAAAAAATAGAGATGTTATTAAGAAGATTAAGTAAAAACCAATTATATTAATTGGGGGGGGGGGGCAAAGGGCAAATTACAGAATTAAATAATAAATATATAATTAAAATTGTTTCTAACGCCGCATGTTATATATGAAATCAAATGTTTCATTATGACGAATGCAAATATATATTTTCATATTTATAAAATAAATAAATAGTTTAAAAGACAATTTTGCCCCCTATCTCCGAAACTATAAGGCGAGAAATTAAAAAAATATTGTACGATATAGGGCTTCACCTGAACTTTATAGGAAAAATAAGGAGAAACTCTTAATATTAATTTTGGAGGTCAAATTACAGAATTAAATGGGAATATGAAATTAAAATTAAATTAAAACGGAATCATGTAATATATCAAATCAAAGGGCTCATTATGAGGAATACAAATATATTTTTTTCATATTTTTAAAGTAAATTATTTAAAAGTTATCAACAAAAATCTGAAAAAATACCCATGCCCTCCTTTATTTCCGAAACTATAAGACCTAAAGGGAAAAACGAAAATCCTAATATTAATTTTTGGGGGGCAAACTACAGAATTAAGTAGAAATTATGTAATTAAAATTGTTTCTAACGCATCACGTAATATGTCAAATTAAGGCTCTCATTATGACGAATACATTTTTTTCCATATTTTTAAAAGAAATTGTTTAAAAGATATTAAAAAAATATACAAAAAAATACTCATTTCCCCCTTTATTTCCGAAACCATACGACCTAAAATTTATATTAATCGGGAGGTATACAGCCTCACTTGAACTTTATGGGAAAAATAAGGAGAAAACCTGTTAATTAAGTTTGGGGGCCAAATTGCAGAATTAAATGAAAAATAAAAAAACATTTCTTTTTTTCAATTATTTCATAATGTAATATATTAAGTGGAAGAATGAGGGATACAAGTAAGCATATTTTTTTCCTACTTTTAAAATAATTTGTTAAAAAGTTATTAAAAAATATACAAGATTCGATTTTACATGTAATTTAGCAATTGACCCCTGGGAGATACTAAATTATTTTTTGGTAAGTTTTCCTTTGAAAATTGTAGTTTTTCATAACAAAAAAACTTAAAAAATTGTCAGATTTTAACTGTCTCAACGTATCGAACTCGATACATAGTTTAAGAGAATTAGTTGGTGAAATTTTGTTGTGAATTTCTGAGAAAAATAACCAGTTCATTTTTCATGTATATCAATAGTTGTTTTAAACGTATGAAGTTCTTAGCAATATAATATATTTGACAAATGAAAATAATTACTTAAATCATAATCAGTATATGTTTTTAATGAAGCTATAATTTGCCAACCAAAAATTATGTCAGATGAAGTAGATATGAAAACAATGCAGGATTTCAGGTTTTTCTTGATCCTGACTTCAAAAATAGGTATTTAATATGTACATAAAAACCAATAACTATAAAGTGCTGATTGTGCAGCGTTATGTTTTATTAATTATTTTCAAGTTTTTAATTAAATTATGAAGTCGGTTAATTTTTTAAAACTATTTATTTTGAATATTTACAGACTAAAACATACCTTAAGAGGTCCTTGTATCCTACCACTATCAGGATTTTAATTATTTTCTATTGTTTCTTATGTATCTTAACTTAAGAGAAATATATTTTTCTATGAGTGTCGTATAAGGATTGGAGAAATAATACTTTGTGGATCAAAAATTTATTGTAGTTTTATAGTTACAAATGGAACATTTTTACATGATATCTGTAAGTAAAATACATAATACTAGAACTAAAACTTAAATTGAACGTACAAGTTGTCAGAATATCTTACATTTAAAAGTTTAAAAGGTATACCTACGACATGCACAATACGAAATATACTACATTTATACTTAATTAATCTTAAAACATTGTGTAGGAAGCCAATAAAAATTGAAAAAGTGTTTATATGTATGCATCATAAGAATGTTAAAAACTAACAAAGAAGGAAATGTAAATGAAACTTATTTACTATATACGTTAAATCCTAATACACATAATACCTTAAATATGTGAAGACCCTAATTTGACACTTAATTTCTATAATATATAATAAATAAGCACATCAATGATTATAATACAGTTTACATAAACAATTTTACACTTTTCGAACGTCAAAGCGCCAAAAACTTTTAGAAACTTAAAACGTAGTTAATTAAAGAACTAAATTATGTCTCATTAATTATATAAATATGAAGATGAAGAGTTTTTGAAAATAAATGAGGTTAGCCACATTTGATGATTTTTCGGTTGATTAATTTTACACTTAAGTTTAATAAAAATAGTCGAAAACAAGCTAAATAATTTAAAAATGATTAAATGTCTACATTATTAATTTTGTCTATAATATGTAAACATTTCATTATTAAATGATGATCGTTAATAATTATAAATAAATTAGTTACAGCCCGATATTTATTATAAGTATAATTTACAGTTATCTTACTTAATTTCTGTGATCTGTGATGTTTTTTTTTCGCTATTTTATCTCCCACTTAAACCTAAATAGATCCGAGAAATATCAAAAAATGAAGCTAAAGAAATAAGAATGATAAAACGTGTACATTATTATTATTTTAAATAATATATAAACTATTTTACCACTTAGTTTTGAGCATTAATAAATAAATATAAATTAATTACAGCCTGATTAATATAATTGAGCATTAACTATTGATTTAACCATATATTTAAATGTTCTTAACTTAAGAAAATGTCAGACTGACATTCGGCAGTATAGTCTTTAGGCACTACGTTTTTGCTTAATTCAATAAATTTTTCCAGGGGGCACAGAACATCACACCCATTTAACTGCTTTACTTCGGCATCTTTGTCAAGATTTCTCTGGTAAAGGATCTACAAGAAAAAAGTATAGTAATTGCGTTTACTAATTGTTTGATTATTACTTAATTAGTAATTCAATATGATCGGTTCTACAAATTATGAATTTATCGTAGGTACATGTATAGAACTTGTGTAGTCCTGAATAAGTAACCTCTTTTGTGAATTTAGTACAAAATTTTCGAAACTTTGTAGGTAGATTCATTTTGACGAGTTGGATACTTTTTTAAATATTAAGATTTTTTGGATTTTTAAGTACGCAGCCGAAAAACATGTCAATTTTATAATGTGCTAGCTTACCCGTCCCGGCTTCGCAAGTATTTATCTTGAAAAAAAAAAACACTAATTTTCATATTGCGTACATCATATGGCTCCAACGGCTTCTAAATATACATTATTTTGGAATTTATTATGAAGAACTAAACATTTTTAAAGTGTTTGAAATGTTTTATATTTGATATTGCGGTTTTCCCGTTTACCATTTTAGATTTTATTGTGACAAATAATGTCATTGCCATTATTGAGTATTTTTGCGTTTTTGACATTTTTGGAAATTTTGACATTTTGACATTTTCGATATCACTGTCATTTTTAATATTTACTTCCAATTTTCGTAAATTGATAAAATCCGCTTATATTTGTTTGACATCTAATGGCTATCTGGTACTGAAACCCATTGCCTTATTCAATAACTGAAATTTCGCAAAATTTCACATCAATTCTCTATTAGTTTAAAGAATTAATAACATAATTCTCATATTTGTATTATTTTTGAAATAGCCGATTAAAAAAAATACCATACATACCCGCTTCTATTTATTTTAGAAGACTAATATATAGCAAGATTTACCCCTGAAATACTTTCTATTTGAAAGATATGGAATTATCCGTAAAAAGTAGGAGCCCCCATTTCCCCATTTAATATTTCAATGGCGAATCAGTTCAGTTAAAGAAAGGAATCAACCTGTTAGTTTTCATAGCAGCCCGACTTGACCATACAATGTATGGCATCACACTCCCTCTAAGGCACGCTAAGAGTGCATTTAGGGGAAAATTCACTAAACCCCAGATATCCTAGATATCAAAAGGGTTTAGCTCTGTGGGAGTCCTTGCCAGGTTTTCAGGCCTGTGGTTGGAGTCGTGGCGGCAGTTTCCCATGAATTTCCTGACCGTCCGGGCTGTCTCTAACAGGACGGCTTTTTGCATTTGTTTGTAAAGATGTTCGTCCAGACCTAGGTATTTTAAATTGTTTCATAGATGTTTTGGGACTAGTCTTGTCGTTGACATAACAATTGGTACAGTTCGTGTATTGTTCATGTCCCACTGAGTCTTTATTTGAAATTCTAAATCTCTATATTTGGTTATTTTCTCATCTTGCTTGATATTTATATTATTGTTGTTAGGAATTGCTATGTCAATTAAAGTGGTTTTCCGAGCGACTTTATCTACCAAAACTATATCTGGTCTATTGTGAGCAACAGTCCGATCAGTCGGTATCGTGCGGTCCCAGTACAGCTTGTAGTTATTATTTTCTAAAACAGATTCTGGTTTGTATTTATAGTATGGTAATCTTACCGACTGTGATAGTTCAAGTTTCAGTGCTAGTTCCTGGTGGAGTATTTTAGCCACAGCATCGTGTCGTTCTTTGTATTCAGTTGCAGCGAACGCTTGACAATCTCCTGTGATATGCTGGATAGACTCAAATGTTTGGCAACGGTACCTGCATCTGTCGTTGTTAATAGAAGGGTCTTTAACGATGTACTTTAGATAGTTCTTAGTTGGGATTACTTGATCTTGGATTGCCAATATAAAGCCTTCCGTTTCAGTAAACATATGACCAGCGATCAACCAGTAGTTCGACGCTGCACTGTCGACATAATCTTGGTTGACGTCATTTACATTTCTTCCATGAAGGGGCTTCTCTTTCCATTTCAGCAGTTTCTGATCAGTGGTCTGGTGGTGTAATTAGACGTGTTGTTGTATCAGTCGCAGTGGTGTTGAGTCATCAACCTGGCACATGACTCTGTGTAGATCAGAAAATTCTGCGAGTTTCTATAAATGACTACGCAAAATAGAAATTTGTTGATCTAATAGTTTGCTTAGTTCTGCCAATCCTCTTCGCCCTTCAAACCGTGACAAAGTTGTATTTTTACTGTTTAGTTTGGTTTTCAATAGTCGTCGTACCCTTTTATAAAACTCTGCTGTTAGGTCTTTTTTCATAGTCAGGTGATCAATACGTTGAGCCCGCTTTATTCCAAGGTATTTATAAGTATGACCTTCCCCCATAGATTCAATTGAGGTGCCATCTCCCATTTCGAAGTGCCCCTGCTGTATTTTGTCTTTAACTATATTAATAATTCGGCATTTGTCTAGGCCAAATTTCATATGGATGTCACTAGAGAACCCTTCTACTATTGTAAGCATATCATGCAGCTGTTGTTTCGTAGCTGCCATCAACTTTAAGTCGTCTATGTATAACAAATGGTTTAACTTTAATGTTTGCACGTTGTTGTGTTTGAGACTGAACCCAAAATTTGTCGTGTTCAGTTTGTTTGAGAGAGAGTTCATAGCCAGGCAGAACCACAGCGGGCTAAGAGAGTCTCCCTGGAATATACCCTTTCTGATTGAAATGGGGTCTGTTTGTATCCAACAGTTGGCTTCATCCAGTGAGATTTTGGAATGCCAGGTGGACATGGCATATTCTAAAAAGTTAATAATACAATTATTCACTTTATAGAGTTTCAGTGCCTTAATGAGCCGATCATGTGGAACTGAATCAAATGCCTTTTTGTAGTCCACATATGTCATGTAGAGATTTCGTCGTTTGGCGCGGGCTTGATTGCAGACAACGGAATCAATTATCAGTTGATCTTTGCAGCCCATAGAATTTTTCGCGTATCCCTTTTGTTGTTGAGTAATTATGTTGTTCAGCTCACAATGTTTGAAAATGCGATGATTAGTGGACGATGTTATAAGTTTGTATAAGCTTGGAGGGCAAGTGATTGGTCGGTACTTTGCTGGGTCCTTTGTACATAGGTTGTCCTTTGGTAAGAGGTATGTAGCACCCTGCGTAAGGAAACTAGGCATCTTGTGTGGGTGGGTAATTACGTCATTTATAAGGGCTGTTAGTGTTTCGTGGGTTGCGTAGAATTTCTTGATACAGTAATTTTGCACAACATCTGGTCCTGGTGCTTTCCAGTTATGGAGGTTCTTCATTATGTTGGATGTGTTGTCCGTTGTAAATGGTAGGTGTTGTATGCCGTCAGAGTTCTGAAATGCAGCCTCGTCCTCATTAATCCAGCTGGCTTTGGAGTTATAGGAGATTGTTGTGGAAAGCTGTGTTTTTCAGAATTCCTCGATGTCTGTTTTACGGGGATAACTAGGAGTTTCATTATTATTGATGTTGTTGAGTTTTCTATAAAACCCTTCTTCTGATTTTCGGAATAGTGCGTTCTCTAGTTTCCGTTGGTTACTGGTTTTGTACCTTCTCAATCGACTTGTGTAGACGGAAAGTTTTTGTCGTAGACTGTCCATACACTGCTGAGATGTGATGTTTTCTCCATCCCACTGGGAGTGTATTCGGTTATTGTCCATGATAGTCTTGACAAGTCTTTCTATTCTGTTGTTCCTGACCCCTCGTTGGTACTCGGTCAGTCTTCCAATGTCTTTCCGAAGAGAATTAATTTTCCCTTCTAGCCTTCTTTGCCAAGGTGGTATTCGCGGTGTTTGTCTAAATTGAGGAGGGTATTGTTTTGGTCTTATTGCCACCCCAATTGTTCTGCAGATGGAAATTGCAGCACAGTAGATGATTGTGTGTAGCGACTCTAACGTATTAGCATCTAAAACATAGTTTGGCAAGATAAATTTGTTCATGGCCAGCAAGATGATACCCAGTTTCTTAAAAGATCTTAATTTGGGAAGAGTTGGTCTATTCAATGGATCTGTTCCACTATACTCTATAAGAGCTCTTTCCATTTCTGCTTGGATTTTCCCAAGCAGGTCATCGATGGCTGGCCGTTCTTGATGAAGTTCTTGAGTCTCGCCCGCTCTTTGCGCCAGAGGGGTTTCAGGCTCTGGATCTGTATTTCGACCAAATAATTCGCGCTCAACTTCGCTCTTTATTGTATCCAGTTGATCAGGCGAAATAAGGCCATTTCTCAAGATGACACGATATTGATCTGCGATTCTCTGTTCGGGTACTTGAAGCTCTGGGTACTCACGACAGAATTCTTGATGGAGTATTTGGCGATATCCAGTCTTATCCTGGCAAGGTTCGTAATTCTGTAAAACGTGCGCATTATACATTCATTCATGACGCTAGACCATTTCATGGGCTGTCTTTTCAGTCCCGCTTGAGTGAGCGTTGGCTCTAGCTCTCATAGCTGACTTTTTGTTTCCAAGATATTAAATTTAAATAGAAACAATAGACACCCCACTGCCCTCCATCTCATAATCACAGATTACGAGATGTAATCACATATTATAACAAAATAAAATATAGCCAATGTTACTCCAGCTTTCTATTAGATAAATAATTTTTGAAATCACTACTTCCAGAGATTATCCCCTACAAACAACAAATTTTGCCTCTTTATATATGAGTACAGATTGGAACTACATGACACCATCTTGCTAAAAAAAAAAAAAACGAAAAAAATTGGCGGACAAAAAGGTGGCATGGTTGCCTGGTCCAACATCTCCAACATATTAATAACAAGATTGTTATTTTATTTGTATATTACGATGTTATAGTATGAAGTAAATAATTAAAATTTGGTAAAGTTTGGTGAATGTATTTTCATGTACGCTTTTTTGTCAATTAATTTTGTAGTCGTTTTTTGCAAATTGTTTTAATTTACCAATAAATAAACTGTTTGATGGAACCTAAGATCAATGTTTATTAGAATAGGTACGTGTGCGCCAGCTAAGTGAATTTGAAAGAGGTCGAATTATTGGTTTACGGGAGGCGGGTTTTTCATGTCGAGAAGTCGCTAACCGCACGAACAGAAATTCAACTACTCGACAACTCAAAATTTGGCTGATGAGTGGTTAAGAGAACAAGGCCATCATGTACGTCTTTTGGACTGCTGCTTTATCAACCCCATCTTGTGCTACCTCTGACCGACTACAGTGGTGTTAGAGAACGACAACATTGGAATGTGGAATTGGAATCAGGTCGACTTCTCTGATGAATCTGTTTGGGTGGACATGATGACCGAAGAACGGTTAGACGACCTCGAGGCGAAAAACGTCAATCTTGGTGGTCTTTATCGTATGAGGTGCTATTGCACATGGAGTATTTGGCAATATGACAGCGCAACGTTATCTTAAGGAATTAGTGGAGCCGTATATACTTCCTTACAAAATTCTTTATTCAATAAAATGTATACATTTTACAGAGATATATAAAAGACATTTCAGCCATCCTGTTGCCCGGCTGTAGGGTTTACAATTTTATGAACAGCTAAGCTGTTCTTATGTGTCGTTAACCTAAGTGTCAAAACCTATCTAAACAAACATGAGAATCCTATAACCCTAATCAGTATAATTATAATATTAAAAAATAATCTATCTAAAATTATGTCAAATTGTAAATGGTAACAGTAAACATATAAATTAAAATGACAGAAATATCAGTTTAAAAAACATAATATACAAAACAATTGGGCGATCAACATTACAATACATTCTAACTAAAAATATCCTAACCGCGCTACACCGGAGAGACGAGAGCTGAGTTTACCGACGATGCGAGCGAACGTTTGGAACCCGATAGCCTTATGGAATTTACATTGCGGATAACAAATGAACAGAATTTTTAAAAATAACCGTGACAGAGTTGACAATTAAGAAATTTTAATAGGATCATTTATTTAAAAAGATAGAAAATAGATGAAAATGGCATAGCACACAATGTAAATGAATAAAGGGAAAATTAAAGGGAAAGATTGATGAAGATTCATCTCCATACGGCTTTGTTGAAGAAGTTATGACAAGATAGCGAGCCTACGATGACGCTATGGATCAGTCTACGTTTAAAAGAAAGAGTGTTGCAATTTAGAATAGTGAGAAGAGCATCGTTATTGCCACACCAAATACCCCTAGCTCCAATAATAATAGGGTAGACTTTAACGTCAGTGGAATTCTTGACTGCCATAATTTTGTTCGTGAAGTCAGGTTCTTCATAATACTCCTTTTTCAGTCTATAACTCTCGGCGAGCGAACGAGGACCTTCCCAGAAAACACCTACTTCAATAATAATGGTTTGTAGGCCTTTGTTGATAATAAGGTCAGGAATTCTTAAGGTCCCAGAGTCTGCTCTAATCCTCGGCTCGACTTCAGTTTCCCACCCACTCTTTTTGGCGACATCCTCGATGATATTAACGATGTTGTTATGTCGTTTTATTCGAGTGCCATGGGTAATGTAGCATCCCTGTAAAATATGGCAATTGGACTCGCGTTTTTTACATCCCCCGCGGCAGTTTCGTTGTTCTTTAGGTTTGTAAGGCAGGTCCATTGACGGTAATAGGTTACCGCGGAGGTGAATAGCTTTAACATAGCTATTTCCTGACCAAAGTGGGGGAGGGTTGGCTATCCAAGAACTCGAAGCACTCGAGGAGGCACATTGTTTGATACCATTCCCAGACCAGGATTTGTCTAAGTCATTTATTAAACTATTGGTTATAGCGCTGGTTGTATGTAGATTGGTTAAAGACTTGATTTTACCAATGTGGTGTTCGGTAAAGGATTTGGCTATAGGTGGAATGTGGGACATAATTTTTGACAATCTTCTGGCCATAATTTCTGGAATCTTTAACGCGAAGGGGAAAATGCCAAGACCTCCACCTCGTTTGGGTGCATATAAGAAAGGGTTAGTTGTGGAGGAGGGGAGATGAAGGACAGTCTTGACCAGACGACGGATTAGTCTGTCAGCTTCTTTAAGAAGTTTTTTTGTGATATAGATATTTTGTAAGGAACTAATCCATCGCGGGACAAGATAGGAATTAAGGATAATGAATTTTTGGGAAGGTTTGAGAGGGGATCTCCGAATACGGGAGATTTGGGTCTGAAGGAGATCAAGGTTAGGAAGTTCGGCACCCATCCGATTATAGCGAAGCCCTAAATATTTTAGGGTGTCCATCCCCACTTGTGGAATGGGTTTCCCGTTGACAAAAATAAGCTTTTGGTTATACTAAAAAGTTTCCTTTTCTTTGGCACAGTGCGAAGAGAAAGGGCAAAGGACTTGTCGGTGTTAAGTGATATTCCTGCTTTGTTGAAGAATTTATTGGCCTTTTTTAAGAGGTTATTGGTTTCTTTTGTGGACCCAGAAATAAGCACGAGATCGTCAGCATAGCCGAGACAATTACATTCGATATAATTGACTGCAGGTGGATTTTCTTCTTGCAGCTGGACAAGTAGCTCGTCAAAGAAAAGATTGAATAGACAGGGACTCAAAGGGTCGCCCTGTTTGACGCCATTGTTTAATTTTATTTTGATGTTATCATTATTACCTATCTGGATGTAAGTATATGCATCTTGAAGAGTGGCCATAATAAATTTTATGATATTAGGGTGGACTTTAAATCTTTCCAAGGCTGTTAAAATTCTCGAATGAGGAATAGAATCGAAGGCTGCTTGTAAGTCGAGCGAAATGATATCGAGGGGCTTTATACCTTTTCTGGAGTATTTGATAGTGCTATTAAGAATAACATTGTTTATTAGTGTGCCATCCCGATTAACAAAACCTTGCTGACAACGGTTGATAGGCAATTCTTTTAATCTCCAGCTCATAATTTTATTTAATAATCGCAAGAAAATAGAGCCAATTGTTAGCGGACGCCAATTTTTAATATTTTTCAAATCCTTACCTTGCTTGGGAATTAAGATAGTACGCGATGTTCTCATAAATTCTGGAATATTTTGTAGTAAAATCATTGCATTAAAAAGGAGCCATAACTTGTCTTTAGGAAGGCGTTTAACGTCACGAATATTATATCCATCAAAACCCTTAGCACTGGATTTAGTTTCCATAATAGCTTTATTTATCTCTTGCGGTGAGATAGCTCTATATAAGTTCGGCCCAACCTCATTGTTGATAATAGAGGGATAATGAGGAGCAACATTTTTCGGAGACTCAAAAAGATTGCTAAAGTGAGTTTGGATTTCATTAACCGATGGCAGATCCTCAGAATTGTCAAAAGGCAGATCGTCTATGATTTTATTTGCAAGCTCTTTTTGGTTCTTTTTAAAGAGGATTTGACATTTTTTATATAGGATAGCCCTGTTGGTGGCTTTAGCAAAGGGTCGGTAAAGTTTTGTGTTAGAGTTATTATGTCGCTTATCGTTTGGGCGTTTTTTTATTTTGTGTAGTAAATTTGTGCACCAGTGATTAAATACTTCCAGTTTCTCCTCGTTTGTTGCATCATAGTTACCTAATATCCGGGCAAGATGTTTATCACTGACAAGATTTAACGTGGCAGCCGAAAGGTGAAGGTACAACGATAGAGGGTGGTAATGGTGAAGGATAATTATTAGAGTTTTCAGTGATAGATATATTATCGGACAGCTGTTGATGGTTGACGTATTCAGAAGGTAGAGGTGATATTTTCTCAGGAGGCTGGTTCAAAGGCGGAGGATCGGGTGGTAGGTCTATAGGAGGGGGTTCGGGGGAAGAATTATAGAGAGGGGTAGCAATAATGGAAGGATACTCTATAGTAACCGTAGTAGAAGGACTAAGGGGGGTAGTAGGAGGTTGAGGAGAAGGTAGTGGTACTTGTGATAGTTCTCCACCCGCCTCTATGATATCATTTTTGACAATATTAAGGAGATCCTGATAAGATTTTCTCCTTCTTCTGAGTTTAATTGTTTCTAGGGTTCTATCAGGAAAAATCGAAGCAATATGCATATTAACGGCTCTACCCGTGAATCGCAGCTCGGCATGTACCATATCCAATGTTTCCTGCGCTGACCATAGGGGAGTTTTAGTGGCTTCGTTCTCCATTTCTTGATTGTACTCGATTGGATGCTTTTTCGCAACATGTTGTCGCAGACCTAAATATGATGCATATTTGTCACCGCATAAATCGCAGGAGAATTTTCTTTCATCATCTTTAATTTGCAGAAGGCGACAATATCTTCGTTGGTGGTTTCGAAGATTTTTTTTCGATGAATAATTATTACCGCAAGGGCAAAGGTGTATTTCTGCATTAGCATCCATAAGACACCGACGAAAATAAATAGAAAACTAAGTGAGGGGAATTAAAGAACTAAAAAAAAAAGAACACCGAAATAATCCAAGAAGTTTCTTTGGACTATTTGAAATTTTAAAGAAAAAAAAAACGGTGTTATGCGGAAATCGCAGCACAATGCTGGGAAGATTCTCCAAAGTGGGGAAGTATAATACAACTATACCACGCAGCAGATAATTGCAACGATAGAAAAAGACCCTAAAAGAGACTTTATCAAGATAATTGTATAGATGCACCGTATTAAACTCACTCTCGGTTTGAAAGTGGAAAGACTCTCCGAGTGTTACACGTTATCTAACCAGTTATAAGTTAAGACATCACGCAAACACATAGCATAATATAGATTAAAATGTCCTAACGTTATAAAAACAGTGGCAAAATAAGATTAAAAAAAACATATACAGTTAAAATTTATGCATCATAGTGCACCGAAGTCCGACATAAGGGTTTTTTTTAAATTCGGCATTCATATTTACTATATATATATGATAGGCTGTTATGAGTATTCGGTTGATTTTGAGCAGAAATGAGTCGAGATTTTTGATAAATAAAAGAATTTTCGTTTTGTAGATAACAGTTCGCCGACAACTATTTTAGTGTATAACATACATATATAGACTCAACTCTTATACTCATGTGCCGTAAATTTTTTTTTTTTTTACATAGGAAACAGTAAAATATTATTTTAGACAAGATTGAATGAAATAAGATTAATTTAATACACAAATTACTGTTTTATTGACGAAACTACACTGAACACACAACACAAGATGAAAATACCTCTTTTAGCTGTAATGGCGGTCCCTTACTTGTAGGTGGGTGGTGCGGTGTGGGTCAGTAATTAGACAGTCGTAATTGGCCTCCTTATGCACACAGGTCATAGGTGCGAATTTATATTAGTTCGAAGACCACTTGCTCGATCGTTGTCGTGTATACTCGTGGCCGAATCAGGATTTCGGGCTGGCTGGCACAAATATATTGTTAACTCACTTTTTAGATTGAATGGATTTTTTTTCTTTTATTATCACTGATTAATTTTAATTGTGTCATTAAAAGTTGTTAATTGTAATCAATGCACTGTTCAGAACTGGATTATGCTTTACGCGAACAGAGACGGAGAATTTGATGTTTGGAGGCTTATTAACGATAGATCGATAATCGTTTCTTAATATTCGATGGTTAGATTGTTGCACTAACACTTTAGTCGCTGCATAGATACGGATTGATGCATAAACGCACTGGACGGGGTGGATGGTTGCACAGCCGTGTAGTTGATCCGATATTACGCGAGAATTAACACATTTACGTTTATACAGCGATATAACTGGTAAATAATAATACGGCTCATGCATCCCCTATTTCAACAAGATAATGCTCGCGTCATGTTGCTCGAGTTAGATTAAACTTTCTTGAAGAGACCGATGTGAATCTGTGTCATGGCCGCCCAGATTCCCTAAATTTTGCTCATAGAACATGTTTGGGATATGATGGGTAGAAGACTCGGAAATTTTTAGCCCAGCCCCCACTCACTGTGGAGGTTGTAAGACATGAAATACAGGTAGCTTGGGATAGTATTCAATCAATGCCAAGACGTGTTGGGGAGTCTATATATAACCGCCGTGGACAACCACATTATTAACGAACTTAATAAAAACATTTAGACTCCTTGGTATTTTTTATTCAAATTTTAAACATTTACTTCTTACTATAGCATTACCAAAACAATATTAAATTTAAATTTCTTGGAGTTGCGATTTCTCTGTTAGTGAATATATTTGAAATTTGTAAATGCGGAACAAGACAATTTCCTACAAATTGCCCGGTTTACTAGTTATGTGTATAGAAATTCTTTTTCACATATATTATACTAGCCGTTACCCGCTGTTTCACCCGCGTACGGAATGTATAAGCCTTTGCAAAAAGAAATAACTTATGAACATATGGGTTATCCTATATAACAATTCTTCCATTTTTTTGAAACACCCTACTTAACTATAAATCCGCCAATCCCGCATATATTTCACCCAAATTGCAAGTGCTTATGGGCCACCCTATATAACAATTTTATTCGACATTTTTTAAAATTAATTTGTATAACTAACTCTACTTCCCCCTATAGTGCAACCATCCTGTATGCTGCTGTTTATTTGTTATCCAATATAACTTTTTCTAACACCTGCTTATAACTCAACTCCACCCTTTATATTAGCTATGCAACTACTTATGGTATACGCTACATAACAATTATTTCTGATATTTTTTGAGCCATCTTGTAAAGTAGAATTGCTCTCCGCACTATATTTTAATCACTCTTTATATGCAACTTTTTTTAACATTATGTTAATCACACTCTAAAACTATAATATTGCTTCGCCCCATGTTTCAGGTATTCCATATGGTAGGATGCAACTATTCATGCCCAATATAACAATTTTTTTAAACATTTTGATCCACCCTAATGGAAATGCCTGTGGATCCCATGGTGTGTCACAAATGTAGAAACACAATTTGGCACACTAACGCCAAACCTTTATTTAAACACTCACCCAAACTGTAACTGCTTTTAGGCCACCCTATGTAACAATTTTAATCAATTGTATAACTATAATTCTACTTCCATTTATATTAAAACCATCCTGTATATACTGCTGCCAATCAGTCAAACATTACAACTTATTTTTGAACCAACCTGTATAACCATAATTTTACCCTACAAAATACTTCAACCACCCTGAATGTTCATCTGCTTAGGAGCTAGCAAATATAACATTTTTTAAACACATAACTATAACTCTGCTCCGCTCACTATCTTATCTACGCAACTGCTTATCTACTACTATATAAACATTTTTTTAACAACTCTGGAAAGTATAATTTGTCTCCACCTTATATTTCAACCACCCGTATATGCAACTTTTTCTAACATTGTTGTAATCACACTATATAACTATAATTTTACTTCGATTCACGTTTCAGATATTGTATATATGCAACACCTTATGTTCTATCCTAAACAAAATTGTATCCAACCTGTTTAACTATAATTCTACTACACCCTCTATTTCAACATACTTTGTATATGCAACTAATTATCGGCCACCCAGTATAAAATTTTCTGTACCTCCCTGTATAACTATAAATCCATCAATGGTCAATATATTTCACCAAAACTGCTTATAGAGCACCTTATATAACAAAGTTGTTCAACAGTTTTTTGAAACACCTTGTATGTATTGCAACTATCAATATTACATTTTTTAAAGTGTTAACTATAACAGTTCTCCACCCTATATTTAAACTATCCTATATATGCAGCTGATTATGAGCCACGCTATTTCACAATTTTTCCTCTTATTTCTTTAACCACATTATAAAGGATAATTTCTCTCCACATTTCATTTAAAGCACCCTTATTTGCAACTTTTTCTAACCTTGTTTGAATCACATTATGCAACTATAACTTTACTGCGTCCCATATTTCAGGTACTCCACCCCGTGTAACTAATTCCACTCCCCCTTATTTCAACCACATTGTATATATGCAGCTCCTTATGGTACACCTAACATAACTTTTTTTTTAGATTTTTAAAAATCCATGCCATTCTACTCCGCATTAAGTTTCCTATATATAGAACACCCCGTAAAATTACGGTTGATATATCAGTTGAGTTTTTTTCTAAATCGAAACGTGTTACATTGGCAGATTCCGAATAAAAGCTAAGCTGACTCGAATATCCAATTATTGGTGCTTGCGGTGGAGTCAATAGAGTAATCGTGTTATCCAACATGGTAGAAACTTTTTCTCTATATCTACCGTTCTTGTCAATTTTGGGAGATAAAATATAAAATATCTACCAGATTTTAAGTCAAACCATGGGCTTACGTGATGCCCGAACAAACAAACAAACAAACAGGCAAACCCCCCCGAAATTTTGGCATATTGGGTTTCAAGATACAATTTTAACCAATTAATCATCTTTTTCATAAGAATAAATTTTATATTTACACATTTTTATATATCTTGGATATAGATACTCATCTATATATAAATACAAAAACAGATTTTACAGTACCAATCAGCCCATCACCAATCAAAACAAATCATCAAACTCCCCCCGAAAATATTGTCGAACCTACCCCGAAAAAATTTTCTGGCTACGGCCTTGAGTTTACCTAGGAATATATTTTACGATTTTGTAATTCTATTTGGCTTAAATAAGATGCAATATGGAAAACTGTGTTTCAGGTGTGTTTTGTAGATATTAAAATTTTATTATTAAAAATGAATGCTGGAATAATATTGTAACATAAAGATTTGAAATATTGGGTGCTTTAATTAGTAAAATATTCACAAATTTACCTTAACGGCATAATTGCTGTTTCTTAAATTATGGAGTTCATAAATTGTGGCGGCAGAATAGTTCGGAAAATGTTTGTCATATAAACCTAAAGTGGCTAATGTGCTGAAGACGGTATGTTCGTGTCCTGAATAAAGATATATTTTCCTGTCTTGTGGTTTTAGGTTGTTGTTTGCTTTAGCGATCATCTGTTCGATAATTTTTTGAAGTACTCTTCCTGCAACAGAGTTATTTTTACACAAGAAATATTAGTAGAGTTTTTGTTTCTACATTGTAAAGCATGAAGTGCATATTCATCATATTAATATATATATATATGATTTTCTTTGTTGTATCAGGTATACATCCGTTTCTCGGTTTGTGCTCTCATTTAACATTTGAGATTTTGGCGAAACGTCAGGTAAAATGTTCTGTTCAGAGCACAAACCGAGAAACCGATGTACACCGGATACAACAAAGAAAATCACATTGTTCCATCCGTGAAGGATTACAATCTATATATATATATATATATATATATTGATTTAGAAATCTTAGGTTTTTGGACCATTAACCATGTATATACATATATATATATATATATATATATATATATATATATATATATATATATGGGCAATTCCAATACTATTCCATGAATTTTGTGGGAGGCGGTCAAGGATTTACACCAAATTTTAGTATCTTCTTTGACATCAATAGGTAAGGCTTTTTGCCAATTTTCAGCTTTACTCGTGTCCCTGGGCCCGACTAAAAGCCCTTAGAAGGGCCAAAATAGGCCGTTTTTACCTTCTTTTTAAAATTCTGTAACTCGACCATTTTCTTATCCGATTTCAATTCTCCCTTTTATTTGTTATAAGGTCTAGTATTTACAAAACAACATTCAGAACCGTTAGTGTTTAGGCATGTTTTTGGGTACTAATTAAGTAAAGTGCAAATTTTGAAACTTTTGCTATTTTTTGATAGCCGTCAAAATTGCACCAGTATACTTAAATTTTTTTAATAGTGCGTGTTTAAAGTTTTTCCGATTCCGTTCTAACTGCAAGTTATAAAATTTAATTCTATTTAGTAGGTTCAGAGATACAGTCGTTTGAATATAGTGAATTTCATAAAAATTGCGTTTTTTCAAATTTTCGAACTAACGGTAGTCATTTCTCGTTAAATAGAATAAGATAAAAATTTAGCACAAGATAGCTCTGTGCAAACATAAGAGCCTGCTTAAAGAGATTTTCTTGGCCCGGGCCTTTATATACCCTATATGCGACTCCGAAAAACGAGTATTTTGCCCAAATTTGCCAACTCACCTTGTAGTCATGGGTCCCGCTCCTTTCATCATTTTTAGGGCACTAAGGTATTTGGCATGCTAGAGACGAAGAAAGTAGATAGTAAAACCTTCAATATGTGTGGTGATAAAGGAATTTAGGTAGCATATAACCAAACTGATGGAAATTTAAAAGCTCTTTAAAATTTCAACTAGCAAACATATGATTTTGATATTCAAAGCATAATATCTTCCATTCTAGAGAGTAAAAAGCTTGTTAAAAACATTAAACTAAAGGTGTGTACTTATTTTATAGTTTAATAATTTTTGATGAACTAAAGGTTTATTGAACCTTTAATTTTGGTATTTTAGGTGTCGCATTAAGTACCTTATTCTTAATGATACGCCATGCTTATATTAACCCCAACTTCTCAAACATGTAAAAACACTTTTTTTCGGCTTGCTTGTCGTGTGTTTATATAATTTCGTACTTTAATTATACAAAAATGCATCCCTGGCTATGTATTCAACAAGTTATTTTTTCTTTCCCACTCTCCCATGTGTATTATTAACAACCCCTAAAAAATCCCGTCTTTTATTATAAAATCGAAATCTGTATTAAAAAAATTATTTTCAATAACAGTTTATAAATACAGTTTTATCACAGTACTCAATATCGTTAAGATGAAAATAAAAGTGTAGATGGCGGTTGGCATTCTAAAATTGTATTTTTTGCACAATATCCAAATTGCTTTTTTTTGTATGGGCTCGAACTATCATTCGTACTAGCCAGATACAGGTTTATCCTATATACGTTGATTCGCAATAGCGCATAGACAACCACAAACACCCATAGGCCAGAACTTGCTAGGCCAAAGAGAACTACGTTTAGAGGCTGGCGCTTGGTCTGCTGTGCTTACTACATTTGTAGTAAGTTAGTACAGTTTAAGTTTTGTTATATATTATATATATGTCTATAGTATAATTTTAAGCTAATTTTGTTTATAGTCTATAAAAATAATAGCTAAATGTTCATATAATTTGAAAACCCTGCACACCTTGCGTCGAAGTACTATGCACTTTATGTGTGGTGTCTAATTTTTGTTAATTTCGGTTGTTTATCGATATTATAACTTGTTACATATTATAAACTAATTTTATATTTAATATTAATTAACAAAAATAGGGTTTGATTTTACAGTATACCGGACGAAACTTTCAAGGCACAATATTTGAGGTCATAAATATCCCAAATTGCTATTATAAATCTTAGGACTACCGAAAAAATATAAATATAACAACTAACATGGAAACTATGAGTAAGTAGACAAAAGGCAGAAGAAGAAGAAGAAAAGTTAAGCGGAGATGTAAATAAACACTTACCTTAACTACTACTATGTTTGCGAAATTTTCGTGTGATTTTAATTGTCTTTGCGGAAAAATTTTCTGACAACTGAGCATTGCGCTTCCATCCGCTATGTGTGCGTTCCATCAAGCGCAACAAAAGGATTGTCATGATCCCAGTGGTTCACCTTTTGTGAATGTACCCATGGTCCGGAAGGCTGTTATACGCCCGTCAGTAATCAGTGTGCACCGTCGTCCCTGTCTCAACATGCTTCTCTATTAGCGGCAGCAGAACCTTGGCAGATCTTGCGTTCTCTGGGCAGACTTCCAGGCCCAGGTCCTCACTCCCTTCTTCGATGAACCCAATTACCCGATACTTGTTATTCTTGTTTTTTTTCCTTTGCGACTTGCAACTATGCGAAAAAAATCCAAGTTATGCTTTAGGCAGCATCCATTTTCCACGAGGTCAAGACACAACATCAGGGGTTGTCAAAAAGTTTTTCCGCAAAGACTATTAAAATCACACGAACACATAATCGTGGAATACCTGTGGCAGAGGCACCTGTATAAAATTTGAAAGGACCCCTTCACATAGCTTTTTAGATTTTTCTTTTCACGCAATTTGGCAACGTAAAATATCCTGCACCGGTCTGAAAGGCTGCATGACACACAAGGCATTGTGTTATCGATTTTAAAATTGATTCTTATTGGTGAAAAATGAACGGAAAATGTCTGTGGCTTCTGGATTTGGCACCACTCTCATTACTTACGCATATATATCATGTTCGAAAATGAGTCATTTTGATCTGTGGTTAGTGGTTTCCCATAACATTTACATTCTCCCAACAGACTCGCAACGCTTGCGCACAACGGGCCAAGTACAGTGAAACGATATGATCTGCTCTCTCTCTCTCTCTCTTAGTCGGTTACGCTTCCACTTATGGGCGATTGCAGTATATGATTATACGCACTCTGGGTGTGTCAAGCTATTATTTTTATAGACTAAAAACAGAATTAGCCTAAAATTATATTATTGCTATATATATAATATATAACAAAACTTTAAACTGTAGTAACTTACTAAAAATGTAGTAAGCACTACAGACGAAGCGCCAGCTTCTAAACGTAGTTCTCTTTGGGCTAGCAAGTTCTGGCCTATGGGTGTTTGTGGTTGTCTATGCGCTACTGCGAATCAACCACATAGTTCCAGCCCATATAAAAAAATCAATTTGAATATTGTTCAAAAAATACTACACTTATTCATTTTTAATTTCATCTTAATGATATTTAGTACTTTGATAAACCTGTATTTATAAACTGTGACAGAAAATAAGTTTTTAATATATATTTCGATTTTATAATAAAAGTACGGATTTTTTAGGGGTTTTTAATAATTTACCCGGGAAAGTGGGCAAGAAAAAATCACATAGCCAGGGATGCATTTTTGTATAATTAAATTACGAAATTATATAAACAAACGTCAATTAAGCAGGAAAAAAGTATTTTTACAAATGTTTAGGAGATGTTGGGGTTAATATATGTATAGAGTAAGTATCATTAAGAATAAGAACGTTAGTATGTACTTAATGCGTTACCGAAAATACCAAAATTAAAAGTTCAAAATACCCTTTAGTTCATCAAAAAATACTAAACTATAAAATAAGTACGGACCTTTAATTTAATGTTTTTAACACGCATTATACTCTGTAGAATGGAAGATATTACACTTTGAACATCAAAGTCAGCAAACTTAACGTTCATATATTTGATAGCTGAAATTTTAAAGCGCTTTTAAATTTCCAAAAGTTTGGTTCTATACTACCTAAATTCCTTTATTACCACACATTTTGAAGTTTTTACTATCTACTTTCTTTATTTCTAACACGCCAAATACCTTAGTGCTCTACAAATGATGAAAGGCGCGGGACCCATGACTACTAGGTGAGTTGGCAAATTTGGGCAAAATACTCGATTTTCTGAGTGGCATATAGGGTACATAAAGGCCGGGGCCAAGAAAATCTCTATAAGCAGGGTGTTATGTTTGTACAGAGATACCTTGTGCTAAATTTTTACCTTATTCTATTTAACGAGAAATGAATACAGTTAGTTACAGTAAGCCATTTTTATGAAATTCACTATATTCAAACGAATGTATCTCTGAACCTACTAAATAGAATTGAATTTTATAATTTGCAGTTGGAACGGAATCGGAAAAGCTTTCAAACACGCACTGTTAAAAAAATTTAAGTATACTGGTGCAATTTTGACGGCTATCAAAAAATAGCAAAATTTTCAAAATTCGCTCCTTACTTAATTAGTCCCCAAAAACATGTCTAAACACTAACGGTTCTGAATGTTGTTTTGTAAATACTAGAGCTTATAACAAATAAAAGTGCGCTTTCAGAATTGAAAGCGGATAAGAAATAGTCGAGTTACAGAATTTAAAAAACAAGGCAAAAATGGCCTATTTTGGCCCTTCTAAGGACGTTTACTCAGGCCCAGGGACACCAGGAAAGCTAAAAATTGGGAAAAAGCCTTACCTTTTGATATCAAAGAAGATACTAAAATTTGGTGTAAATCCTTAACCGGCCCCCACAAAATTCATCGAAAAGTATTGGAATTGCCCATTATATACCGGTTTTTCGGAAATCTAGTGTATTATTTTGTTTATTTTGATAAAAACAATTTTGTCTACGTTTCGATGACTTCTCATTCATCTTCGTCTGGACTTCACTGCTTGGTTACGTTGCACGCACAATCTAGATCGTGTAAATCGTAAGTATTTTTAGCTTACCTCCAAATAGTTTTTTCAAATTTGTTGTCGACGTTTCCAATTCACACTGTCTAATAGCCAAATCAGTGATGATTTCTGGATAAACACTTTTAGTCCATTCTGGCAGTGAATAGTTCAAAAATGTTTCAGCAGTGAGTGTTTGGTAAAGGCCCATTACGTCTGAAAAGGTAGAAATATTTCTACCCGTATGATTGGTTAGGTAATCAAATATTTCTTGTTTTGCGGCCAATTCTGCTAACACTTCTTCAGATTGGAGAACTTCTTCCAATTCCTTTAAATATAGCGGGCAGTGATCGTTAGGTCTGTGGAGAAACTAAAAGAAATTCAAATATATTTACTAAATTCACTAATAATTATTCGAGATATCAATCAGTTGAAGGCAGCACAACTGCTGAAGGTTTCCGACTAGAAACTATATATTGTCAAGCGATCAATAGATTGTAAAATCTCGAAAAGAGAATATAACAATATAGGTTTTGTAATAATCTCAAATTTCTAAAAGCACTAATTGAATTATAGGTCCTGAAATTTAATCTAGAATTCTTATTATGACTAAATCAGATAAAGTAGCAGTGATTGATAATTCGCTATTTTTATGGACTTGTACATTAATAAACTAATATGTAACGGAATCATTTCTGTCCATATTACATGCTAGGAAATTTGGCAACACTCAACATATACATTTAGACAATATATGTTAAATTTATTGAAATCACTTGTACATCCATAAATGCTCTGCTAAAAAATCATGCATAAATTTTCATATTATGTGATGTCAGAGATTCCTAATAGTTTTTATTATGCCAATAAATGATATAAAATTACTAAAATGGTTAAATTAATCCAATACGCTCGAGCTTAATATTAATGTTTATAGGCTAAAAGAACCAACAAGGCAACTTATAAAAGTAAAGAATTTAAAAAAAATCATTTACGAGTTGTAAAAGCAGGTTCTAGACGTCAACTCGGATCCTATAAGAACTCTCTACACACTTACTGTAACAGACTAAACAACTTTAGAACCGCAAATAATGGAGCCCTAATAACAAGTACTATTGCAGAAAACTAGACAGGTTGAAAACCACCATATAGACTAACGGAGAACAACAGTAGATAGATAATAATGCCCTTAAGAGCACGGATACACAGAAAAGGGCACAAGATCCAATCAATCTAATTGCTGTGGTAGGTACGACTGAATGAAATTTAAAAACATAACAGAATGTCACAGCAAAAACACTGAAATTCTTTGCTAGTGGTCTCGTAGAAAAATATTTTGTAATAATTGTTTTCAGTCTTAATGTTTTCTTCAAAATAAAAAGTGTGCAAGGTTAAGCCGATCCGAGAAGATAGGTATACCAGTTCAACCAGACACAAAATTGATTAGTCCAAATTTTAGATATTTTCAGTATTTTTACGCATATGGGATGGAAATATGAGTCATCACTACTCGCATTTGCTTCCAGAATGCTCTAAGACATTTTTTATATATAAGGAAGTAAGACCCCCAATTTGAAGATGCGAGATGTAAAGACCGACATCTAGGATTTTCGGGGAAACTAGTACATAGAGGGTCCGAATCTGGAGCCGTTCCATGTAATTGCTGTCACCCGTAATTCCTAGGTTAGAATATCACGATGTAAAGACCGACATCTCGCGTCTTCAAATTTAACGATATATATATAAATATAAAAAGAAGTGTTCGAGAGGACATTCAATTGCGGGAAGCGCAACTGATGAAGGCTCCCAAACCAGAAACAATATATATTATAAATCATCAAAACTGCCCAAGCCGTTTTCGAATAGTCGCTTGTCATACATAAAAAAAAGTTGCAGACAAATTGATAACCTCCTCCTTTTTGGAAGTCGGTTAAAAACATGAAATATAATTTTATTTGAAATGTTCAGTAACAATGCTCAATCACACCAAGTTTTGTAGACTAACACCAATTCTTATTATTGAATTGAATTCAATTTCGTCAACTGTTTATTTAGCATTAGGCGTAAAAACAGAGACATATATAAGTAAATAAAAAAAATATATCCTAATATAAATAAAATAATGAAAATAGTATATATAATTAAGTGAGTATGTTAACAGAGATCTACATCGCCGAATCATAGGACAATGTCCAGTGAGCTTACCCACTGATTGCGGCGGGTGTCGTTTTTATGAGATCATCCCAGGGTGCCTGGAATGTTCTGTTTGGGCATTCTCGTACGATGTGTCTGTCTGCTGAGGTGCTCCACAGTTACAGTGGGTATTGTCAAAGATACCGCACTTATGTAAAAAATAATCCTGTTCATCTGGCTCCATATTTTTCTAGGTAATTCCATGCCGACAAGGGGAATAGTTGGGTCAAGCTGAATTAGTGACATGTGTTAGAAGACGCCCATTTAACTTTCCTTTCTTCATCCATCTTAAATGATCGGGCAGATTGAAGGGCCCTATTTTCCCATATAGTTGTCTGGGATTTTGGTCTTGGGTGTGTGAGGTGAGCCAGAGTGTTAATTGTTAACTCGTGTCGTTTGAAGTCTGTAGGTGCAATATTAGCATGTGATGCGAAGCCAGAGCAGCAGTGTGGAATTTACACTTCATGACACTATTAGCAAATGAAGAAATATTAGCATTGCTTCATTTAACTGAATATCCATCTTGTTTGAAACAATATATATATATATATATATATATATATATATATAGTATTGTATGCTGTTTTCTTCGACCTTATTTATATTATATAAATTAGTTGAGTGTATATTTTCTTGATTTGAGGTCGTTAAAAATGAAAGGATTGTATTCATATCATGTGTTTTAATGATAACGTTTCGGCCATGTTTTTGGCCTTTTTCAAATCTATTCTAAAATTGTTAAAATTATTTGTACATTTAAGAATTTATAAGATTATAATTTTGACTTACCTACAGCGTTAGTATTTGTAGAATCACATTTTTTTTATTAAGTTAATCATTTTACTACTTGACACAAACTAAAAACTAACATTGTGTGTCCTTTCGGAGACAACGATATATACTAATCCCAAACTGACCTGTTTGTTCTTTTAATAGATTTGAGGGATGATTTCCGGAGTATACTGAATGGTTATTTGTAAAAGTCAATTTACTTCAATTTTAAAATTGACTTTTACAAATAACCATTCAGTATACTCCGGAAATCATCCCTCAAATCTATTAAAAGAACAAACAGGTCAGTTTGGGATTAGTATATATCGTTGTCTCCGAAAGGACACACAATGTTAGTTTTTAGTTTGTGTCAAGTAGTAAAATGATTAACTTAATAAAAAAAATGTGATTCTACAAATACTAACGCTGTAGGTAAGTCAAAATTATAATCTTATAAATTCTTAAATGTACAAATAATTTTAACAATTTTAGAATAGATTTGAAAAAGGCCAAAAACATGGCCGAAACGTTATCATTAAAACACATGATATGAATACAATCCTTTCATTTTTAACGACCTCAAATCAAGAAAATATACACTCAACTAATATATATATATATATATATATATATATATATATATATATATATATATATATATATATATATATATATATATTATATTGCGTACAAAAGATTAACACCTGGAGGAGAGTAAGACCACAAATGTTCATTGAACCTTTTATTAGTAGATCTATTTTTCATTTCTCGATGTATTGTTATAATTTTTTCATTTTCATTTTATCAAACATTGCAACAAAGTTGTAAAAGCTTTTAAGATTCTCATTATTACAGGATTTTCCCAATAAATTTTGAATTACTAGGTCGAGTACGGTTACCATTTTACGCATACTTTTTATAACGTATTATAAAAATCAACATTCATGAAATTAGTGGTATTGTTACGTTATATTTTTGCCGTAGTTACTCAGTATAAATAAACGCGTTTAGGACCGGTCAAAATGTTACTTTTATTCGTCCGTTCCGTTAGCGATCGATAACCTAGCGCTCGTGGGCTGATTTTGTCGCATTTATTGTGTTTCGTTCTGATTTATTTTTGAAGGATGTTTGAATTTGACCTGTTGAGACGAATTGATTTATCGACTATTTTGTGGTTGGCATTTCTGTGCTTCTTGACAGTTGTCATTGTCGTCGACAAGGCGGGAAGCATGTGCGTGAAGAAAATTGTGTGAGATGTCAGTTGTCGGAAGGGTTGTTGTCCGTTGACCGTCCTAGTGTAAGGATGTGTGTAGTTCTTGGAAAGCGAGGTTATGGTGAAATGTGATGGAGATGTCTAGAAGTGTAATCTGAATTTATAATGGCAATTTTGTGCCATCCATTGATTGGGATTTAGTTGGATACACTTTTATCGTTGGTTCCGTTATTGGATTTGTGATATTTTTGGATTTTAACGGAAACCATACTCATGTGAGGATTTAAGACAAGTTCATCACTCATTCTCTCGATGATCACCGGTTTCAGCAACGTTTAATTGATGTTTCCATTGGCAGTTTGGTGATATTTTTGGAAATTAGTGGAAACACGTTCTCATTTGTGAGGATTTGATTGCTGAATATTTGCATGTACTCTCGTTGGCCATCCTGGACTACTAACTGGTCAACCACCATCTGAACATCGTACGTAAGAACTTTAGCGCATCCAAGACCTTGTTTTCTTCAGTGTATGGGGCTATCAACTTCGCTTAGTTTGTCGAAGTTTTGGCAAGTCTGGTAATCGAGTTCCATTTTGGTTTTTTGGTTTATTGGCAACCGGAATCGTTGGTTGACGTATAGCAACGACGGCGTATGTTTGCTTCGATTCTACAGAGGACTGCTGAGTGTTGTGTCATCGCATTTGAACAAGGTACCTTTGTAATTTGTTTCAGTGTATTTATTTTGTCTGTTAATTTGCTCATATAAATTTCATTTTTATGCATTTCCAATAGTGTTAAATTTTGAATATCATTTCATGATTTTATTTGGTATTTTGTGAAAGCGCCGTGAGAGCTCGAAACGTCGACTTGTTAATTGAATTATTTTGGATGTTTTAAAGGTTTGTTTGTTTCTAGATTTATGAAATCATTATTGATTTTTCTTGAAGTTTAAATATAATTAAACACTTTTGTCAGTAACCGAATTTTTGGCTTCAGATTTCAGAATAACAGTACAGTTATTGAATTTGATATAATTTTGAATTATTTACAGTTTAGATGTCATTATTGACTTTGATATTATTTTGAATATTGTGCATTTAAGTAACTCATTTCTGATTTTAGATATATTGTGCATGTTTATGGATCACAAAAACATTCGAATATTTTGATTGATGCTTTTGATAACACCTGTTTATTTTATGTAGGTTCACTTGATCATTAATTGATTATTACATTTGTTGATTTTGGTAATAATCTGAACTTAGTGTATCAGGTATGTAATGTTGATTCTTGGTTGAACTATATATATATATGTGTACGTAGGTACAGGAAGTTGGCTACAGGTCGACTTGTGTTTGATATTTTGCAGATTGTATTGAAATAATTTACAAGTTCATTAAATTATTTACTGTTTTATGAAAGAAATTTATTGAAGTAGGGTTGTTGTGACGTAACTGACAATATACTGAGGTTTTATTAGCCATGGAGCTCTTATCTATAGATTTCTTGTAGCCGCGGAGAATTGGTAGGTTATCTTAGGCGGTTAGCTGGGGTAAAGAGGCAGAGAATCTACCTGGCGCCCAGAACATCTTTATATTGGAAAGTTAACTTACAGTTGGCTCGGCCCTTGTTTGTTAACCCACTCCCGTCACCACTGAAGCTGCCGTGCACCCTGGTGCGTCAACGTCTACCACGTGG
Source organism: Octodonta nipae (assembly GCA_034190945.1). NCBI lineage: Eukaryota > Metazoa > Arthropoda > Insecta > Coleoptera > Chrysomelidae > Octodonta > Octodonta nipae. Next base: position 46,291,941 of record CM067218.1, on the reverse strand, counting down.
GCCATAATAAGGTGGTAGGTTAGCCATTACAACTAGGCATTAACCAGACGTTTTTTTGGCGTTACAATATGCTAAATTTGAATTGAAATTGAAAAAAAAATTCCACTTCCTTATAAAGCCGAATTGTGTTTATTAAATGGAAATGCGTATCTTGGCTTGTAAAAATAGAAATGGATACATTTCTAGTAAAAAATAAGGTAAACCAACTAAAAAAGGAATGAACCACTGTTCTAGGCGGGTTTAATGCCATACTAAAAAACGGCAAGAATAAATTCGCAAAGTTCCTAGCAAATTGTATCAATGGGATGTAAGTACCCGAAGACTAGAAAAATGGCATACAAAACATTGATACATAAACAGGTAACAATATGAAATGTCACTCGGTCACCCATGTGACTAGTGTCTAACACCTCGACCTTTATTTATCTCCTTTTATTTATCTCCTTTTATTTAATTTTGTAATACTACAAGAAACAGCCCCATTTTATAAGGTGTTGTATTAAAATTGTTATAACTACTAAACGATTAAAACAATTCTGTGATTTTGATATCTATTTATGGGCTATATCCGGTATTATATAAAATTTAAATTAATGTCTTAATTTTATTCAAAAAGAAACCATCAATTTTTGGACATTTTCTTGTATTTTTTTCTTCTATCCCTTGTTAAAATATATTTTTTAAATATTTAACATTACCTTATTGACTACAATATGAGTTAGTGAAAAAGACTTTTTTAGAACTTTTACATTGGGATTTATAGCTATATTAATATGTGTGTCAGTTGTCTGGAAACATAAAAATTAAAATATTTGCCATTTTATTATGTTAATAATAAAATGTCATATGGGGGGTGATCTGTCGATAAAATTGGTTGTGTTACACACTAGTCACGGCATCAACATTGGTGACGGAACACACTATATTACATGCCTGTGTTTTTTAAAATAATTCTCCTAGCTTGATAAATAATTTGTTTCCAACGCAGTTCCCGTTTTAGTATTTTGGCGTGTTTAACAACTACCCGATTTTCTTTGTTTATTGGTTTTTTCTGCATCACTTGAATAAACAAAAGACAAGAACTTAACAAAGCAAAAATTCAGCAGATCACAATAATGATGGCTTGGCGGAAATGAGCAGATAAACATGCGATTTGTGGATGAACTAAAACGACTGCTATAACGCACCGGAAAAAAACCGAATAAATTGGAAAAAATAAAAAAGTAGCATGAAAACAGTTGTTCAAACATATTTGAAGTACTAAGTAAAATATTTGAACTATTAAGCAAAATATTGAAAGTTATAACTTACATAATCCAATTCCTCTTTTTCATATGCCAATGGTATCGGAAGCCATGGAATTTGTTCGTTCCAAATTTGTGAGGGCGATGGTGGAAAAAGACCAGCTAAAACTAGAAGAGCTGACATTTTTGTTCTATCCACGTCTGTACTTTGAGCATAGACTAATTCTGGCGTGTAAAGTTCTCCCAAAAAACTGTCATATTTCTTTCGAAGCACTTTACCTAGCTTGTAAGCCAGTTGTTTGCCATGCTGCAACAGATGTTTTAAAACACTTTATGGCAATCTGTATTTACAAGAAAAAATTGAAATTCCTGGGTCAAATATTGTACAGTGAATATGCCCATCATTGGACTTTAATAATTCTTGTTGAAAATGAATAAACATTTCCGTTACGATTCTAACTGATTATAGATTAGTATAGCGCCTCTTTTTACACTTATGGTAATCAAATAACCCGATAGATGAAAAGTAGTAACTTTAGAATGGATTGTTTTTTTATTAATCTTAACATTTCTGATAATATTATTCTACAAATATAAACATTTTATAAAACTCTTGTAATGATGAACTGCTCGTTTCTCTCATTAGTGTGAAGTTGCGTTTAGAGTTTTGGAGCAGTTTCCCATTTACTTGAAATCTGGTTTATATGCATATTCACTTGTGAAAATGGCAATATATTTCAAAATTTCCTAATGTTTCATGGTATATATCAGAAATTTTTAAATATGCAGACGTTGTCCTCTAGCGTGGTGTTATTTAAAAAATCTACAAACACAAATAGAGATGCCACAATTGTTATTCAGAAAATAAATAGGAAAATGTATTATTTTAATGGAGCAACCAGCAACACAATACTATGTATATAAAAATAATTTAGACCTTAAATTTTCAATTTTGAAATTAAAATATATATATCAAAATGTTAACTATATATGGTTAGGAGGTACGCTTAAGGAAATCACTAGTAGATTTGGATCCAAAAGTCGGCCAGCAATTCGCTGTTCGCTTTCTTCTAGTTGAGCTTAATGCCATGTATAAATGTAGTTAAAGATCAAGTATATTTTGCATTTTGAAAGTGGATAAGTTTGGTTTATTAGCAAGTAAAGTGAGTGCAGTTAATTGCATAAATGTTGCACTATTGGAATACGGTACTTGATGCAGTGATGGAAGGAAGGAAGGATTACTAATCAGCAATTCATGTTAAATACCTAGACTGTGGAAGAAAATATGGATAAATCTGGCCCGAAAATTGTCAAACATTTTGGAGTAAAAACAAAAGAAATTAATCTAATGAAAACACAATATTCACGTTTTGGTAATGAAGTCTGTGGATGAAAAATAGAAGGTGGGATTACGAAATTCAATCACATCAGTTGAAGTAAATCGTCAAGATTCACATCAAAATTTTATTGAAATATTTGCTGGGAAACGACAAGATGGAAAATGTTTGATAAGCTAGTTTTAGTCCTTGACAGAAGGTATAGAAATGAATGACTAGGGCAAAAACTACCGAAAAAAAACTATCCAGATGTACTTGACCAGTTTAGGACAGCTGTTCCACATATACCTAGTACTACTAGTGTATTAAGTATATGGATTTGCAGTTTGCAACCCAACATCGAATGTATTAAAGACACCGACAGGGTCATTGGGATATTTTTTGGGGAGAGGAAAAGTTACCTCGGACGTAATGGTGTCGATTTAATATTGGCAATTTTATATAATTTATGCCCGAATAAATTACTGTTATTACATAACGTACTTATAATAGTTTTTTAATAGTACTTTGTGATACAATATCTGTTCAGATAACATTGTTATTCTAAGGAAAATGAATGTCATTTTACTTTTACTTGCTATTTTCTATTTTATTTCCAGGGCCAAATTTCTCCCATGGTTTCTCAGATGGTTGTTGAAACAGAATCAGATGAAACACTCGGATTGATAGTTGAACGTAATGTCATGCATAAATACAGCCGAATATTGTGAATTAAGTGTATCGGGCCACGAAAGTAACATAAAAATTTCCTAGTATCTTTCAAATAACATCATTTTTATATACCATGATTGTTTAGTGTTGAAATGTCTGTTGGTTACTAATAACAGTCAAGCTTGTTATTTTTTTTAACATTGAATCCAAAATAATGTTATTTGTTCTTTTTAAATGTTACTTTGTGATCGGTAATTAATTCTTTAATTAGTATTACAATACAGTAATGAGCAAAGAATTTCCTAATGCATTTTTAGTTTATGAAGCAATAACAAAAAAATTAATACAACCATCACAACAGTCAGTTGAGATTATTGTACAAGAAACCTCTTTTCATATCCAGAGCAACTGCGAGACAAGTTTTTGATATGAATATGATGTAGGGAAGTCAAATGACAATGCAGATGGCTTAAGATATAGCCTAATAATAAATATGATCTATTGTAATTTTCTTTATTGAGCATAGACTATTTTGAATATTTTACGTTATTGAATATGATTTATTTTGTTTAGTGTGGCACTGCTCCCTTTATTTTTATACTTTTAATTTTTAAATTTATCTTATTTTGTAACCTCAGTTATTATAGTAGAACCAACAGATCCTTCATAATTTCTTTCAATAACTAATTTACTGCCAATAATAAGAGACTTGTTAATGCCCTATATTTTCTTGCGTTAGACTGACCTGTATACTCTAATATTCAAGTACTCAGGTTGGTTTAATATTTGAGAAAATTTGAGGTCATCCTCAAGAAAGATTTCCATAATGATTTATTGCAATTAATTCCATATCTCTAACTGACACTCCAATAGTTCTGTTTGTTCGTTTGTTGTTTGGACAAACTTCGACCGCTAACCGAGTTATCAAGATCACCTTGTACCCTAAATGAAAAAGCTTTTTGAAAGTTAGAATCAAGCGTTTTTTTATCTCTTCCCTTCTTCAGCCTTTTCTACCTGTTATTTTATATTTTGTCAATTCTGGACTCTTGGGTACAAATTATAGTCCGTTTTTGTCGCACGTTTTTGTGGGATTCTTCTCACGTAGCACCATTTGTTCCAAGATCTCCTTGGTCATAATTTGAACCTCAGTTGCTTGTCATATCCATTGGCTGGTTTTGTGACCTTCAGAGTAATGTCTAGGATTTTCCTCTCCATAGACCTTTGAACTACCTGTATGTCACTGTATAGAGTTGGACTATTTAAAACTTAAATTGGTATTTTCACTTTCATGATTGACCACCGGCTTCACAACTAATATTTCCGAGATATACTTAAGGTTTACTACATCGATGGTTTATTATATTTGCGTTCTTGAAAATTGCTTGGTTCGTCATGATATTAGTTTTTGTTTTACTCATTATTGCTATTTTTGGGAGATTGATTGGTGTAATATTTTTTTGAATTGTTATGGATTGTTAAGAGGGCAAAATTTACAGTTCTACTCATCTGCATTCTGTACATGAAAAATATATAAAATTATAAATTTAGTTTTCTATAAGAATTGTATTTACATATCTGTAGCTTCCACTTCCTACTCCATGTTATAGTATTTATGTCCTCCAATTTCACAGACGGAGAAGCTTTTATGTGGTTCGTTTTTTTAATAGACGGCTGGTCAGAATGACTTACTTTTTAAATATTACTGGAAAATGTTTTGTATCAGTAAGATAAAAATTGCAATTTGATGGATGGCCTGTTGATTCCACCGAAATCTAGGAATTGCAATAGGCTTAGTTCGAGGTCACTTTTGCTCATCTGCTGTAAGGAATTTATACTATTGTTGTTAGGCAAAGTCAAAATAACGTCGTATAAATTTTTCACTAACAAAATTGGTCGAGGCCATTTTTACACTTTCATGGCATTCTTGAAGAACCACTTAAAACACAACCACTTTACTAAAAAATAAACCATACTAATAGTAAACTTTTGGAGACAACCTAATGATAATAATGATTATATTTATCACAGAAGTATAATTAAAAACATTGTCCTTTCTATACATGAATTCATTATTTTAACCATAGATACAAGTGTAGATTCTTTAGTTCACGCGCTTTATCAATCTCAATAATGGACAGGTTTTATATTGCAGTAATAAATTGCTTTAACTTGTTGATGTTACTGAGACATTAAGCGTAATATCCTGAGAAATTCCTTTATGATAATTTTTCAATTCAGATCGTTAGGGAGCTGCGCCATTGTACATATATCAAAATAGATTAGATGTTTAAATGAGATGTCAGAAGTTATTGTTAGCTGTTAGTACTTTGAAAAATACTAATGTTGGTATAATAGTCTAATATTTCACAATACTTTTGATAATTTTATTAGGAATTTATATATTCCTTCATTTTATTTAGTATACAAATTAATTTCGTTTATAATCTGTTTCACCTTTTTTGTTCTGTTGTTTCTACTTTGATATGTTAGATTTGGAAGATTTTTTTTTCATTGAAAAAAGTGTAAATATACTATAGTACTCGGATGGCTTTGTGTCAATATCATATCAATAACACTACTTATAGCTAATACTCCAATTTTAAGTTTTAGTATTGTATCTTTATTTTATGTGACTAAGCATTGTCGTACAATTTTCATTAGAAAGTCACAAGTTAATAAAATTATATTCAGTAGATCATTATTATTTATATAAATTTTCGCCATTGAACTTGATATAGTATCTACTAAATACAATTTTAGAAGTAGTTTTTTCGGAAATTGAAAATTCTTCTGACTGTTGGATTATATTACAAGTTTACTAGTATATCAATGGAGAGGAAATATAACTAGTATATTAGGTAATTATTTGAATTTGGTATTAATTCCAAAAGCAATTTATTTACACACTACTATAAGAAAAAAAAGACAGTGTGATGTACGCAACCTCCTTTAATTCATACCTAAATGAAATGAAACAACAAAAAGTATTTGCATTTATTGTTTAGGAGTTATGGTATCTGGAAGACATAGCTTAAGTCCTTATTTCAAATTTTTGACACTAGACATACATGACCACGACCGATTTCTAGACATTGAAACCTCAAAATGCGTAATTTTAACCAGAATAGTTTGAGCCGGAGTTAATTTTAAACTCGTTGAACAATAATTGTTTAGGACAAAGGTAGCAGTAACTTTTATATACAATATATAAAAAATAATCAATATTTTTTACAAATTTTTAATTAGTAACTCTGGTTTCTGTTTTCCCCACTTTAATCTTTTTTGAAATTTTTCGTAAAACTTCAACAGTAAAACGTTCAAGCTCATAAAAGTCTTCAAAAATGTTCTTTCTTGTGAAAATTTGCTTGCCCTGATGAAGACTTTTTTATTTGAGAAGAACCATTCAGCACAAATGTGATTAAAGTTTTTATCCTTAATTAGTTTTTTTATCATTCTGATATTTTTGAGATTTTTCCATATTTTTATTTCTGCAAAAGGAGGAACACGTGTCTAGTCATTTTATTTTTAAGCCTAGTAGATTTTCCTAAAAACAATTCTCCATTTGCCTACTTTGGATAATTGATAAAACTCATTTTTATTTATTTGAGCCGAATAGTTTAGATACTGTAATGTTTTTATTTTCACACTCGGATTTATTTAATAACACATTCTAACTCACTCTAATTTATTTCCACTACTTTTACACAATTTATATTCACAGAAACTACTATTTACGTTTTATCTCAACTGTTCAATACGACCGTCGAAAACTGAATGCCTCCTATCGCCAGCTCTTCTTATTTATATATTTATCTTGGAATTGTCTGGTACGTCCACGAACCATCGGGAAATCTTTCATGTTCTGGAAGCTTTAAGGGAATTCCCAGTAACGGCAGCGGTCCGCCTGTTAAGAGACAAACATTTCGGGTTCCCAGAATTTATCGGAATAATGTCCCTTCCACGAATTGGTTGATGGCCGATTGCACCAGCTGTCGGATGAATTCTCGTAACATTGCCTCCTCCTTAAGACCATTTCATCCCGGAATGTCCTAGAATCCTTCCTGATGTGACGATATTTGCAGTACTCTCCATTTCGACAAGGGGAAGTTTGGTGGAAGTAACAGTCAACGGTCTTCGAATCTGGGCTGCGAGTATTGAGACAGTATACCAGGATGTCGACGCCACTGAATCGAAAGATTGTTTCCATCATACTTCTCACCACCCTCCAATTCAGTCCATCCAACCCGCAGGCTATCTTTGGGACCGCCAATTTCATCAGATTCTTCTCCATCATCACATTCCTCAATTCTACCAGAGTCTTCCAAAGATCGCTATATGTTGGCTTGTCCTGCAAGAATGCTTTCGTTACCACTGGTTGTTTATCTTCGAGATGAAGGACCTTCCCTACCACTGGATCTTGCTCCCGTGGCTTCTGGAACTGGCCGTACTTTTTGGTAAACACCTTGGCTATTCCTCTGGACATCCGGAGATCTCGAGCCACACAATGAGCCAGAGCATATTCTATGGGCACCTCAAACAGGTCTCGGGGTTCCTCTGTGGTCACGTCGTGCTGCACTTTCTGCCCATTAGAGTAAAGTGCCATAAACTGTTCGAAGGTCATCTCATCATCGGGTGATTGGATGCTGCGGACTTGGGCTTGGTCAACTTCGCCGTCATGACTTCCGGCATAAGGGGCTAACCTGTTGAAATGTATCACCTTTGCCTTTACTCGAGGCACCCTCCTTATTCTGTAGACAACATCGTTGATTTTCTTCACGATTTGGTATGGCCCCTCCCAAGATCTCTGTAGCTTGGGCGAATATCCACGACGACGTTGCGGGTTATACACCCAAACAAGATCATCAACTTGGAATTCTCAGCTCTCGGCTTTGATGTCGTAGGCTTCCTTCATTCGGGCACTGGCATTCTGGATATTTGATCGGACTCGTTCGTGTATGTCGTCCATCTTTCGACGTAACTGGCTGACAAAGTCTTCACCGGTAGCCTCTTCTCTTGGGGGGCATGCAAACTTCAAGTCGCATGGTAGTCGTAACTCTCGTCCTATAATAATACTGGCCGGGGTCTGACCCGTGGACTCGTGCACAGACGAACGATTTGCCATTAGAAACAAGAGCAGATGTTGGTCCCAGTCTCTTTGGTGGTCAGAGACTACCTTTGACAAATGGCGGTTAATGGTTCTATTCATCCGTTCTACCATTCCATCGGATTGCGGGTGTAATGCCGTCGTCCGTGTATTATTGATCTTCAAGAGTTTGCAGACGTCTTGGAAAAGAGTAGACTCGAAGTTTCTACCTTGGTCGAGTGCAACTCCAAGGGAACACCAAAACGACTGATCCATTCCTTGACAAGGACATCAGCAACGGTCAAGGTTTCTTGATTCGGCAAGGCATACGCTTCTGCCCATTTACTAAAATAGTCCATCACCAACACAGTATACTTGTTTCCAGAGTCGGATTCAGGAAATGGACCGGCAACGTCAATAGCTATTCTTTCGAATGGACTGCCCACGTTATATTGCTTTTGGACCTTCCACCGGATAACTCCTTTCAAATCTGGATCTAATTTCTGGTCTTTTTGGATCTTCGCAGATTGCCAATGGTCATCGATGGCGGTAGTTCTACAGAGAACAGCCCCTTTTTCTTCTGCTCGCTGACAATGTTTGCAATCATCAGGGCATGGTCTCCTCGATAGGGCATCAGCATTCTTATGGCTTGTTCCAGCTCGGTGTTCAGTCTGGAAGTCGAATTCTTGCAACCGCTCAATCCACCTGGCCACTTGTCCTTCGGGGTTTTTAAACTGCAAGAGCCACTTCAGTGCTGCATGATGAGTCCTCAGGAGGAATCATTTACCATAGAGGTACTTGTAGAAGTGTTCTACCCCCTTTACCACAGCCAAGAGTTCCCTGCAGGTAACGCAGTAATTCCGTTCCGGCTTGCTCAAGGTCTTGCTGAAATAGCCGATGACTTTCTCCTGACCGTCTTGGATCTGCGAAAGCACCGCACCAATTCCGACATTGCTTGCGTCGGTATCCAAAACGAAGTTCCCATCTGGCAAAGGATAACTTAAGACGGGGGCACTCGTCAATGCTCTTTTCAGTGTCTCGAATGATTGTTGGCATTCCTCGTCCCACTGGTACTGCACCTTCCCCTCTGTGAGTCTAGTAAGTGGCTTAGCGATGTTGGCAAATCCGGCGACGTACCGACGATAGTACGTGCATAATCCCAGGAAACTTCTTAACTGGTGGATATCTTTAGGTATCGGCCATTCCTGGACTGCGGAAACTACATGTCCAAGATATTGCACCTCTTCTTGGAACAGCTGACACTTCTTCGGGCTTAACTTTAGTCCGGAACTTCGAAGTCGCCGAAATACCTCCTCCAGGTTCCTCACGTGGTCTTCAAAAGATTTTCCAACCACGATAATATCGTCAAGATACACCAGGCACGTTTTTCATGAAAGCCCTTTTAACACTGTTTCCATCAGTTTTTCAAACGTTGCTGGAGCATTACACAGTTCAAACGGCATCACCGTGAATTGATAAAGTCCTGAGCCGATGGTAAAAGCAGTCTTTTCACGGTCTTTTTTAGCAAGTTCCACCTGCCAATAACCGCTTTTCAAGTCCAGGGTGGAAAACATCTTCGATCCAGCCAACGTATCTAGGGTATCGTCTATTCTTGGAAGGGGATAGTTGTCTTTCTTTGTAGCGTGGTTTAATTGCCGATAGTCCACGCAAAATCGTGTCGAACCAACTTTTTTTTTTTAACCAAGACAACTGGAGAAGCTCAAAGGGCTGTTGGATGGTTCAATAACACCTTCTTCCTCCATATCGCGGACTATCCTGTCGGCTTCTTCTCTTTTAGCAAGGGGTAGTCTTCTCGCCGACTGTCGAATAGGTTGAGCGTCTCCAGTATTAATTTTATGTTTCACCAGATCAGATCGCCCTCGTTTGCCATTCCCTACATCGAAGATATCCCGGTAGTTTCTAACGATGTCCCTCAATTTTACTTTCTGGTTTAGTTTCAAATTCTTAGATGAATCGGTGATGAGTCTTTTCAGTTCCTCAGATAGTTTACCTGCTGGCATTTCAGCAGGCTGTGTGCTTCTGACTACAGAGGAAACTGATGAACAATGGCCCAAAGTTGTACCTTTCTTTAGCACAACCAAGTAATGATTCAGGTTCATTACCCTTACTGGCACAATCCCCATGGCACGCAACAGAGTCTTCCTCAGTGCGATTCCTCTGCCTACGTTTCCGTCATTAAGTTCAGGATCAAACATCATTACTGTTCCATCTTTAGCTTTCCCCTCTAGGCAAGCATCTACAATGATTTCAGCTCTTTCTGGAACATTTACATCATCTGCCAAGATTGCTCGAACCATTATGTGGTCTTTCCCATGAAGCACCACTTCTTTGTCATTCACTCGCAGAATTCCATCTTTGAAGTTTAACTGGAATCTCTTGGAGCTCAGGACATTCATTCCAATGATTACTTCGTCTTCGATGTCTGCCACTAATGCCCGATGTAGGAAGGTTGTGTTCCCCAAGGTCATTTCAACGTCTATTTCTCCATGGACTTTCGCTGCTTCTCCTGTCGCTGTTCGTAGTTGCCATTTTGTTGGTTTTATCATCGTCTCTAAAAAGATGTTGGGCCTTATAACTGTTTTTGTCGCAGCATTGCACATTGCTTCTTATTAATAAAGCCATCTACAAAGACACTGTCAACGTGGTTGCGTAGTGAAGCGACATATGCGTTGGTAGTTGGGGCTTGTTGGCTACAGGTCGACGATGGCCCCTTCACATCGACCTTCTTTAGTTTTCCGACGCAGAAGTCGGGCCTCCGTTGCTCTCCTTGCAACAACTTCGTATGTGCCCTACCTTACCACACTTCCAACATCTCAGTTGTCTTTTTTCGGTAAGGACTTCCTCTACTATCTTCCTTACAGAGGCTTTATCAGTTCCGCCGTCTTCTGACTCTCCGTCCACGATTTGGACTCTGGCTTGACCTCTGCAGGTATTTTTCGCAGCCTCGAATTCTAGCGCTCGAGCAAGTGCATCCACTAATTGAGTCGGTCGGGCTAGTGTTAAAGCTTGTCTGGCTTCGTTGTCCCGCAATCCATCCAAAAACGCTTGTACTGCTAACCTTTCTATTACATTTTCCGGTGTGGCTGGATAGGCAAGGCGAACCAGACGGGCAATATCAGCTTCAATCTCTTGTAGGGATTCATTTGATTTCTGGTGCCGATTTTTCAATTGTGAGTTGTAGACGTGCTCCAAATGTGTCTGGCCATACCTCAACTCTAAATGTTTGACCAGTTGATAGTAGTCTTCTTGCTCAGAGGTATTCAATGTTTGCAAAATATCTGTAGCGTCCCCTCTTAGTGTTAGTGCTATTGCCTTCTCCTCTGCCGACCATCCGTTTAACTTTGCTGCAGCTTCGAATTGGGGCTTATAATTAGTCCATGACAATTTTCATCAAATTGGGGAGGTTTCATTTTGTGTCTTGTCCCTTCGAGGCCAATTTTCGAATCCACTATTTCTGGACTGTTTCTGCTTTCGGTTTTTGATTGTGTTTCTCCTCTTTGCATTGTGACTACCTGTTCTTTTATCTTGCTGATCTCGTAACAATACCAATTTTCACGTCAGTACGAATTTTGCTGCCAGAGATAATCAATTGCGTTAAACTGATAATTAAATCTTCGTAAAATGGTGACATAAATGTTCATTCCTTAATTTTAGCAATTAGTACTTTCCATTTAAGAAAAAGAGAACGTTCGTTAAAAATTTAATTACCTCATTCCGCTCCTAGATAAAATTATTCAAAATACCTAAATCCTAAATCCCTTTTTAGGAAAATAATGTTGAGTACTTGAGTTCGATCTACTTCTATACATACAAGATTAATTTACTTTATTTATTTCCACTAGTCTGAAAACGAAATAAAAAAAAACAATTTTAATAACTGTATACTCTCCTCGAGGTGTCATTCCTAGATGTCGGTCTTACATCTCACGTCTTCAAATTTAATCACTGTGTTGATGTTCTACTTAAAATATCGCCGGTATTTAAGTTGAACTAAGAGATTTTCTTGGGCCTTATAGAAGCAGTAAACCAAACCTAGCCGATCAATGAATCTTCGATAATCCATTTTAGTATGACAGCAGACGAATAGTTCCTTGACTTTCGTCTGTGTGTATCATTTGTAACTACTTTAGTAAATACTATAGGAGATTGCCTTCTAGAGGAAATCATCCTGGTAGGCATTCTTAACTTTTGAGAGAGATGACCACAGGGAAGGTGTATCCCTATTGTTCCTTCCAAGTTCTGTTTATTGCCCGACTGTATTTACAGAAGTAGCTGTAAACACTGATTCATTTACATATATAGTTTGAATAGGTATGGTATGGGGCGCTGTTCTCAGTTATGGTGGTTCTCTGGTTTTTGGATTATTCCTTTCCAATGACCTTCCCTCTCTGGAAAGCTTACCAAAGTCACGATCAAAGTTTCAAAAACTACAGCCTTTGTCAAAATCTTTGCTAGGTCTATTTCCATCTCTCTAAGTTGTTAATTCATAGTCGTAAGTATCTTTATCGCATCTCTTAGGATCTTTTAACAGTGTATTTGTCGAAGGTCTCACTGAAACCATACTGTTGTTGGAAGCCCAGAATAATACCTATTCCCCATGACGGTTTTTGTCTCCAATGTACGGTGGAGGGCTTTGTTTCACTTCCTTGTTGCAATTTTTTCTGGGGCTCACTGTCTTTAATGCCACTGGTTGGCAAATTGCTCTTTAAATTAGCTTTAAATGATGATGTGCAACTGACGAATTTTAGATTGAAATCTCTCACACTGTATCATTGTCATGCCTTCTATCGATGAGAAAAATAAATTTATCGCAATCTCTGGGAATACTATAACGTAATTGGGAAGAAACGAAACCACTAGAAATTGTATCAATTGTCTTTTCTAGGTATATTAGCGAGGAAGAATTGTCAACGAAATTTACTGGTTTTACAACAAAATCGGTAGTAACTGTATATTTTAACAAGTCGATGTTCACTTGTTTTTGCGAAAATTTTCAGTTCACCTTGAACTAATCGCTGAACTAAACTTTTCAGTGTCTGTCTAAATGAAAACAGCTTCGTAAAACTAGTTATTATTTAGTGGGCAATAAAATGTCGTAGAAACATAGGATTTTACAAGTTAAATTTGTTACTCAAAAATCAACAGAAACATGTTCAAATAGAATGTATTAAAAATATTAAATTATTCCGAAATGCACAAAAAATTGCTAGTTTTGAAGTAATCTCAAGAGTAAGCCTGGTTTCAAATAGTTTGAATTGCAATTTGATAATGAAATCTGATTGTAACATATAATTACTGTATTGATATGTAGTATTGAAAAATTTCCATGAATCATCAATCAGATTCTTATAGAAATGTTCGAAATAATTATTTTTTTTGCGAGAGATAATTGAATATTAAATTTATGTTTAATGTAAAACTAACGTACATTTTGCACAGGTTTCTCATTATTTAATGGGATGCCTTAATCTTGCTTCGTGTTATCGATTAAAATAGAAAACCATAATAAATTGCAAATGTAGCCCCGAACAAATCAATGCAAATTTCAATAAAATACTAATTTAAAAATCGGAAAAAGTTTATATATGCAATTCAATATTGGTATTTTTTTTCGAGTTGGAAAAAATTAAACAGGTGTCTTCATGTGACGTGCCTAGGTGTGATTTTATTAAATGTCCAAAAAATTCTGTAGTTGTAAAAAATTCATTACTTTATCTTTAATTATAGGTAATCCGGAACGACTCAATTCAATAAGTAAAGTAGAAAACACTGTAAGCATTAAAAATAAACTTTCCAAAACTGAATTTATTTCAATAAAATATATAAGAAATGACAATTCAATAAAAATTTTATATGTTGATAAAGCCCGCAGACACAGTGATGTGAAAAAAAATTGATTAAGAAAACCAAACTCCAAATTCACAAAAATACGGAACATATGCAATACGAAAATATATTCACAGGTTAACTAAAACGTACCAAAGCAATTATGATACTATTTTTGCATGTGATTTCTATAGGAATCACGAGGAAACCGCGTTATTACACACAGTATGATTGCCTATTTGGGATCTCTTTGAGCTAGTCTTCCCTGAAACTCCAAGTCGATATTTATTTTGACTTAAAATATTTAATTGAGTTATATGTTTTAAATACATAAATAATTATTCGAAATTTCAATTAGTGAGGGAAGTGCAACTTTTAATATGAGTAATAATTAATCATTGTAAACAAAAAGTAGTTGCTAAAAAATCTTTCTTCCTTGAAGTGAATTAAGCGATGATAACACATTAGTTGAAAGGTGTGTGCTAAGGCCCATTATTTATCCTAAGATCCAAAAAAGCCATTAGAAAGCTTATTTATTTCATGAAATATATGACAGATCACAATATGCATGTAAATTTCTGCTACTTTAAACTTTAATGCTCAGAAAAAACACATTAAGTTTAGTATAAGATTTGAACTTACATTAGTTAACTGTCCCCATCCCATTGGCATAAAGTCTTCTTCTTTATAAGGGTCTGTTGGAAATGTATCTTTTAACTCGGGTGTCCGAGCACCATGCCTAAATAACTGGAAAAAATAATTATTAATAGTTCGCCTATGTTCGAATTATGTTATGTTATAATTCAAATAGTAAAGAATGACATGGAATGTAGAAAAACATATGACAACATATTATTTCTTATATCGTCATCCTACTGAAATTCAATTTGGTTAAAACCCAAAACTCTCAAAAATGGTGTATATACATCTACCGTTATACTAAAGGTACCAAGAGAAAAATAAAATTAATTAGTTTTTACTGGTTGTATGCAAAAAAATATCTAATATCTATCGTGAGATGATATATTAAAAAGTAGTGGTCCCGTGGTCGATTTTTAAACTTATCCCAGTATCTGATAAAGAAATTTTGGTATTCCGAAACTTCAGGTTCGAAAACCTATAAAAATCTGATATTTAAAATCTGGTAGTTCTAAATTAATGTTCTTTGTAAAAAATGATAACTGCAATATGTATATTTAAAACAAATTCACCTATACTATTTTACATGACATACTTGAATTACGCTTTTCTGGTTAAAAGTGTCAGTATAGAAAGACAAAAAAGAGAGACAAAAACGTATTTTTAACCGACTTCCAAAAAAGAGGAAGACATCAATTCGGTGTGTATTTTTTTGTATGTTACCTGATTGTTTTATTTAATAGATTGTACATTCGGATTGGTGAAATTTCAAATTTTAGAAAATAATTGTATTTGCAAAGTGTTGAAATTTGGGACTGAACACATTCATATATGAAAATCGACCAATATACTTATATTATTTGGACCACATTTTATAAGTGTAACTCTAATTCACCCTATATTGCAACCACTCTGTATGTTTCTGGGTATTGGTCACCCAATATAAACTATTTTCTGAACCACCCTGAACAACTATAATTCAACTACACACGATGTTGCAACCGCCCTGTATAAGTATTAATATTCTCTACCTTATTGACAATCTATCTATTTTTATATTGTTTAAACCACCCTGAATATATATATATATATATATATATATATATATATATAATTTTCTTTACCCTATATGTCAAGTAATCAAGTAAAAGTAACTACTTATGTTCCACACTATATAACACTTTTTTAACCACCTCGTATAACTATAATTCCACTCCACCTTATATTTCAAATAGCTTTACTGCATATGCCTAATTAACAATTTTTTTACGTTTTTTGATCCACTCTGCCACCCAATACAACATTCTTTGAACCACCCTGTATAACTTTAATTCTATTAGACCTTATATTTCAACCATCCTATATATGCAATTGCTTATGTACCACCCAATATCACATTTATTCCTAAGATTTTTTGAACCCACCTGTATAACTGAATTTTAATTCGCCCTATATATCAACTGTGCACATTACTCGCTGCATGAATTTCGATGTACGAACACAGACACACCTAACACCGTATACCGAACAGAAAAGATCATTCACCTAACAATTTTTCGTTTTGATACACTAATGTAATATTTTGTACCATTTTGTACCATTTTGCTCGACTGTAAGCCCCGAAAAATGAAAAACGTTACGATCTACTTTCATGGCATTTATGATGAAAATTTGACATTTACATTGATGTTTACCTTTTTTGCACATATTTTTCTGATTTTCAGAAAAACGGTATGTTTTACCCTACAGAAAATTATACGAAATCAAGCTGGGACATCTCTCTGTAGAATACAATTTAAAATATTCACACTGGTTGAGCCGTTTTAGAGAAAACATAATAGATTCAGTGAAATTCGCAAAGTGTAGTCCCTTAATTAGTGGTTTTTCTGATTAACTGGAAAACCGTAAATCTCAGGTTATAGAAAATTATATGATATTTTTTGGTATCATTCCTTAATACAGTGCCGCTTACATCATCAAAATTGCCCAAACCGTTGTTAAATAATCACTGAGCATACAGAAAAAAAAGGATGCCGACGAATTGACAACCTTCTCTGTTTTGAAAGTCGCTTAAAAATAACGTCGAATTTTCTCATAAATATTGTATTTCCAACGTAATAGTGCATGAACTGTAGACACTGAAAATTTTAATCGCGGATTTGAAACACTTGTCAAACTTTTAACTGCTATTCAGTTATAGTTTAGTAAAGAAAACCATAAAGTTAAGTGATCCAAACAAGAGTAATAAAAATTGATTAAATTAACCATATTTTTGGCTTATTAAGTAAGCATATTCTTTTGTTCGTATACCTGTTACATGTCAATTTAAATGATTTTCATTCTGTAATGCTTGGGCTTTCGGTGTTACCTGGACTCGGTAAACTAAGGTTAAACATACGAAATAAATAAAATATATTAAAGGACTTCCAAGTGAAAAAAGTTGAAAATAATTAATAAAACTTAACCCAGGGAATAGTTGTTAGGTACCTGAACTTAAAGTAAAAAAGATGTAAAAAATGTGCTCATTCTATACAAATTAATTATCTACCTGTTTAGTATAGTTCTGAAGTCATTGCCAAATAATAATCAGGTTTGATGAAGTAGTAGAGAAGGGAGCAATGCTGGATTTTAGATTTGCTTGGCACCGATTAATTAAGTAGTTAATTAATTTGTACAAAACGAGCACATTTGTTGTTTACATTTTTTTACTTTGTGTGTAGGTACCTAATAACAGTGAATGGCTATTTATTGCCTAGTGTTATGTTTTATTAATTATTTTCAACCTATTAGTATGCTTGAAAGTTGATTAATATATAAAAAAATGTTTTCTTATCATTTTTTTGAAGTGTGTGAAGAAAAGTAAACTGGCAATAACGTTAATTTTAATGACCTCAACTAAACTAAAGTTCGTTATTTTCTGATTATAAAACGACTCATACTCTCTATGTATGGGAACCCAAAAGATTTAAGATATAACAATGCAAATTGTCAGTCCAACATATTCTCTAGTTCACTAGAGCGTCCGGAATCTTTGGCAAGATTGTCTCGTCGACAAATTTACCTCCATTTTGCAAGATCACCTTCAGTCATATCCAATTAATTGGCGAAAAGTTGGATCACTATGACCACATGAAACGTTCTGAAGTGAAATAAAATTAATTACATAAAATATACATCAAAAACCTATATAGCTTTCATTGTATTCATTACAAACTGAAATCTTTTGAGTACAGTAAAGCAGAATTAAACTTTTTTTGTAACATATGTTGAAATATCAAATTTAAAAATGAAACCGTTTTTCAAGATCTCTAAATAAGATAGATTTTAAACAACAAAAACAACAAAACGAAATTGTCTAAGAAACGAACGAAACTTTTTTTTATGCACGCTCGAATGGAGTCAAATATGATATTTTTTTAGTATTGTAAAGTTTTTACTACATTGGCAGCAATTAATAAAGGAACTAGATTTCAAAGTGTATCCTTTGTTTTGTAAGTATGCGCTATCCAAAATGAAATAATTGTTACTCAATTTCGTGCTTCTGAAGATAAGATATGCCAATACTTTATTGATATTGTGGCCCTTTATATCTTCATTTAATTAAAAAATATGTTAGAGTTTACTGACATAAACATTTTAGTATGGCATATATGTATACCTATGTTAATTAATTTAGTTCAATCTTTGTTCTTGGTTTTCACATTATTATTTTTTTTGCATTAAGTATAATATTAATATTGACTACAAAACCCTTGGCTATAGAATTTACTCACCTTATACACAAACACGAAAGAAGCTTCCTACACTTTGATTTAGTTGTGAAAGTAATTAGAAGTAAAAAAGTCTTAAACAAAAAAACCATTTCCCCTTCTTCCTCTACGTCCCCACTGCCTCCACATTTCAAGGAGAAACACAGCTACTCCCATCCCGATTACTATTGGTATAATTCGAGTAAAGCTTTGGAAAAATGCTACTATAGATGGGAAAACCATGTCAAATTATATTACAAACACAAAACACAAACACAGTCACACTTGACGTTGTCGACTAACTGATGGTACTAATATTGCCAAAAAGTTACTCTGCCTACAAGAATATTCGTTAAATTTACTTTTTACTAAACTTTTTCTGTTACATCTTACCGAAGTAAATATACTCGTTTACGAAGAAACTGAAACTTTTTAAGAATATTCGTATACAGTGTGGAACAGCTAAATGGAATAAATTCGATAACGAATAAAGGAGAGCGTGTTTTGAAAAACGCTTGGACACGTCAATTTGAATTTTTAAATGCGCATTTTTTCAAAAAAAAAAATATGTAAGGTGTGTCATGTGACAGTGGCCAATAAAAAATTTCTTATTTTAAATGCAAGCCCCTGAATATTATTTATTTTTTGTATTCTGCAGAAAATTCTAGACATTGTTCATTTTGAGTGTCCTACACCTATCTTCAACTGTTTCGGATATATTAAGTGTTTTCAGATTTATCACAAAAATTAACATTAGAAAAAGAAAATTATTTTATTTCACAAATTCCCTACATTACACTAAAAACCTAATAAGGAATACTGATTATTTCTTAATAATATAAAAAAAACAAAAAACATTAATGTCAATATAGGAAATGTTCAAAATGCTCGTTAGTGGTCTTTATTGCTTTACCTGCTAATCCCCTTGTGACCACCCATCGCGCTGTTTATTGTCCCTTGTGATTGTTTTTCATTAGGATTAGATTTATTACTAAGATTTTTATGATGGGATTTTTGTAGAAGTGCCTTCCAGGTTTTTGGCAAATTTAGACGGTCGTCTTGTTTATTTAATTCTCTGATGTTTTGAATGTCGATTGCTTGCCGTATTTGCCTATTTCGGCACCGCACCTGAACAGTCATCATACAGTTTACGATCGCGAACGAAGGTATAAATAGAAAGCCAGTCTCTAAATTTCTTTTTTTTTCTTTTCTGTTTTCAGATTTCAACTTTTGAAAATGGCCAAATGGCGAAACGTCAGGTAAAATGTTCTTTTCAGAGCACAAACCGAGAAACGGATGTACACCGGATACAACAAAGGAAATCATATATATATGTCAAACATTAATCTCAAATTATGATTTTCGAAATTTATCATTAAAAATCTTTTTAATTTTTTAATTTCTTGTTCATTTGTCTTAATACCATTGAAAACGGGTCTGATTTAGACCTTGAAACGTTTGGACTTTTTGAAATATATAGACTTTCAAATTTTATGTGGTGTTATTCCCAAAGAACTCACAAAAATACAACGTATGGCAGCACATTCCCTTTAAGGCACGCATAGCGTGATTTTGGGGAAAATTCAGTAAACCCCAGATATCCGAAATATCAAAATGGTTTACCTCTGTGAGAGCCTTGCCAGGTTATCAGGCCCGTAGCTGGCGTTGCGGCTGTAGCTTCCATGAATTGTTTGACCGTCCGGGCTCTTCCTAACAGGACGGCTTTTTGCATTAGTTGGTAAAGATGTTCGTCCAGACCGAGGTATTTTAAATTATTTAGTAGATGTTTTGGAACTACACCTGTTGTTGACATAATAATTGGTAAAATTCGTGTGTTATTTATGTCCCACTGTGTCTTTATTTGAAATTCCATATCCCTTTATTTGACTATTTTTTCAGGCTGCTTAATATTTAAATTATTGTTGTTTGGGATTGCTATGTCAATTAAGGAGACTTTATCTACCAAAACTATATCTAGTCTAATGTGAGCAACAGTCCGATCAGTCAGTATCGTGCGGTCCGAGTACAGCTTTTAGTTGTTATTTTCTAAGAATTGTGGTTTGTATACAGTATGGCATTCTTACCAACAGCGATAGTTCAAGTTTCAGTGCTACTTCCTGGTTCAGTATTTTATTATTCCGACTTGACCATACAATGTATGGCATCACACTCCCTCTAAGGCACGCTATGAGTGCCTTTAGGGAAAAATTCAGTAAACCCCAGATATCCTAGATATCAAAAGGGTTTAGCTCTGTGGGAGCCCTTGCCAGGTTCTCAGGCCCGTGGTTGGAGTCGAGGCGGCAGTTCCCCATGAATTTCCTGACCTTGCGGGCTGTTCCTAAAAGGACGGCTTTTTGCATTTGTTTGTAAAGATGTTCGTCCAGACCGAGGTATTTTAGATTGTTTAATAGATGTTTTGGGACTAGTCCTGTCGTTGACATAACAATTGGTACAGTTCGTGTGTTGTTCATGTTCCACTGAGTTTTTATTTGAAATTGCAAATCTCTATATTTGGTTATTTTCTCAGCCTGCTTGATATTTATATTATTGTTGTTAGGAATTGCTATGTCAATTAAAGTTGTTTTCCGAGAGACTTTATCTACCAAAACTATATCTGGTCTATTGTGAGCAACAGACCGATCGGTCAGTATCGTGCGGTCCCAGTACAGCTTGTAGTTGATATTTTCTAAAACAGATTCTGGTTTATATTTATAGTATGGTAATCTTACCGACTGTGATAATTCATGTTTCAGTGCTAGTTCCTGGTGAAGTATTTTTGCCACAGCATCGTGTCGTTCTTTGTATTCAGTTGCAGCGAATGCTTGACAACCTCCTGTGATATGCTGGACAGATTCAGATGTTTGGCAACCGTACCTCCATCTGTCGTTGTTAATAGAACGATGTACTTTAGGTAGTTCTTAGTTGGAATTACTTGATCTTGGATTGCCAATATAAAGCCTTCCGTTTCAGGGAACATATGACCAGAGATCAACCAGTAGTTCGACGCTGCACTGTCGACATAATCTGGGTTGACGTCATTTGTATGTCTTCCATGAAGGGGCTTCTCTTTCCATTTCAGCAGTTTCTGATCTGTGGTCTGGTGGTGTAAGTGGGCATGTTGTTGTGTCAGTCGCAGTGGTGTTGAGTCATCAACCTGGCACATGACTCTATGTAGATCAGAAAATTCTGCGAGTTTCTGGAAATGAGTACGCAAAATAGAAATTTGTTGATCTAATAGTTTACTCAGATCTGTCAATCCTCTTCCTCCTTCATACCGTGGCAAAGTTGTACGTTCGACAGAGCTCTTTGGATGGTGATTTTGAGCTTTTGTTAGTAAAACTCGAACTTTTCGTTGTAATTGTTCCATCTCAGTCTTGCACCAATTAACTATACCGAAAGAGTAACTGAGCACTAAACACGCATAGATGTTAACAGCCTGAAACAGATTTTTACTGTTTAGTTTGGTTTTCAACAGTCGTCGTACCCTTCTATAAAACTCTGCTGTTAGGTCCTTTTTCATAGTCAAGTGATCAATACGTTGAGTCTGCTTTATTTCAAGGTATTTATAAGTATGACTTTCCCCCATAGATTCAATTGAGTTGCCATCTCCCATTTCGAAGTGCCCTTGCTGTATTTTGCCTTTAACTATATTAATAATTCGGCATTTGTCTAGGCCAAATTTCATATGGATGTTACTAGAGAACCCTTCTACTATTTTAAGCATATCATGCAGCTGTTGTTTTGTAGCTGCCATCAACTTTAAGTCGTCCATGTATAACAAATGGTTTATCCTTAATGCTTGTACGTTGTTGTGTTGTGTTGTTTATTATTATTAAGTTTGTTAATAATGTGTTTGTCCACACACTCCCCAATAGGTCTTGGTATTGATTCAATAAGGTGATCTATTTCTTCTTGAGAAATACTATCCCAACTTACCTTCATTTCATATCTTAGAGTTTTCAAAGTGCATGGGGGCTGAGGTAAATTTCCCTGCAATCGCACCCCATACCATAACGCCTACTGTTCGGTGTACATGTCGCTCAACATTTCTCCTCGACGTCGTCTAACTCTTCTTCGACCATCATTTCCACCCAAGCAGAGTCTAGATTCATTAGAGAAGACCACCTGATGCCATTCCACATTCCAATATCCAAAAGACTTGATACAGCAGTACACCGTTCAGACACTTACAAGATGGCCTTGTTCTCCTAACCACACATCAGACCGATTTCGAGTTGCCGAAAATTGGTCTATAAAGGTCGTAAGTCTTAGACGTCGATCTTGAACTACATTTGTGGCTCTTCGAAGTCCGGTGCCTCCTCTTTTTCGATTTAGGGTATTATCAAACGACGCTTGACAACATCTCGGTAAGTGATTTCTCGAAATGAAAAACTCGCCTCCCGTAAACCAATAATTCGACCTCGACTCTAGGAAATTTAATATTACTAAACAACGATTTTAGATCCCATCAAACCAGTTTGATTTTTGGTAAATTAAAAAAAATCCAAAACAACTACAATATTAATTGATAAATAATTTATATTTAAAAAAGAAACGACTTCAGCTGACTTAAAATAAAAACCGTTTAGAAACTGTGTGCAATCAATCACTATTTTCACACATGTCTTCTTTTTCCCTCTATAATTTGTATTCTTTTTGTCTATATTTTCCAAATGTATTTTAACTTTATTATTTGTTATTATATATATATATATATATATATATATATATATATATATATATTATGATGTGGTATATTTTTTCTAATGGATTGTTACACTTTTATTATATTTTAATTTATTTGTTATTTTTATTTTTAAATTACAATGGTTTTATCATTGGGCGCCAATTTACAACCTTTAATTGTAAATGTTTTTTGTTTACTTTATTTTTTTAATTGTTTTATTCATTTAATTTTCAATTTATGTTACAATGTTTAATTTTTAATTTAAATGTTATTTTTTTTAGTTCAAATTTTACTAATTTATATGTGTTATGGGTTCAAAAGGGTTTACTATCATTTTTAAATAATCATCCGGCTAATGTTTTTGGAAAGACAGGCTTTGTGTTTTTTTTATTAAATTTTAACAGAATTTAAATCAACATTTTTAAAATCAAAACTATCTACATCAAATTAAAATCATCAAATCACTCAACTTAATCAATCATGGTACCTACATTTTTTATTATATACAGGTATGGAAAACGTTTGACTGGGGTCGGAGAATGCTAACGTTAAACAAGGACGGAACTGCTACTATATGTATGAGACGAGGATTGTCGTTTTAAGTACGTCTGTTTCACGAGCATTCAAGGTAAAGCACGAGAATATCGTATCGTACAGCATCGATCGTCACATTCGTCACAGAGTGACCGTCGGTTGTCCGTCTCTTTCGTCGTCAGTAATGTTTTATCAACGAAGGAGTATAATTATTTACGCAAATAATACGGATTTCGGAGCATTTTTCCTTTTCATGATTTTTGCGATGAAAAATTAATTGTCCGCTATTACGCCAGAAGGAAAACTTAACATTTTTTCCGTTTTAAAAATGAAATAAAATAGATACTCTTAAAAATAAAATAAATTAGTAACTGTTGTCAATAAGAAATTAATCATTAGCCTTATAATTATTTACAACATATCGTATGTTTTATTTTTAAGCGATTGGAATCGTCGGAATGCGGTGATTACCGCCCGAATACGTCCGAACTGGCGTCACACCGACTTCATTCTCCTGGTGCGTATTGCGTTGATTGATTCAAAATCGCATGGGATTCTACCCGACCCCAGAGAACGAATTTCCACACCTGTATATGTATTATATATAACTTATTGGTCGATCATTTCCTGAATCACCCTGCACAAGTATAATTCAATACAATACAATATCACAACGGTCCTGAAATCTTTAAAACCACCCTGTATAAGTATAAATCCTCTCCACGCTATTGACGCTTTCCATTTTTCTATTGTTTAAATTATTCCTGTATACCAATGATTTTATTTCGCCCCATATGTCTAGTCTTCCATTTATGCAACTGCTCATGGTCTACCCTATATAACAAAATTCACCTTTTTGAGCCACACTTTATGACTATAATTTGACTCTACCATTTATTTCAACCACCCGGTATATATATATATATATATATAACTGCTTCTAAAATTTTTCGAATTATACTCCGTTACGTTCTATAAATCAAATATCCTAACTGCTTATGCTTATATAACAAAGTTTTGATACACCCTGAATAACAATAATTTTATCCTTACTTCAAACACCTTGTATAAGCAACTACTTATATTCCAAACTATATAACTATTTTAAACCGCCCTGTATAACTGTAAGTCGAGTCCAATTTATATTTCAACCATCCTATATATTCGACTACTTCTGACAATTATTAAAGCCTTTTGTATAACTGTAATTATTTTCCGTCCTATACTGCAAATATCCGCTTTGTATAACTCTAGTTTTGCTCCACTCTTATTTCAACCACCTTGTATACTCAACTAATTATGTGCCACCCAATACAATATTTTTAGAAACAGCCTGTATAACTAATTCAATTTCAACTTATATTTCAACCATCCTATGTATACAACGGCTTATGTACCACCTAATATCATATGCAAGCACGCACACACCCTACAACCGTATACCATATAGAAGAGTTCGCAGACATATCTAACAAATTTTCGTTTCGATAAACTAACGGAATATTTTCTGCCATTGATATACTTTCATGGCATATCATGATATTTAAACTAAAATTTATGATAAAAATTTGACATTTACCATGATGTCTACAGCTTTCTTGCATAGATTTTTCCAATTTTCAGAAAAATGGTACGTTTTGCGTTATAGACAAATGTACGGAATCAAGCTGGAACATATCTTTGTATAATACAATTTAAAATATTCAAATTGTGCGAGCACTTTTAGAGAAAACAATGAAGATTCATTGAAAATCGCTGAAATCTAGTCCCTTATTTACTTTTTTTCTGATTTTCTAGAAACTTCTTTCTTCTAAAGACAATTAAATGGGACCTTTCTGTAATGTTCCTTAATATAATGCAGTTTAAATCATCAAAATTACAAAAGCCGTTTTTGAATAATCGCCCCACATACATAAAAAAGAAGTTGCATACGAATTGATAACCTCCTCCTTTTTGGAAGTCGGTTAAAAAAAGATTTACATGAAAATATATTCACCAAATTTTACCAAATTTTAATCATTTATTCCTTACTATAGCACCAATATTTTACCAAAACAATATTAAATTTAAACATCTCCTTCTGGGTGTTGCGATTTCTTTGTCAGTGAGTAGGTATATTATGCATGCCAAATTCTATTCTGATCTCGTCAATTAAAGCATAGCTAACGAAAAGTTAAAACATCAACATTTTTTTTAAGTAGTAATGTATGAAATATTTTAAACAAAAAGAATCTTACTGCCATTTGGGTAGTGTTATTTATTACTAGAGAAATGTACACAGAATACACTATCTTTAATTTAAATACAATTAAAAAGATTCTCTATGTAATTTTGTTTTTAGTTATTAGATTTCTGAACTCACTATGTAATATTGTGGGTGGCCTTGGCAATCATATCGGTAGATACCTACCTAAGTACATGTTAGCGTAAACAGACCGATTTATGTCCATTCATTTTTCAAGAAATTTACGTTTTAATTACTATGCTAAAGCAAAAGTGTTATATTGTTATCATAATGTTCTGACATCTGAGATATCTTTGAATATTTATAACGACAAGTAATAAAAAAAATATTGCTAATTATTATTTTGCCTATTAACTGGAATCCCGGGGCCTTTTCTTAAGAATATTTGAAATTTGTAATGGAGACACAGTGTAGCAGAGAAATGTCAAATTTGCTTGGATAACTAATTGTCCAGAAACTTTTCCTGGCAGATCTATATACATATATATATATATATATATATATATATATATATATATATATATATATATATATATATATATATAAGATTCACACCCGTAGTGGGTACTTTCTATTTCGGAAATATTGAATTTCTGTAAAACAATAGAACCCATTCAATATTTTAATTCTCACTTGTTACCTACTTCACTTATAGAAAGGACTCAACCTCTTACTAAGCACATAGTGAAGCGGTAAGCAGAGCGGTGAGAAGAGTGGAGAGGGAAAGCGGTGACCTAGAGTCGCGGTGATAAAAGAGCTGCAACACATAGTGGAGCATTTAAAAGGGAGATATGGATCTAATATTAGTAGAAAATTCTTCCCTGAAAATTTGGTATTTATTTAAAAATAAACAGAAAAGAAAATGCAATGTACATGAAATAAATAAAAGTAGGGATTTACACGGTGAATTTCATCATTTGTATGAACAACTACGCCAACATCCACAAAAAGTTTCATTCGTATTTTCGCATGTCTATTACAACTTTTGTTTATATTTTAGAAAAAGTTCAACATAAGTTATTGAAAAAGTGGACCAACTTTAATTGCAACCCTATCAGTCTCACGGAGCGTCTTGCAGTGACCTTAAGGTAAGTACACTTTGTTTTTATTTCAAGGATTCTTCGGAAAAATTGCTTAAATAAGACTTCACTGATGTAGGATTCTAGTAGTTGTTTCTAGCAGGTTGCAGCTCTGTCAGTTGGGATGTATTTGTTTCGAAAAGATTGTTTTGAGATTGATGAGTAGTTTGGCCTGCATTATCTTCGAATTGCCCATAAACAAAATTATATACTAATTCTTGCATTTTAATTCTTAATAACATTTTTCTTTGAGGGCTGAGTGTATGGATGTGCGGTAAAAGGCTGTGAAAAAAACTCTCGTCTTCATCAGGTGTGACTTTTTATGATGTTTGTCCAAAATCTGCAATTTTTCTTTTTCAAATCTAATTAGTGCGGTACCCACATCTAATTCAGTACGATTTCGTTTGCATTTCTTAGTGGGAGGTGTAGACGTATCCCCAACATTATCTCTGCTGTGTGAAACAGTTACTAATGGTGATTCAGCCAAATGAGAGTCTGTATCTTCAGCATCGGCAGTGTCGGGTAAATTTCCGATACTTGTTCGGGCAGTAAACTGATCTGTTAAAAAATAAAGACTTTGAAAATATGGCCAAGATGATTTCCAGGAGGATGCCTCATCTCCCGATCGAGTCACTTGCATTTTTTTTAGTTATTTTCGGAATGAAGCTCGTAAATTCTTCCATTTTGTTCTTACGACATTTCCTGAAACGAATAAATTAATTAGTATTTAAGCATTAATATTATTTTTCTTATTTTTTAGGTATTTGGCAACAGGGTCATCATTTAAAACTCTCAGTTTTACTTTTCGAATGGGTGCGACAACTGTGTCATTAATTGTGCGAGAAACAATAATAATTATCTGGGACACATTTCAACCTATTCACATGAAAGTTCCCACAGAAAATGAGTATAGAAATATTGCTAAAGAATTTTATGAAAAGTGGAACTTTCCCAATTGCTTAGGGGAAATTGATGGTAAACACATACCCATAAAGTGTCCTCCTCACTCGGGAACTATGTACTACAATTATAAACACTTTTTTTATAGTTCTTCAAGCTGTTGCTGATGCAAATTATAAATTTACAATAATTAATGTTGGAGGATATGGCAAGCAGAGTGATGGAGGTACGTTTCGATCTTCATCCCTATTTCACCTAATTGAAATGAAACGTCTAAATATTTCTGATGCTGACGCTTTACCATTATCAACAATTACTGTACCTTATGTTTTCATCGGAGATGAGGCTTATCCGCTATTAAATAACCTAATGAAACCTTTCAATAGATGCAGACAAAGAATATTTTAATATGCGTCTATCACGTGCAAGACGCGTGGTAGAATGTGCTTTTGGAATAATTAATTCCAAATTTCGTATTCTATGGAAGCCTAAAGAAACGACTCCAGATGTAGCGGATAATATTATTAAGTGTATATGCATTTTGCATAATATAATAATTGACAAGGAAGTCATTACCACTGAAGATCATACTGAAGATGTGCCTCCATGTGAGAGCATCAGTGTTGGGAGAGCAAATAATAGGCCAACTGCAACTGCTACTTTTATTAGAGAAACCTTTAAAAATTATGTATGTCCAAATAAAATATAAAAACACTTACTTGTCGATTTCATTTCATCGGCCACAGCATCCCACAATTTATCTAGAATGAAGCGATTGTGATGTTGAGAATCTTTTTGATCCCAAAGTGGGTTTCTGATAAATACACTACTAATCAATGCGTCAGTATCCATTTTTTTGTCACAAATACTATCAACGAGGAAAGCAGAGAAAACAAAATTGTTTGAACGCGCCGCTATCCTCTCTTATAACAGCACTACTCGCCTAGTCCTGGCCGCTCCACTATGTTTTATTCGAATGGATAGATATTATTGGTTTATTTCCACCGATTTCCTCACCGCTCTTCTCACCTCTCTGCTCGCCGCTTCACTATTGTTTAGTCTTACTCCTCTTACTATATTTTTCCAGTAAACATTTCCCAATCTGTCCTTCATGAGTTAATTTAATTTTCCTCAACATTATTAAACTGGTTTGTATTTATTGTGGAAGAAGAGTATATTGTCCTGCTACACTTTGTCTCCATTAGAAATTTCAAATTGTATCTGGCATAGAAAAATAACTATGAGAGAAAATGTATGATAATAAAAACTCCCCAACAATAATTTTGATATTAATTTCTAATAATTTCGAAGAATGAATTCAAGATTAAATTTTGAAAGCAGGTATCCAACTTTCTTATATTTTTCAAAAAATTCTAATTTGAAAATCGACAGAAACAAATTGATTAGCAACTCATATACAAGAAACAGAAAACTTTTATCATAATCAAAAACGCAAAATAGGTTATCTCCAAAATCCCCTTTTATAAGACTGGACCTTGAAGAAATCCTAAAAATAATTATAGCTTAAAAAAACTAAAAAATACGCTTTAATAGCAAACTGAGATAAAAAGCAGAAAATAAATTTTAATTATGAACAGTTTATATTACAGCAGTAGAAAGTTGAACAATCAGTCATGATTAATTACCTCAAAATAAAAATATAATAAAATTTATGTTATTAACAGAATAATGCAATTCATAGTAAAAAGCGTGGGGTGCATTTCACTATATTTGCATAACTCTCCTTTTATAAATAGTTGCCAATAGAATAATTGTAAAATTTTATATTTCCAGCACCCCAGGCTTTTTACTCTGTTATAACTTAATTATATTTTTATTTTGAGGTAATTAATAATGATTGATTGTTCGACTTTCTACTGCTGTAATATAAACTGTTCATAATTAAAAATAAAAATTATTTTCTGCTTTTTAGTTCGGTTTGCAATTAAAGCGTATTTTTTAAACTATAATTATGTTTTAAGTTTTTAGTCTCATAATGATGTCTATAGTATTTATAATTAAAAAGTTTACTTCATGTTTGAGTAACCTTTCCATTTCATTACAGCAAGTTCTACTACTGCCAACTAGATGGCAGTAGTTAATAGACGAATTTTTATTTAGGCAAGAATAGTGAATTGTATTTTATCGGTCCTTGACACGTGTGCCAATTTTCACATTATTTGGACTTCTTTAAGTTGGTGAAAATTGCCTTGAAAGTTTCCGTTACATAGATATACATATACATACGTACATATCAACCTATTAAAACTACAGGTGTCAGCGTAAATAATCGCTCAGAATAATAACTTGCGTAGTTATCCTGTTCCTCATTTTTAGAAATTCTTTAAAAATAATAAGTTTATTAAAATAAAACTATAACCCCGTGAAGGACAACACGAAATGGTTGACCGGCCGCTAGAAAATAGTGCTGTTGTTGTCAAATTTAATGTGTGGAGGAATTATGTACTAAGAATTTGGAGATAAAAAACATTTGCATGAAAAACTGATTATTAAATTCATTTATCAATTTATTTCTGTTCGAAACATTGACTAGTTAAGGTGACTTTTGCTTATTATTACTAACTAAAATTTTTGTTACAATATGATACAATGATACAACAATGAAAATGAACAATTCGTAGAAAACCAGACATTTCGATTTAGCATCATTAACAGGTCTGCTACTTTTTTGCTGCTTAATACAGGTAAAACAAAAAATGCAATTATATATTTTCGAGGCTTATAATTAAATGACGCTCTATCAATATTTCATTGAAAATGCCAGGAGAACAATAAGAAGAATTCAACAACTAAAATATTAATTCATCCCAAGCTAATTATAATTAGTTTCGTTACATGAAGTTCAATCAACCATTCTGAATTAATGCTATTTTATCCGAGGATTTTATATATAGTAAAACCTTCAAACATTATAAATTTGGTTTTTCCCATTATTGTTTTTATTATTATACCTATATAATTTTAAACTTAACGATTTTTTTTCTTCCACGTTATAAGATTGATTAGAAATAACTGCTATATTGAAGTCAACAATTTCTTATTATTTTTTGGATTGGCAGGATGGTATTAATTTTTAGAGCTCATTTGCATTCATGGGATTAAACAATTATGTAATACACCAGTAAGAACCTCAATACTTTAGTACAGGCAAGGGAAAGTTATAATAAATCATAAATCATTCCCAATGAGTGTTTATTTGAGACCGGGGCCAGACGGTCAACACCTTTCAACGCCACTCCACACCAGGGAGGTTGTTCTCAACGCAAATCAAATGTATCAACAAAAGCGCAGGCCACACGAGTGAGATAACGCTCATCAAAACTTCGGCAACACTAGGGACGGGCAACTGTCGGCCACTGTTGCGCCACTCTCGGCAACGGTCGAAATAGGAAAACAATGCTTGAGGCCACACACGTCCACTGGATACCGAAACACAGTTCATCAACAGGCATTCTATTCTATTGTAAAAGTATTGCAAGGGATCTGAGGGTTGAAAATAAGACATGAAAATGTAAAACACATTGGTAATTTTTTCTAATTGTCACATTAGCATCGTTTATGCATAAAAAAATTACGATAAAATCTATCCTTCCCTACCGTTTTATGAATATCGAACAACTGAGAAATACATGGCTATATACAGGGTTTTCATTTCAAAACCAGTCAGCCTAAATAACTTTTAAAACATCTTTAAAAGAAAAAGACAAAAAACAATTTAATTTATATTTATGGTGGGACACATTTTACACGCATCGGTGACCCTATAGTTTCAACCCCTAAGTGGGGGTGAATATCTTTTCATACAAGGGGTATCATGTGATACCTCTTTTTAAAGGTCTTTTTTTGCCAATCATTTGACACATATATATTTTTTTAAATCAGATTATTTTTTACAGAGTAATGCCTCTGTAAACTTTCAAATTAAAATAATTATTATTTACATTGTATTTACAACATTAATATTGTATTAGCACTAGAATTACCTTCTACTTAAACTAGATGTTCAACATATCCGCCATTGTTGGTATGACAATGATAAAGTCGCAGCTCGAATTCCTCCCGCACTTTTTGAAGCGTCTCTGGTGTAATCTGTTCATATTCC
The DNA here is from genome assembly GCA_034190945.1 of Octodonta nipae. NCBI lineage: Eukaryota > Metazoa > Arthropoda > Insecta > Coleoptera > Chrysomelidae > Octodonta > Octodonta nipae. The sequence continues at coordinate 46,259,823 of CM067218.1, read as the reverse complement.
TCTACTATTCTACGTTTAAGTTCAGGAATATCGCGAGGTTGAGTTTTGTACAACACAGTTTTTAGATGTCCCCATAAAAAAAGTCAAGGGTCGGGTGATCTTGCTGGCCTGTCTCATTAAGCCAATTTCCTACAGGCAAGGCATAATGTAGAGGTGCTCTGTCCTGTTGTCCTGTCTCCGTTTAATAACAAAGTTCCATCTTTATCTATTTGGTTTTCTAAAGATTCGGTTATAAGGCAATTTATCACATTTTCTAATAAGTCAAAATACAATTCCCCAGTTCCACGACTAAACGACCAATAATTATATTTCCGAAAATTCCGGCACATACGTTAATTTTCTGAGAATGTTAGTTGCGTTCTTCCCGCAAAACTTGTGGATTGGTATTTTCCCAGTATCTACAATTATGTTTATTGACAAATCCATTTAAAAAAATTTCTGCATCTGAAAAACAATTATTTTTAAACTACCGTGGATATGCATTTCCTCATATTCGTGCCAGGCATTGAATCCTTTCTTCCAGCAATGAACGCAATTCATCAAATATTTTTGCCGACATTCAAAAATAAATTTGCTGGGTCCATTTTAAGGTCGTTACAGAGAGTCTGATATTCACTCACATTCTCTCATGATACTTGTAGTGCGTAAACCCAAAGACGAGATTTCCGGTTTTTGTTTCCCTTTTTTGCTTTTGTTTTAATGATGTACCAAATTGTCGTCTCTTGAAAAATAGATATTTCTATCATAAACGTCGAATAACTAAAAAATATTATTTTGTTGTACAACGCAAAGGGAAACAAAATGTTATCAATTTTGATTGTGGAAAATTTCCGAAGTGTTGCCCAAGTGTTGATACCCTGTAGCCTGTTCATGGACACAGTGGCGCAACTGTGGAGTTGCCGAAGTGTTGACCGTCTGGCCCCGACCTAGTCTAGTTTTCATTATGAAAAGTCGGAAAAACTGTTAAAAAGTATTTTTTTTAATTCATAACTTTCTGATAATTAATATTGATATTGTTAAATTTGGACTAAAGATATTGTGGTTAAGTTATTTGTAAATAATTGTAATTTAAATAATTAAGTGTGTATTTTTGCATAACGCACGGCATTAACCAATCTTGACTAATCAGGATATACTAATAGTGCAAAAACACAGTTTTGCACCCTAACACCAAACCTTTATTTTAAACACTCAACGCCGTTTCAACAACTCTAAGTTGGATCATCAAGGAGTAAACCAAACTGGTTATATTCACAAAACGTTTTGTGAAGACGATGGTTCATCGTTAGACTCGGATCCGATAGATGACGCTGTGCGGATGACAGTGATCATATAGCTTTTGAACGGCATGATCGACTAAAATTGTGCTTACCCAAATATATTTTTTGTTGAGATGTTGGGTTATAGCTATGCTGATATCCAATAGATGCGATTTATTTTCTGTTCTTATAGAACAGAACAGAAAATAATTGTAAACGGAAGGCTAGATCGCAATGCAAAATATATCACTCGTCACATACCTATCGACCAAAACGGTAATAACGTCCGGTCAGAAAGTAACCGGCTAGCGTCGCCGGTCAGAAAGAGGCATACATTACATACTAGCTCTGTATATCGGCACACACAGCCCGGTTCTCCTAAAACTGTGCTTTTGATCAGTTCGTCATCTTCCATTACAAATTATCATATATTCGATGTGTCTACCAAAAGCGCCAGATAACGACTGTGGGCAAATCAAGAAAACCTGGCGACTGGCCAGTGTGTGGTGATGAACCCGGATTCTCTTCTGTTTTTATAGAACAGAACAGAATCGGTAGGTCTGTGCCCCGCCTTATATCCGTCTTGGCGTTTTTAACTGACTTCCAAAAAGGAGGACGTCATCAATTCGTCGGCACTTTTTTTATGTATGCTCAGTGATTATTCAAAAACACTCCGTCCCTGGCGAAAGCAACGTAAAGCATTATTCATCCCAATTAAATATCAATCGCTGGGATAGTAAAAAAAAGAACTAGGAGGTTTGGATGGGGAAAAACTGTGTATCTGGACGCTGTGCGAACAAAGGATAGAACGCTAGATAAGGTGATATTAATTTCACTAGTTAGTTAGTAGAGCTTATTGTTATGATTTCGATGTTATTGTATTAGAATCAGCTGTTGAGAATATTTGATGTTCGCGTGTGACTGATAGTTCTAGAAAGTGAAGTCAATATTACTTTTTTTTTAATTAATTAATTGAACCCACGGAGTTTATAACAATAAAGTTTTCTATAACTTGAGATTTACGGTTTTCCAGAAAAACAGTAATTAAGGGACCATACTTCAGTGAATTTTAATGAATCTACACTGTTTTCTCTAAAACTGCTCAACCAATTTGAATATTTTAAATTGTATTCTACAAAGAGATGTTCCAGCTGGATTCCGTATAATTTTCTATAATATAAAACATACAGTATTTCTGAAAATCGTAAAAATATGTGCAAAAAAGGTATACATCAATGTAAATGTAAAATTTTCATCATAAATACTCGTATCTAGCTTAAATGTCAAGGTATGCAATGAAAGTATATCGTACAGGATGTTTGTAACGGTTTTAATTTTATAAGTTATACGGTGGTAGGTGTGTGTGTGTGTGTGTGTCTGTGCATCGAAATTCAAGCAGCAGGCAATGTGCGCAGTTGAAATTTCGTATATTTCAAGTAAAATTACAGTTAGACAGGTGGGTTTAAAAAATTTCTAAATAAATATGATACTGGGTGGTACATAAGCAGCTCCATAAAAAGGATGGTTGAATATAAGGTGGTATGGAATAGAATTAAAGTTACACAGGGTGGTTCAAAAAATGGTGTTCTGGGTGGCACATAAGTAGTTGCGTATACTTATACAGAGTGGATCAAAAAACTTAAAAAAATTCTGAAATAAGAATATGCAATAAGGATATTCGAGTTACAGGGCGGAGGGTTCAAAAAATATTAGAAGCAGTTGCATATACAGGATGATTGAAATATAAGGTGGAGTGGAGTTATATTTATAAAGGGTGGCTAAAAAAATGTTATATAGTCTGGAACATAAGTAGTTGCTTATACTTGACATATGGAGCAATGTAAAATTATAGGTATACAGGGTGGTTTAAACAATAGAAAAATAGAAACAGTCAATAGGGTGGAGAGGATTTATACTTATACAGGGCGGTTGCAACATCGTGTAGAGTTGAATTATAGTTGTACAGGTTGATTCAGAAAATGATAGACAATTAATTTATATTGGACGACCAATACACAGAAACATATATAGGGTGGTTATAAGTCCGTGGGTTCAATTTATAAAACTAATATTCACTTTCACTCCACAGCCGCCGAGCCGTTTCGAGAACATTTTTTATCTTAGAAGCGATCGGTGTCGTACTGAAATGAAACAGGGTCGGCTTTGGTAAATTTCGTAACAATAGGGTGAATTATAGTTACACTTATAGAAAGTGGTCGAAATAATAAAAAAATAGAAAAGTTAAAAAATGGGTGGATAATGTAGAAATAAATTCAAAATAGAGAGAGGGAGAGATAAGAATATGCTAAAATAATCAATAGAATTGTACCTTAAATCAGATAAAAAAAGAATATATGTCAGAAAATAGTGTTTGATTGCACACTCTTTCTAAACGGTTTTATTTTAAAGTAGTTGGAGTCGGTTCTTTTTTAAATATAAATTATGTCAAACAGACTTGCGTTGGATATTGTTGCAGTAGTTGTTTACAATAATAATTTTTTTTTGTTATTTTGATATATATATTTTTCAAAAAATATACAATTCTAATAAGCAAAGATTACTTAGTTTCTAGTAACGTTTCGTTGTTAATATGAACAAATTTGTAGATTTAGGTAATAAGAACTAGGATAAATAATATAAGAATTAAAATTTTAAAAATCCACTACTAATTTTAGACTATTCGTAGCAGTTTGTTTTATATCAGGTACTCTGTTTGATCTATATTCATTTGCATTGTTAGCTGAGTACTTATCACAATTTTTAAATGGACAAGCAAGTCGGTCTTGATAAGTGAGCATTGAGAACTATTAATATCAACTTAAATGGAAACAAAATACATTTTTAAATCTGATTTATTTTTAAGATCGCAAATTGCGAAATACTTTGAATTAACAAAAAAATGATTTAAATAGGTTATTTATGGAAAAATCAAAATTCATAGAAAAAAAGTATATTAAAACTTGTGTTTTTGTGTTTTTATAAATTTTGCAACTGATTTTAGTATCAATATCCTGAATCAAAGTTTATAGGTACGTGCAACAAATGATTTGGTTAGAACCCCAAACTTATTATTGCACACACTGAAAAAATAATTTAAAAAAATTGTTCAAAAATGCCACTGTTGTCAAATGTTTGTTTAAGGTGTTCGCAACAGATAATAAGCCGCTCATAAATATCTTTCCTTAAAATGTTGTTAGGTAGATCCTGGTCTGTGAATAGGATATTTACTTTGATCAATTTTCGAGACCGAATATTAAACAGAAATTATTTACCTGTGTAATCAACATTAAATATTAATGTTCCTACTAGAACTATATTTAACAATTTATACTCAATACACATCAATACATTTTTCCCCCATTCATTCTCGACTATAAAATAGCTGTTAAATGTTCATTATTAAATAATATAATAATAATTTATTTACTATTTATAACCGATCGTTTTGTGATTTTTATTGTCAATTTATATAAATTCAAATTGAATAATTAAGAGTTTGAATAAATTTTGGCGGCAAAATATTAATATTTGTTACTTACCACATGTACTAGTTCTAAGGAGTTCTCTTGGCCATACGAAAAAGTCACAAATATAATAACCAGAGTTAATTTAAAAATCCTCATGTTTTCTCGTAGGTAGCAGAAATATTAAAAAATATACTATTGATATTATAAATGCTAATAATAAAACCCCAGGTAGAATATATAGACTATATTGGGAAAGAATTGTAATAGTCACCACCAGTATTTCAAACACCATAGATAGGATTGATTGAAGACCCCACCGCGTATTGTCGACACTGCGGAACTACATGTGGTACTGATATCGCATATGAATGACGCTTGGCCTTTTATTTTCTGTTGCAGTATTGAACAGTAAATAAGCTCGGTTGTCGCGGATTATTTTATTATTTTCATTAACCTTCGACATGGGAATATTTTGCTGATCCTATTTTTGAATTGGTGCTAGTTTTTATGAGAAATAATCTGAAAATAAAAATTCCAGTGGTACAGAATAATATCTAATTCGACGAAAATTATAAGTTTGTAAAATTGTCCCAAATTGTGCACCTTCCCACCAATACCTTCAAAGATAGGTAGAAAAGTTTAAAGCGTGCTAAAAAATGATTAAAGGCGAAACTTTATTATAAAGGAAACCCCAGTAGAAGAATAATTGTGTTAGATATTCATGTAAGGTTTCCAGTTTTTAAATATTACTGAATACAGGACACTTGTCTTGTTACATCCTGGGTTTAAGTAGTTTTACTTTAAATTACACTTTATTCGAATTATAAAGAAACTGACGCTAACATCGTACGAAATATCATACTTCAAATAATTATAGCTATATAAATGAAATATGTAAATTTTTGAAAACTATTAGAACAACAAAAAACAATTGATTCTTTTGGTTTTTATTGGTGAAAATTTATTTTAATTTTACTAAATTAAAGACATTTTGGTAATTTGTACTTTTCAGATTGACATTTGTTTCACCAGGTGGGTGGTTTCTTCAGATAAAGTTCTACTCTGCATTCTGAAGAAATACGTGAGTTGAGAGACAAGAGATACACAACTAGGACAGGAAACAATAAAATCGTGTCATGAATATAAGAACCTAGGAAATATAATATCAGAAAAGGGCAACGCAGATAAAGAGGTACAGAATAGAATGATACAGGGAAGTAGACGTATCCAAATGCTGAACTCCCTCCTAAGGTCACCGAGATTGAAATGTAGAAAAAAACGAGAATTTATCAAACAATTGTTGACCCTATAATGACATACGGCTCAGAGTGTTGGCAAAGCAACAACAGAGATCGAGCTAAAATGCGAGCTGTTGAAATGGATTACCTATATATCAAGATTAGAACATATACGAAACGATGCTATAAGTCAAAGAACAAAGATGGAAGACACAGTCATAGAATTGAAACACGTCAGCTAGATTTGTATGCACATGTGTTGCGGATGGAAGATCAACGATGGCCCAAGAAAACATTGGAATATATTCCAATGAATACAAGGAAAAAAGGAAAATCGTGGACGACATGGAAACAAAACGTTGAGAAAGCAATAAATCGACGAGCATTAGAATAATACGAATGTTGGGATAGAAAGGGGTGGCGTATAAAGTGCGGGAAGCGGCCTAGGCTGTAGGAACTCCTCAGAAAAAAAAATCACCTAAACTGTCTGCCAAGAATGTGCAACTAGAGTGGTTTTCTCTAGACTTGGGAGAGACAAAGGATGTCAGATATTGATTCTTATGCGGCCGGCAGATAAAAGCTATATGGGTATGCATAACTTCTTAATGATTATAGGAATATCGGCACGAAAATGTGAAATCTATTACAACTGGTGTAGGCAAAAACATGTGTGGTAAAAATAATGTAGTGGTTGCTCTTGTGTCCGAGGCTGTATAAAATGATGATTCGAAACCATTAGTTCTTCATTGTATCATTTATCAACAGGAAATGAATTACAAAATAGCGAATGGGTGTCGAAGTTATCGCTCTATGTAGGTTTGACAAAATATATAAAAGAACTGTATTTGGGATTGCAGGGAGGAAACAAGCTTCTCTTTGATGTATGCATTAATATGGAAACATTCCGGCAGAAAAGATTACTGTTTTAATCACAATTACTTAAAAATGTTTCACACATTTCGAAACATGTGAAATATTTAACCACACTACCGAGACTGAGTTCCCGTCGATTTGAAAATCGAAACTTTGAGTGCTTTGAAGATACATTTTTAGCCTTTTTTCTCAGACTTTGATGCCAATGCGAATAAAATTAAGATTTTTCAAAATCTTTTAAGATTGATATTGAAATTATTGATTTACAGGTCAGTTATTTTATTAAGAACAAATACCAAGCTCAAGTTTGATGGAAATTCATGAGTCTTCTTCTCGCATAATTTGAAAACTTGTATACATTTGCTAGTGGGTTGTTTGACTGTTTTCTGTTTTTGGTACTGGTCTTGTGTGAGAAAAGAATTTTCAAAATGAACTAAACAAAGAACGTATGCATATCTAAGTATACTCTTAATAATGGGTACAAGTAATATCAACTACAAAATATTGTCAGTGGAATATCACAATTAAATAAATGTTATTAGTACTTTTAATAATCATGGGTTAATAAAAATAAATGTAATATTCTGGAATTAACTCAACTGCAAGAAAAACAGTAATGTTTTAAATTCAGCAGGTACAGTGGCGTATCCATGATTATCGTTTGGGAGAGGCTTGAGACCACTGAGTGGGCACACATTTTGATGAAGACAATTATACCTTATGTAGTGTAATAATTGCTGAAAAGTTTAATGAGAATAATAATTTTCAAGTTGACTTTAAAATTTGTCACAGAAGATCTCAGATCCTTTCTTTTTTGTAGTGGAGGGGTTTGGTTTTCGACTCTTAGCAAGTTTAACAAGGGACAAAAGGTTTGATAAAAACAATCAATTGAAATTGTGCTGGAAACAACTTAAATTCTTTAAATAGGTTGTAATCCAACCTCCTTTTCTCAATTTACCCATGACCTGAGATTATTGGTACTAAATAAAAAATAAGAAAAAAATAATATTTTGCTTTGTTTTGCTTTGTGTCTTGGTGTCTTGCTTCTTCACCTTCTTAGCATGGGCAGATAGTTAGTTTCCTTAATCAACTTTGTTAGGTGAAAAAAATTGCCACAAAAAAGTTAAAGAATTTTTTTTATTCCATTTTTTAATACAGTAACTCCTTGTCTTGTTAGTCCCTGTATTCACTTTTTTAGTATTTATATATTTGTTGATAAAACTTAGCACAAAACCGTGATATGTTAATTTCTGGTTTGCTCAGTATCATATTTTAAACACTTTGTATTTTCATTTGTAAAGTATTTACTTCAAAATAGATATTAAATGTTTGGAGAGACTGATCTGCTCTCAGATAATAAGTGTTGTTATACTGCAACGAATTGCAAATTGTCTGCTCACATTTTTATTGGATAATTGTAGTTATTTTCTTTTCAAAATAAAGTATCCTAATAACATATTGAATCATATTGTCCGCAATCTCCTAGTAAACATGCGTATTATAAGCAAATATGTAGTAAAGTACATTTATTTATTAATAAAAAAAGCGTATTACGTAGTTTATTAATATAACAACGTGATATGTTTAAGCAATGCAACTATATATTTATCAAACATAAATAAGTAATAATTACGTTCTTAAATTATTATTTGAATTTTATTATATATCTTACAGTAACCTGAATGATTATGTTTTACAATCATTCTGATTTAAAACATGGACAAAAACATATACTTAATGTTGTGTGACAAGAGTATTGTTGTTATATAACTCGTTCATCGCTGAGATTATTAAATTAAAGATTTGACATGCTTTTTTTAAATACATTTTTATGTGATGCAAAGATGGACTCGTTTGTTAGAAACCATAATTGTAAATTGTCAGTGTCTTTTTTGTTAGTTAACAAAAAAATTCATCAATTGGTTCGAAAGATATGGTCACGATTTTTTGACGGCCAGATAAAAGCTCAACGAAAAGATGCATATTACTGATATTTTGGTGAGGTCTTGGTTTCATATGAGAATTTTATCAACCGAATAAAAAAAACCGGAGTTGTTGCTTTGACACTTGGTAGATTTTATGGTTTATAAATGAATAAATATGGCATAATATAAGAATAAGGCATAATTAATATCAAAGTATTGAAATTGTCCTAAACCTTCCTAATTTTTATAAATTTCTATTATTGTTTTTTAAATTGCCAAACTTCTTGAATCGCATTTGGTAACAACGTAGATTTCACATTTAGCCATGCTTGAAACACACAAAATATACACATATTCATGTCCACATATAAATACACCCCTTAAATAATAAAAAAATTAATTGACTCTTGAATAATAGTTTAATTTTACTTTATTTGCAAGAACCTGCCCATTTTAATTTTCTAAAGCCATTCTAAACTGTGACTGTCACTTTTTTTATTTTTACAATTATTATTTGTAAATAAAATACAGGCAACGTGTTCCAAAGTGAAAAACAACACTGCATACTCTATGGATATAGGACTTCATGGGAGAGGTGGAAAAAGAATCGTAAAGTTTCACCTCCAAAAATGATCACAATATGGAAAAAGATCCACCATTTGAAATTTGTAACCGATTCAATAATATTTTATATTATGACAAATCAAATAGGCAAGTAATTTCGAAAAGATTGTTAAGGAGGTCTTGAGTTATTTTGCGTGTTCATTGGGTTTTCTCCTCTCAAAATTTTTTCCTGCAACAGATAAATATTTGAAAATGAAGAACAAAGTGTAATAAGGAAATTTAGTAAAATCCTGATTACTGGATTTCTGTGCAGAGATTCTTCCTCATAGTTATTCTGAGAGAAAGAGATGTCTACAAAATGATCAACCAGTATTCCTATATATAAGTAATGTATTGTATATTGTGTTATATTTATCTGTGTTTGGAGACTTTTAACTCCGAGTCTGGATTCGTTGTCAATCGTTTAGTGTTATATTACGAGGTTTTTTCAAAAAAATTTCGCTTTCATGTTAATTTTGTTGTTTGTCAAATAAATTTTACAGTGACAATTTGTGGTTTGGGGATCACTTGATACTGAGGATACCGTTTTTCAGCTCTGTTAGCAATAAATTTTTCCAGTTCAAATAAAGGCCGATGGGAGGTGCTCCTATTCCCGTGTTGTTTATCATCATACAGCTGGCTTCCTGAACTTTTATCTTTTTTAAATTTTCCTCTTTGAACAAAATCTTTGAATTCTTAAGAATGGCCACAGTCACATAAAACACTGTAAACACCATTTTTTGAATTCTGAGTTGTGTTAAATGTTTTGGTATTTGTTTTAAAAACAGTTTTAACACCGTATTTATTTCCTAACCGCTTAATTTTTTCCAATACACCTGGGACATAGGAATTATGTTGATAATTTGGTTGTCTGTTTGTGTTTGTTTAGTATTAGTGGTGTGTAGGTTTTTTGCGCTCTTTTCTTTCTAGCTGATTTATAGTTTAATTTATAAGGTCTTGCAGATATTCATTTTGAAGTAGATGTTCTTTGATAATATTGACTTCGTCGTTAAATATTTGGGTGGATGAAGATATGTTTTTTGCTCTTATATAAAGACTTTACAACACCTTTCTTTACATTCAAAGGAGGTTGGATTTAAAATTCACATATCTATGAGTACTTGTAGGTTTTCGATAAGTGCTTGTACTTATTGTTTTGTTTGTTCTATCTATAAGTACATCAAGATAAGCAAGTTTATGCAAATTTTCCATCTCCATTGTAAATTTTATTGTGGGTCCTTGACTATTGATCTAATCTAGGAATGAGTGCGGTTCTTCAGCACCATACAGTCTAACCACAAAAATATCATCAAAATATCCACACCACACTTTTGGATAAGTATAACATAATATACAATACATTACTTATATACGGGAATATTGGTTGATCTTTCTCTCAACATGAATCTCTGTACAGACAGCCAGTAATCCGGGCAATTTTACGAAATAGCCTTACTACACTTTGTTCTTCATATACAATTTTCAAATATCTTATCTCTTGCAGGAAATAAAATTGAGGAGAGAAAACCCAATGAACAGGCAAAATTCAAATAGGCAAATTATCTTTAAGCATAAGTACAAGTCAAGTGGTAACATTTTACATAAAAAGTTTAATTGTCATTTGTACATTTTAGATTAATCAACGGTGTGATGAAAAATATTTTTCAAACGGAATTCAGTATAACTTAGAATGATGGTTTGCATTTTCGGTACAACTTGTGATTATATAATAATACGCGCGCCCGCTGCGCACGGGGTAGACAAATTGGTATAGTATTCAATACCAATATTTGGTATTAGCAGGGCACATACCGTGTTTGTGTATAGCAGCGAAGCATTGATTGAACAATTATCGTCATATTTAAACAAACTAACACAACGTATTAAATTATACGTATAAACCTTCTACTTGTATCACTTTAATAACTGATGAAGACCGCATTAAAATCCGTGGAGTCCTTTAAAAGACCTTAGCGTACAGAGGGAAGAAGACAGGTATGTAAAAATGGTAATAAAGCGAAAGAAACAATTTATAACTCGATTTCCAACCAAGAAAGTTTTGATATCAGGTAGGGATGAGCGAAATCTTTAAGCCCTATCATAAGAGTTATGCCCCCAGATAACCCAGGGGAGTACCCAGCTTTTGGTTTAGGTAGGAGCAAATCGAAAAAGGGGACAAAAAGGGACAATTCAGAAAATTTTTTTGGTGCAAGGAGGAGCAAGTCAGTAAATTTATGGGAAGATTTAATGTCTCATGGCAGGTGTTTCAGGCACAGGGCTGGGAAGCTGAATTTTGGATAAAGGAAGTGGCCTAGGTTATAATGTCACTCCAGATGATGCTAATTTATAAGGGTTTATGCAAAACAACAAAACTTCAAGTATGAAAAAACCCTAAATGTATCATTGAGGAACTCAAAAAAGGATGCAATATCGCATAGTACAATTCGATACCCAGATATTCTAAAGCACTTCCCCTAATTACTGATGCAAGTAATATCAGCATTGCAGAAACATTATCACAATTATTATTATTATCATATTTATTCAATTATGAATGAATCAAAACAATGTTTAGCATATTCGAAAGGAAATTACTAGTATTTGGAATTTAGATGTTTTCTCTAGGAAAAAAGTTCACATTTCATTGCAATCTTATCCCCATAAGGTGTTTAATATCATTAAAAAATACTAACTCTTGACATATAAGACGGCGTATAAAACTTGTAGATTTAACAAAATTCACTACAAAAACGTAAGAATACCACAAATATGGTGAGACTTCCCCTTAGAAATAGAATAGAAATTCAGATTAAAGAAATACAACACAAAAACGTACAGACACTTCGAGATTTTTACCGATTTATTCCATTAACTAACGAATTATATTTCGATATATAACATTTTTATCAAGTTACACAACTTACTTTTGTATTTACTATCATAGATTTATATCCATATATATATATATATATATATATATATATATATATATATATATATATATATATATATATATATATATATATATATATATATATATTATATGGCTGTCACTGGATGTAAATCTATGATAGTAAATACAAAAGTAAGTTGTGTATATATATATATATATATATATATATTCAATAAAGAAACTAAACTCAAAAAACACTTTTACTGTACCCTTCTTTTGTTATTTTCACTTCTAAGTAGGTGTAGTCCTGCCATGTTTCAATTTTATTTCTATATCCAGTTGACTAGAGTTAACTAAACAAATATTTGATTTTTGAGAAGTTTATTTTAAGACCTGCTTCCACATAAGTTTCACACATTTTTTGCATTATGTATTCCATGTCATACGCGTCATTTGCTATCAAAATGTGGTCATGTGCAAAAAGTAATCTGTACAGGCAACTTCCATTTATATTCAGTCCCATCCTGGCACATTTGTTGTGCCATTCCTTAAGAATTCATCAATATAAATTTCGAAATGAGTCGGTGATAAGCAACAACTTTACCTAAGACCTTTTGGCCGATTCAGAATTCTGTATAGTCTGCTTCCAACTTTAACTCTGGTTTCCAGTCCTTTGAACAGCGATTTTACTGGAAGTAAATATTTGAATAGTAAATGTGTCGACTCACGACCGCTTATCTGTAAACTATTTTGTTCTTGGCCTATTCCTAAATCACTGTCTAATGTTTGATTACTCGTCAGTTCACCCTTCCTATGGTAGCAATAACACTAATGGCCTAATAATTTTTACAGTATCTTTTTATTATTTTTTTATGTATAGATGTTAAGAATGTCATTTTCCACTTGCTTGGTGGGTCATCTTGATTTAAATGGTACCTATCTAAAAAAATTAAAACAAAACTGACAAGTAACAGATGTTGTCAATGAATCACTAATGGGTAATGTAACAAAATTCAAGAAACACTAGAAGCAAAACATTCTGGTAATTCAAACTCTAGTGCAAGAATATCCACAACATATTTGACTCTGAACAAATACCATTGGCAGGGAAAGAAGAAACCGAAATGTAAAGGCCCAAATACATTTGGGGCCTTACATTCCAAGAAGGTCCTTGTAAGAAATAAAATAGGCTCAGGTTTCAAATGATATAATTCATATATTTGAACATTATTATGGGGCGAAATTGATGTAACTACAACGTTTGTATTATACAGTGTGTGCTTAAAGTGTGGAACATCCCAAATAAAATATATCCTGATAAAAGAGGAAAAATACCCTGGGAAACGTCAACCTTAATTTAATAATGAGCAAATTTGGACTTAAATAGATTTCTCATGACGTCATTAGTGTTGCCTGTATGACTGCAATATTTGATATATCGATTTGAATAAACTAGTAATTCTACATACAGGACGTTTAAATTTCAACAGTTGAAAAAAATTCTTTCTGATTAAGTGGTCAGATCGCAATGCGCAAAGAATAACTTAGTCTTCGGTTTTAAATTCCTAAAGCAGAACAAATGGCATCCATACAAAAGCCACACTGGATGATGGAAGCATATAAACACAGAAGATCAACATATGGGCAGAGATTTTGGTCACTGCAGTCATAGCTCCGTCTTTTATTGAACGTGCAGTAAATTGTGTGAGTTATTTGGAACTATTACATCAAAACATAATACAGGCAATTGCAGGACTCTTTCCAAATGCAGAGCATCCCGGCATACCTGATGATGTTCTATGGTTTCAGCAGGACGGTGCACCCTCACATTACACACAACTTGTCCGAAATTTTTTAGTTACAATTTTTCCAAACAATGAATTGATACGAGAGGGCCGATTGAATGACCTTCTAGATCTCTCGATATAACTCCCCTCGATTTCTTTTTGTGGGGTAATCTGTAAACAAAAGTTTACGTCAACCAAAAAATTGTACGGAACATTTAAAGATGACAATAATGAAAGAAATCAGACTAATCAGTTCTCAGTAAGTATTAACCAACGTTAAAAAAGAATTTGAAAATCGTATTGCTCATTCTCAGCTAGTAAATGGTGACCAATTTGAAAAATTGCTTTGAATTATCTTTCAGTTGATTTTTTTGGTTTAAAAGAATAAAAGAGTTTTTTTTCTAGAAAAAATTATAATGTAACCGATTTGAAATTTAAACTTCCTGTATGTAGAATTAATGGATCTTTCAAATCGATGTATCAAATATTGTATACATATATTTCACTGATTAAACTCATGTACCTGAAATACTTCGCCAAGTCCAATAATAACGCAGCAAGACGTCATTAAATTACATCATAACGGTAGGACAAATCAAGAATCTTGGAAGCAAAAATAATAACTCTAAATTTGCCTTATGTGAGACAAATAATATTTCTTAATGACTCGTTCCAGTCGTTCCAAAACCTTGTGAAAGTAAACATGATTCAATCGAACTGATATTTAAGGATGCATTTATATTTTTATTTTGTTTATATGCACAAAAGAAGGCATGAACAAGATTTTATTTTATAGTCCCTAAATTTTTACAGCTTTCTAAGAAATTGCAGGCAACCCATTGTTTCAACAAATAGCTGATGTCAACTAGATTTCGATGATCTCTAACCTTATCTTAATCACTTACAACTTCCAGAATACAATATCAAACCTATTCTTTAACACGGCAAAGCACATTCTTATTCAGATATGTCAAAGAAGTTAACAACAATACAAGTTTTAGCAACCAGCTCTTTAATCTTGAATTTATTTACGTGTTATATAACACACATAAATAAATTCAAGATTAAAGAACCTTAACTTGATAAATTCCTTCAATTCCATTAAAGGGAAAAGCTGATCAAACAGATTCAACTTTAATCAATCTGACAAATGGATATGGATAGCCAGTGGCTTCTGCATCTTTCAACACTTGTAAAATGTATTCGATGGCAGATTTCATGATCTTACTCCTAATATAACATTTGTGAGTAAAAATGTTAGATACAGAAAATTATTGCATGATAATTGCATAATTTGTTCTCAGTTAAAATTCTATAAACAGGCACCCTTAAAAAAGCTTTTTTTTTGTGAAGCAAATTGTCAAATAGGAAGTAGTAATCTTAAAGTTTTAGTCGCGAATTTGAAAATTTTCAATGTACGTCGCAAGCTTATTAGTCGCACAGTATAGTATAAATTATACACATTTTTCGCCTCCTTAAATCAACGAATACAAAGCATCTTGTTTGTATAAATCTCGTTTTAATTTTCAACTTTTTCGCAGACGGTGCTTTTGATGTCCCGACTCCCAACCTATTAGAAAATTCAGTGACAACACATGTGCAGTTCTAAACTGCTAGTTGGTGCGATTGTACACAGGGTGTTTACTATAAGAAATTAAATTATATAGTAAAGTGATAGAAGCAATAGTAACTCATTGTGAATTGAGTATTTAATGTGTCAAGTGGATAATAACAAAAGAATAAGTAACGATAATGCCAGAGGACTCACTTGCTTCGTTGATTGCTCTGCTGAACGCTCTATAGGGTGTGGACTGTATCTTGAGGAATTTGACATGCATTGCCCTTTTGTATTTTAACTGTGTCCTTTTTCACGACCGGCCGGATTTTCCACTTAAAAATTAACAACAATGAAGAAATTGAGTCCTTGTTCTTTCTCGAGCGAGCGGCAATTCTTCCGGCAAGAGAGAATGCGCGTAAAAATAAGCAAAAAATACCAAAAAGATAAAGAGACTTACACCGCTTAAACTGTTGCCCAAAACATATACACAAAACTTATAACTAAAGACTAATAAATCCTCAACAGTAATAATAATTAATTTAATTAAACATATTTGTGGCTTAATAAGTCAACACTTCCCTGTTCATTTTGTTTGTATAACTGTTACCTGTGAATTTAAACCTGGTCTCGGTCTATTAATGCTATTTGTACAAATTAAAAAATGAAGAATAAAAACTTCCCGAGTAGAACTAAAAAGATGAAAATAATGAACAAAACCTAACCATTCACAGTTGTTAGGTACCTACACACCAAGTAAAATGTAAATATATATATATATATATATATATATATATATATATATATACAATAAAAGGTGCTCTTTGTGTACAAATTAATTACCTACCTATCTAGTATATTTTGATGAAATGTGAGATTAGTAAGCAATTAGTTTCAACTTTTTAGTTTTCCTTGGAAGTCGGTTGATATATATTTCTTTACATTCTTTCATTTTTGTTTTTATGGCAGAGATCCGTGCAATGTGCATGCAATTTTATTAATGCAACGTTCTTTGATAGAACTATTTTAAAATCAACAACAGGATTTTGTAAAATTTAACGGAAATCCGGCCGATCTACAACAGGTACAAATGAAGTTAATTCACTAGATATTCTTACTAAACTACGATAACCAAAAATATCTTTTGAATATTTATTTATTTATTTAATCAGATACATTCCCTATATATTTACATAGTAAATCCTACAAGGTAACAACGCTACTTGCTCATAGGCTGGTTTATACTTACAAACTAAATTACTAACTAAACTAACTAACTAAATTTAAGCTAATTGGTATTAAAATTTTTCATTGTACTGATATATTAAGTTTTATTATCGTCATCAGGTGAATGATGACCTGATGGATACAGATTTTTTAAGAAGAACAAATTTTTGTGAATTTATTTTAAGTTCGTACCAAGGTATTGACTCATTCTTGAACAATATCGTTTGGATAGATGAGGCAAAATTCAAGAAAAACTCACATTATTGGAGTCATATAACTCCTCATATTTTGTGAGAGCAACATTTTCAAGGAAGTTGGCAGTTCAAATTATATTGCGCACTTTGAAATGACATAATTGTGGTTGTTTATTTATATGAAGAAAGCTTAAATGGTAAGAAACTCTTGTAGCTTTTTTCATGAACCAGATGAACTAATTCCTTATTCTTTAGGGCAAGGATATTTAAACATTTTAGAAGAACTGGAAAATGATTATTTAAATAATCTTTCATTTACAGACCATCGACATATTTTTTATCAACATGATGGGGCTCCTCTTCATAATGGCGATCTTGTCAACGATTTTTGCAATCAATATTTCAAGACCAAGGGATTGCGAATAATGGTCCTTTTCTCTGGCCTCCCTGGTCCCCCGATCTATCCGTACTGGATTATTTGGAGTACAATCGAAAATCAAGTTTATGAACGCCCAGTAACTACCAAACAAGATTGCAAACGGAGAATAGGAGATGCATTTCAAAATTTAAGTGCTCGATCGATTAAAAGAGCAACTGATTATGAGATATGAAAAGTGTCATCAAGTTGATGGTCACCAATTTGAACCTTTCAGTAGTGAAATGGCAAAGGGTGCTATCTGCTATTTTTTTCAAATTGCATTTAATTGCATTAAGGGAAAAGAAAAATAAAAAAATATTTTGAAAAGGTAATTAAACCTAACGAAATGGGTATGTTTACACAAAGAATGATTCCATCTGCAAAAGAGAAAAGAATGTAGGTAATAGATGAAATTTTCCGATTTTTTTTTACATTTAAGTGTGAATTTTATGTAAGACCCTTAAAGTTTATGAATGAAATTGATGTAGAATGGTGAAAAAATAGATAAATTAAAATTGGCAAGCCACCGTATTTCGAGTTATCAAAATCAATAACAGGCGCCAATTCTCATATATTAAATATAGTTCGTAGGCCAAGTAAACGAGAAAATATTGTACTACAACAGAAATACTTTAATTATCTTCTTATTTCCGATCAGAAATCTCATAATTTAGTTTCATTATTAATAAGTGATTCAGAAGATGATATTAAATTGCTTTATTTGTTCCAATAAGGTAAATTATAGTTATCATTTAAATTTAATATTTTCGAAAACTAAAAAAAGCTCATTATACATATTGTTTGAATGTCAATATGAGCCAACTAACATATACTTTAAAATAAAATCAGTTATGTATTATAAAATGTCAATTATTTCTGACATATACTAAAATATACTATAAATCTTCAATATTTACATTACTCAATGATTTACTTTAATAAAATCAAATGAAATCAAACATCATTACAATAATAATTCCTATTTGTCTTCTTAATGTTGTTTGTGGCATATTCTTGATAATTTTTATGTTTTTTGGGCAATAACACCACAATCAAAATAAAACGACGTATATTGATGGAAAACCAAACGTTTCAAAGTCTATTCTGACTTCGTTGTCAATGACTGTATATTTACTGTCAATGGCTGCATATTTATACAGCCATTGACAACGAAGTCAGAATAGACTTTGAAACGTTTGGTTTTCCAGCAATATACGTCGTTTTATTTCGTTTGTGGTGTTATTGCCTAAAAAAAATAAAAAGATTAATTCGTATATTACAACAATACTTATAAAATAAAGGTTTCTATTGCTTCTAGTGTAAAATTTAAGAAAATGCAGGTAGCTCTTTTTGCCATTTCACTACCGATTTATTGAACTGAATTAAACATAATTTCTATTGTTTCTTAATCAACAATTGGTTTTCTTCTCCATAAATATTAAGTAAATTTAAATAACCTTCGTTTGTATAATTTAGACGTACTGGCTTTTTTTAGATTAAGACGATTAATTCAATATTATCATAGTTAAACAACTCACACTGACATTTCAGTTGTGTCCTTAGCAACCGTCACAGCCAACTTAATTACTTTTATTGAGGATGCTGAAAATTTTTAATTTTTTTCGAATAAGTCGAAATCTATCAGATTTTCGCATAAGTAACTTTTAACAAAGTACCTCTTATTTTCGATGCTTAATCTGATAACGACATAAAAAATGGTGGTTTCCATTTAAAAAAAAAAAAACACTGTACACAATTTTCAAACGAATATTACATATTTTGGAAACTCGAACTTCATTCTATCACCTTCCCGAAAATCTCTTGATTCCGGTGCGTTACTGCATAATTGGCAATTATCTGAAGGCCTTAAAATGTCAATTTTAATAAACATTTTGGAATATCTCGAAAAGGGCTGAAATTAAGTATAGGGTATTATACATGAATTAGTCTTAAAATTACCCGTAGAATTCAGCGTTGCAAGTCAAATAATAGATATTGTCAAACAGTTTAATTTTACATTTTAGGATGGTGCCTTTTTTCATAGCCTTTTTGCCATTGACATAGATGTCTGATATAGACTCGGAAACGTTTAGAAATATATAGATATTTCGTGACTTGTGGTGTTATTTCCCAGAAACTGCTTAAACATTGACAATATCTGATGGTTCAACCATAGCTACCTCAACTTCAGAAAATCATATTCTAGTTAGCTTCAATGTTCCTATTTAACAAACGTTAAATACTCTAAAAACAAAACACAATATCTCTTCTGACAAGCTTGTGTAACACTATTCTTTTAACAAGTATTTTTCATTTCAAGACACTCTGTTCAAACAAGTCCGAGGGGCCCTCTTTCTTCGGTGCTTCCTAACATTTTAGACTTTTTCCTACAACTTCTCAATGACATACATCCTAACATTCAATTTACAATGGTCCGGTTCTTCTCCCCCGTGTCGTGATGTCCTTATAACAAAAACCAACAATGATGATTCTCACATACCGTCTATAGTAAACCAACCCATACCAATCGAGATTAAATGTCCAATCACTCCCCCACCCTGCCCGATTGAGTTCTGTAATGAACTGTTTGGCTCTTAGATCTATCCGATTAACATATGTGAACAATAGACAAAACGAAATTAATAACCTTCAACAAATTCTTAGACAAAATGGTTATCATCCGTCAGAGACAGACCTACAACACCAGACAGCCTTCCTTCCGTACATTCGAGGAGTCACTGACAAAACAGCACGGACTCTACACAGAAATCAAATAAAATTAGGATGAATGGACAAGAAAAAAAAATACAGATTTGAAGAAAACGGGATGTTATTTTGAAAATCTATACATATGGGAAGTGCAATTTAGACAATGATAACAACATATGGAGGAATGAAGATTAGTAAGTTATTAATTTAAAAGTTAAATGAATTTTCGTTTAATGTCAAGTTAAAAGCTATGAGTAAGGGAGAAGGTATGTCATTCGAAGTATTCAAATTTTAGCAGTTTAATGTACAGAATTTTCAGGCTTAGAAATTGATGTTTGGTATCAGTCAGAAAAGTTGGACAGAAAAATTTTGGAATATTCAAATTGTACAATTGTATTACAAGAAGTCAAGATAAAGTGATCATCAACCAGTATTTGTAATTTCAATTGGTGACATATACCTTTGAAATAATAATCAATTGATATTGGGAAGTAAATTTAAATAGAGCAGATATAAGAAGGAGCAATCAGAAAGCAGCCAGTATAGAAGAAAAGTTTCTAAAGAAGGCAGGCAGATTAAGGAGCAGATAGTAAGCAGGAATTGGAGTGAGATTACAGAAAAGTTTACAAAGAGAGCGGGCAGATTAAGGAACAGGTAGTAAGCACGAATTGAAGTGAGATTTTAGAAAAAGCACGTGTGCAGATTAGCTGTTGAAGTTGCAGATTAAGGGGTAGTTGTAGAAAGAGCCACCTATTACAGATAGATTAGAACAAGAGGACACAGAAGAGTATAAAGTGGTTGATACTTTAATACGAACTTAAAGTAACCAGGTAGTACAATTCAGAAACTTGCATTTCAAATTTTAAAATTGCATTTTGTTTAAAATTTTATTATAATTAACTGATACTACAATTGCAATTTAATTAATTATTAATTATTTAATTTTTAATAATTAATTTAATTTTAAGTTAATTATTATAATTTTTAATTTTAAGTTAATTATTATAATGAATTTCCAACAAGTATCGGCCGAATCAATTCAGTATTTAAAATTTTATTTGTGATAGAAGAACCATTTATACCGTAAATCTTTTTAGATTAATTTAATTCATAGATTTCAAGTTTTAGTAGTATTGTTTGGTGTTTAATGTTGATTATCGATTTGAGTTTTGAATCTTATTTTATATAGTTGGTTCAAGTTATATATATATATATATATATATATATATATATATATATATACGTATATATATATACAAATCTGAAGAATGCGTTTCTTGCCTAAAAACAAACAGCCGATAGTTGTGCGACATCATAGACTACAAAAAATGCCACTTTTATTACGATTATTTTTAGGGTTTCATATAGGCAATATACGGAAACCCTTAAATAATCACTCCTAATTTGAGCGTCTTTCACATCACAAATATTTTCCCAGAAAACTATTGGACAAAAAAGGCAAAAAAAATGATATCAGTCACTATATAATTTGGTGACTCGATCAGAAGTACATATCCTAAATGAAAAAATTAAGACTTTGGGGGTACTTCCGGGGGCAAAATTTACAAAATTGACAATAAATTTAGTATTAATTTTATGAGGGAAGGGGAAATTATAGAATTATGAGGAATACAAATATTTTTTTATCATCTTTTTAAAAAAAAATGTTTAAAATATATTAACAAAAATTAACAAAAAATTACCCATTCCTCCCATATATTTCCGAAACTATAAGACTTATAATTTTTTAAAAAAGGGGCTTAAGGCCTCCTCATGTAATGTATCAAATAAAAGGCTCATTATGAGGAATAAATTTTTTTTCATATTTTAAAAATAATTTGTCGTGAAGTTATTAAAAAATATAAGAAATTCGATCCATTTCCTCTTTTATCTGTGAACTACTGACCTTAACTTTAGTAAAGAAGTAAACCACAAATTCTAATATTAATTTATAAACATAGGAAAATAAAATATTCTTTTTATTAAAGTGCATATATTTTATTTGTATTTTTAAAATATTTTTTTGAAAAAATTACTAATTTACTATTTAAAATTTTACCCATTTTCTCCTTTATTTCCCAAATTGTTGAGCTTAAAATACAGACAAAAGATTGTATAGAGTTTCATTGAAGGTTTATTGGTAAAATAAATCGAAAATCCTAATATGTAAATATTTTACAATATTGATCTTGGATAGCTCTATGTAGATTTGTGCCCTCTGGATGTCCTAGAATTATTCCCCACTATATGATTGCATTATTACCATTTCTCTCAAACCAGACATCCGCTCGGTTTAGAAACTACGAGATAAGGGATAACTATAAACAATAAATCTTGAATATGTAGTTTTCCCATAAACATATTTTTTACGAGAACACACGCAATTAAATCCCTAGCACTATATTTTTAAAGTATAAAGAATTCCACGTACAAGGTCGGTGTCAACAACTTCGTTAACATTTATTTACAATTTATAATTATAACTCATAGCATATTTTTGCAGACCAAATACGCGTATATAGGGCAATTCTTATCAAGAAATTTACATAAATTATATCTTTTATCACTGGCTTGAATATAAAACAACAGTTTAAAATAATTTCACCACTTTTCGTAATTTTATTGACGGTTGGAAACGTGCTTTTTCCATGGAGCACGTGTTGTATATTTAATTTCTTGACAATAACGTCGTGTTGAGGTCTACGTAGTGATAAGAATAACAAATACCAGATACATTCAGTATGAGTGAAAGAGAAAGATTATTCCAGGAAGATTTATTTATAGAGTAATTTGCAATTTATAGCGTCAGATGATTATGACTTTTACACAAGTTGATGACCCTGTTTGCGTCTGGCCTCAACTTTGTGAATTGTACAGGGATAGTATAAAGGAGGAGTGACTTTCACTGAATACATTTATTACACAGTAAAATATGTACTTTCTTTTTTTCTTAGTACTTACTTTTTTGCAGTGGTGAAATTCACGGATAGGTATATGACTTTCAGTTGTCCTCTTGGTTCCTGGAACCATCTACGGCCTACAAGCCTGTCAATTATTTTTCCTTTCCCTCTTTGTCTTTCACAACATCTATTGTATACTCACTTTTCCTTCTCCAATTTCTCTTATTCTCCATAATGGTCTTCACTACGTTACTCTCTTTCTTAGCAATCTCCCTATTTTAACAAGTCGATATTTCCACCAATTGCATTCAAATAGCATTACCTTAAAAGATCGTTGGATCAAAACGCCGCATAAAAGCCGCACAATAGTTGGGTTGGTAATCGCTGTTCTTCTTTTTAAATTTTTGACTTTCGAGATTTGGAATTCCCAAAAAACATTACTTTATGGTTCTGCTTTTATTTTTTTAATTGCGCAGTTGCTTTTATATGTGGTTTATTCAAGTTTAGTCTGCAATTCATCTAAAGTATTCTGATAAATGATTTTGGGACACAGCGAAACAAACATTTGAAAGCTCTCTTCGAGGTGTCATTCTTTTGTACGCAAGACAATGCATATAATAGTTAGGGAACCTTCATCAGTTGCGCTTCCCACAATGTCGGTCTTTACATCTCGCGTCTTCAAACATTTGAAAGGATAAAACCTCAGCCAATAGATGATCAAGATTAAATAAAGGATTGCAGGAAAAATCAAAATGAAAAGACAAAACAGCTTCTTATGTTTAAATATTCCTACAAATATTAAACAGCATTTCGGTTGATACGTTGACAGAGTTTGTTATATTTGAAGACGCGAGATGTAAGACCGACATCTAGGATTGTCAAGGAATGACACCTCGAAGAGAGTATAGAGTTTGTTAAAAGTATGTTAAACATTTGTGGTTGTTTAAAGTAACTATTCCGGCTTAGTCTAGAAGTAATGTAATTAAATGAATGGTGAAACTGGTTAACCGACTATTTGTTTAAGTAACCAACAAAAACCAATCAAATCAACTTTTGGAGATGTTCTAGAACAACTGAACATTGAAGAATGTGGTTATAATTTGTCAGCTTTTAGTTCAATATGACAATAATAAATGATTCTTTTCTTGCCAAAAGTAACAGTAATATACCTTTGGCACTAAACTTTCAAAAAGGAGGAGGTAATCAATTCGCTTGCAACTTTTTATTAATGTATGATTATTGAAAAACGGCTTGGGCAATTGTGATGATGTAAACTGCATTATATTAAGGAACATTACAGAAAGATACCATATAATTGTCTATAGCATGAGATTTACAGTTTTCCAGAAAATCAGAAAAAAATATATAAGGAACTAGATTTCAGTTAATTTCAACGGTTGAAGCAATATTATAAATCGTATTCTACAAAGATATGTTCTAGCTTGATTCAGTATATTTTTCTATAACGTAAAGATATCATTTTTCTGAAAATCGGATAAATGTGTGCAAAAAAACTCTAAACATCAATGTAAATGTCAAATTTTCATCATAAATATCTAGTTTAATTTGAATTATAGGACATCCCGTATAATTATAAACATGGGTTCAAAAAATTTTAGAAGCAGTAACATATACCGGGTAGTTGAAATAAATGGTAGGGTAAAATTATAGTCATAAAACGTGGTTCAAAAATGTGAATTTTGTTATATAGCGAAGTAAAATCATTGATGTACAGGAATAAATTAAACAATCGAAGAATAGAAAGACTCAATAGTGTGGAGAGGATTTATACTTACACCGGGTGGTTTTAAGAAATATTGGGTTGAGTTGAATTATAGTTGTACCGGGTGATTCAGAAAATTTTAGACAAATCAGTTATGACCACTGGCGGATCCAAGGGGTGCTAAGGGGCTGATCCCTGGGGGTGACCAATACACAGAAGCATATACAGTGTGGATGCAATGTATAATAAATCACTTATAGAAAATAGTGACTGATTGCACACGGTTTATAACGGTTTTTATTTTAAATCAGCTGAGGTCGGTTCTTTTTTAAATATAAATTATGTTGTAAGATTACTACAAAATAAAACAAAAGAAACTCAAATTATACTCATCCTGCCCTTTAACAGAAGGCACCATAAAAATAATTTCAGATAAATTAATTATTGTTAGTAGTGTCTCAGCAAAGACCTTCAATCACACTAATCTTTTCTTTGAATATTATGCACCTTATTTTTCTCGCATGTTTTTGTACACTTCTGGTCATTTCCAGTCACCAGTCAACTTTTGGAAATGTTGTAAAACACCAATCACAGAGATCATTTCATCACATATTGTATTTCACAGTGACCAGATGTTAAATACTTTAAAATATGATTTTTAAGTGTTATTGCTACTGCATGCATGCACAAACCTACCATAGTCTTATTGAGATTTTGTCCAGAGTAGCTAACACTGGAGTACTTAGCTTTGATGGTAGAAGTTGCAAGCGGTTAGAAATAACGACATAAAGTGTTTAGTGATTTTACAATTATCTTTATTACATTTACCTCCTTGCCACATAAACCATCTTGCAAATAGGCAAATAATGAAGTTATATATACGTAGCCACTGTTTATTGTTTAAAAACACGGCAGTACTTGCATGCTTTTTGGGCAATGTCACATTTGGTTCAAATCATAACTGCATCTTAATGTTCTTTGGTTGGTATGACGTTTTGCATTTCGTGCCGTATTGGTCTTTAGTGTGTGAATCTTGCTTTGCTTGGATAACTTTCCTGCGGCTTATTTATTTTCCTGACACTTTTTGATATACAGTATGTATATAATAGGTAAATTCAAGAGAGGACCCTAGTATTTTCTTCCAGTTTCTGTTCTGCACTAGTGGGAAGGATTATGAGGATGCCTTTGTGTGATTCTATATATTGGGACAAAGCAGGATCCAAAGTTCGATTTCCCTTTTACCTTAAATTAGATGTAGCAATAATGTATTTTGGTCGTTCCTACAAATCATTTTCGACAACCTCTTAGCAGATATGTAATGTATTTAAAAACGAAATTGATCTTGAACATTTTAATTTTTTTTATATTTTTTTCACATCCGTGGGTATATTCGCTCATCTGGAGTGAACACATTCAAACTATCGTTGCTGAAAAAAGTTTTGTTTGAGTTAGTTTCATATATATAAAAACAGCAGTCTATCCAAACTTCCCAAAATTAATAACTAACTAATAATAAATTGAACTTTTAATATTAGGAGTGATTGCTCTTAACTTACTGTGATGAACAAACACGTCTGGAAAAGTTTACGGTATAATTGAATCTGCTGTGAAATTTGCACTAAAAAATGATAGATTAGTAATTTTATATATTGATATGAATTCGACCGATGCATCTGTGCTATTGTTATTGCTCTTATCACTTTACTTCGTGGTTTTGTTTGCTACAACTAAACACCCTGTGTATAATCGTACCAAATAGCAGTTTGGAGCTTGTCATGTGTTGTCTATTCGGCAGGGAGTAGATGACACCAAAAGCACCGTCTTCACAAAATTAAAAAAATTTCTGTCAAATATGTTAGGTATGTTGGTCGATTTCCATGCACGCATGTGTTCATTCTCAAATTTCATCGCTTTCCCAAAATAATTCTATTCCCAAATTTCACGAATCCAGATATATGCTCTAATAAACAAGACCAATATCGTCCAAATCGGTGCACAACAGGAGAATAAATCAGGTAAGATACATACAAAACAAAAATTCCTTTTTGGAAGTCGGTTAAAAATCATTTCTCATGTTAAATTCATTGGTATTAAGTTATTAATATGAGAAAACTGATAGTTTTGTCCAATACTATTGCCCATCAAATCTGAAAATTAAGGAATGGGCAAATACAGATACAGTAATTATCATTATAGTAAAATATCATACAACATATATCTTTGGAAATATCTTTAAAGACAATCAATGAGTAGGTAAATTACAATATGAACTAAACCAACTCTTCTTTACCTTCTACACTTATCCCTTAAAACATGCAAACTCAGCTAGAAACGTTGAGAACTAATTAGTTCAGGTAGAATTTATGTTGAACTCGTTAATGTTGTTCACAGTGTTCACCCTAGGCTAGTTATATGTGCAGGGATTTTCTGAAAATTTTGAAATCAATTCTGATGTTAAAGAAACTGTTTCTTTTCTAAATTGTAGGTTCAGTAAGGGGAACTTTTCAAATTATAAATGTTTTCCGTAATATTTTTGAAATAAATTAAGTAATCAATTTTATATATTACGTGATACGTTGTGTTTTAGTACCGTAAAATGGGTTGAATAGCAACAGTGGGGTGAATAGAAACGAAACTTCTGAAAAAATTCAATATTATGTAATAGGGGGTTAAAGTAAAGCAGACAGGGATATATTTTTTTATGAGATGGAAATAAGGTAAGATTTAAGGGAAATGTGATTTTGTGTGGTTGGCAATACTGAGATTCAGATTCAGTGGTGTGACTAAGCAACTTCTGTTTCAGCCGATTTTCATCATTTTCCAAACTTTACATGTAAGTATCATACCTCATCACCTCACATGTTTGAATTGTACTATTTTTTATACCTTGTATACCTGTAGAAGATATCACATTGTTTAATATAGTGTAAACAAAACCATTTCTTTGTTTCAATTTTTGTTTTAGGTTATGATCCATATTTTGAATCTGTGGGGTGAATAGAAACAGCAGAAAATAATGTGTTTCTATTATTTACAAATCGTAAAGTTTTTATTTTGTATTTATTTTCCAATGTCACAGCTGAAAGACAATTAAATATATAATATACAACCAATAGTTATCCAATTGAGGAATATTAGCTGGCACAAGCTATAATGTGACCGTTTTCTTTCAGCATGCCAAGGAGTTACAAACGATTAAAACCGAACAAAGTACAAGATCCAGAGGTTATTAAGGCAGCTGTTGAAGACATAACTAATGGCCTTAGCCTTCGAAACGCAGCGGCAAAATATGACATCCATTATAGTGTCCTCTACAGACATTTGAAAAAAGGTGATCAAATTAAGAAAAAAGGAGGGCAAACCGCTTTAACAGAAGAAGAGGAAAAAACTTTGGCGAGTAGACTTATTATTTGTGCTGACTGGGGCTACCCAATTGATTCGTGGACTCTGCGAATTTTGGTCAAAGAATCGCTTGACCGCCAAGGTAGAACCATAAAAAAATTCAAAGACAACTTTCCTGGCCGTGATTTTGTCTATTCTTTTTTAAATAGACATAAGGCTGACTTGTCACAAAGGTTATGCCAAAACATTAAACGGGTCAGAGCAGGTGTCTCCCCAGAAACGATCAATGAGTACTTTGACAGACTAGAAGCAGAGCTCAGAGACGTTCCTTCATCAAACATTATTAATTATGATGAAACGAACCTTTCTGATGATCCTGGAAAACATAAAGTAATAACTTAGCGTGGATGTAAGTACCCAGAAAGGGTGATGAACTCAACCAAATGCTCCATTTCTGTCATGTTTTCAGCTGCTGGTGATGGTCACCTCTTACCCCCATATGTAGTCTATAAATCTTTACACTTGTATGAAATATGGAAAGAAGGAGGCCCTGATGGGTCCAGATACAATAGGACCAAAAGTGGTTGGTTCGACAACTTTTGTTTTTCTGATTATGTTGAAACCATAGCCCTTCCTTATCTTAGACGTTTACCTGGCAAAAAGTACATGATTGGAGACAACTTATCTAGCCACTTGTCCTTGGATCTCATTAAAAAATGTGCAGAAAATGATGTCCACTTTATATTTTTACCAGCAAACTCCACGCACCTCACTCAACCATTAGACGTGGCATTCTTTCGGCCTCTCAATATGGCATGGCGTTCAATCCTTCTAGATTGGAAAAAAGGACCCGGCAAGAATGAAGCTACCATTCAAAAGAGCAAGTTTCCTAGTTTGCTAAAGAAACTGTGTGAATCATGCAAATCGGAAAATGTAATTTCTGGCTTTAGAAAATGTGGTATTGTGCCCCTAAATCGGAAGGAAGTACTAAAGATGCTACCCTCCTCAGATTTGTTTATTGAATCAACCCAATCCTCAAGAGCCACAACACCAGCACTATCTCCTGTTGCTGCTATTGATGCTTCCTTCAAGGAACTATCAACAGCTCTAAGACACACAGAAACAGTTCCAGCTCGAAAAAAGCGAGTGAAAGTAGATGTTGGTCCAGGAAAAAGTGTTTCTGTGGCAGATTTTCCACCGGATCCAGATCACGCTGGACCTAGCACATCTGTTGCTGGTACAAGCACTGACAATGATAATTCCACAGGTACCAGAAAACAAAGTGTAAGTGCCAGGAAAAAGAAAAATAAAAAACTCGATTCAGAATCATCACCAGAAGATTCGGACTATTCTGTGCAAGACAGTGACTCAGATCTCACATTATCCGATTCTTCTGCAAATGCCGAACTTTCAAAAGAACTTGACAGATTAATCCAACCTGACAATTTTGTAATCGTGAAGGTATATGGAAAAACTAAAAATGTATTTAGAATGTATGTCTCCACAATCACTGATTTTCAAGATGACGGTTATGTTGGACTGTTTTGCAAGAAAACCCTCAGCAGTAATATGTTTTCCTTGACTGATGAAGAATCATTTTTCTCCAAGGATGATGTAATTAAAAAATTGATGCCAGTTGTTCAAACCTCAAAGTCTGCTTCTCGCTGGAAAGACAAAATCTGTTTTCAGGATGACTTAAGTGCCTTCATAATTTATTAGACTAAACTTTGTATTCTCACTTTTGTTCTTTTTGTTTTTGGGTATCGGTTACGATATATTGTAATTAAATTTTTTGCTCTGATTACCACTCGTTTGTGTTTCTATCCATCCCTTAACAATACTTACTGTTTCTATTGCCTCTGAAATAGAAACAGAAGTGAAAAACAATGCCTGTTTCTATTGACCCCGCTCGATGGGGTGTATAGAAACAACATGTTTTCAATTTTTTTTTAATTTTACCTTGCCATAAAAAGAAAATATGAAGCTGCAGGCTTGTAGAGGACGGGAAGACCCATAAACCGAGGTAGGTCTCAATTCAATATCTCTTATAGTACTTTTGATATTTAAACTTGAAGTTCAAAACTGTTGCTATTCACCCCATTCTACGGTAGCCACATTCCGCAAATTTAATATTAAGACTTTTTGAACCCTAGCAGTTGTTAAGCTACAAATCTTTGTGTTTATACATTGAGACACACTAAAGGTTCCACAGTTTTTCCAGTACAAGATGGCCACCAGGTCAAAGGAACTAAATTTATATTGTAAGTATTTCACTAAAATTAAATTAATTAAACTATTTAGTTTCTAAAATCTTGTAAACACAAATCAGTTTTTCCAAAATTCTTTCAAATTAAAGTATCTAGTAATTCCCAGGCTTCAAAAAAAGTTGAAAAATATGCTAAATTAAAGTGGTTAGATTTAGAAATCAAAAATTTGTACACTAAACCTAGTTTATTCCAAATGGTTAGTTATTCATTGCACAAGAAACTTTCACATAAATTAAATAATAACGAATTCGTACCACGGATGGAGTTTCAGAGACATATGTTTTGCATGATTAATGCAAAGCATAAATATAAAATGAGAAATCTTAATAAAAAACTCAATTAGTTATATTCAAAAAATAAAACAACGAAAGTCCCTCTGAAAACTTTATCTATTGTGGAAAACCATTCCTCTCAATATTTTAATAACGAAGAATTAAAATTGTTATAAATAATGGTTTAAAATTTGGTAATGTTCTCGAGGATGTTGTGGCTAGTGTTGAAAGTTCAATTCAACTTAACAGACCCTTCTAAAGAATTGATCCGTGAACAGGTTCGAAATCAAATTACAAAAAAATTGTCATTGAATAATAAATAACAAGAGAAATGCAAAATGCAAACTAATGTTATTAAACGATTGAGAAACAAGGACGTTTTTTACTTAAAAGCCGATAAAGTAACAAAGTAGTGATCCTGGACAAATTTGATTATTTTGATAGAATGAATAACGTGATTAAAACTGGTTCCTATTCAAAATTATCTCGAAATCCATTACAAAAAATGACAACAGAAGTAAATAACGTCCTTATAATAATAAGTCCTGAGCTGAAGCGTAGGTTACATGTTTCTAATCCAACGATCCCGAAATTGTATGGTCTGCCAAAAATTCACAAACCGGGAAAAACAGCACGTTCTATCGTTTCAGCGATCAAAGCCCCCATATAAGTTAACAAAATAATTCGAGTATTTACCTTGCCCACAAAAAAAACATTAGTCTTAAAAACTCTTTAGATTTCATTAAATCAGTACAAAATGTTTCACTACAACCAGGGAAGTACCTCCAAACCTGAAAACACGACAAGACCTCAGTTTGAAACCTCAAACCCTCGAAGCTGAATTACCCTAAAACCCCAAAACTTCAAAAGCAGGGTCAGCATTATTAAGGGTGAACAAAGAAATTACTTGCTGAAACTTAAACGAGATACACGTTCATCATACAGCAGATAAGCGCGCAAGGACAGCTCTCTTTCACAGCCAAGCCCATATACTCTGGTCGGAGCAAGATCCATGTTTGTTAGAAGGAGAATAAAGAAGCAAATGGAGCTTAGGATCAAACTTAACCTTGCAAATCCTAAAAATCTCTTGTTTCATTAAAAAAAGTTAAAAAAATTCAATGTCAAGAAGCTGTGCACAGAAAACAAGGAACACTCAAAGTATGTGTCCAGAGATACTTTTGATCTACGCGTATCGAACTATCAAATATCAGAGATTACAAAAATTGTGGGAAAATAAAACACTTGTAATACTTTATGTCTTTACTACAGAATCAAAACATTCTTTTTCAGAAACTGGCAGTAGATGCTTGTAAAGTTGTTCGAATTTACTCAGCGTACAGAAATTACCACATTTTGGAATTCTATGTTTTCTCATTTTCGCTCTGGAATAATCTTGATAGTAAACCTAGAAACAAATAGTAGATTTATAAAAATACAGTGTGAATGATCGTTTGTTGATATTTTAACTATATGGAAACAATCGTAAATTAACAGACACTTTTTTATTTCCAAAAATATATGCTTGGGAATAGATAAGCTGGAAAATTTCATTTAAGTTTGTATAAAAATATATTAAAAATTATTCCATATTTTTACTTTTGAATTCTATGCAAAATGACACTTTTCATTATTTATTTGTTAAATTATTCTTAATAAGCATTTTACAGATAATTAAATGACCATTTTCAATAAAAGTAAAACAATATTAGATTACATTTGATAAAAGATGTTATTTTGGATTTTTAGGATTTGCAAAAATATAATGAATTATGGTAACGTTAGTTTAAATAACAAATTGGTAACTTAATCAATTAATAGATGATGAACATTTTTTTTTGTTAATTCGTAGAGAATTGAAAAAGATCGTAATATATTACATCACTATAACAAAGGAAAAAATTAACATTTAGGTTATCAACAATTAAGTACTAGTTTTCGAATAAATTTTAGAAATCATTGCATACAAAATATATTTTTTTATTTATTTACCAGATACATTCCAGGCATATTTACATAGTAAATCCTACAAGGTAACAAAGCTACCTGCTCGTAGGCTGGTATATTTTTTTAATTATGTCATAAGTCTGCTTGTTTACAATTTTTTAACAGATAATTCAAATAGTGTATACTAATCATTTTTATGGATTTTATATGGAAATAACAGAAATTTAGTTTTTTTATTGTAACTTCTTACTTTATGATTAGGTAATTAACGTCTTATGTGTATACATATAGTAATTAAAATATCATTTAACGTTTTCCGTCACCATTTCTGTATATATAGGCTAACCTCGAAACTACTGCAGGGATTTTCGAGGAAGGTTAGTGCATATCATTTATAAATATTTCATTCTGACTCAACTCTTATAAGTTCTGTCATTGTCGAACAAGATGCAGAAAAACGTGTCTCTCGGGAGTTTTCCAGCGGGCGCTGCTTGGTTACATGAAATGATGTATAAAGAAATTCTTTCTCTTGAATAGGACTACAGAAAAGATGCCGAGCAGCACCTTTCTAAGATCTATTGCAATACTTTACAAATAAAATATCTATTGCCATTTCGAAAAAACACATCTCGATGGTGAGTGAAGGCAAGTAGTTTTGAAAGTCTTCTTCTTCCAGAGAATTAAACTCCTTCAATAACTTGCAGAAGTAGTAAATAGTGACAAGGATCCTATATTATTCTGTCAGAGTCTGGGGATATCTCTAATATGCCAATAATTATACTGTAATTTGCGTACATATAATTATGTAACTAATTATAGTTGTTACTAACCTAACTTCACCTTTTGGGCGAACAAACAATTTTTAACTAAAATTAAGTTATAATTTATTTGGTCCAGTTCTTTGTGAATTTCAACAAGACGAAATAGAAAAAAAACTATCTACTTTTAATTTTGTATGTGGTGAGGTGGATTTGTTATGATTTAAATTAATACCCTTTAAATTTATTTAATTTATTTAAAGGTTACCAGTCATCATAAATTATTTTAGTTATTAGAATAAATAATTGTTTAGTCCTGAGGTCGGTTGTTGTCGGTTTTAAGTAATCTTTCTGCACGAGTATTATATTCTACAACTTGGAAATATAAAGCAAAGAAGATTAACTATATTTTACCTTCTACCATCAGAATACAAAAGTTCACTTACTTTCATTATTCGCGTTCCTTGTACGTTATGAACTTCCAGAGAAATGTAACTCCCATATGGTGGTATATGCCGGTGAAAAATCCCCAGAAAGCGAAGTAAATGTGCTATGTTACTTTCATGAGCAGAGTAGAGAAATACTTTTGTATTTCTAAATACGTTGCCTGAAGCTTTGGCTTTTGAGTCTTCTAAAATTTTTCTCATTAAAAAACCTAAAAAGTAATAACGGAAGATGTTTACATAAGGTTGAATAACGACTTACGGTAAAGAATACTTGAATACTATGGAATAATGAGGAAATTTATCTATTTTATTTTTATTCCTCAAACGAGGTTAGGTTTGTGTGTCCTGATTAAATTAATTAAATAAACAAATTTGGAAATGTAAAACGCTTACTCCTATATAGTCTAGTTCACAAATTCGAAATGGTGTTAATTCTGGTTACTGCAAGTAAAACTATGAATTCGGAATGATGCCTAGAGCAATGTACAAAAGTTTCTTCGGTTCGTAAACGTCGTAAGAATCAAAAATTTATGTCAATAAATCACGAAGGTTCCAGAGCAGCAAGTACCCACAAAAATAATCTGAACTACCAAAATTCTATCTTTATTATTAATTTTAATATAACGGTGAAAACATGGGGTGCTCCAAAACAACAAAGTTAAACAATTTCTTTGAGTATTAAAGGTTAACTGAAAATGTATTTTATATAACTATAGCAAAGGAAATTTTTGATTGCTTCCGAAGAAAGACCATTTATAAAGAAATTAATTGAGCTCTCAACTTAACAGTTCAAGAAAAATCGTGACATTTTTGGAATTCTTATATGGAACATGTAGGATTTTACTAGAAAAACAAAGAACGACATACCATATTTGTATAGAGTTTATAAGTTGTGAATTGCTGAGTTGTAATAATCCTGAACGAATCAATTAATAAATAATAGTTTTAATTCGACAAATGAAGAACATATTTTTTTACTTTGCCAATATTAAAACAGAACATTAAAGAAAAAAGTGTTTTTAAAATATATTATTGGCGAGTCATTCTAAGATGGTATAAATTTTTATTTTGTTCATAATTTATTGGTTTGAAAAAAAATCTATAAATAATCACCTACGTACATTTTATAGCAAAATAATATAGAAAACGTACCTGTAAAATTTCATAATTTTATAAACTTTATAGTATTTTAAATTTAATTTTTATATGTAGCTATGTTGTTATTTTTATTTCAATCTTACAAAATAAATACAATCGGCTATTTTTTATTACATAATGTTTATTAAATATAAATTGTACCCAAAAAAATCCATCAGTATTCTGGAATTTTAAGGCGAACATTTTCTTAAAATCTTGTATAAAGGAAAACCTAAATAATTTGGTCAAGTGCGAGTTGGACTCGCATACTAAGGATTCCGTAGCTCCTTCAAGACTATAATATTCCAGTTTCAGACAAGCAGGGAATGAGTGCATTTTCTTATATTTATCCTTAATTTACCTTAATATCTTTTAAAGGAAAATTTATAAAAAATATATATTTTTATTTTCCACACATAGACTTTTTATTTTATCTGCTACATGATTCGCTAGATTTTTAGAAAAATAAATATGTAAGTATTTAATTTTCTAATTTGGCCCCCAAAATTAAGATTAGAGTTTTATTTTACTAATAAACTTCCAGGGAAGCCTTTTATAATCTACTGTCTGAATTTTAGGCTCTGTAGATTAAAAGATAAAGGTCAAGTTTTAAATAATAATTTATTAAATATGTTAGTTAAATTATTTAAAAATACAAATAAAATATATTTTTCTAAATTTTAGATAGCGTAGTTTCTAAAGTGGGAATTAAGTCGATGCTTAATAGTTTTGGTAATATCTTTTAAACAAATGATTTAAAAATATGATATAATTGTAATTCACATAATGAGCCTTTTATTTGATATATTACATGATGCTTTTGAAAATTGAATTTTTATTTTCCATTTAATTCTAAAATTTAACCCCAAAATTAATATTGGGGTTAAATTTTTTTTTCCAGTAATCCTAATTATTTTCAAAATTTCAGGTATTATGGCTTTGGAAATAAAGCGGGAAATGCGATTTTTTTATAATTTTCGTTAATATATTGTAAACAATTAATTTTAAAAATATGAAAAATATATATTTGTATTCCTCATAATGAGCCCTTTCATTCGATGTATTGCAGGATGCGTTATGAAATATTTTTTTATTTTCTGTTTAATTCGATAATTTCCCATAATTAATATTAGAGATTTCTTCGTATTTTTCCTTTAAACAAAAAAAAATTTAGATCTTATAGTGTGAGGAATAAAGAGGAGAATGTGTATTTTTTAAAATATTTTTGTTAATATATTTCAAAATATTCATTTTAAAAATATGAAAAAAAAAACATATTTGTATTCCTCATAATGAACCCTTTGATTTGATATATTACATGATGCGTTAGAAATAATTTTAATTTGATGTTTTCCATTTAATGCTGTAATTTGCCCCCAAAAATTAATATTAGAGGTCTCTCCTTATTTTTTCGGTAAAATTCAGGTGAGGCCCTACATCTCTAATTTTTTTCAAAATTTTACGGCTTATAATTTCGGAGATAAGGTAGGGGGAATGGGTAAAAAATTTTATATTTTTGTTAATATCTTTAAAATAGTTTATTTAAAAAGTATGAAAAAAATACATTTGTTTTCGCCATAATGAACCCGTTTCATTTGAACTATTACATGATGTATTAGAAACAATTTTAATTTTATATTTTTCATTTAATTCTGTAATTTACCCCCTAAAATTAATATTGGAGGTGTCTCCTTATTTTTCCGGTAAAATTTAGGTGAGGTGCTTCATCTATAGTTCTTTTTCAAAATTTTACGACTTATAGTTTCGGAGATAAGGTAGGGGGAATGGGTAACATTTTTTATATTTTTGTTAATATCTTTAAAATAATTTATTTTAAAAATATATAAAAAAATATATTTGTTTTCGCCATAATGAGACCTTTCATTTGATATATCTGTTGTGTTAGAAACAATTCGAATTTTATATTTTCCATTTAATTCTGTAATTTGCCCCCGAAAATTAATAGTAGAGGTTTCTCCTTATTTTTCAAGTAAAATTCAGGTGATGCCCTAAATCTCTAATTTTTTTAAAAATTTTACTTCTTATAATTTCGGTGATTAGGGGGAGGGGGAGGTAACGGTCGATTTTTTTAGTTTTCCCCCCAGAAGTACCCCTAAAATCAAAATTTCTTCATTTACGATATGTACTACTTATCGGGTCACGAAACTATATTTATTTAAATTTAAACCATTTCCGTCCAGTAGTTTAGGAGAAAATTTCTGTGATGTGAGAGAGGGAGACATCCGGAGTGATATTATAAGCAAGGGTATCCGTTTATTGTATATACGGAACCCTAAAAAAGTAAATAATATTTTATCAATTAAAATGAAATTTTTTTAAATATTCATAGGTTTATATATTTTATTTGCAAAAAACTCTTTTAAATCTTAGTGTGTTAAAATTAGTGTAATTGTTAATGTGCGGAGTTGAAACTTTTGCACACTCTTATAAGTACCAATACGCGTTCGAATAACATAAATTGAACTTGTGAACCAGGATATTACATATTTTTTTAAATGTTCCAAGTATATAGTCGTAATGAACAAACCTGATGATAATCTTTTTTGTAGAGGAGTTGCTGTACTTGTTTCATAATCCAATATTGCCAAATCCTTTATTTTTGGATAAGCTTCCTTCGCCCAGTCTGGGATTTTAAATCCAAAATCGGTCTAAAATTTTTATAATTTTATGTAATTACTAAATACTATAGAAACTACAGAAAGAGGGACTGTCAAACAAGAGAGACAAATGGTTCCTGATTTCTGAGATTTTGACATTCAACAGGCCTTAGAAAACTCCCTCTGTCAGAATAACGAACTTTCTCATGAATGGATGGTTTTGATATATCGCTTTTTCTTTTGGGGGTACGCTGAGAACCTTGTTTTTGTTTATACACAACGAAAACATTAGAAGGGCTGAGGGAAATGTACAATGTGTTTGCAGTTATTTTCGGCTCTCACCTATATTTAATATTTTGAAATATATAGCGTATCGTAAGTGACGGATTATTTTGTAGTGATCTTGGTTGTACTAAGGTATCGCGTTTTATGTTGTTGCAATGAATTCAACATTTAAATGTGTCCATGAAGATAAAATAAAACATGAGCAGAGCGTAACCTTATTCAGCAAGACGGAAATTGGGGCAGAATAGTTCACAGAAATGGCTACTATACGAAGTGTCAAGTAAACCCAAGTTATTGATATGGACAGTCTCAATGGTTCAAAATTTATATGTTTGTCTTACCTCCGTAGTTAAGGTGAAGTATAGTTCTGCAAATGATTTACTGTAAAGTGGTTGGCCAGTTTTTTCTTCCAAAAATTGTATAAATTCTGTGTAGTTTTCATAAAGAGCTTTACCATTTGTGGAATTTAGATAAGCAAGATAATTTTTCTGGAATACTGGGCAGTTTTTATGTGGATCGCCTAAGACCTGAAAAATCAATTTATCAGTAATTTTTAACTGACTAAAATATGTTTTTATTATAATCTAACCATGGGAACGAATAATACTTAATTTGCTGTTTAATATTATTATTTGGTTTTCCACATTTATTGTATTTGTTAGGTAGCATTTCTTATAAGGGCAGTGAATTTACTTATATTTTGTGTCTGTAATAAGTTTTGAATAATTCCTTTAGAAAAGAAGAAGAGGTAAATTTTATAGTTGTTATTTTGAAATTATTGGACTTCACTTTTATCGTTATCATAATGAGAAATAAGTGCAGGCATTATAATAATTCTTTGCTATGTATAGACAGCAATCTCTAAATTTATGGTTAAAGGCACATACCCAAAATATATTTTGTGTACAGCCTATTTAATCATTCCGTAATTTCAGTTCAAATAAGTCACTGAGTCAAATAAATATTAATTAAAGAACGTATTATAATTTAGAAATAATCACTTTTGCATGAAGTTATATGATGGTAAAGAAGATATCAAGGTTTAAAAAATTTGTTGAGTATACTGCCTGGCACTATAAAAGAAGCGAGGACAATATCAGTAATTAAAATATCAGGGAAAAGTGGCCTACATAGACTCTAAATCGAGAGCCTTGCTGTGTGATTTCTAGCCAAGAATTCATAGGGTAACCATACCATGACTCCCGATTTTGGGGGGCTCCCTTAAACTCCTAGATGCTAATATTTAATTCATCTCATTATTTGGCACCGAGTTTCAAGAGCTAAGTCGTTTTGATATCTAGAAGAGCTGGGGTTGAGCCAATTTTTTCCTTGAGTACGGTATCCATAACTTAAAGAGAGTGTGAGGGGGTTACAAGTTGTCAATGTTTTGAAGAATTTCGGCAACGCTATGATGCAGTTGAGAGTGAAGACGATAACTTTCATTTAGTTCATCAAATTATTGGCATATCTCTTGAGTTGTGAGAAGAAAGTGATATTGGTCGTCAGAAAGAAACCATTCATAGGATAAGAGCATTAAATGGACAAGAAAATAATGATAAAAAACTAGAACTATAAAGTGTAATTTTAGTCGTGCATATACCTTACACCTAAGGGTAAGTTAAAACATTTTCAGATGCTAGAGGATATTGGTAATTAAATAGCGAAATCTAGAAACAAGATATTTCTTATAAATAAGCAAAAACGTTCCATGGAAAAGTATTAATTTAGATTTTGGTAAGCGAAAATTTAAGTAGTTTACAAATGACTGAGTAGGTAAATAATTATTGTGATTCTTAATTTTGGGTTTCCGTCTTCACAAATATTTCCGAAAAATTCAGATAAGTTCGGTAATTGAAAATCAAAGTGTCGTACCTAGGGAAATTTGTGGAAGCTGCCTGGAACACTAGTTGCCTTCCGCAGGATTAACTGCGAGAAAGTAGGTCTACGAATTTGTCATATAGTCAATTGACAATTGCAAGAAAAGTCAAGCGAGCTAATAATTATACAAATAACTTCAAAGGAGTAAAAAATCTTGGACTAAGACTCCTGATGAGGAATCGAAACATCAAATTATACCGATAAGTATCACACGATATATATCCATACATTTTTCACAGAAAAACTTGTTGGCAAATTTTCCGACATAACCAGAAGTGGTCTACACTGGCAATTATTTTAGTTAAAAGAGCATTCCCGAAAAACCCCCCAAGTTGAAATTTTCAAATCTGTGATGTGTTTATTTTCTCTAAAACGTCTATCGTACAGTTCGTTTGAATAACCCGGGATATATTATAATGGAAGAAATAACAATTGCTTTATGCTAAAATTTTATTTCCAATTTTCCATACAAGCGAAATTTTGGGTTGTACTGTGATATCTTTTCTAATCTTTTCTAGAGTTAATTGGGCTTTACAAACATGTTCGCAATTCGTTTGTTATGGGGTAAAAATGTTATTTTTTGTATTTCCCCTGTAAGATGTATAGATTTTGTATTAACGCTATGAATTAGTTTTCATTGAAAATAACGGCCAGTTCTATCGCAGATTGGCAAATTGTTTTAATGCTGGATTCCAGTAATGCGTCTTCCACTGAGTTTCATTATTAGATGCACAAATTGTCTCTTTTTTCATCTCAGAGCTCATGGTAGTCTGAATTACCGTTTAAATGAACAAATTTGAATAGCCAATAGGGACGGCCGACGTCAATTAGATTCTCAGAATCTTGGTTGTGTTAAATTTACTCATAAATTCTTAGTAGGTCTACATTAGTTAGTATGTGAAGGTTTAAAGTTGTCTGAAGCCTCAAGAATAATTACGATTTCTAAATTTTTGTTTACTATGTTAAATTTAAAAACAATTTTTGCTAGTGGGTCAAAAAAGTAACAACTTTGATGTTCACATAAAAACTCCGTGTCCACAAAGTTAATTTTGGAATTTGGAAAAGTGAGAGCAAATATTTTGACTCTCCTGAGGGTGGATTTTGAAAGCGCGCGAGCCAGCTCGACAAGTCACCCAAGTTGATTTTCTACTTTTTGGACTTACATTGGTCATTTTGTTATGGGGATGTCTTCTTTGCTATAAAAATACATTCAGACTTTAAATATGCAATAATTACGTTTTTTTACCATAACAACGGTAAACAATATTGTGTATTAATTTAAATTTTTGGATGTATCGGATAAAATACAAAGAATATATGAAGCCATAGACGAACACGATCTGAGAATTCCTTGCATTTCAAGAACCTAACATGAGTGGTTTGACGAACCTAGCCTCACGGCCTCACAATCCAGCCTAATGTGTTGGTTACCTGTATATTTTGTCGGGGTTAGTGATCTAAGCTCTAATCCTGGGAAATTAATGTTAACCTAACTTCACTACCGTTTTGAAACCATACATTCAGAGAATACAATAAAGAATGACACTCCAAGAGAGTAATAAATACCATCACTGAAAAGTTTTTTACGTTGTTTCAAATATTAAGATTTCAGCTGTTGCACTTATATCTCTTAGTCATTAAAATATAGTGAATTGATTTTTACCTTTTCTGTAAAAAGTCGATTACGTAACACATCGTCACGAATAAAGAAGAAATTTTTTTTTCACTATTTGGAGTACAATATAATTTATTTTCGTTGAATAAACTCTATCAAACATTATATTCTAGCGGTTTTGAAAAGAACAAATCTGATGGTCTGGTGATAATCCATCAATAATACCAACACATTAATGTCCTCTGCCATAATAAGTATGTCTAGTTCCATCATTATTAAATCCATTAAGTATAAACGCAACATTATATTAGTCTGATAGTTATATGGTATATTACTAATGTATTGTTGACAAAAATACAATACAACTCTTGTTTTTGTATCCATTGTAAGTAACATAACACCATCAATAAATAATGTTTAAAAGTATAATGTACTATTGGTATTGTCATTTCCTACATTGAAGGATTATCGAAAAGAGAAAAATGACAAACGGCTCCATTGTAGCGACAGTATTCTCGAATAGTTTTTTCTCATAAACTAAGTTGCAAAATAAATTTGCAGCAACAGCAATCTCGGTATTAAGTAACTCTACTGTTCATACTGAATAAAGACTGTAGTTTTCACGGTTATATGTTTGAAATTCAAACATGTTATCTGATTTTTTGCCACGTCTTCTTGGACCACGGGAAAACGAGTATGAGTTTTTACAAATTATTGTACAATTGTACTCGCTGAATTGGAGTCTTCATGTATTGCAATATTACAACTCTTATACCAATTTTAAAACATGAAGAATTTTCTTTAAAATAAACATTAATAAAACCACCTTTACTATATGATATCAGAATAATAAAACAAAGAAAGAAAAATTATAAAATCAGAGCAATAGGAAGTAAACACTTTTTTGGGGCTATGTACCGAGTAATTAAAATTAAGGTAGTCTTATTTAGGATATACTATAGCTTTAGGATATATGAGGTATTGAAATACAGTACTGGGGTTACAGTTGGGAATGAAAAACTGAAAAGTATAGAGTGTGCTGATGACCAAAGAGTCTGCAGAAACAGAAATTGAATTACAAAATATGGTCTTAAAATTAAGCGAAACGGGTATGAAGATAAATGTTGTAAAAACAGAGGGCAACAAGTGGGGAAATTTACATATTTGGAAGGAAATCAGGAGCAGAATAGAATTGGGCAAAATGTCATCTGTGAATGTAAAGCACCTGTGAGAAAAAAAAGTTTCATCTGGAGTGTGGTTTTGTATGGATCAGAGACATTAAGAAACAAGAAAAAAATACCTTGGAAATTATCAAATGTGGGTATGGAAAATAATGGTAAACGTGGTCAGATAACATGAGAAATGAAGACAAGGAGAGATTGCAGTCGATATATATATATATATATATATATATATATATATATGGATTATGCACAAATTGTTTTCATGTTTATTTATATCAAGTATGTAATATAGATATTGTTACTATATTTCAGACACTAAAACCTGTGTTTGTCAATAAACAAAAAAAGGATTGAAATATTTACTTACATGATCTTCTTCAACAGGCCAATAATTAAAGGGTACTGGTTGCCAATTAAGATTTTCCTGCCAGACATTTTTACCTGTAGGTGGGAATAGTGATGCCAATACTAGTTGCAAAGACATTTTTGTTCTGTTGTAATCGGTACATCTTGAATCTACACTATCGAGAGTGAAGTCTCCCAAGAAATGTAGATATCGTTGTCTTAGTGCTTTACCAATTTGATATGCGTTTCTTTTGCCAGCCTATAGAATTACAAGAAATCTTTAGTTCTGTTTTATTTCCAAACAATTCTCATACAGAAAATTTTGTATTCGTATAAAAATTGTGAATCCAGTATTCTAACACACCAACATTTGTTTGGAATCGATTTATAATTATCATTAACAAATATGGTATTTGCCGTATCATTTATCTCATTTATGAAACAAATTTGAAAAAACTCCTTTGATTAGTTCATAATCAAATATATATGTACGTAATAGCTGATGCAAACGAAATGGTGAAGTATTATTATTTTACTGATATAAAAATCTTGTATTTTGAACTTTCTTTATACATATTAATTATATATTAAATACAAACTGGTGGTCTTATCCTTTCTAATTTATATAATTTAAGATATTTTCTTTCGTT
Organism: Octodonta nipae; assembly: GCA_034190945.1. Lineage (NCBI taxonomy): Eukaryota > Metazoa > Arthropoda > Insecta > Coleoptera > Chrysomelidae > Octodonta > Octodonta nipae. The sequence goes on along the minus strand of CM067218.1, from coordinate 46,216,311 downwards.
TTTTAACACATTTCTATTTTTATATATATGAATATTTTTCTCATTCTTTTTCTTGTTATTTCCTTGTTTCTTATGGATGAATTTTTCGAAAATAAGGAAATCAAGGCAGTATTCAGAAAGACAAAACAGTTACATTATGAAAGAACTCATTTTTACAAACATATTTAAAAGTCTTTCTATCATTTAGGTGGTCTCACTCATTACTCGTGGTGTTGGTTTTCTCATTTGCCATTCCATGCTCAATCATTTTGTGAATTTTATTCTTTGCTTGTTTACTCAAATGTGTTATTTCATATAACATTCTTTTAGCGAATCTGTTTTTTGTTTGTTGTGAGTTAGTTTATTTGTTGAATAATTTAGTCTTCTACAGCAAGTTTGTATTTAATTGCTTCTTTTATAATGATGATTGCTTTAGTTGTAGCAGAGGGTATCATTATGTTTAGGGTTTTAGCTTTCTGGTGGCAAGCATGCCGTGATTTTTGTAGGTCATTCTCATTTGCGCCTTATGGAAATTAATATAATTAGTAAGACATGTGCACTAAATACGTAATCCGGTGCGACCAAGCGGCGAAATATTGCAAAAGCACAGAAATATTTGTTGATAAGCTGTTAATAACATATTTAGCCAAATAGGTAATCCTCCTACGTTCCTAAATCAAAAAATTGAAAACTGTCTCTGATTCGTTGATAATAAAGAAAATGGGTAAATGCACCAGACATGAAAATTCGACGACGCTATATGAGTTATCTTCAATTTTGTAAAGACAATCAACGTCAAAGATGTGACTAGTGTCTTCATATGTAGAAACTATAAAAAATATTGCGAAATTATTTTGTGAATTAGGCTCGATATATTTAGTACAACAGTTTTTCATGTTGTCAGAATTGGCTTTGTTCCAGTGGTGACCTTTTCATATCACAATCTACAGTATGTAGTGGATGTGGTAGCAGTTCGCATCCTAATCTGTTGCCATAGTGTCTAGACACATGTGTACCTGTGCACTGTTTTGATGGAACAGAAGTTTTTTCTTAACCAACGGGGCCGTTCATGAAATACGTTGACATATAACCAGGTTGGTATCACTAAGTGTGACACAATGTGATTGGGAGGTCTAAGAAAACATAACGTCCGTTTGCAGTTGGACAAACATTTGTTCTTTAATTTTTCTATAGACTTTCTTTATTTTACTTCGATGTTACGATAGGAAGTCGTTCGTTTAATTTTTGTAAATATTTTTACGTTTATATTTCGTCACAAAACCTTATAATTTGGTATATTAAGTTAATTTTCGACCTCGGCCTAGCGTTGACGTCCGTTAAAATTGCTTTCTTTGTGTATCCAATATAAAAAATAGCGCTTCCACGTGTTCTGCGTTCTCGATCCAATGATGAATAAAAATGTGCACTCAAGAATCAACAGTGCCGACCTAAAAATAAAGCCGCATACTATACTAGTGTTATTGAAGACACATCTAATTTTTATGTACCTGATTAACTACTACAATTTTGTCTTATAAAGGCACACATTCTGAAAGTTTTACCGTATTTGTATAAATTCCATCAGTTAGCAATCAACATATACAGAAATTCATTTCACTTCTTAATTTTACGCTCATTATTATACATTAACTCTTACTTTATGGATTTCCACATCCCCCTTCGTCCCATTTGAAACTTTCTGTGACCTCCTTGGAAAATTACTTCACTAAATTTAAACGTCTGTAATGACAATCAACTAATTGTTTGTTGTCAGAATTATCTATAATCGGCATAGCAGTTATTTATTCATTGTCTTCGAAAATACCATTTATTTCATCTTTATCTATCTAGTCTTCATTTTTCAGTGCCAACGCTTTCAATTCCCAATATACGTAGTAGTTGTAAAGCTCATCTTTAACTTTTCGGTTTGAATATAAATTTGTTAACTGCTTTTTCTGTTAATAGTTTTCAATAACTTTCGATGTATCTAATTCCTTCTAATAAATCTAATTTCTTATCTTTTTTTACTTTATTTCAATAAACACATTTACGAATAAATAAATAAGCACCAGTGCAAGGTGCATAATGAATTTGGTATCATTACGGACCTGGTATTTAACAGCCCGGTACATTTCATTTAGGGTTATTTATTATACAGTGATGGGCAAATGTGTGGAACCAAGTAAATATCTCTGGAATTATTAGAGATATCAAAATGAAATTTGGAAGGTGGATACTGCAGTAGATTGCCTATTTGTTTCCAATTTTTTTTTACAATTTTGAACTTCCTGTTTTACCGGAAGTAATGTCGATTTTAAAATTTGCAATGAAACACCATGTATAGTATTTTAGTTTCTGATGAAACATTTTATTGCGAATACAAAAATATCGGGTTTGATATTGTTTACTTCAATACCTACCGAGATATTAACAGAAAAGTAACTAAGGAAAGGAAAAATTCGATTGTAGCTAAACTCGGTTCAGATTTCATTTACGCCCGATATAAACAAACCGCTCGGTAAGGATTTGTATTTCTATTGAATAATTGGTGGCATTATACCGTCACAGTCAACAGCTCTGCTTGCTCCATAGTCGAATACACGTGCGTTTGTTTAAATCAGGCGTAAATTAAATCTGAATCAAGTTTAGTAGTCGATGAAATTCAGTGCAGAAGTGAAGTAGTTGTCAAAATAAGTTATTAGTTTTTTTTAATTTGAACGTAAAAAGATTGTATTGTTTTAATTTGATCGTAAAATAGCCGAATTAAGTGAAAGAGAAAGAATAGTAATATTAATGATGATTGGGTATGGGGAGAGGAAAAGGACGCATCAAGAAATTTGTGACCTTTTTAACATTGTTCATCCGAATACACAAATATCCCGTTCAGTAGTGACGAAAACTTTGCGAAGGTACGACACAAGTGGAACAGTTAGCAATTTACCAAAAAGTGGACGGTTAAAAAGTGCAAGTAATGAAGGTGTAGCTCAAAATGTTGCTATATCTTTGGAAGAAAATTCTCACTTATCCACTACCGACCTCGCCAATATGCATGGAATTAGCCGTCGTTCAGTAGGAAGGATAATAAGGCCATAAAAAATTCGCCTCGTTCAAGAACTCTCCGAAGACGATTTCGACAGACGTTTGCAATTTTGTGATACGCTGATGGATATTTGTAACCGTGATAATAATTTTACAAGAAATGTGGTGTTTTCAGACGAGGCTACATTTTGTTTAAATGGTACGGTTAATCGATATAACTGCGGCTACTGGTCGCAAAGTTATCCTAATTGGGTACAAGAGGCTCATACACAACATCCCCAAAAATTGAACGTTTGGGCCGGCATTTATAACAACAGAATCGTGGGACCCTGCTTCCTACAAGAAACTTTAAACGGAGATTGGTATTTACAGCTCTTGGAGACACAAGTTATTCCGGCATTGGAGGTAAATGGACAATTACCAAACAATATCTGGTTTCAGCCGGATGGAGCACCACCCCATTACGCTCGCATTGTTCGAGATCATTTAGACATAGACATAGACATAGACATAGATTTAGGACATTTCATCACAGATGGATTGGAAGAAGGGGTACTTATGAATGGCCTGCACGAAGTCCCGACCTTAATCCACTAGACTATTTTCTGTGGGGTTACTTAAAGTTTAAGGTTTATGTTGATAGACTAAATAATTTGCAAGAATTGGCTGCAAGAATAAGACATCCAGAGAATTACACCAGAAGTAATAGCTAATGTTACTAGAGAATTTAAAAACCGACTTGCTTATTGTCAAGAAGTAAATGGTGCTCACTTTGAACGTCTAATACATTAAGTTTAGTTAAGTTAAGTTTCAATGTTTTGAAAATCACTTAGATTTAGTTAATAAATTATGATTATGTATTTCTTTAATGGATATTAGATTTTTCCTTTCCTTAATTACTTTTCTGTTAATATCTCGGTAGGTATTGAAGTAAACAATATCAAACCCTATTTTTGTATTCGCAATAAAATGTTTCTTCAGAAACTAAAATACTATATAGGGTGTTTCATTAGAAATTTTAAAATCGACATTACTTCCGGTAAAACAGGAAGTTCAAAATTGTAAAAAAAATTGGAAACAAATAGGCAATCTACTGCAGTATCCACCTTCCAAATTTCACTTTGATATCTCTAATAATTCCAGAGATATTTGCTTGGTTCCACACATTTGCCCATCACTGTATATTGTGAGACACATCATACTGGAAGTTTTTAAACGGGTGCGGTAGACGTTCCGTCATACTTTCGATGTTGGGTTAACTTTGACAATGGGTTAGGTTTTCAACCTGATATGTTTGTTTGTTGATTTTCAATGTTTTTCAACTTTTAGTTTCTATGTTCGATCTTATTCAGGTAATCCAAGGATTGTTAAAACAAAAAAAAAAGACTTAAAGATAGAATGCCGGATTATCGTACTTACATTAGTGAGTTGTCCATATCCAAAAGGGTAATACGTTTCATTTATATACGGATCATTTTTATATATAACATCATGGTCTGGTGTCCTGTCGCCATGTCTAAATATCTAAAAAAACACAAAGAATTTGTTGTCAAATAAATCTATTTATTTCAATTAATGACTAGATATTGATTTAGAGTTTAACTAAATCCGCAGCTGTAAAAATAAAGAGACAGAAAGTGAAGATTAAAAAAAAACGTTAGAGATATTAAAAAAAATCAGTGGTAGAAAGTTTTTAGCAAAAAAAAACATTTTTCATTATTTAAGTAACTAGGTATTTCTTGTTAGTTCAAAAGAACTATATAGTAAGACATTTTTATTATTTTGTCTTAATTTCTTCTTTAGGGAAATCCTTAGGGTGCTCTAGATGTCAATTAATTAAATATGGAAAACTGATAAAATAGGAAATAAGTCAAAAAATAATACAATATTTTCAATACAATAGTTCTTCGATAGATTAATTGTTGGGGATATCAAAAGATTATATAAAAATAAAACTTCTTTCAAATTGAAAGAGTTACCTTAAAGAATTTTTATATCGCACTCCTAGGTACGATGTTTTTATCGAATTGCACACTAGATCAATCGATAGGCTGAAAGTCACAAAGGAAAATCTAGAAAAAACCTTATAAATTATCACGATTTAAGTTTGCTCAAAAGGACTTGACATGACAGAGTAGGCAATATTTAATGATAAAACTACATTCAAAATATGGAGTGTTGAGTAAAAGGAGGACACACTCTGTGTATCAAAAAGTGTCCACAAAAGGGTATCAATTTGGGGGCGCCACTGGGACGACGGGGTAATTTGTTCGTAGAATAACATTTAAAAGACAATTGAAAATTCTAACCTATACATTTTACAAATTACAACAGCAGATTATAATGTGTTTTTTTTATAATGAAAAGTAAGTATTTCTAAAAATAAATGCTGTAAAGTTTTTATTTACTTGTTATAAATGTAGTATTATTGACATGATTAAATTGAAAATTATTTTCAGTTAGTTATATTTCCACAAAATATTCTCTCCATATGATCTGCGAAATAAACCAACAAAAAATTTGTGGGTAAATAAGAAAAGATGGTTTTGCTACATGCCTGAGAGCTAACATTAAAACCAAAAACTGATGCTCAAGATTGGTTAATTATTAATAGGAAAGAAGAGTTTATGTAGTTATAACAGAACCTATAAAGAATTTTTTTTGAAAATGTGTTGTAAAGTAAGTACACATCCAAAAAATTTAAACATCATAGTTAAACAACCAGATTTAAAATGATAAAATTTGTATTTAATATTAATAAATGTATTCAGTCAATGAAATACATTGTACATAGATAAAAATGACTTGCAAGCAAAATTTTATTTATACATTTTTTTAGGAGTCAAGATAAATATCCTACACAAATTAAACTCTGAAGAACCCATTATTATATAATTACTAAACTGATTATGGCATTGTCCATCAAGAACTTCAACAAACTTCTGAAGATATTTTTCCCGGGCGTACCTTTGGAAATATTTAAAATAGACCTACAGTAGAAAGATGCCAAAAATAGTCATTTAATTGTAGTTAACGGAGAAAAGAAAAGATATATGGAAAACCAGTGTGTGAAAATATTAGAATCATTGAAAATGAAACTATTCTAGCATAAAATGCAAGTGAAATTTGTTCCATAATGATAACAGAAGAGATAACTTAAGTATAGCAGTTTATTCAGTGATGAAAAGAATTGTTAATTACCTTTTATCCAGAGAAAGGTGAACAAGGAACTAGAAACACCAACTTTTCAAAATAAATATGTAACATGAACACAAGAATGTAAAAATAAATAATTTTTATTTACATTTAATTCACCAACATCTATTTGTTAATAAGTATAAAAATATTACAAATATACAAATTTTTCCCAATGTTTAACTGTTTCAAAAAGTTTTATAAGAATATAACAATTATAAAATCACTCCGTTTTATAAAAAGTCAAAACTGGGGCACACGCTTATTAATTTATATCACAATTAACACACTATAAACTCATCACTTGCAGAGATTCCAAAAAAAGAGAAGTTCACATAACAGATTTTCTACGTTTTATTTACGATTTTTACTAATAATTTTACATCATTCTCACTTTTTCAGCCGCTTCACTTCTAAATGTAGGATGTGTAATTTCAATCCGTTGACAATTAACTTCATAACATACCATGGGGTCACACTTGCGCCATTCTGGTCATTTCTTGAACTTCTTATTTGAAACCGTCCGCTGGACACTTTTTCAGTTTTATTCCCATATAAGTTTGTCCTCCTTTCACTCTACACTCCATAATTCAAAACAAGAATTACAATAAAATCAATTATATCAGGAACAAAACCAAAAACACTAAAAAACTGCGTTATAAATTTCATTATGAATGTAATACATTTTTTGTCGGAGAAAAGTCTAGACCTCGAAATATACGAAAAAATTTAACACAATAAGTATATAATCGAACATGTATGGGACCTTTATCATAAAATACTATTTCAAAATTGAACCATATTTCACAAAGAATAATACAACACTATACGGAAGCTAAAGAGTCTGCCTTAATCTTATTAAATGAAAGCGATTGGATAGCAACTACCTCCATAGAATACAATTGTTCCTAGTTGCCTATAATTAGGGACGTAATTATTTATGATCATGTCCTTTTGAAGAACCCTGCACTGCTATAGTCGATAAGGTTTGTCCGAAGAGTTCTTGGTTACATCCTTACTATTGTCCACAATTCTAATTTTAAATTTTACATATAGCGACGGGAATTTATACGTTATTTCTGTGAATCCTAAATATTATTCGTCTGTCGCATCGAGGTCGGAGGCTTGCTTTGGTGAGGTTCTCGAAGAATCTAGTCCATGAAGGAGTTTAAAAAAAATTCTTTATTGGCATTGACAACGGTGTCTAACATATACCGTGAAACGTTTGGTATTGTTAAAATATACAGAATTTTCTCAAGTTTGGTGTTATGCCCAAGGACTCCATAAACATAAAATCGATATCGTTGTTTCTATACTATTACAGATACTGGTAGTTTTACTTTTGTTTCGATTCTTCTAGCGATTAACACATTTGTCCGGAGGGGGGGGGAGCTAGTCGTTATTAGATAATGAACTAATCATATATTTGAGTAAATTTGGGTATTATGTAATTGTGTAATAGGTGTAAATAGTTTTCACAGGTTAAGTTTCTCTCAATAAAAAGTAGATCCACAATTGAGATGACCGAAAATTCAGCTCATACGTTTGCTTTCTGGACTTGAGCTCGCATCAGTTGGCATATTATGTTCTGCTTGCGGATGATCCTATGTTGTTTATTATCTTCAACTGTAATCCGATTTACATGCACTTCATAAGTGGTCAAGTGATAACGATCTGCCTGTCAACAACTAGAAATGCTTCACAATTTCTTTTATCGGGTAAAGCCACATTTTTTGAATAACTACAATTTATTTGGGTCTCTCTTGAAAAGAGTCTCATTAGTCTACGATCTAGGAATTTTACATGAACAAGTTTCGAAATTAGATGCTTATGTCGATATGGTGAAGCTCATAACATGCTAGGATTTGTCTTCCTTAACACTAAGGTGTTCTCGAACATGCCAGCACTATTTCTGCATTTCATAACTTTTGTGCTTCCACAACTTACATAATGCTGCCAAATTTGGTTGCCATTTACAGGCTATCGTATCAATATCATTGAATCTGGGCAACATCGTTTTGTTAGACAGATTTTGTTGAAACTTGACATCCCTGTCTCGTTTTGATCATAATTTCAGCCCGAAGTTGGCGGAACCATACAAACCCACTAATCGCTCTCTACACAACTCTCTGGGCAATAAGTTCTCTTTAAGTCTCTCAATGGATTCATAAGCAGTGAGGATGGTAACACTATGTTTAGGATTTGGTATGTTTCTTATAATATACGTAATCCGAAACTTTTGGAAATTGAAGCTTTAATTAATTTGAATTGTCTCATTAATTGTTGTTCTGTTAGCTTATATAGGAATTGGAATAATTTTTCACTAGACGTAGGCGTGTCAGATTCAACATTTTGTATTGGAAAATAAAAAAAAGCTATATACCAATTTTAAGGTAGTTTTGTTAACCAGGCATTGTATTTGATTTGTGACTGAACTGTAACGGTCATCTGAATGCAATTGTTTGAAGATACAATCTATTTTATTTTTATTTTTAATTACTGTGGGTTAATTCATTTTTATATAATTTTCTTTTATATATGAGTGCTTTTAGCCTGTATTTATTCAAATAAATAAATAAACATACGCATACCTCATAGTTCATAGTGTAAATAAAACTTTTTTGCTAAATACATTTATGGGAAACTCAGGAACTCGAACTCCATACAAACCACAAAAAATATCAATACAATTTTTATCCAAGCTTATCTGTTGATCAATAAGTATATTCGTTTAATATTGCGGGTTATCTCTATTGTTATTATAATACCTACGTCGATTGATTGTACAACAAATTGTATCGATATATTGATTGAACATTTTGCCATAACAACAAATATTCGTGAAACAACACAAACAATAACGTTAATTATTTCTTTATTTAATGCGCAATTTTAGAGAATGACTTCTATCAATTCTGTACATCTGCGTTCAGTTAAAGCTGATCATCTAGTTAACATAAAAAAATATATTTTATGATAGAATTGTACAGAGGTTAACATTAACTAAGTCATTGTAAACAAAAGTGCCTAACATTGCCAAACGAAGACAAAATCCCAACGATATAATTAAATTATTTTTAAAATGAGATACAATGCGAAATGCTTAGTGGATTATGCGGTCCGGAAAATAGTAATACGTAATTCTTAAAAATGTCAACCTATTGCACATTCCCACAAATAAAGAAGTAGTATGCCTTCCTTGGAGGTCATCAGGATTAAGGTTATTTCAAGGTCGAATTGATGAAAAAGCTGGGGACGACAGGAGAGTGTCTATTTGGATTAGAGGTCGCTGAATTAAAATCAGAGGTTAGCTCGAATGTGTCACGCCAGGGTAAAGGGCGCCTCAAGGTCAAATTGTGGAATTAACACGCAGACCAAAGACAAAAGCCTAAATGTATATTTTCGCAGTCGCTGAATACTAATACGAGGTCAGTTAGTCCGTAATATGTAAGAGTCTGGGGCGTTTCAAGACTGTTCAAATTAAAAAAAAAATGTATGAGATCAAAGCCTCTATACGTATTTTTTTAGGATTAGTGAATTCAAATCTGGAGATTTTTCTACTAAATATAACAAAACTATTTTGATTTGTCATTACACGTTTGTGGATTAAAGGATGATTCCTCTGCAAAAGGCATAAAATTAAAAAGGTATTTGATTTGCCATGTATATATTAAGAAACCTGCATGTTAGGGATCCTGATCCGAACGCAGGTGAGTCCACCATTCTACGTGTGATAACTCTCATATCTAACTAGGTCTAAGTACGAGAGCACTCTGACTTTTGCAAGGACAAAGTCAACTCGTGGTAGAACACCATTGTTACACCAAAACACCCCCGCAGGTCAGCGTTGCTCCAGAGAATAAAAGAATAGATTACTCCACACATCCTCATTTGTGCAGCAGGAAAACACACACATACCTATATCCAAAAATACACCCGAGCGCACGCACACACAAACATGCATACACACAGTATATTTCAAAGCTACTGAAGGACCAATCTGATGAGTCAGCATGTGGGTTCATAACAAAATGAAAAATTTAGTCTTTCAACCATCGTTATTTTAAAACCTATTGTATGAACTTCGTTTTAGAATTTATGTGGACCTTATTCTCCTAATTTGCTACTTTCAAACGTCATAGGGTGTGAGCGTGCGCGCGTGTTTGTGTTTTTGATTAAATCTCGGTTAGGATTTTTCAATGATCCTCGAATCATGGTTTCCAAAAAGCTTTGATGCTAGAGACTGAATTCAACCCTCCTATGATGTATATAAAATTTAACTTCATATTTTTGCAAATATATTCTATGAGTACAAATATGGACAAGCCATACAAATAGAAGCTTTGACCCCTTCATAACAGATTTCTTTGTGACTTTGAAGCTTCCTTGACCTTGTATTAGTATTTAGCGACTGCAAAAACATGCATTTATACTTTTTTCTTTGGTCTGAGAGTTAATTTCACTATTTGAACCTGGACGCCCGTGACCCTGACATGATGGGGTTGACCTAACTTCTGATTTGAATTCAGGGACCCCAAATACATATAGATTTACTTGCCTCAGCGCTTTTTAATCGATTTGACCTCGAAATGACCTTGATACTGATGATATACAAGGAAACCGACATGAGATTCAACGTGTAAATTTACATAGGAATATTATGAATCTGTTGATGGGCACACAACTTAATTTTTTTGTGGGCAGGTATTATCAACTATAATTAAAATATATTTCAATTATCATTTCATCTCTCTGATATTTAGCATTCAAGTAGCTAAAACTGTATATCTGAAAATGCAACCGACTTTGCTTTCACAATAGCAAAACTTACTTTAAAATTATAAATTAATGAAGGTATCACACACATTACTTTTAATTCACTATATATACGTAATATTATTTTGGACTGTAAAAATAATGTTAAGTAATTACATCAAAGTGATTTTAAGTAATTACATCAAAATTCAAGTAAATGGCTTATATGATCAGAAAACTTTATGATAATACTCTTTAGCTGTACACTGTTTAAAAAATCAATACCTATAAATATGCATGTCATATCATCTAATTCACATCACCAGACTCTAACGGGAGCACAATTTATTGCACAAACCCCTTCCGAGGTATACTGCCGCAGTGATCCACAACCATGGGCGGATCCAAAGGGGGGGGGGCGATGGGGGCGATCGCGATCGACCGAGAGTCTCAAAGTTAGTAAATTTAATATTAAAACGAGGTAATCTTAACTTTAATAGCCTAGAAGAAGGTCACTTCTATGGGTTTAAACAACATAACAACTATTTTTAATGTAATAATCCCAGAAATATGAGTTTAAAATTATATTTTGGTAAATTTAGTACAGGATCGCCCCCCTGGACGCATCAAATCGCCCCCCTGAAGAATCAAATCCCCCCTAAAGAATCAAACCCCCTCCCATGGAAACACGTGTCTGGATCCGCCCCTGTCCACAACTATGTCTTAGTAAAAGAAATTTCAAGCTGTTTTTGGTGGCGTATTTTGTTAGTGATTATCTCATAATTTATTGCCCCAAAAAAAATCATGGCACAAGATCTTCCGCGTTAAGCTATTCTATGTATTGTAGCTCAGTGCTCATTATATTTGCAGTCAGATAGTATTTACCGATATAAAAGAGCATCCCTTTTATCCTCCAATATAAATCGCATACTTCTCCAAAATTTCAAAAACATGTGAAAGGCTTAAACGATATAATTCTTAGCCATATTAATATAAGCATTTTATCTTAATTGATTGCGGTGAGAAGATATTGTAATGTTTTTATTTTCATACTTGGGTTCAGTTCAGTTCTTGGATTTATTTAAAAACACAGTCCAACTCACTCTAATTTATTTCCAATGCTTTAACACAATTTATATTTACAGAACTATTTACAATTTATCTTTACTATACTAACGGCAGTTGAATAGTGAACGAATGCTTCCTCAGCTCTCCGCCTTTATATATTTCTTCTCGGAATTCTCCAGAACGTCAAAGAGCCGCCTAGACCAGACTTGATTCTTCCAGAAACACATCAAAGCTAAGCCGCCGATCCATCCGATGAATTCTCCTAACAATTATGTAACCAATATCCAAAACTATCTCGTTCTCTCCAAAATATAGTCCTCCCACCCTCAGTAGTTCAGAAAACGTAGAGGGAGAATACATGGTAACTACCCTATTGTTGAACCCTATTTACTGATTATTTTCTTTACATGGATTACAGGTGACAAAGTCGAAGACCTCTCAATTGTAAAGTGGGTTGTCAAAATTTGGGAAAACATTCAGTCTGTAGCGTTCAGATAATATTTCCGTTTTAATCAAAAAATATAATACATACATAGTCGACTTACTAAGTATAGTAATTGGAAAATTAGAAGTATTTAGAACAGAAGCTGAACTTCCATTCGCATTAATTAGAAATGCATTGAATCCCCAATATTTTTGAGACAAAAATGATGAAGTATCACTTAACATTTAAATTTTTTAAGACTATGTAGTTGAAAATCCTTTCAAACTGCATTGATATCCATAATTTGAAAAACTTCATACTATGCTTTATAAAATACAAATACGGACCTAGAGGGAGTCTAAACGTCTAACTCTGTGTTTCCATGTATAATTTTTTCATTTCAGTTTTTTGGGATTAACACAACTGGTGACTATTTAGCCAGACACCTTGTACTGTTTATCATTTTATCACTTTACAAAAAATCAGTGTAGACAAAATAAAAGGATAATATCTAACTATAAGTTTACGTATTAAGCTTATGTTTTCAAGTTTATACTTGGAGTAAATAAAAAAAATATACAATTAATATAATATGTTTGTAGCTCTATAGATGAATGACAATAAGTATATAATTATAGAGCGATCAAATTCTTTTTACTTACTAAACTACAGCACAGAATGATATAATAAAACAAATCCGAAAATCGTATCAATGGTAATAAACTTTGTTTATAGTGGATACTAAATTAAAATATAGATAGATGAACTTTATATACTTTCATATAACATATAGCGACCTATAGTTGTATTTAAACGAGCGTGCTTTATTTCATAACTAAGTCAAGAAATGAGTCCGTTCTCGATAAAAATATCAAAAATATCATAGGCATTTCAATGTGTAATTTCTATTGCAATTTACATCAGTTAATTATCATGAATCTTTTATGTTTTGAGTTTCATATTCCCGGAACTTTGTCATGTTAGTTTATTTGGCGTAGATTTTAGGTTATACTTTATTTACATGTGTGTTGCCTTTTTAATTTATTTTAATTTCATTACTGCACGTTTATGTTAATGTATTAGTTCAATACAGCTTAATTTTAATTAAATAATTGGTTTGAATAATTTTACAAACTGAATAAAATAAACCCAATTAAAGAGTCATTCTTCATTTGAAATATATTCAAGTTGTGTTACTCCTTTATTAAAAGTAAGTACGGTAAAAAATATTAGTATAATTGATATTTACTTACAACGTGCACTAATTCCAATGTACTATCGGCTTGCTTCTTCTCGAAATTACCTTCGCAACAACATGCTGCAACCAAAACTAATACTGCATTAACTACGAACTTGGTCATTTTAAACGAACAACTGACATCATATCGAATGAAAGACAGCAATATATTCTGAAACGTTATCAGAAATTATCACAAATCAGTTTATTAGCGGTCATTTATTTAGGATACACTATGAAATAAGAATGAATGTCGCTCTTGGAATTTGGAAGGCGGCTGATCTCGAAGAAAGTCTCGTCTGATAAATCAAGGCAATTAAGAGCAGAAAACGGGGCATTGAAAACTGATTTCAATCGGACTTTTTTTTGTTGATTGATGAGAAGTGAAATGGAAGTGTAATGCTCGTTTCCTATATAAAAGTTGTGTATTTTTTGTTTCTAGGCTTTAAACTTCTTAAAAGATGTCATTTGATTGAAAAAAAAAGAGTTCAATTAAGAAATGAAAGAAAGTTAATGTTGATGCTGCATATCTTTTAATATGTTTAAATAGTTATGACATGCTTAAAAACTTTCACAAAAAACTGATTGGCGTTCTGAAGGATTTAAAATGTAGTGGGTTATGCTTTTCAGAAAATGCAACGCAATGTTCCGGTTTGGTTATAATATATTCTACATACTTTTCAAATTGAATTGCTAAAGCCTTTTTATTCTTAGTTCCATCCTACTTTTGTGTTTCTAGCTAAATTTTAATGTTCAGTCAAGACTCAACTGGTCCCCTTGCCCCTTTTAATAGTCAAACCAACTTAAAATAAACATACATAACCCATTATGCAGTATTTACAAGTAAGTTTGGTGTTGTCTTTACTTGCATTGTAGTATTTAAATAATTGATAGTGACATTTCGAAAATTTAAAAACATTTCAAAACAAACCGATAGGTGAGTTGCGCTAACGCGAAATTCCTAAATGTTTATAAAAATTGACTGTGGTTTTTGTAACTTACATATCTGTCCTTTTTGAGTTCTGATAATTGTATATAACATTTTTACAAAATGTGTATGATTGCTTTTGTTAAACTATTGTGAGTTAGACATTCATTTTTATGAACGTATATGATTAAATTGAATATTTCTTTCTGTAGATAATGGCATGGAAATTATCCGGATATGTGTACAAAGTTCCAGCAGTCATTCTTCTTGCTACACTCAATTACACATAGAAAGAAGTTTTTAGGTAATTTGGAAATGATTATTGAAGAGATACGTGTAATTATACATAGTCATTGGTAGTTTTCCCTCATTTCGTTTCCGTAACAGAAATATATTCAATATTGGAAATATACAGTAAGTCATCGCGTGCCCCCATCTCAAGAAAATTCTAGATCCGTGCATGTGCCTCGACAGCTATTGTGGCTGGTTGTCGCGTATTAGAACATTTAATGCAATATTTGCTATTATTTAAAACCAATTTGTCTGCATTATAGCGAAAATCCAAGATAGACAAATTGAAGTGGAAATTATAAACTTCCAAAATATCTTGAGTATATCCCGGCCTGACTAGTCCCGTTAATACGGTAGGATATGCAATATATCTCTCCAAATTATTTACAATCCAATTCTTTAAAAACTTCTTATTCAATAGTATCCATCATGAGCCCATATAAAATCATAAACTATCATTTTAACGATGATTAATATTCCAGTATTAGTTACCCGAATGTTATACATTTTTGAAAATATCCACTTTTGCCTAGGTTTTCTGAGTATACTCCGTAAAAACTGATCCAATCGGCTCGTTTAAAAGGATTTCTAATTCTCTACAACTTTTCTGTATATGGCATTACGATTCATTCAATACTTTTAATTAAATAAGCAAAAAACTAAAGAATTTCGTATATTTGCGGGTTTTGTAATTTAAATAGTTTACTTCTATGAGTTTGCTGTAAAAATCTTAGCAATAATTATCTATAAACTGTTACTGTCGTGATGGTATAAGCGAATTACTGTTGAATTTTATGTCCGAAAATGAGTTCAATTTTGCTCTAATAAACTGGTGTAAAATTAGTTCTTCCGCTTAACTAAATGAAAAAAATTATTTAGTGTTAATCCCCATTCTTGTAGGTTATTATTGGAATTTATGATCTCCTAGTTATAAGGCCTGATCTTAAGGTACTACAAAATACAAAAATATATATTTACATAATTATTATTAATGATAGTTAGTGATATTTTTATATTCGGTTATATATGGTTCGTTATTTCACAATGTTTCCAAATAATTGATGATCACGCGTTAAATAATTGGTATGACGGCATTCAAATTTATGTGTCGGGCCCATGAAGTATGACTCGTAACGCAAAAACTTGATAACGTTGGAGGATGATATTTTGCGGAAATATTTACTAAAAACTAGCCTTGACAGTTGAGTTGTGCAAAGGCCGTCAAAACAAATTATTCAGTCAATCGTATTATTTGTCGATATAATTTCTCCTCTCAGTGCCTATATCTAGCTATCTGTGATAATCTATGCGAATTTCCAACAGTGTTTACCATGCATGAGATTTTGTTTATCGTTACCTCATATGCGGCTATCGATCGACAAAGTGTAATCTAAAAGTTGAATAAAAGCGTTTTAATTATCGCATGTTGCCTCCAACCAAGATAACGATGTTCACTCTTCGGTTTTTGCTCCATTATGCTGGATTTAATGCAATTATGTATTTGTTTCGAGTTTAAATTAATTGATGTAATTTTTTTGCTTGGAATCGTTTGCTTGATTAATTTTTGACCTCTGAATGTTAATTTTTAATATTTTATTGCAAAGGGTTTCCGTATAAATATAATACAGATACAGAATTAGATACAGATGTTGGTTCGTTTTATTGCTAATTTTTGTTGAAATTGCTGGAGTGGACTCATGTTCAATATGAGAGAGAAAAGTACTAAAGTTCTTATTTTAAAAATATATAGCATTATTAGAATCAGTTGAAAGCTGTTTCACTTTTTTTGCAAATTTGGACAGATACAGCCTTCTACATAAAAAAAATGAAAACAAAGAAGGCCAGAATTTGCCTGAAAATAACTTGAAGTTTTGTAAATCTTTGGAACTGTTCAAAAAAATGAAATTTGTGTACTTATTTTTTTTAAGTGGCAACCAACTTTTTTCTCAACGCCCGTGGATTCTGCGCTAAAAAATAGGGGGAGTTATTTGATTCCTGAAAGATAGTTGTGCCATCTGTGTTTTTTGTAAACAACACCACATAAACTTGAAAGTTTGTATATTTCAAATAGGCCAAACGTTTCAAGGCCCCATTTTCAATGGTAATTAACATAATGCAATTGAAAAAGAAAATTAAAAACTAAAAGGATTCGTAATGACAAATTTAATAAATTACAATTTGACATCAATGTTTGACAATCAAACTGATGTAACTAAGAGAATTTACTACAAATTTGATATATACAGGGTAGCACTAAAAGATTCTAAAGATAATGTGAAATAATAAAGCTTCTTTCAAATTGGAAGAATTTGAAAGAGTTATCTTCAAAATTTCATCTGACTGTCATAGGTACGACTTTGTTATAAGATGCGTTCGCCAAAAATGCGACCTAAGAAATTCTGATCCAGAGATCTCATTAAAGTCATAAGTGAAAACCTAGGAATAACCTTATGAACTATCCCGATATAGGGTTGTTCAAAAGGACACTACCATTATTAATTTCATCCTTCATTTATAGAAGTACTAACTACACAATTGCTTTTATTGAATACAATTAAAACAAACTCTTTCAGCTTTCGTTTTGTATTGTGTTCTTATTTTTGTAAAATGGTTTTATTTTGAAATTTTATTTTATGAACAAAGTTGCAGGCATGTTCAAACTTTTTTTACTTTTCAAAATATATATAGGTCTAGAGGTTTCGCCAATATAAAATTTGTTACATTCGCAAGGAATCTTATAAATACTATTTTTTGAGTTTCGTGCTATATTATTTGCTTTAATTTTTGATATAAATGATTTCAGTGTATATCTTGTTTTAAATGTTGTTTTAATATTAAATATGTTTCCCACTCTTTTCAGTCTTTCTGAAAGACCCTTTATGTATGGTATGGTTGTTGTAGTATTGTGGTTAACAAGAGTATTAGTATTGTTTGGAGTAACTTGGTGTTACATATATCTGTCTCAGTCATTAGATGAAAGATCACAGGTTGATGTTATTTTTACAGATTTCTCGAAGGATTTCTGCGTTTGGCATGAGTAATCATCATGTCGAGTTTCTTCGCACCTACCTAGTGAACCGTACTCAGTTTGTTTGGTACAATAATCATAAGTCTGTTAGTTATATTTCTAAATCGGGGGTACCTCAAGGTTCAAATCTGGGGCCACTAATGTTCCTAATTTTCATCAATGATATCACCAATGGCATTCATGTTCAAAAATTGTTATTTGCAGACGATCTTAAGCTCTTCTCTTGTGTGAAAAACCAAATGGATTGTAAAAACTTACAAAATAATATTGATAAAATTCAAGAATGGTGTACGATAAACAATCTCCCCCTAAACTCGAGTAAATGTAAAGTTATGACCTGAAGTCATAATTTTGTTGATTTCAGTTATAAGATTGGTTCGTGTGTGCTGGACAGAGTTAGTGAAGCCAGGGACCTAGGAATTATATTCAATGGCCATCTCAACTTCAGCAATCATATAGAAAACATAGTTACTAACGCATCAAAAATGTGTGGCTACATAATGAGAAATACAAGACAATTTACAAATGTCAATTGCCTCAAAACTCTGTATAGTGCACTTATAAGAAGTAAACTGGAGTACTCGTCGATTATTTGGTCGCCGCATTATAAGTTGTATATAGATAAATTGGAACGTGTGCAAAGAACGTTTGCGAAGTTCATGTACTTCAAAAAATATGGGATATACCCCGAGAGGGGGTTTGAGCACGAGGTGTTATTATCCGATCTGAGTCTGGAGAGTTTAGAGCAGCGCAGATTTATCGCCCATTGCCGATTTGTTTATAAACTAATCAACTCTGAAATTGATTGCCCATTTATACTGGAGCATTTTAAGTTCTTAGTCCCGAGAGCTGAGTCTAGAAGTTCATGTTTGTTTTATCCCCCACCTGGTCGAACAAATATCCGTTTTGCCTCTCCTATTTTTAGGCTATGCTTTTGCTATAATATGATTCACAAAAATATTGATTATACGGAAAGGAGGAATATCTTACATAACCTACTGAAGCTGTTTGTCCAAAGTAACACAGTAACATGTTCTTAACGCTGTGTTTAAGTATATTAAAATGTATTGTTATGGTTACTCGGTCACGTTTTGTAATAATAGTTATATAATTCATTCAGGTTTGTTAGTCATGGTTGTATACAGTTAGCGTTTTTTTTTCTTTTATTATCTGATGTTTATGGACTTTTAATGTTTTCATCTTTTTTGTTGTTAGATCTCATAGGCTATATTTTGTAATTTTTATAGTTAACATTAACCCTGTAATTGGTGTAATACTGTTGGGTTAAATAAACAAATCAAATCAAATTAAATCAAATCAAATCAAATCAAATCAAATCAAATCAAATCGAATCGAATCGAATCGAATCGAATCGAATCGAATCGAATCGAATCGAATCGAATCGAATCGAATCGATCGAATCGAATCGAATCGAATCGAATCGAATCGAATCGAATCGAATCGAATCGAATCGAATCGAATCGAATCGAATCGAATCGAATCGAATCGAATCGAATCGAATCGAATCGAATCGAATCGAATCGAATCGAATCGAATCGAATCAAATCAAATCAAATCAAATCAAATCAAATCAAATCAAATCAAATCAAATCAAATCAAATCAAATCAAATCAAATCAAATCTAATCAAATCAAATCGAATCAAATCAAATCAAATCAAATCAAATCAAATCAAAAATCAAATCTCTGAGTCGTGCCACTCAAATCTCTATTCCATATTGTGATTCTCTTTATGACGTCTTCTATCCCCGCTCTTCATCTAATTTCTGTGTTCATTATATGTTCCGCAAGTTTAATTCCTAACATTGATCTTATCATTTTTCTCTGTGATATTCGTAGCTTGTTCATTCTGTTTTCAGTGAGCGTTAGTGCCTAGAATCAATATGTTACAACTGGGATCACATATTGATTGTACACTGCCCTCAAAGGTATTCCGGGATAAACAGATCCTTCAGTTTGTCGTATGCTGCCCAACCTATACCAATTCTTCTTCGTATCTCTTGTGTCTGAATATTTTTGGCGAGTCGTAAGTAGTAAGTAGGTATAGTGTAAATTCACTTATGAAATTGTTTCCTAATTTCGTTGCTACACCGATGATTAGTTTTTCAGAAAGAGAATTACTTCGGCTGTTTGTAGATCATAAGCAATGATGACAATATCGACAACGATTCTTAGGTCGCTAAGCATTTTACATCGATTTTTATCTCTGTCTCATTCCAGTTGACATTTTAAGTCTGTTCAAGAACCACCCTGAAGAGAATTGGCGACATTGTGTTCCCTTATCTGTATCTTCAATTAGAACTTATTGGTTTTTTCATGTAGTTGCACACTAGCCGTTGAATTGTATAGATGTTATAAATTAAGCGCTTGTATCTGTAATCCACACGACATTGGGTCTTGAGTAGTCCATTAAGACCTTCGACGCGATAGAGCTTCTCGTCTTTTACAAATCGTCAAGACTACTGGTCAGTTATATTCTGTGCTTTTCTCTATTAGGGTTTGTAACGGCAAAAGATTTGCCTGAAAAAATGTTAAAAGTTTCTCGAAAGTTTGTGGTAACAATGATTACATGTCCACAGAAAACTTGAATAACGCTTTATTTGTATAACATTCTGTCTGTGAGTTCATTGTATATAATTATATATTTAACTAGAAAACAGAAAGAGGATATGTTTGATATTTCAAATTTAAAAATTTTTTTGACTGCAGCAGTGATTACCTTGAGACTCATTTTATGAACGAAATAACTTATTTTGTTTCAAAGTACAAGTTTTTATTTTTAACTCAACAGTATGATAAACTGGAGTCACATATTGCTAATAATAATATATTGTTTACAAAATTAAATCAATTACTTATTTATTTATGTGCAAGTGTTTATATTGCAAAAATAAATGCGTTTTCTAATTTAAGATTCTTTATCAAAAATTTCCACTGCGGAATAATTTTCAAGTTTATTAAAGATAATTATTCATTTCGTAATAACTGACACTTATTGCAAAAACAAATTAGTCCAAATATAACAACCACAGTGAACAAATATCGTTCAGCCAAAGCAGATATTCCTACACTTTTTATGGCGATAGATATGCTATGGGGAGAGATAGGTCTTAACTAGAGTGACAGAGTAATGAACAGTTAAAAATTTAAAAACAGCTTACCGTTTCTGTGATATAATGACAACATTTTTCAGTAAAGCACCCCTTTGAAGTTTTCGAACTTGACGAAACTTTCTGAGTTTCTAAGTTACCTTAGTGGTTTTGTAATTTGTGCAGTTTTGCTATTACCATTCTGGTAGTGAATCTGGGCATTAGTTCTGTGAAACAATGTTTTTCTCTGATACTATCAGGGCTCTGATGTTCCGTTAATGGCCACTATTATGTTATTCTACATTCTTGTAGTAGCTCCAGCTAGCTCTTTGTCGGCCCCTGGTCTGAATAAAGGTTGTATAGATAGACTAGTTCTCTGACCTACTTAAAAAATATTTCTAAAAATACAAAATCGGGAACCACGACCGACGAAATGGACCATAAAGTAAGACATAAGGATAAGGCAAAAATATTCAAGAAATAAGATCAGAAGAAAATCACATTTTTTTTCAAAAAAGATACACTCACACAATATTGATTTTCAGGCGCCCGCGCCGCCCTCGGATCGACAAAACAACATTACGGGTTCTATGAAATATCGGATAAATGCCGATTCCCCGAAATGTGGGATGAATTCCCATCACATTGCCCACTACTTAAGACAATTTCGTACGGGAAGATGGCCTTATTAATAAGAAGCAATGTTCAATGCAGCTAGATACAGGTGCCACGAAAACAGTCATAAGGCCCAAATCAACAAAATGGCTACTGCGAACAGCGACAGGAGAAGCAGCTAAGGTTCATGGTGAAATGGAGGTTGAAATGGTTTTGGGAAATGTAACATTCCAACATTGGGCATTGGTGGCGGGCATCGAAGATCAAGTTATCATCGAAATGGATGTCATGAGCTCCAAGGGGTTAGAGTTAAACTTTAAAGATGGAGTTCTGCGGGTGCATGACGAAGAAGTGGTTTTTCACGGGAAAGATGACATAATGCTTCGAGCAATCTTACCAGAGCATGCCAATGTTCCAGACAAAACTGAAATTATTTTAGATGGTTGGCTAGATGGGAAAGTTAAAGCTGGAACAATAATTATATTTGAACCCAAACTGCAGGATGAAAATGTAGGCAGAGGAATCGCCCTGGGAACAATTTTGTTTCGTGCCAAGGAAATTGAGCCTGTAAGACTAATGAACCTGAATTCGTACTCGGTTGCGTTAAAGAAAGGAACAATTTTGGGGCACTGTTCAACAGTTTCCTCTGTAGTCAGAAGCACACAACATACAGCAATATCACCAAGTAAACTATCGGAAGAACTGGATAAACTCATAAAAGATTCTTCCAAGAATGTAAAACCAGTCCAGAAAGCAAAATTGAGGGACATCGTTAGAAACTACCAGGATATGTTCGGAAAGGAAAAAGAGGGCGGACTGACTTGGTGAAACATAAAATTAATACCGGAAATGCTCAGCCTATTCGGCACGAAAAAGACCGCAAACCTATGTGGCAGGAGATTTCTAGTTTCTCACCCAACATAAAGTCATATTTTGCACAGTGGAACACCCTCATCCTGGATAACGGCAATCTGGAAACTACAGAGGAGCGCACGAACAGAAAACAGATTGTAATCCCCAGAAATAGGAGATCGGAGGTTTTGCGGTCTTCTTTCTTCCACCGGATTACCTCTTTTAACTTCGGATCTATTTTCTGGTCTTTCTGGATCTCTTCAGATTGCCAATGGTCATCGACGGCGGTAGCTCTACAGAGAACTGTCCCTTTTTCTGAATAATCAGGGCATGGTCTTCTTGATAAAGCATCAGCATTCTTATGACTTGTTCCAGCGCGATCTTCTGCCTGGAAGTCGAATTCTTGCAATCTCTCAATCCACCTTGCCACATGTCCTTCGGGATTTTTAAATTGCAGGAGCCACTTCAGTGTTGCGTGATCAGTCGTCAGGAGGAATCTTTTAACATAGAGGTACTTGTAGAAATGTTCCTTCCATCCTCTTTACCACAGCCAAGAGTTCCCTGCGAGTAACACAGTAATTCCGTTCTGGCTTGCTCAAAGTCTTGCTGAAATATCCGATTACCTAACACCTGACACCATTGTGACGTTTTTATTTACACTTCTGGTTCAGTTTAGTTCTTGGAATTATTTAAAAACACAGTCCACTATAATTTATTTCCACTACATTAATTTATATTCTCGCAACTATATACAATTTATCTTGAACACCTGTTGTTTGTTTACGAAACGACTATCCAATACTGAATGAATCTTATGGTTTTATAATTTTCTTCTAATGTTGTTAAGGTTTTAGAATTTTCTGCTAATTTAACTTGTAAAGGCTTATAATTTTCTTCCATTTTTTTAAATAACATTCTCATGATCCCATTACCAGAAACTTTAAACACATAAGTATCGGGATCGTTACCTTCATTTATTAGAGCATATCGTAGGCTTTTCTCTTTTTTTCCCACTAATTTCTAAATCCCTTTCCTTCAGCCCTTTTTTAAGTTCGTCACTTTCAAATATTCCAAATTTACTGCTTTAAACATTGTTCGTCTATTTTTCAATTATAAAGTTTCACAAATACACCTACACCTGTCACCACTGTAATGTTGTTACTTTCACACCCGGGTTCAGTTCAGTTCTCGGATTTATTTAAAAACACAGACCAACTCACTCTAATTTATTTCCACTACTTTAACACAATTTATATTCACAGAAACTACTATTTACATTTTATCTTAATTGTACAATACGACCGTCGAAAACTGAATGCCTCCTATAGCCAGCTGTTCATATTTATAAATTTCTCTTCGAATTGTCTGGTAAGTCCACTACTTTAATTTATATTCACAGAACTATTTATAATTTATCTTAACTATACGGCAATCGAATACTGAATGAATACTTTCGTCAGCTCTACGTATTTATATATTTCTTCTCGGAATTCTCCAGAATGTCAGAGAGCCACCGGGAAATTTCCTTCATGTGTTCTAGAAGATTCGATGAAATATCGGATAAATGCTGATTACACTAAATATCGGATGAATTCCCGTCACACTAAACTCACCACCACGAAAAAGAAAGGACAAGATAACCAGTACCACTACATCTACTTTAGAAGCGGAGTACAGGAAAGAAGTTAAGAATAAATTTAAAACAAATAATAATAATAATTATAATCGCACCTCAATTGAATCCATGGAGGAAGGACATACTTACAAATACCTTGGAATAAAGCAGGCTCAACGAATTGATCACACCACTATGAAAAAGGACCTAACAACAGAGTTTTATAGAAGGGTAAGACGACTGCTGAAGACCAAACTTAACAGTAAAAATTTGTTTCAGGCTATTAACACCTACGCGTGTTCAGTGCTTATTTACTCTTTCGGTCTAGTTAACTGCTGCAAGACCGACATTGAACAATTACAACGGAAAGTTCGAGTACTACTAACACAAGCTCAAAATCACCATCCAAAGAGCTGTGTGGAACGTACAACATTGCCACGGTGTAAAGGAGGAAGGGGATTGGCAGATATAGACAAGATATGTGATCAACAAATTTCTAATTTGCGTAATCATTTCCAGAAACTCGCAGAATTTTCTGACCTACACATAGTCATATGTCAGGTTGATAACTCAACACCTCTGCGACTGACAGAACAACAAGTTCAAGTATACCACCAGGTAACTGATCAGAAGCTGCTCAAATGGAAAGTGAAACCCCTTCATGGAAGACATGTAAATGACGTCAACCAGGATTATGTCGACAGTTCAGCGTCGAACTACTGGTTGATCTCTGGTCATATGTTTCCTGAAACGGAAGGCTTTATATTGGCAGTCCAAGATCAAGTAATTCCAACTAAGAGCTATCTAAAGTATATCGTCAAAGACTCTTTGATCAACAACGACAGATGCATATGTGTTTATCAAACATCTGAATCTATCCAGCATATTACAGGAGGTTGCCAAGCGTTCGCTACAACTGAATACAAAGAACGACACGATGCTGTAGCAAAAATACTGCACCAGGAACTAGCGCTGAAACTTGAGCTATCACAGTCGGTACGAACAACCTACTAAATATACAAACCAGAATCTATTTTAGAAAATAACAACTACAAGCTGTACTGAGACCGCACGATATTGACCGATCGGACTGTTGCTCACAATAGGCCAGATATACTTTTAGTAGATAAAATCTCTAGGAAAATCACCTTAATTGATATAGCAATCCTTAACAACATTAATATAAATATTAAGCAGGCTGAAAAAATAGATAAATACCGAGATTTGGAATTTCAAATAAAGACACAGTGGGACATGAACAACACAAGAACTGTACCAATTGTTATGTCAACCACAGGAGTTGTCCCAAAACATCTATTAAACAATTTGAAATACCTCAGTCTGGACGAACATCTTCACCAACTGATGCAAAAAACCGTCCTGTTAGGAACAGCCCGGACGGTCCGTAATTCATGGGAAAATGCAGCCACGACGCCAGCCACGGGTCTGATAACCTGGCAAGGGCTCCCACAGAACTAAATCCTTTTGATATGTAGTATCTGGGGTTTAGTGAATTTTTACCTAAAGGTACGCTCTGCGTGCCTTAGAGGG
Source organism: Octodonta nipae (assembly GCA_034190945.1). Lineage (NCBI taxonomy): Eukaryota > Metazoa > Arthropoda > Insecta > Coleoptera > Chrysomelidae > Octodonta > Octodonta nipae. The sequence goes on along the minus strand of CM067218.1, from coordinate 46,190,625 downwards.
AGTGTGCTGCCTTACATTGTATGGTCAAGTTGGAAATAACCGCACGATACTGACCGATCGGACTGTTGCTCACAATAGACCACATATAGTTTTAGTATATAAAATCTCTAGGAAAACAACCTTAATTGTCATAGCAATCCCTAACAACAATAACATAAATATTAAGCAGGCTAAAAAATAGCCAAATACAGGGATTTGGAATTTCAAACAAAGACACAGTGGGACATGAACAATACACAAATTGTACCAATTGTTATGTCAACAACAGGAGTAGTCCCAAAACTTCTACTAAATAATTTAAAATACCTCGGTCTGGACGAACATCTTTACCAACTCATGCAAAAAGCCGTTCTGTTAGGAACAGCCCGGACCGTCAAAAAATTCATGGGAAGCTGCCACGACTCCAACCATGGGCCTGATAACCTGACCAGGGCTCCCACAGAGCTAAACCCTTTTGATATCTAGGATATCTGGGATTAGTGAATTTCCCCCTAAAGGTACGTTATGCATGCCTTAGAGGGAGTGTGCTGCCATTCCAGGGAAACTCTCTTAGTCTGCTGTGGTTCTGCATTGCAATGAATCCACTCTCACACAAACTGAACTTGTCTAACTTTGGGTTCAGTCTCATGCACAACAACGTACAAGCATTGAAGATAAACCATTTGTTATACATGGACGACTTAAAGTTAATGGCAGCTGCGAAACAACAGCTGCATGATATGCTTAAAATAATAGAAGGGTTTTCTAGTGACATCCATATGCAATTTGGTCTAGACAAATGCCGAATTATTAATATAGTTAAAGGCAAAATACAGCAGGGGCCCTACGAAATGGGACATGGCACGTCAATTGAATCCATGGAGGAAAGCCATACTTACAAATACCTTGGAATAAAGCAGGCTCAACGAATTGATCACACCACCATGAAAAAGGACCTAACAACAGAGTTTTATAGAAGGGTAAGACAACTGCTGAAGACCAAACTTAACGGTAAAAATTTGTTTCAGGCTATTAATACCTACACTTGTTCAGTGCTTATTTACTCTTTCGGTATAGTTAACTGGTGCAAGACCGACATTGAACAATTACAACGGAAAGTTCGAGTACTACTAACAAAAGTTCAAAATCACCATCCAAAGAGCTGTGCCGAACGTACAACATTGCCCCGATGTGAAGGAGGAAGAGAATTGGCAGATATAGGCAAGTTACGTGATCAACAAGTTTCTAATTTGCGTAATCACTTCCAGAAACTCGCAGAATTTTCTGATCTATAGAGTCAGGTTGATAACTCAACACCTCTGCGACTGACAGAACAACAAGTTCAAGTATACCACTAGACAACTGATCAGAAGCTGCTCAAATAGAAAGAGAAGCCCCTTCATGGAAGACATATAAATGACGTTAACCAAGATTATGTTGACAGTTTAGCGTCGAACTACTGGTTGATCTCGGGTCATATGTTTCCTGAAACGGAAAGCTTTTTATTGGCAATCCAAGATCAAGTAATTCCAACTAAGAACTATCTAAAGTACTTCGTCAAAGACCCTTCTATCAACAACGACAGATGCAGATATGGTTGCCAAACATCTGAATCTATCCAGCATATTACAGGAGGTTGCCAGGCGTTCGCTGCAACTGAATACAAAGAACGACACGACGCTGTGGCAAAAATACTGCACCAGGAACTAGCGCTGAAATGTGAGCTATCACAGTCGGTAAGAACAGCCTACTATATATACAAACCAGAATCTATTTTATAAAATAATAACTACAAGCTGTATTGGCACCGCACGATACTGACCGATCGGACTGTTGCTCACAATAGACCAGATTTAGTTTTAGTATATAAAATCTCTAGGAAAACAACCTTAATTGACATAACAATCCCTAACAACAATAACATAAATATTAACCAGGCTGAAAAAATAGCCAAATACAGGGATTTGGAATTTCAAATAAAGACACAGTGGGATATGATCAACACACGAACGGTGCCAGTAGTTATGTTAACAACAGGAGTAATCCCAAAACATCTACTAAATAATTTAAAATACCTCGGTCTGGACGAACATCTTTACCAATTAATGCAAAAAGCCGTTCTGTTAGGAACAGCCCGGACGGTCAGAAAATTCATGGGAAGCTGCCACGACTCAAACCACGGGCCTGATAACCAGGCAAGGGCTCCCACAGAGCTAAAACCTTTTCATATCTAGGATATCTGGGGTTAGTGAATTTTCCCCTAAAGGCACTTTATGCGTGCCTTAGAGGGAGTGTGCTGCCATACACTGTATGGTCAAGTCGGGAAATAATAATAGCACTGAAACTCTATAAAGTGAATAATTGTATTATTAACTTTTTTAGAATATGCCATGTCCACCTGGCAAACCAAAATCTCACTGAATGAAGCCAACTGTTCGATACAAACTGACCATATTCCAATCTGAAGGGGTATATTCCAGTGAGACTCTCTTAGCCCGCTGTGGTTCTGCCTTGCCATGAACCCTCTCTCAAACAAACTGAACTCGACTAATTTTGGGTTCAGTCTCAAACACAAAAACGTACAAGCATTAAAGATAAACCATTTGCTATACATGGACGACTTAAAGTTGATAGCAGCTACGAAACAACAGCTGCATGATATGCTTAAAATAGTAGAAGGGTTCTCTAGTGACATCCATGTAAAATTTGGCCTAGGCAAATGCCGAATTATTAATATAGTTAAAGGCAAAATACAGCAGAGGCACTTCCAAATGGGAGATGGCACCTCAATTGAATCTATGGGGAAAGGTCATACTTATAAATACCTTGGAATAAAGCAGGCTCAACATATTGATCACTTGATTATGAAAAAAGACCTAACAGCAGAGTTTTATAGGAGGGTAAGACGACTGTTGAAAACCAAAGTGAACAGTAAAAATCTGTTTCAGGCTATTAACACCTATGCGTTCTCAGTGCTCAGTTACTCTTTCGGTATAGTTAATTGGTGCAAGACTGATATTGAACAATTACAACGAAAAGTTCGAGTTTTACTAACAAAAGTTCAAAATAACCATCCAAAGAGCTATGTCGAACGTACAACTTTGCCACGATATGAAGGAGGAAGAGGATTGACAAATCTAAGCAAACTATTAGATCAACAAATTTCTATTTTGCGTAGTCATTTCCAGAAACTCGCAGAATTTTCTGATCTACACAGAGTCATGTGCCAGGTTGATGACTCAACACCACTGCAAGTGATACAACAACATGTTACACCACCAGACTACAGATCAGAAACGGCTGAAATTGAAGACATATAAATGACGTCAACCAAGATTATGTCGACAGTGCAGCGTCGAACTACTGGTTGATCTCTGGTCATATGTTTCCTGAAACGGAAGGCTTTATATTGGCAATCCAAGATCAAGTGATTCCAACTAAGAACTACCTAAAGTACATCTATACAAATTGAATGTCAATTTTAAATGTCATAAATCAAATTTTCATTTTGCAATCTACATCAATAAATATAAAGCCATAAATCAAATTTTTATTTTGCAATCTACATCAATAAATATAAAGCCATTGACAACGAAGTCAGAATAGACTTTGAAACGTTTGGTATTCCTGCAATATACGTCGTTTTATTTCTATTGTGGTGTTATTGCCCAAAAAAACATAAAAGTAATCAAGAATATGCCACAAATAACGTTTAGAAGACAAAAAATTACTTGTGGGAATCAGTTGCACAAATCGAAGTTGGCAGTCAGTATCTTACAATTTGTCACCCTTGGTTGTCCTAAATCACAAGCATGGGCGTACCGAGAGGGGGGGGGGGGCAGCTGCCCCCCTAAACCTGAAAAACCTGCCGTGAGCCATTAAACCTTAAACGATAAATTTGCTGGCTTGCCCCCCTGGACCAAAAAAAAAAATGTTTTCTATTGTCCCTCTCTCTAGGACAACTTTTTTTCTAATTTGAGCCTCCCCGTGTTGTGTCCGTGTTAGAATAGCACCATGGCATCTACCGCTTGTCGTAAGAGGCGACTAAAGGGGCGGCTGTCCGCTGACCTACTACCTAGCCTTCCTCCCTTACCCAAAACAACCCGCACGGGATGATCTGGTTTAAATCATTTCATCTGGTAAGTGACAACCTCACGGTTCTGGGTTACCCGGGTCACCAGGGTCAATTGGTGACACCATCCATGAAAATGGAGCTACGGAGTAGATGCCTCGGAAAAGAAACCGCTGCCTGGGGATCGCCAGGGCATGTCTGGAGCCGGCGCTGGACATGAAAGCATGCGGGACGTCGGTGGCAGGGTGCTGAGGAGGCGGGCACATGTCGTCCAAATAGCTACAGCCCAAGAACCCCAAGAACCACAACAACACTCACCAATACGGTCACAGAATCAACGTGACCATCACCAACGGAGTCAAACGAGAACGAGAACTCCATCCGCAGAAAGTGTTGCGAAGGATCAACAGCCAGCGCTCACTCAAGCGAGACTGAAAAGACGGCGCATGAAATGGACTATCGCCATGAATGAATTTATAATGCGCACGTTTTACAGAATTATGAACCTTGGCCAGGATAAGACTGGATATCGCCAAATACTGCATCAAGAATTCTGTCGTGAGTACCCAGAGCTTCAAGTTACCGAACAGAGAGTCGAAGATCAATATCGTGTCATCTTGAGAAATGGCCTCATTTCGCCTGATCAACTAGACTCATAAAGAGCGAAGTAGTTGTTATTCTGATTGTTTCAACAATAAGCGTAGTTACCATTACATCTATGATAATACAGATTACAATTCGTAGATTGGTATGCCTTGTTATCAGTGACACCAACATTGCAATAAACACACTTTTGTGTGTTTGCCATTAAGGTTATAGCTAATGAAACAGTCTTTCATAGCTCCTATTTAATTTGTAAAACGGATTTTGCTTGTATTATCTCATTAATTTTAATAAATTTGATTAATATCTAATTTTGTGAACGAGTCATCTGATGTGAAGACCGCCCGTATCTAATATATGTATCTTGGACTTCTTATGTTCTTTCTTATTGGAACTTTTTTATTTTTTTGTAGCAAAAAATCCTAATAAACAGTACCAGTGGACAATTATTTAAAAATGCTATTGGGTTCTTTCAATAAACAATTCGCCTAATCCACTTCAAATGCTTGTTGTGGATTTGAAGCAGTACTTAAAACAAAATAGCAAGGTTAAAATGCTTTTTAGGGCATTTGAATGATAACAGCTAGATGAGGCCATCATAATTTCTGTCACAGTAAACTCTCATGCAAACAATTTACTCTCGCCTGTCAATGTAGAAAAGGCCAAACATAATTCGTATCTTCAATTGTTTGTTCGCATAAAATGTCGTTCAGATATTTTTTTCAATTTATCATATAATAGTGACTAGATTGGGAATTTATACTAGAAATTTCTCGTTACACATAAAGCTCATGTGTCAAGATTGTCACGTTTCCTAATGCTTTGCTTATTTATGAATGGATTTATATAGAGTTATGAGCCAGTGGCAAATAGCCACGCTTTAAATGTCACAGGATAAACAGTATCTAAATCGGCACAGCTTCAGTTAAGATTTCATCTAGAAATTCCCTTTACAGTAAGCGTTCATTTTAAGTTAATACGAAACGCTAATTTTGTTTCTGGAGATGATTAAGTTATATGGAATAATGTTTCCAGTAATTAACAATTGATTTTAAGATGGAATTTAACATTTGCATGAAGTAATTAAGATATCTAATATTGCATTTTAGATTTTATTGCTAATTAGTTCCGTATTTATTTAGCCCAAATTAAAGTTTATTAATCCAACACGTTTGGAGAAACCGTGTCAGAAGTGATTTAGGACTTAAGCCACATCGGACATAGCCTTATATCTTTCACCAAAATATAATTCAATATATTTTAGTTGCTGTGTTTAACTGGTATTTAATACCTGTGGAATGGTACTATTGCCTATAGTCAAAATTACCCCCTATTATACTCCGCACCGTCCTCAAAATGTCAAAAATAACTAACTAAATTTTTTTATTACATATACTTTTTATTGCTTCAATTCTGCGTCAAATCAATTTTATTGCTCCAGTTCCATCTGAGATACATGTTCAATGTCATTTATGCAATTAAAAGAGATTCTTGAGAGTATGCTTCAGGGGGGCGATCCTGTACTATATTTACCCAAATATAATTTTAAGCACAGATTTCTTGGCCTATAACATTAAAAATAGTCTAAATAGTCTTTCTAAGGTTTAAACCCATGAAAGTTACCTTCTTCTGGGCCCGTGGAGTTAAGATTATCTCGTTTTAATATTAGATTTAGTAACTTTTAGGCTCTCCCTTGGATTTGCCCATGGTTCTCTCCAACTGAATCGGAACATCCGACCATACGGGCCTGATGAGTTGTTTTCCTGTTTCTTTTAGTGTTTTTATCTTTCAACGCTATACAGGGTTTCTAAAATAGGGTTCCAAACTTCTTGTTTGTATAGAACTCATTGAAATAAGGGTCCTATTGAGATTGCTGACGGGAGTTTTCTTATTTTCCAATATTATTTTTGGTTTAATTTTTTTACAATTACATTACTTTTGTCCAAATCGATATATCCAATGGTTTTCGAGTAAATTGAGTTTGAAGATGCTCTTTAAGTTATTAGGCAAAAAATTACAAAAATCTGTTTACCATGGCAAATAAAAGACTGACGTTGCCACAACGCTTAAAAATGTAAGCTATTGATCAACTGTCAATTGAGCTTTGCAGTGTTTAATTAGTAAAAGTGGTTTTTGGAAAATTTAAGTGTATAACATTATTGCAACTCATAAAATGGAGTCATATTCATACACGGAAATGATGGATAAGGACTTTGTGTACGGCTGCGCGGCTGGTAATGCATTAGATGCGGGGCGTCTGTATGCGGCAGGATAACCAAATAGAAGACTTCCTTCACGACAGGTATTTCAGAGAATCCATCAACGTTTAAGAGAAATTGGTTCGTTCCAACCAAGAATAAATAATCTTGGCAGAGACAGATTTGTAAGAATACTGGTGGAAGAAAATGTATTGAGAGTTGTGCAGGACAATCCATGGGTAAATGTCGCATGTATGCATAACATAAGTTTTCCCGTAGTTTGGCGAATACTTTGGGAACAACTACTTCATCCTTGTCATATTCAGTGTGTTCAGAGGCTTGAATTTGAATCGAGGCGGGTTCCGAATTTTGCATCACTTATTTTGTTTACGGATGAAGCAAGCTTCAGTAAAAATAGTAATGTGAATATTCATAACGCTCATGAATGGGCTGATGAAAAACCACACAGCATATTTCAGCCCAGATATAAGATTCGGTTTTCCGTCAACGTCTGGGCAGGCATTTTAGGCAATTGGAACGTTTCTGTTGCCTAATCGATCAAATGGTGAGGATTACACTTTTTTAATTAAGGACTTGTCAGGACTTTTGGAAGATGTCTCTTCAATTGAACGCCAAAGCCGTTCAATTGAAAGGTTTGCAGGTTTATGCAGAACGGGGCGCTACCTTATTACCTGCATAATGTCAGACAAGACCTCCACGCTCTCCTGACCTTAACCCCCTGGACTACTTTTTGTGGGGTCATCTTAAGGCAAATGCTTATAAAATTGCAATTGAGACCATTCAGCAATTATGGGAGGAAATAAAAGCCGCGTGCATAAAAATAAGGCAAGCACCTAGAATTTTCCAGAGTTCGTAAATTATTGAAGCGTCGAGCTAGATTATGCATCGAAATGCAAGGTGGTCACTTCGAGCAGTTCTTGTAATTTAACTTAATATTATTAATTTTAATCCCATTGGAATGTCTTCGATGGCACATTCCATAGAGAATATTCAAAAAAATCTATGAATTAGATGTTGCGGTTTTAGTTCAATGCTGGTTCAATGCAAGTATATAATTGACGAAGGACCTTTAGCGGAACAATCAATAAACACGTGCCGTCATATAAACGAATCACCAAATAAAAGTTATCACTAACCTTTTATGTCGAAGCTCTGGTGTTTTCTTGGGTCTTCTTTCTTCAGAGGCTAGCCCCGTAACAGCAGGAACAGTTTCTTAGAGCTTCGTCTGGACAACACGTTACACAAAAAATAGCGACGTAATGTTCATTGTTTTCTGAAGGATACTTGTGGCATCTTTTTCAATGTCTAAGTGTTTATTGGGAAATAACACCACACTTTAAAGGAAATTGCTGTTTGGAATATACAGTGTGGTGTTATTTCCCAATAAACACTTAGACATTGTAATGTTCATTGATTGAGCATACAAAAAATGCGGGTTTAACAACAAATGATGCGCTTTTGTAAACACAAAAGAAACAAAATGAAAGCGGTTTAGCGGTCGTTTCGAATGAGCTACTAACTGGCGAAATCGTAACGCAAAAAACAACAATAAGCGCCGTCTCTTCAGACGGAATCAAAGCGTGACCGAATAGTTCGGAGAACAATACACGAAACTCTCCCAAGCGTCCAAACAGCTATGGAACCGAAACACGAATGTCAATACTGTCTATATTTTACACGCAAAAAACACTTACAATTAGCATTAGCGCGACGGAATGTTTTAGAAAAGGTGCAGAAGTTTAAAAATCAATGAAGTAATTCAATCAAATTGAAAACAATACACTAAACAAATTGCGAGAACGCACCACCCGTTATTTTCTATTTCACATTTAGCTATTTTCTAAATCAGTTATTAGTTCTTTAATTAATAAGTGTAGCTCTAAATTTAAATAGTCTTAGTTTATGTCCTAAATTATTGAAGCGAAAGCTTCTTATCGGGGTCCCACATTTACACATATGAAAATATAAGCAGGGGAATGAATTGGATAACTTAAAAGTTCCACACCACACACTACCTTGATCTTGAAATACCCATACAATTCAGTTCACTATGTAAGAAACAGAGACCAATTAAAATACAATATGAGTTTCGTCTTTTATAGAATATCAAAAATATATAGGAAATAAACTAATATACCAATGAATTAATATAAACAACCAGCACAACATTTGCTTTTCTAATAAAAACTCTAATTCTCTTTTTGCGATATATTGCATTGCGGACTTGACATATGTCAGAAGTTATAAAGAACGGTGTTTATTTCATACAGCTTTTGTTAAATTTTTTGCCGCATTTACAATTCATCGGATATGAGCTTCAACTTGCAAGTAATAGTCCATTGAAATTTTGCCTGAATCTGCAAAATGAGGTAGCAGATAAATAACACAGAACATTCATATTTTCGAGGGCGCAGATTATGAATCTGCAATTACCTTTTACCACAAGCTTGCAATAAGGGGAGGAAGCCACAAACTCACCCCCAAAACAGAGTTTTTTTACATTATTCTCACAAACTACAATGATTATGAAAAAAAAACTCGACCACAGTGTTCCTTGTCAAATTTCACATGGAAATCATGTAGTAAGTTATAAAAAATCAACGAATTGTTGTGCAATTATTTAAGTTTTCAATTTAATTTAATTTTTGAAATGTACGCATTTTGTGCATAGAAACCCCATTTTGCGAATATGCAACGTCTAATGATTGACAGAACTATCTTTTTATGAAAAATTTTCGGAATTGTTTTTTATATTTGGAAAAAAGTCGTACTAAATAAAGGTAGCTTATAGGATTACATCTGGACTTTGCAATTGTGAAATTAATATTAATTTAATGTTAAGTAATAGTCATATTTGTTTTTAGTAAAAATAGTTGCAAATTTATTTACGAGGATTAGCTTAAACATATAGAGAAGTATGAATGGAGAAATGTTTCATCAAAATTTATATATGACCTTACCCTTAATTACAATACAAATTGAATATAAATTAAAAACTAAACTGAAATTGAGTAACTTTGTTATATAGATACTTAATATAATTCTTTAAATGCAGGTTGATGCAGTTGTCATTGTAACAATGGTGTTGTGTAACCATAGATTGAATACAATACAAAAAAACTTTTTTATACACACACATATTATGGATTGTAGAAGGTACGCTGCATACATATTAATTATAATTTCAAGTAAAATTATGATCAACGTGTTATTCGGTTCGTTGATTAATCTAGAAAGGTTTTGAAAAAATCCAATTCCTGCAAATATTATAAACAATTTACTTAAAATGTATAATTGTTTTTCTCGAAAAGAAGCAGAAAACTTCCTACAAGAAGTCCTATCTAAAGGGACTCTACCAGCAATATTTATAATTTTAAGTTAAAGGCGACCCTTTCATATAGATATTCATCATAAATAATATTGAAGTTTTCTTTTGATTTTTACCTGAATTCATCTGAACAATACTACTGAAATGATTCAGTTAATTTCATTCCATTCCTCTAATATCATTCTATTTAATACACATTTCAAATTCAAAAACCAATATTTATAATTTTTTGCTATAGCAATAATTCTCCATGTAAGTAATCTTCAAATATTTGATACTTCGTTGAAATAAAATGTTTTCATTTGGACCGTAAATTTATAATCTTCAATCACAAATGAATATAAAAAAATATCGTTAGCAAAATATTCAAGTAATAATAACTTCATAATCCACCATACCTCAAACACGTTTTTAAAATACTATAGGCGATCCCTTAGTATTCTGAATAGAAGCAATTCCAATTGATAAATATTTATGATATATATTGGAGCGTAATTAATTGAACTGAAAATTTAAATAATTGCACATTTGTTGTTTTTGTATAATTTACTACATGATTTCGATGTGAAATTGTACAAGGAACACGATGGTCGAGTTACTTTTTTCATAATCATTGTAGTTTTCAAAAATAATGCAAACAACCCTGTTTTGGGGGTGTTTTTGGGGCTTTCCCCCCTTATTGCAAGCTTGCGGTAAAAAGTAATTGCAGATTCGTAATCTATGCCCTCGAAAAGATAAATGTTTTGTGTTAATTATCTGTCACCTTATTTTGCAGATTCACGTAAAAAGTTAATGGACTCAACAAAATTGATTTGGCACTTATAGAAATTTAAATTAAGAACTAGATTACACATTAGGGTTAATATTGGAGTCATAACAAAATAGTGAAGTTTATAACCATTACTAATGATAACACAAGGAAATAGAAATAGAGACAGGAAATAACGAGACGGGAAGTATAATTCGTAAGAAGTTTTCGCTTCCATTGTTCAGTCTCAAATGACTGCCGTTCTTTTTTTTTATTAAATGATCGGATCTTTTATAGCTACAATTTATTTAAATAATGTCAATCAATTTCAAATTCAATTTAATGTAAACATGTTGAAAATATCTATTTTGGCATAGATAATTTTTAATATAAAATAGCTAAAATTTTATATATCTGAAGAGATAATTGAAATAAAAAAATTACGGGCCGAAAACCTCCTTCAACAAGCCTTCAACGCTTATGATTTACATGTCGACAAACGCGGTAGCACATGTTATTTAACGTAAAAAGTTATGTAAGATCCATATATTTTTTTTCAATTTATTTTCAACCTTTTGTAAATAACAGAAAAAAATTGTTTTAAGCCCTTTTAAGGGCAAATAATTTCCTAAAAAAATTGTTTTGAGCCCTTTTAAGGCCAAATAATTTCCTAAGGGATTCGTTTTAGGGCACATGTTAATAGGGACTTTAGCAGAACTCTGTAGAAGTTAGGATCAATTATACTATTCAAGTGTCCTTAATCGCATTGCTATTGACAATTATTGGTTACAGAAAATAGGCATATCTTAAGAAAATAAACTTATTAATTTCAATGCCACTTTAGAGTGAATCGCAATTTGGTATATAGAGAAACTACATTATGGTTATTTGTCGAATTCCTATTGAAAATTATGGTTTTAGTTTTAAATGTGTTGAGTTGTAAACCCATTCCAGCACTTTGTTTTAACAAAATGTACATCAAAGTACTGATTTTCCGAATCTGTCAATACCCTCTTCCAGCTTTTGGTCTATGGAGGGGCAAATTTGGAAAAACATCGTCCTAGCGGAGGGGCAAATCGGAAAAGAAATGTCCTAGAAAGAGGGAAAATTCAGAAAATATTTCGGTGCAGGGGGGGGGTGCAAGACAGCAGCTGCCCCCTTCTGCCCCCTCCTCGGTACGCCCATGATCATCTTCTCGTTTATGGCTAACGCTTTCTAATATTTTCCGTTGATTTTAGCACCTGCTGAGCGATTCCTTAGATTTTCTAATTATAATTTGCTAAAGTACACTAAAAATATTTATAAATGGATAAAACGAGAATTTGAAGTTATTTTCCACACACCTAAATATTTTGCGTTATGTAGTTTTAAAGAACATAACCATAATCACACTTTTTCAATCATTGAATATGTTTTAATTAATTTATAAAGGGTAATGATTCAAAACACTAAAAATTAGATAAAATTACATAGGTCTTTAATATAATTTCTCCTTGTGTAAATATATTTGTTATTTCATTAAAATATTAATAAATATTTCTGAAATCGTGCTTAACTGTTTTTGACACAATAATGATATTCCTTGTGTCTTTAATAATTTTCAAATATGTAAGGCCTTATGCTGGGAGAAATTATCGAAAAAATTAATTCTAAAGTAAAAAAAAAATGCATACAAATCCTCAAATTTCTCTTATTAAATAAAATTGTTTCAAATATTTTGAAAGCCACAAAGGAATTTAAAGCAAAATTAGAAAATAATATCATTACAAATTCTAAAACATTTCATCAAGAAACAAAACAAAATTAACACCTCACAGAATTATGGTACTCAAAAGAACAAGAATCAAAATATTTTAAATTTTTTATAGACAAGGTTTTGGTACTGAGATGGGCTGTTTATTGTGACGTACAGTAGGTAATAAATTGTTATTCATTTTACGCCTCAAGAAAAAAAAAGAAAACCTTCTAAATTAATTGTTCCGACAAAAACAACAAATATATATTAAAAAATGGCTAAAATAAAAACTACAGAAAAGCATCGTGTATCCTGAAATTTCAATCGATGTAAAAAGCGACTTTCGACAAGGTTCTGGATATACAAATCAGAATTAACCATTGAAATTCGGGTATATACCACTCTAATTATAAAAGACGACGATCGTACAAGTTTGTTAGTTGAGAAAAAAGTTATCAGCTGTTGTATTAGTATTAGTTTTGTAAACAAAGTGAGTTAGTTGGTACATAAAGACGTTTGAAAGTGAGTACGAATTTGTTAATTGAACCCACGGAATCTATTGCAATTTGGTGTGTGAAGTTAATTAAAATGATTTATGGCTTCAAGTCGAAGTATGGCAGAAATGGATGAGACTAGCAAAAAAATATTCAAACAGGTTAATGATGAACTAGACGAAAAAATAACTTAGATCCTGGAAAAACGACACAAAAGGAGAAACAACATCAAGAGAATATCCAAGACAGCTGTGACGAAAAACTTAAAGTTGAGTTAGAAAATCTTGTCACTAATATAGATGAAAAGCCACTAAACCTTGTCTCTACGATGAAAAGTGAACAACAAAATTTAATGGAAGGGTTGTTCAAAATTTGAATGAACAAGACAAAATGAACATAAAATATTTGAAGAAAAACAAAAACAAACTGAACATTGAAAAGACAGAATGATGAAATAAAAACACAACAACAATTTGAACAATTAATGCAAATAGTAACACAGGTTAATGCACCAGTTAATCAGAGAATGCATATAGTAGAGTTAGACATAAAAGAGATAAACGATGACATTGCAATCTTAAAAAATACCATTGAAACCAAAGTAGTTGATATCGATTCCATCCAAAGACGGGTAAAAATTGAAGTCAATTCAATTAAAACAAGAGTACAACTTGAAGTACAGGATAAAATCAGTGCCATCCAAAACAAAGTTGAGACAGAAAGTTAAAAAATGTAACAAGATTTACAGCGAAGGAAATACCAGAACACTGTGAGTACCAAAGGTTCCTTTAGTAAACCACCCTCATTTGATGGTATTTTATCTTGGCCTATGTACAAACTGCTGCAGCTAGTTGATGGGACAACCAAGAAAAATCTATCTCTCTGGTAATTTCTTTAATAGGTCCGGCATTAGAGCTCCTCCAAAGCAGTCCACTGGATGACCAAGGTAATTTCTACAAGATTATCGCAATCCTAGACAAAAGATACGACAATCAATCCTTGAGCCAAAAATACCAGGTGCAACTAAGTGGTAAAACACAAAAATTTGGAGAGTCTTCAAAAATTCGAAGCAAAGCTTAGACATTTTGTACACTTGTCCTATCCGGACCTGTCAGAGGTAACTAAAGATCAATTGGCCTCACAGAGTTTCATAAACGGTATCAGAGAAGTTGAAGGACAAAGAAAGGCTTATCATCTTTGATACCGGCGCCGCTGTGTCCATTGCCAAGTCCAGAGTTTTGAGGTTATCGAAAATCCGGCAAGCTAACAACAACATCCCGCTAAGAATAGTCACCGGCGAGTCCATGTCAATACAGGGTGAGGCAGTTATAGTACTACAGATAGGGGCAACAGAATCCGGTAGAGGGTCCTGGTAGCGAACATTGAGGAATATTTTATATATGGACCTAAGTAGCCAAAATGAGTTCAAGTTCTACCCGAGATATATGATGTTCTCCGTTTCCTACATGAGGAATTTCTATTAACACGTCAACGTCAACAGCTCAGCGACCATAAAAATTGTACCAAAATCCTCAACCAGAATTCCCGCTCGAACGGAACAAATTATTCATGGGCAGCTAGAAAGAAATTCTGGGAGCTGCGTTGGAATGGTGGAGCTCGTACATTCAGCTGATGCCTACTTAGTTGGACACGCTATAGTTAAAACCGGACGAGACATACCAATTAGAGTCCTGATATGTTCAACAACGATATCCGAATTGTCAATGGTCAAGAAATAGCTTGTTTTGAGCGAGGAGACACCATCATCAATTGCTAAGAAGTGTATCAGACCCTCGTTGAAGAAGATTGGGCGCAGTAACGAGTTTCTGAAACAGTTTATTGATTATTTGACCCACCTTACTTCAGAGCAACAGCAGAAAGCCAAGTAATTTATCTCAAATCACTGGCAAATTTTTAATATTCCAGATGGTACTACCGATCGTACAAAAACCATACAATACACCACCTAGGCGCGACTACCATTTGGGCAACAATAGGCAGTAGAGGAAAACATGTTACAAAATGGCGTTATTGAGACATCTATGAGCACATGCTCCCTTTGTGTTAGTTAAGAAAAAAAAAATTGAATGATGTTACGAAGAAAGACAGCTGCTATCCACTCCGCCGAATGGATGACAATCTGACCACACTAGTAGGGTCTCGTTGGTTCCCCCACACTAGACCTGAAGAGTGGATACTGGTTGGACTACATGAAAACGACCGAGAAAAGACAGCGTTCTCCACCAGTAAAGAGCTGTTTCAGTTCACGGTCATGCGCTTTGAGTTATGTAATGCTCCCGCTACAGTTGAGAGTCTAATGGGGTATGTATTGAGCGGGTTCACATAGAGAACATGCTTAGTATACTTCGAAGACATTCTGGTCATGGGTCACATATTCGACGACCATCTGAATAACCTGGGGCGAAGTATTTTCCAGAATTAAGAATGCCAACCTGGAACACAACCTGAAAAAGTGTTCCATATTTCAAAAAGAGTTTTTGGGCCACATCGTTTCAGAGTCAAGGAATCCGTGCAAACCAAGACGACAGCCATTCGTGATTAGCCGGTCCCAAGATATCAAGCGCGAACTACGGAACTTCTTGGGTCTTTTTTCATACTATAGGCGATTTGTTGATCATATGAATGTATTTGTCATCTTAAAGGAACAGTTGTTTCTGTGATCTTATTATGAACAGTTCACAGAGGCAGAAGAGAAAAAATGAAAAAATCTGAAGATTTCAACACCTTGTACATCGATAACGAAGCGTTTGCGGACATTTGTTGATAGGAACTTTTCGTCATATAATGACTGGAGGAAGGATATCTTGAAATCTGTCGCATTTATTGATGTTGTTTTTGACACTTCTCATCATACTCGAAACTTTCCATCTGAGAATGATGCCATGTTTGTGTTAGGATGCAAAATAGTTTTAACAAAGATCTACTTAAGTTTCTCGATTTC
Organism: Octodonta nipae; assembly: GCA_034190945.1. Taxonomy (NCBI): domain Eukaryota; kingdom Metazoa; phylum Arthropoda; class Insecta; order Coleoptera; family Chrysomelidae; genus Octodonta; species Octodonta nipae. Next base: position 46,174,485 of record CM067218.1, on the reverse strand, counting down.
ACAAAATAGTTTGCACCGCAGAAACTAAAAAAATATAATAATATTATATAAGATTTTCATTGATTTTAAACATTTCAGTTACTAAAGAGTTCTTAATGTTTCCAACAGGGGAGGTTTGCTAAGTATTGCGAATCGATTACCGTAACTTTCGGTATAAATACTGCACCGCCTTAGGCAATTCTCTCGTTATTTGAATTAGCTAAATGCACCACAGATATCTCTCTACTTTATGTAGCTGTTGTAGTTATCTTAGTGCCTCAAACTTTGTATATAACACAATCAATAATATGTATTTACTTTTATCATGGTGGAAGGATATGTGATCTGGAGTGGAACTGTACTATGGTCTAGTTTTTCGTTTTTAATGTTTTGAAATAATTTGTTAAATGACGATAGATCTATAGGAGGCTACATCTCCCTCATCCCCCGGCATCTACGTCACTGATGTGATGTAAATAATAACCTAATTAAGTTAAGTGTGAGCTTGGAAATTCGTCACAGGCCAGTATTTTATAGGATTTATCGATAAATAATAGTTAGCCATCAGGATAGTAAATATTATATATTTTTTTATATTTAGTAGCTTGCACGAATTTTGCGTTTTTAATCGTAATATTTGCAGAAATTGTTCTACCAATTTTTTATTCATTTACTGTGATAGTCTAGATACCTGTCCGTTGTAATAAATATTATATTGGTGTTTATATTGGATGGTTATACCTTTCATCATAAAATTAAATTTCAGTATACATCACAAAATAATTATTTACACTAGTTCTTTGTAAATAAACTTGGAAATAACTACAAAAAATTAATTAAGTTTTTTTATTTAATAAAGTATTCTATTCATTATTATTATGTGAGGGTACAGGTTCTAATAAACTATAATGTGCATTGATAACACTAGCTACAAACAAATGTATTTATGTATCTAAATTTAATTATTACAAAAACCTGCATGCATTAATATATGTTTAAAATTTATAGCTAATATGTATTATTAAATATAATTTTAAGTAATAATTAAAATTAGGACCTGAAATGTTTTTTTGCAAAGCTGAATTCAAAATCATGTAATATTTGTTGCACACCCGACTTCTTCATCAACTCAGCTTAAAAAATAAAACTCTTCAGCGCCCTCCATGCATATTTGAGATTTTACAGCAACTACCCCAGCAGTTCCATTTCTTGGGTTATCCATATTTACGAGCATATGTAAGTGACAAGTGGTAAGTCCTTCTTGACTGCTTGTCCAATTCACGTGTCTAATGTTTCTAAAGCTCTCCACTTAATTATATATTTTGAAATATAGGAAAAGTATATCCATTTGTATCCCTTACCGTTTCTTAGCAGTGGTATCCCTTCATATGTGAGACACCCTGTATATATTGAAATGGAAATAAACATAGACCAAAAATAAAAATCAAATCAATAATTATATTTAGATGAATGAAATAGTATATTAACAGATAGTAAATAATGCATTCTAACATATAAACCAATAGAAATTTCGTACGAGTGATTCAAGTAGGTAATGTGAAAGAACTATGACAAATCAAATGCAATTTAAATATCAGTACAGGAATAAAATGTTTAAATTATAAAATTAGACCATAAATTGGTAATTTGGAAATGATTTATATAACTACTAGCCGTTACCCATGGTTTCACCCGCGTACGGAATGTTCAAGCTTCGCAAAAAGAAATAACTTATGAAACATATGGATTATCTTAAATAAAAAAAAATTCTAACTTGTTTAAACCATCCTACTTAACTATAGATCCACCAATCCCGAATATATTTCACCCAAACTGCAAGTACTTATGGGTGACCCTATATTACAATTTTATTCGACATTTTTTAATCACCTTGAATAACCGTAACCCTACTTCACCCTATATTGCAACCATCCTGGGTATGCTGCTGTTTATATGTCACCCAGTAGAACTTTTTGAACACCTGACTATAACTCTTCTCTACCCTATATATCAGCTATGCAACTGTTTATGGTCTACGCTATATAACAATTATTTCTGATATTCTGTAAACCACCTTTTAAAGTACAATTTCTCCTTACCCAATATTTTAATCACCATTTATATGCAGCTTTTTCTAACATTGTGTTAAACACATTGTAATATTGTAATCTTGCTTTCCCATATTTCAGATATTTCATATAGTAGAACAGAACGATTCAAGGTCTACCCTATATAACAATAATTTTTTTAACGCTTTTAGATCCACCCTGATGGAAATACCGGTAGAACTCTTGTTATCTCACAAATTTAAAAACACAGTTTTGCACCCTATCATCAAACTTTTATTTAAACACTCGCCCAAACTGCAACTGCTCATTGGCCACCATATATAACAATTTTATATAACTTTTTTTAACCGTTTTGTATAACTAAGTCTACTTCCATCTACATTAAAATCATCCTGTATACATTGCTGCGAATTTGTCAAACATTACAACTTATTTTTAAACCACCCCGTATAACCATAATTATACTCTACAAAATATTTCAACCACTCTATTGTGCATCTGCTTAGGGGCCACCAAATATAACATTTTGGAAACACCTAACTATAACTCTGGTCCACTCACTATCTTATATATGCAACTGCTTATGGACTAGGCTATATAACTATTTTTGAACCACAATTGAAAGTATAATTTGTCTCCACCTTGTATTTCAACCACCCCTTATATGCAGCTTTTTCTAAGGTTGTTTTAATCACACCGTATGAACTATATATAATTTTACTTCGATCCATGTTTCAGATATTACATATGCAACAGCTCATGTTCTGCAAAAAAATAACCAACCTATTTAACTATAATTCTACTCCACCCGCTATTTCAACCACCTTGTATATGCAACTACTTATCGGCCACCCAGTATAACATTTTTTGTACCACCCTGTATAACTATAAATCCATCAATGCCCAATATATTTCACGAAAACCGCAACTGCTTATTGGGCACCTTATAAGCTGATGGCAGTATCTAATATTTTGTGCGTGCGGTGGAACCATTTGAGTTATTGTATTACCCAACATAATAGAAGTTTTTTTCGCTATATCTACCGTTTCTGTCAATTTAGGGAGATAAAATGTCTACCAGTTTAATTCAAACTATAGACTTTTCAACAAAAAAAGATTCAGCCAAATCAGTTCAGTAGTTCTTACGTGATGCCCGAACAAACAAACAAACAAACAAACAAACAAACAAACAAGCAAACAAACAAAAAACAAACAAACAGACAAACTTACAATTTTATAATAGTATAGATAGATAACCGAATAGGAAATATATTTCTGAAAATATCAAATGTGACAGTTTAAAATAAATTTCTAAAAAAAGCAATTAGGATTTAAAATGAACGTATAAAAATAATTTATGGGTTTGATATATTACAATGAAAACATCTAACGAAAAGAAAATATAAAATTCACCTTATAATTCGAGATGTAAACAACTCATCTGACAGGAGTAGAATGCTATCGTCCAGATTTATACTAACTTCATATTTTAGACACAATAGGGGTAATAATTAAAATTTTTAGGATCTTAATAAAGTAATTTAGGGTAAATAAACTTTAAAAACACATTATTTCCACACAAAATAACCAAATCAAAATTAGATGTCATGATAAAACTTTGGAGCAAGATTCTGACAGTTCTACCGATCGATATACATTGAAATTCATAGGACAAAGCAAATACAGAACGGGGAATCAGGTGATAATATGTTTTATGTACAGGTTAAACTCAAAATAGTTGGTGCGCAAATGATGAGCACGAAACACAAACTAAAAATTGCAATTTTAAAGAAAAGTAAAAGGTATTTTAGGAATCTGTTTGGATAGAAAATTAAATATAAAAAAATGAGTATTATATATAAGAAAGGGATTTCAAAATTGCTGATTTAAAAAGTTTAAAATGTGCAGTTCTATGTCAAATTAGAAACTATAAAAGTAAGAACTGACAGAATGTAGAAAAGAGTCTAAATTTGGAAGAGTAACAATAAACATTGTTAGCGAGTACAAAGTGACAGCTATTGTCAAAAAGTAAAAAAAATATTATTTTAAAAGTTTGATGAAAGATTGATTGAATTTTGAACAAAAATAATTGTATCCAAGAATAGTGGAGGTACAAGTAAATGGGAATGTACTAAAATCCCAGCAGCAGATAAACAGCAATAACTGACATTAATTCAGTTTTAGGAAGTTGAAATCAGATACAAATTTTACATTGGGAACAAATATAATTTGGCAGTAATAGTATAACCAGCAGCAGAAATGATTAGCAGTAACTAGCAGTATCATACTCATTTTGGTATCAGGGTCCATTAGTAGTTGATAATAACGTGAGCAGCAGTCATCAATAAAAAGCAATTTGAAGGAGTTAAGTGAATACACTTTGATTAGTGTTTGAAAGTGAATCAGGTATATATATTTTGATGACATTTATATTAATAATTAGATATTTTAAAACAGAAATTTGGGAAATAATCATTTTAGTAATGATATAAATTTTGGATATTTGAATAACATTGCATTTGAATCATCATTGATCTTGAAATTTAATTGTTGCAAGTAACTTAATCATTTCAAAACTCCAATCTTTTTAGATTAATTGAAAATTTAATTATAAGGTGTTTTGGTATTGATATTTTGAACTTTATTGAATTTGTTAAATATTTATATTTTGATTTTGAAGCAGTTGAAAGTTTATAATACATAATAATAAAAAATGTTGTTTGTTTTATTATTGACAAAGGGTCAATTGGCGCATATAAACTTTACAGAAAAGAAGTTTAAAGAGTTGGAGCAGTCTGTTCAAAGAAAAGAAAATTTTGTGGAGTGCTTACCGAGTGGACAATTTTAAAATGAAATAAACCACAAAGTAAAAATTCCAATATATATATATATATATATATATATATATATATATATATATATATATATATATATAAGTAGTTAAGATGGGGCGTTCCTGTGACAACTCGATGGCATGTCCCTCAAACTGTCCACCGTAATAGGGGGGTCCCCAGTTCTTGTAGAATGGCATCGCCAATGTCCAGAGGGTAGTTTGTCACTTTGTCATCAAGAAATTGTCTCAAACAATGGATTAGGCGACAAAAGGACATCTTAGGTGTGACAAAGTTGACAAAAAGTGACAATTTGGCTAGACGTAGATGGTGAAGAGATCGCCAATAACCAGAAGGGTTTGCTGGGAAAAGCGTATCGCTTATCAGTAGTTTTGATCTCTTCTTCTTCGCTAGCTGTTCGGCTATCCTTGTTTAGCGAAGGCTGTCCTTGTCTGGCTTGTACGAGGGGTGCGCTAACCTAGCGTATCGCTTATCAGTAGTTTTGATCTCTTCTTCTTCGGTAGAATGTATATTTTTGTGGTCTTTGTCTAACACAACAAATTTCATTACGATAAAAAAAATATGAGCAACTTACTCTCTTTGTTTAATACATAGTTACCGTTTTATTAATTAATATACCTAATATATGTATAAATATAAAAAACGTAATTTTTTGTATTGACAAATTTTGCTAAAAAATAAAATTTTTGCTTCCTTTCTATAATAAAATAAATTTCATTATGATAAAGAAAAATGAGCCACTTATTCTCTTTTTAATAGTTACCGTATTATTAATTAGTGTACCTAATACATGTATAAATAAAAAACTTAAACTTTTTATATTGACAAATTTTTGCTAAAAATACCTTATTCGAAAAATAATTAAAACAATTAAAAACAGCTGCATTATTATTTCCAATAACAAGGTCGGGAATGCTTGATAAATTGAATCATTAATTCATTATCATGAAAGAAGACCAAACATGTGAAATTTTATTTACAAACATCTAATTATTTACAAGTGTCTATCGCTGCATTGATAACACTGCAAATTTTAATCATTAATTAATTATTATGAAAGAAGACCAAACATGTGAAATTTTATTTACAAACGTCTGACTTTTTAGTTTATATGCGTGTATCTCTACATTAATAAAATGTTGCAATGTGAAATTCCATTTCGAAATTATGTGATTTTTTTCATTTTATAATTAGTGCTTAGATAAAATTTTGTAAACCTAAGATGTTGATACAATTGAAAAAATCTCTAGGAAATAATAATTTACTGCCTATAAAAGGTACAGAACTTGCAGTGAAAAACAAGTGAGTTTCAGTGTAAAAAGGTGCAAAAATAACAAAACAACATGTAAGTAAATATGTAATATTTATTATTAAAATATTTCTAATTCAATAAGATTTTTTTATTACATCTATTTAATTCTTGTATACAACTTGTATAGTTCCACTGTAATAAAGCAACATAATGATGTGATATATTTTTACTAAAATCATTAGATGAGGTTGTTGTACACGGTGGAACTCTAAATCTTAGTTCTGCATACTTGGAGGCCCATATATCACTGTCTGCCTTAAATCCTGCACTGAGTGAGAGGCATGCTGCCAAATCTGATCGAACTTCAAGCAGATTTGTTCTTGATTCATTTAGCGATTTTTTTAGAGCAATTAATTCATTTAAAGTAGCCATATGTGTTTCTTCCAACTGTTTAATGGTTGCCTGATACTCTGTTTCAGTTTTCATCATACTAAAGGTTGTGTTCTCGTTTTCAATTAATGATTCAGATACTGCAGTTTCAAAATTATTAGTTTTATTTCTTAATTCTGTTATGTTTCCTTGTCTTGTAGAATATAGCTTAAATTCAGGATACTTTGATAACAGTTTACTAAAACTGATTTGTAAAGAAGTTTGGTTTGCCAATTCATGTGTTATATATAAGCTTCCATTATGTGGTGAGTATTCGGAGAAAAACACTTCATTTCCAATAACAATACACAGTGAACATAAATTAAGAATAATGTTTATAAACATTTTTCTTTATTATTTATTCTTCGTTTAATAACCACAATGTGCACTGTAGACAAATACTACAATATTTGTATTTTGATCTTCTTGGTGTATTTTGAGTGAAACTTCTTGTTGTATTTCTTGCACACTGTAAAGTTACAATAGTAAAGAGTAAACTTTCAGTGTTTTTAAAACAATTTGTACAAGTATAAGAAATGGATACGTTCATACTGTTAATTTAATAGACTGTATTTGATATTTATTTAAGATTCTCCCCTCTTTTAGTTTAAGATATAGAGTTGCGCTGTTACAAAAAAATTGTAATGGTTCTAAATAAATAATTTATAATATTTTTTATTTATATTACATAATATTTTTACATTGTTCTTACAACATTAGTTAAAGGATTATATTTTACAAGGCGATCATGAAGAATGAGACAATATGCAGTAGTTTTTTCTGGTATATTCTTGCTTGTTTCGAATTCTAATCTGACATCAACAGCTCCACCTTTAAGGGTATCTATTTGTCGGCTACAGTCAATTACATATAATGTGGTTTGTTTAGAAAAGTCTTCTGGAGTTAGAGAAACTTGAATGAACTCTCTGTTATAATATACCGCTTGGAAGTTAGCAAACATTTCATAAAGTGTTGCAAAATTCTTTTGATCAAAATTGAGATTTAAATTATCATATGGGTAAACTTCAGAATTTAAATACAATTTTATATTTGTGATGTTACAATGATCAAATTCTGACATAGTCTTGTGAATATTATTTTTTCGATCAGTATGGAATGCTACAATAACAAAACGAGGTTTTTCCAGTTGACTTGTCGTTTTCACTGCCCAGGTATGTTTTTGACTTTGCTGTAAAAGTGGATACTCTAATAACTCCCAGGAACGAAAACCGATAGGTAAATCTTTTCCACGTTCTATATATTGCAAAAATTGGATTTTGTGAGCATCAGATAATGACACATGAGGTACTTTCCAAACAACTTTATTTAGGTGAACTTTTGGTTTTTCTGTAGCTACAGAACTGACTGCAGCGTTGGTGTCTGTATTGGCACGTACCAGAATTAAATTTTGACTTGCTGAAATCACTACGCGACGAAAATCCTCACAAAAGCCAAGTAGTAATTTTAGAGGAATGCATACTGCAAAATTTCCGTTAGCGTCACACATATTTGGGGTGCCTTCAAGATTCCATCCTGCATTATACCATCGAATTATTTCGTTTTTGGAATATGATAGATAGGTCTTAATCGTTGATGTGATTCCAGGATTTCTTGTTCGATCGACTACTGTTCCACCAAGTTCATAACGAATTTCTTCAAAGAGGAATGCAAAACCATTATTAATGAATCTTAATGTTGGACTGTACTTATTTTCTGAGTTTAAAAGTTTTCCTTCTAGGTACAGAAAACTTTGAGAAGGTAGAGTGTACACGTCTTGGGTTTGTATAGGGATTCTTATCTCATCATTATTGAAAAATGTAGTATTTGCATAAGGTGTGTATGAATGATATTCAAAATTGGTTATAGCATTATCCACAAGAACATTATCAGCCACTCGTAGTATGTTAAGCGTCATTTTTTTGTTTAAACACACACCGGAACAAACAGAAAAGTTTTTTAAGTCTTAAACTTATACTTAATTTTATTCTGCAAATGAATGCTTTGAATTGTCCTCTCTCTATAGTTTTCTTCTTTTTCTTCTTATTTTTTTCTTCTTTATGTTTAGCCGTTGTTAAGTTCGTACCTTGAATCCCAAAGATACTAAAAATTGCTTATTGATAGGTGCTAACTGTTTCACTTGTTGCTTGATACTGGCGTTTTTATAGATTGGCTGTAGATATTTTATAGGTTGTTCCTGTTGTGATAAATAATTAGATGGATTATCATATATGAAAACCATGTCAATTAAGTCGTTTTAAATGCAATCTTATCGTAACAACTTCACTTTTAAAATTAACCAAATTTCCATTTTGGTCTGTTATTTTAATAATAATCTCATTTATATATCTTGTATTGATTGGTAGATAAATAACGTTGGTGGGGTTTTCAACAATTTTGTAACCAGGCGGAACGTTGGGGTAAAACATATGGATTATATGTACGGGTACATCATTGTTGAAAGAATTGTGAATTAAATTGCATTCAATGCAAATAGCATTTACTTTTGAAATGCTGATTGGATAATCTGAATAGTGCCATTTCTTAGGTTTTAATTTTCTATTTTCAAATCCTAATAAAGGACCAATGGTGTTAGATTTCTCAAAATCAATTTCTTTGTTACATTTTATTTCACATTTAAATGTGTTATGATTAGCTCTCAATATTAATACAGGTTTTTCTGTTTTTTTATTTTTCTTATTATCATCTTTTTCCACAGGTTTCAAATTCTTCTGTATAGGTTGTGACGATAATACAGATGGTACAGCTGTCTCCTTTTGTTGTTCTTCATGATCAGTTAGCAAAGTGTGAAGCGTTTTTTCAATATCCTGTATTTCATAGGTGCCCACCGGTAATTCTAATTTCATACCGTTAATATAAAACTTGTGGTTTCATCGATATTTGAGATGGTATTAAAGGTCATAAAATCAATTAACCCCATGACATACGTAGCATCATCTTCTAGAATAATTGGTGGGTAAATCTTGTTACTGAGAATAGAAGCACGTTCAGAGAACGTAAATGTATATGAAGACATCTTAATCTGTCAAAGGTTACCAAATAACTAAAACTATTTGTATGGTTTTATTAAATATATTCACTTAATTATTTTTACTATTTACAATTTTCAACTAAATTATTATTACGTAGTTATTAACAAGTTTCAACTCGCATTAATACTAATGTTTCCTTTCGGCACCTGGTACAATATGAGACCCTTTGAATTCCATAATCTGTACATATACCAGACTTGTAAACTTGAAAACTTGCACCACAATCATCACATTTAAAAGTTAGTATTATACCTCTTCTATTGTCTGCCATTTTGTTTTTTAATTACCTCTTGAAGCACAACACACAGAGCAGCTTGTATTTAGTAATTTTCTTTGCATGGGTGTTCCACAATATAGACAATAAACAGTAGAGCTAGAGCTCCGTTTTTCACTAATTATTCTTTTAGTTCCACACTTGTTACACCAGCAATCCATAAGAACTGTACACTGATAATGTTCATCGGTAGGAACAGGCATTTATAAAAAAAATATGAATGTATATTGTTCAAAGGTTTTCAAAGTAATGAGACAAATTTGATTTGTTTACGAATTTTATTGAGATAAAAAATATAAACATAAGTGTCCACAATTAAAACTGTTATAGTTCTGAAACTTATTATAGTTATATACAATTTTACATAGTTCAGTGGAATTAAAATATTTTATAACTTCAAATGGAGGCCTAAGGTTTCCAAAGCTATCAAAATAGTTCACTGTTGAACCGTTTTTCTTATATGCTGTCCAATGAGTTCCAGGACCAATTGTAGAATCTAAGTTGATAATTCCTCTTTCAATTTTATGAATTTTTTTAGGTAAATTGTCTCTCATGAACACTCCTCGGAAATTTGGAATTTTCCAGATTTTTGCATATTTATCTATATCAATATTTGTTAGCGGACGTTGTGGTAGTTTTTTGGAGGGTGTAAAAAAAGACCGAAGCCTTTTTTGTAAGGACGTAAGTATAGTCCTTTTCCTCCTACAGCAATAGACTCCATTTGTCTATTATGTCGTTTAGCTTCCTCTAATTTTTGTTTTGCCATCTTAGCATCATTTATTACTTTTGCAACAGCTGATCCTCCTGCGGCGATCGATCCCAATGCAGAAAGTCCTGCAAAAATGGGAATAAGGGGTAAAATACCACCCTTCTTAGGTACTTGTATGATACGAGGTGGAGTAGACTTGATATGTTTCTTAATTGATTTAGCAGATTTCAATGCAACTTTTATGGCAGCACCTAAAGTACGAGGTTTATGTTTAAGCACATGTTTCCTTATTTGACTTATAGCTCTTGTAAACCCTAGACATTTTCTGCTCGGTTTTTTCTTCAACACTCCAATTTTTCTTAACTTTTTTGTTTTACACCTTGACTTTATTTTAACCATACTTCTCTCTTGATTATAGTACGTTTTATATGAATGTTCAGTAAATACTGATAAAATTTTAAGAGAAACTATTTTTTATACTAATTGATTCTGTTCGCTTTTGACACTGGGGTAGTGTCATCTTCAAAACCACCATCACTATCATCTAGTTTTCTTTTTCGATTTTGTTGATTGTCAAAAATAAGAGGTTCATCTAAATCAAGTTTTAACTTTTTAGGAATTACTTCTTCATCATTAAGTTGTAATTTTCTTTTACCCACTCGAAATTTACGAGTTTGAGGAGATATTAGACGACGTTTTATATTTTCAGAATTATAAATGTCATCATCACTGGTATCCCTTTTACGTTTTCGGTTATATTCAATTTCCATATTCATATCAATTTCTTGAGGTTCATTTACAGGTTTTTCTTTTTTGTTTATTTTTTTTATTTGTACCTTTGGTTTTCTTCGTCTCCTTTGTGATGGTATTTTTTTAATGGATTCCACATCATTACCATTCAAAATTGTTATGCCGTCTTGTATATTCTTGAGAGTATTTTCAATCATAAGTTTAGTTTTTTCCATTAACTTTATACACTTTCGAATCGTTTGTTTATTAGTAGGTCTTTTCAAGCCCATACCTAATTTCACTTTAGTTTTCATTGCTCCTGCAATACCGAGAGCTGCTATTCGTTCACCTACAGATGCGTCTTTAGAATGAAATCTCTGAAGAGCTTCTTCAGCTAATATTTTATCTGCCTTATGACGTAACTTTGTATCACTTTCACTTTCATAAAATTTATCGTGTTTTAAACAGCTAGCATCTAGTGGATTTGTTGGTAGACTTCCTTGTAACAGACGTTGTTTGAGTTTTGTTCCAGGCCCACAATAATTATAACCTGGTATATGCATTTCAAACGGTAAATTATTTATAGCTGAATTTAATAAACCTTGACCTGAATATAACTTCATGATGTTATTTCATTAACTATCACCTTAAAACTAACATATATTATTTGTTTTATGAATATTTATCTCATTTTATAGTAATGTGTCAAAGAATGAGGGTGGTAAAACAAAAAACTTCTTTAGCTATTGAAAATGATAATTTCAATAGTATACCTGAAAATAAAAAGCATGGTCCCTTGTTTCCGTCAACTGTGAGGTGTATTCTGGTGGGGCCAAGCAATTGCGGTAAAACCAATGTTATGGTTAATCTAATTGAACACTTGAACGGGCTGAGATTTGAGAATGTTTATGTTTATTCAAAGTCGTTGTATCAACCGAAATATGTTTATCTGGAGAAGTTACTAAAGCCAATACAAGGCATCGGTTATTACTCGTTCAATGTTAGCGAAAATATTCTACATCCTTCAGAAGCAAAAAAAAATTCAATATTTATATTTGATGATGTGGCTTGTGACAATCAAGATGTTATACGTCAATATTTCTCTATGGGAAGACACAGTCTAGTGGACTCGTTTTATCTGTCTCAGACGTATGCGAAGGTTCCAAAACATCTCATTCGAGATAACGCAAATTTTTTGGTTCTTTTCAAACAAGATGATTTGAATTTGAAACATGTTTATAATGATCATATTGGTAGTGACATGTCGTTTGAACAGTTTAAAAGCTTATGCGCCATGTGTTGGTACAGACCATATGGATTTTTATGTATCTCTAAAGACAGCAACATCAATGAGGGACGTTACAGAAGAGGTTTTGATCACTATATATGTTTCGAATAAGACAATTAATTTCAGTACAATCATTAACATCATAAGTGTAAGATATATCAGAAACTGATTGAACCAGATCAATAGCGGATAATAGCAGATAAAAGCGGATCAAAAGCGGATCGAAAGCGGATTAAAAGCGGATCAAAAGCTCATGACAACCAGATACTAACTGTCTAATTAGCAACATGAATCTATCAGAGAAGGAACTAAAAAAACGTCTTGTACAGAAACGTAGAATTGTAAAAGAAAAATTACAGCTTCTCAAACATGGTGAAATTGTTAAGGAAAAGTTATTTTCTCCCATAACAAAACATCTAAAGGACATTGAAAGTAAACTGAGTTACAAGGAACATGAAATGGATGGAGCTAATAAGATGGAAGAAGAGAAAACTTTTTTTAAAACTGAGGATCCTAGTCATGTTGATGAGGAAAAAGATTTTATTTTTAACGATGAATTATACCCATCAATACTATCACATCAAGCTGAATCACTGTATCAGGAAACACCGAAGATTCCTCGTAAACTTTCAACGAGTTTATCCACACCTACAGGTCAGTTACGATTATTGCAAGATGAAAATAAAGATCCGAGTGAAAATAAAATGACAATTCTTCAAGAAATCACATCTGATGATGAGATAGGATCATTACATTCTCCTGCAACACCTGGACGGTTTGCTGATATTGCTGAAAAATCCTATGTTGACTATTTAGACCAGTATGATCCATTACCCAGAAAATATATAAATGACATGTATTATGATGATGATAATAAGGAATTTGATCATAAGTATGGTGTCAGATTAGATACCGATACTGAGAAACTTATGATTGGTGACTCAAGATTAGATATTGATGGATCTGATATTATCGTTAAGAAGAAACGATATCGAGGTAGTATGGGGTTATATGAATTATTGTTCAAAAAACGACCGAAAGGTTACTCTAAAGAAGATGAAGATAATTATAAACAAATTGTAGCAAAAACTAATGCTCATAGACGTTATTATAAACCTAACAAACAAATAGATGGTAGCAAAATGAAAAAATATAAAAAAATTATTGCTCCTATGGTGGCAGGGAAAGGAATTTTTATGGAAGTGGATAACAATAAAATTGATTACGTTCATTGGGATGATCCAAATGAACTTGTTGATAGGTTACGATTACTACTCGCTTCACAAACAGCAGGACATACAGGCCACACAAACGAAATAACATCAATTATTGAGGAATTGAGAGAGGCTGGTATAATTATTTAAAAATGAACTCTAATAGTAGTGTGAAGCGGCAAATAGTTGAAGAAATCCATAAAGCAGCCAGGATAAATTTTAAAAGACGAAAAGTCATTATTAAATCTTTAGATGATCTCTTTCAAGCTGATTTAGTGGAAATGATACCATACGCTAGAGAAAATAAAGGCTATAAATACATATTGGTTGTAATCAATTGTTTTTCAAAATTTGTTTGGGCCTATCCCATAAAGTCAAAAAATAAGTCTGAGGTTTGCTCAGCCATGGAGAAAGTTTTAAAACAGCAAATACCTAAGAATCTGCAGACTGATGCTGGTACAGAATTTTTCAATAAAGATTTTAAGAAGTTAATGAACAAATATAAGGTGAATCATTATACGGTGTTTAGCGAGAAAAAAGCGTCAATTGTGGAACGAGTAAATCGAACTTTGAAAAACATGATGTGGAAAGAATTCAGTTTACAGGGTCATTACAAATGGCTGAATATTCTACCGGAAATCGTGAGAAAATATAATAATACCAAACATCGAACCATAGGTATGAAACCATTTGAGGTTACAAAAAGAGATGAAAAACATTTATTGAAAACAGTCTATAGCAGAATAAAAGTAGCATCAAAGAAACGGAAATTTCTAGTTGGTGATTATGTTCGTATATCAAAATTACGAGGAGTTTTTGATAAAAAATACCAACCAAATTGGTCCACAGAGATATTCAAGATAAGGAAAGTTCAGCTTACAAATCCAACAACATACCTGCTGGTTGATGAAAACAATCATAACATTTTGGGTGGTTTCTATGAAGAACAATTGTTAAAAGTTAAATATCCCAATGCATTTCTAATTGAACGGATCTTGAAACGAAAGAAACCCAATAAAATTTTTGTAAAGTGGTTAGGTTTTGATGATAAATATAACAGTTGGATACAGGCAGATGACCTTGAAAATTGATATAAAACTGTTAAATAATTATCACTTTCTTTAATATTGTATTATTGTTCAACTTAATCAGTTCGAGTCGTCAAGTATTTGTGCAGTTACAATGTTTATCGTGGATTTGCAGTACTTTCAGTATGGAGATGCTATTTTGTGTAAGGAAATTGCAATCATTAATGTAGAAAACGGTTGGTACTCACAAAAATTTGTTACAATGCCTGTCAGTTTTAATCATTTGACTGATACCGTTCAACAACACATGGTGTATACAAAAAAAGAGCATCATGGATTAGAATGGAATAATAATGATTGTTTAAGGTATGAACAAATATCTGAATACATAAAAAATTGTATTAAGTGTGATAAGACTCTGGTATTAGTCAAAGGATTAGAGAAGAAACGTTGGCTGGAGAAACTGATTCCTAATAAGGTTGTGGACTTATTAGAAGAAAGCTGCCCTTCCATAGAGAAATTAAAGCTGTTTTTAAAGTCACATCATTGTAATCAACATGTATATAGTAATAAATTAAACTGTGCAGTAGAAAATGTAAATTTGTTAAGAAATTGGTATGTGTATTGTAGGAAATAAAACTCTTAGAACTAGATATATGTTTTATTATTTTATATTTACTTAAATTAGTAAGTAAGTAAAACTAATTTTCCATAAAAAAATCTTGTCCACTTTGAAATATTTGAGACTCTTGGAATTCGTCTTCGTCTATTTCCTTCAAGTTGGAACACTTTAACTTTTTAGCAGCTGAAGGTGCACTTGTTTCATTTTCTTCTCCTTCATCTTCCTCTAAATTAAAACTGTACCGTTTTACAGCCTTTTCAAAAAGACTTATTTCCTCTTCATTCTCAACATTCATTCTTATATATTTTAGAGGAAGATTCCCAAATTTGCGCCTTAACGTAACTTCTTTTGGAGAATATGATAGGGATACTAGCACTACATTTTTTTTAATTTTCACTTCCCTCACACCATAACTATAAATATAAACAAGAAATAAAATAAATAACAATTCAACAAAAAAATACGTATTCACAAAAATACTTACCGAAAAATTTGTTTCATTACTGTATATAGCATTTTTAAAGGAAAATTAATTTCATCTTTGGTGGAAATTAAAAGGGTACTTGGAATTGTTGCCATTTTGATCTAATAAGTAGACTTGAGTATATAACAGATGAATTAATGTTTTGAACTAACATTCCTTATTATTCAACTTGCTTTTATATTAAAGGCTAAGAGAAAAAATAGAACATGCTCATGAAACTTGAATTTCTACAAATCATCAACATTTAAGATATTTTCCATTTGTATATAAAAATTCTTATTTGTTATTATATTATACTTTATATTTTAATCCAAATATAGAATTGCTACCATAATTCTCATGGGTGGAGTTACATCTTTACAAAAAAAATTATATTATTGCAACCATTTGGTATATAAAATCCTACCCTTTAAGATAGAAAACACAAATAAACAAACTTGTATAATTTAGATTAGTCTTGTGAATCACCAATCAAAATATTATATGGGAGGAGCTGTAATTTGTTTATTGACGCTTACAAATAGAAAACTACTTTTAATAACTTAGTAGGAGGAGTAGTAATTTGTTTATTTATGCAAACAAATAGAAAACTACATTTGCTGACCAACTACATGCCTTGTATGAATAAATCACATATAATTGTGATAAACAATTTACGTCAGCAATATGGAAACATTAATTTTACCTCGCTTATCTGTAAAAAAATTGATGATCGGCGCCAGTTAGTCGTTAAAAATGCAATTAACATAAACATAAGACGCCAGCCTGTCTGTAAAAATCGTTATCTTTCGAAAAATGATGTTTTTGTTAACCTTTAGGATAAATCAAAATCACATGATGTTTGTTACATTAATTAAATTTATTAGTTTCCATGAATTACGTATGCACTTTATTTATCTGCTAGTAATTCACTGTATTGCAATAGTCATTGAGAAGATGTTGTACTGTACCATTTGTTTTAATGTAAATAATTTACGTAGTGGCTTTCAAAGTAGAAATGTTTATTGTTTTGATTGCCAGCGTATCACATTCCATGAGGGTGATGATGACCGCAAAGAAGCTAATAAAGAAAATAAAAGGCCGCGTACCTAATAGTGAAGCACAGATCTTAAATTGTTGTTAACCTATAATTTCTTTCGTGTAAGATGGAGTGTATTGTTGCTAATGTAGTTAAGAAAATTGAAACTGTTGGTAAGTTAGTTAAAACAAAAACAGAATATTTACAGTGGGTTCATTTTTTGAAAAAAATTATACTTCTACTTAAAAAATACTTAAAAAATAAAGAGGGACCGATAAAAAATTATTCGAAATTAGAAGCTAATTTAACTTTTCTTAAATATTATTATTTGCAATTTAAAAATAAATTAAGGCTTAAAAAATCGAAATCTTGTAAATATGTTAGAAACTTAGTTTGGCAAGATACAGAGTCATGTTTTAAAAATAGGATAAAATCAGGAATCATTGTCAATTTTACAATAAAGGAACCACATGAATTCCTTAAAAAAGCTTTCAAAAGTTTTTCAGCAAAAATTAAAAAGGAATTAAAGAAGTCTTTGTTGAAAGTTAATTGTATATTTTATAAAAACATCTAACGGAGAAACGGATATTAAACATTTTTCAAACAAAAATGAAGTTATAGACGTTAATACTAACTTAAAAGAGTGGTTTATGGAAAATGTTCAAAATAGAATTTTAAGTAAATTGGAAAATTTTCAGGAACGTGATTCTGGATGGGCTTTGTATGAAATATTGCATTTAAAAGTAAATATAAATCATTATAGACCAATAAATGTTGGTATGTCAACTTTTGTGGACGTACCGGCATTTATTAAGAAAACAAAAGCAGTTTTAAATATAAAAAATAATGATGAGTATTGTTTTTTGTGGTCAATTGTTGCAGCATTGCATCCATGTGATGCTAACAAAAACCCATGTAGAGTCAGTTCTTATCAGCATTTTAGTAGAGTTTTAAAATATGATAATATTCAATTTCCTATATCTTTGAAAGACATCCCAAAATTTGAAAAAAATAACAAATTGTCTATTAACTTATTTATGGTTAATAAAAAGAGTATAGTTCCTGTGAGTTTAAGCAAAAATAATTATTCACCTCGCATAAATTTACTCATGTTGTCAACTTTCGACCATTCTGTTAATTCAAATTCAGATGATGACAATGAAAATAATTCTGAAAAAAATAGAATTTTTCATTTTGCTCTTATAAAAGACTTATCCAAACTCTTAAACAGACAAATGGGAAATTTTTCTCATAAAAAATGGTTGTGTGAAAGATGTTTAAATCATTTTAAAACAAAGGAAAATTTAGATAAACATTTCATAAAATGTCAAGTTATGAATACTACCAAAATTGTCACTCCTTCAGAGACAGATAAAAATTTAAAATTTAAAAATCATAAAAATAAAGAACTTGTCCCTTTTACTATATATGCTGATCTAGAAAGTATTCTAGAGAGGTATGAAGATAAAAAATCAACAAGTTCTACACAAAAATATCAGAAACACACACCATTTAGCATAGCTTTTTATGTAAAATGTGCTTATAATGATTCACTTTCTGAATTCTATCAATATACTGGTAGGGATTGTGATATATGGTTTGTTAAAAAACTTCAAGAAATAGCTTATAAACTTGATAATATTTTTAACAATCCCTTGCCAATGAAAGCACTATCAGCTCAACAACATAGCTTTTATGCTAATTCAGAACATTGTCATATTTGCTGTAAAAAATTTCAAGATGGTGACATTAAAGTGCACGATCACTGTCACCTTACAGGTGAATTTAGAGGGGCTGCTCATAATTCCTGCAATATTAATTATAAGGATGATTATAACGTTCCTGTATTTTTTCACAATTTATCAGGATATGACAGTCATTTCTTTATAAAAGCGTTAAGTACTGCTATTAATGGAACTGTCAGTTTACTGCCAATTAATAAAGAACGTTACATTTCCAATACAATACCAAAATTTCCTTTAGATTTTTAGATTCATTTCGATTCATGGCCAGTAAGTTAGGTGACTTAGCATCATATTTAGAACCTAGTCAAAAGTTGATCACACGAAAATACTGTAGTACTGATCATGAATTTAATTTACTTCAACGTAAAGGTGTTTTTCCTTATGATTATATTGATAGTTGGGAAAAATTACAGGAAACTCATCTACCAGATATAAAATGTTTTGATAACAAGTTAGAAGAAACTAGTATCTCTAGAGATGATTATAATCATGCGAAAAATGTTTGGCAAAATTTTAATATTAGGAACATACAAGAATATTCTGAATTATACCTGAAAACTGATGTATTGTTGTTAGCTGATATATTCGAGAATTTTAGAAAGACTTGTCTAAAAACTTATGAATTAGACCCAGCACATTATTACACAGCTCCAGGGCTAGCTTTCGATGCCATGTTAAAGGTAACGGAAATTGAATTAGAACTTCTAACAGACATTGATATGATTATGTTCATTGAATCTGGAATTAGAGGTGGCATATCACAATGCTCAAACCGGTATGGAAGGGCTAACAATCCCTACATGAAGGAAGAGTTCAACCCTAGTGAACCAACTTCCTATTTAATGTATTATGATATTAACAACATGTATGGGACAGCAATGTGTGAGCCCTTACCTTACGGACATTTTGAATGGGTAGACCCTTATTCAGTGAACATTCAAAATATTTCAGATGACTCTGAATTTGGCTACATTTTTGAAGTTGATATAGATTATCCAAAGGAACTACATGAAAGTCATAAAGATCTCCCTTTCTGTCCGGAACGTATGGTACCACCAACTTCACGTTCTAAAAATAAAAAATTATTAACAACACTTTACAATAAACAAAAGTATGTGATTCATTATAAAAATTTGAAACAGGCTCTTGAAGCCGGGTTGAAAATATCTAAAATACATAACATTCTAAAATTTAAGCAGTCACGATGGATGAAAAAATATATAGAACTGAATACACAGTGTAGAATGCAAAGCACTAATAATTTTGAAAAAAACTTTTACAAACTAATGAACAACAGTGTGTTCGGTAAAACAATGGAGAACGTAAGAAAATATAAAAACGTAAAGTTGGTTAACAGATGGAAAGGGCGATTCGGTGCAAACTACTATATATCTCAACCAAATTTTCATAGTAGTCATATCTTTGAAGAGAATATGGTGATTATAGAAATGAACAAAACGGAAATTATTTTCAATAAACCTATATATATTGGATTTTCCATTCTAGATATTTCAAAAACATACTTATATGACTTTCACTATAACTATATTCTAAAAACTTTTGGAAAAAAAGCAAAACTTTTATATATGGACACAGATTCTTTAATTTATCACTTCTTTGTAGACAATATTTACGAAGAAATGAAAAAAGAACTCCATAGGTTTGATACGTCAGACTATCCTCCAGATAATATATATCAAATTCCTCAAATTAATAAAAAAGTCTTAGGTAAAATGAAAGATGAAATTAATGGTAAAATTTTGCTTGAGTTTATTGGTTTTAAATCAAAAATGTATGCCTTAAGAATTTTAAATGCAATTATTAAGAAAGTTAAAGGTATAAAAAAATCTGCTTTGAGAAAAATTACTTTTGAAGATTTCTATCAATGTCTGTTTTATAACTCTGTAAAGGAGGCATCACATAACCTAATAAGATCAAATAAACATGAGGTCTATTCAATAGAACAAAAAAAAATCGCATTGAGTCCATTCGATGATAAGCGTATTATTAACTATATTTCACCTGATACATTACCTTGGGGATACATATAATTTTAGAACCCACTGGATATTCTTTTTTGTTGAGACTAACTATAACAGTTACTTTTTCAGTAAAAAATGCATTTCATTTAAGCACTGATTGAAGTATATAAAGATGGTAGAACCCTTTCAAAGTGTTTACAGTATCAGATCTGCTTTCAACAAGAAAAAAAGAGCTCTACCCATTTGGAAGAAAAATTGTTACATGATTCTCAACAGACCTATCAATTAACCATCCAAAGAAGACAGCTTCATAATGACATCGAGGTTTGAAATGATCACAATAAAACATAGATTATGCACAAACAAAAATCAGTTTACAAAATGCCTTACAAGGTAACAGTTCTAATTACATGTCTAAAGTGTAAAAGTTATTCTGACAAAGATGTGATCAAAGATGAATACTACCCGTTTGGAAGACATATTGCTCTACAGTGCAGTCATTGTTCTTCTTTTAACATGCATGAAATCAGAGATTTGTATGGTAAATGGATATCAGAACCAATGTCAATTTCAGAAAAACAAAATTTGAAGCAAAATTGGAATCAAGACGTCTTTGAGAATCGAAAAAGATTTCATAACCTAGCAAAAATTTCTTCAAAGCGCATTACTCCTATACAAATAAATCAAGATGTTAACAATGCAACACATTAGTTTGTCTCAAGATTGAGCCATGAACAGTCTTATTGTCTATTGTCAGCCTTGTGATGAAGTTTCAGAATTTCCTTGGTGTTTTAACAATGATGTGATATTACAGTCATCAAAATGTAAAAAGTGTTCTGATAGTTTCAAACTGGTGTCACCTACTCAAAAAAGTGAAAACATTATAACGAATGCAGACTTTTTACCATGTGGAAATTCAAAATATTATGATGCTTTCTACTATCTATCAGAGGACAAATTTGCCTACTATCATCTACCTAAAGATGAAGTTTCATTACCAATTCTCTTTCTCGAGATGTCAGTAAACTACCGCTTGGGGTATGGACGACGATTTGAAAAATGTGAAGAAGGACTTGTAAACCTATGTGAAATTGAAAATTTTGTTAATGAATATTCTAATGTATTTTTCTGAGAATAAATTTTTGTTGTTTATATCTAAATAAATTGAATTAAAAATCATCATTTTTTATTTCATGTAGAATAATACTTTAAAGAAAAATAAATGACTCATTAGCTCAGTTGGTTAAAGTGCCATGCTAATCATTAATATCACAGGTTCTAATCTTACATGGGTCATTTTTTTTCTTTTATCTTGTAATTATAAGCTTATTTCAAACTAAAATAACAAAGTAAAGAAATGTCTAAAAAGTGAAAAACTATTAAACAATGAAAGTTAAGTAGTGTACGTGATAAACAAAGACAGCAAAAATATACATTCTACCGAAGAAGAAGAGATCAAAACTACTGATAAGCGATACGCTAGGTTAGCGCACCCCTCGTACAAGCCAGACAAGGACAGCCTTCGCTAAACAAGGATAGCCGAACAGCTAGCGAAGAAGAAGAGATCAAAACTACTGATAAGCGATACGCTTTTCCCAGCAAACCCTTCTGGTTATTGGCGATCTCTTCACCATCTACGTCTAGCCAAATTGTCACTTTTTGTCAACTTTGTCACACCTAAGATGTCCTTTTGTCGCCTAATCCATTGTTTGAGACAATTTCTTGATGACAAAGTGACAAACTACCCTCTGGACATTGGCGATGCCATTCTACAAGAACTGGGGACCCCCCTATTACGGTGGACAGTTTGAGGGACATGCCATCGAGTTGTCACAGGAACGCCCCATCTTAACTACTTATATATATATATATATATATATATATATATATATATATATATATATATATATATATATATATATATATATATATATATATATATATATACAGGGTGTAAATAGTTTGACTGCATATATTTTAGGTGCAGATAGTACCCACCAAACAAAATAAAAAACTCTTATAACACTATGGTCTAAAGGCCTTAATGAGCAAGAAAATTTGAAATACATATTAAGTAAATTATTGTCAATGTGGCAACGTCGCGCTAAAAATGAGATTTGCGTGTAGTGTGAATAATAAAGGAATGAGTCATCACAAAAAAATGAACACCTGTTATTTTTTTGTATTAAATAATTTCACAGTTTCGAGTGCCGGTAGATTTATTTAGGTACATAAAATTTTATGAAATATTATTTTCAAAAATGTACCCTTTTAATATGTATGTATTGAAATGAATATTTATATTTGGCGATTTATTTTATGCATTAAGTTGAAGAAAGGAGGATACAAAGTTGTTTACATTATGATACAAAAATAGTGCGATACAAACTATAGTAAACAAAACATTTCTTATATGTATTTCTTTTATGTGTTAAATTCTTCGAGAAATAATTGTTACTAAGAAATTAATATTACTTATCTTAGACAAATAAAAACCTTTGACCTGCAGGATGTCATTATGATAGAGCTCTGGCGAGCAAACGGATTATTTATAGTAAATATTTAAAATTCAAAATTCTTGTTATTACATTTGCTTTCCCCACAAATTAATAGCATGTCAGGTCTTTACCTAATTGTATGATTGTCACTGTTTGTCACAAAATAATATACTCGAACTCACAATTCACAACAGATTTTATGTTTCCAATTTATATTTTAAAATGAAAATCAAATAACTTACGCTATGTCGAATGTCACGCAAAAATCACTTTCACTTTCTTAAAAGAACCGGGCAGCAAAAAAGCATTCATGGCAGCGGCCAGCTGTAGTACTGAGTATATGCTATGTTGCCACATCTGATCGGAGAAACGTAGGGCAAATTATAACAGAATATTTAGAGTTTAAATAATAATTTTCTTTGTTAATACAGTTATTAAAGGTGTATACGCTATTGAGTATTTACATATTTAGCTTTACAATCATTTTGTAGCCGGAAATAATCTATTATTCACTGTAATAAAGGCTACAGAACTTCTAACTTTTTCATTTTTTTTGGCAAAACTATAGTTTATTTCTGAAAATGTTATAAAGCTTTTTGATTTGTTTTGACCTGAAGTATTGATCCTCAAAATCTTTGCACTCAAACCGTTTACACCCTGTATATATATATATATTACACTTTAAGCGCGGTAGTTTTTAGGGGTGGCAACTCGTTAATGAAAGGTTAGAAGAATATGAAATTATAATATTAAGTATGGGTGACTTCATTCTCTTTACGAAATATCCAATATAATGAAACACTCATGTTGGTCTCTACAACAATTAGCAGTTTTCTCCACAAATTTAAAAAATAAATGTTTCACATCTTTTTTATATATCTTCTACCCCTACACTGGTGGAGGTACTGACATTCAGCTAAGAGTAAATCATAATTATTCTTGAAATGTTAACCCTCAAAGCGTAAAGTTAAATGAACTGAGCAAGTGCAAAATCCCTTTATCATGAAAACACATCTATTTGGTTAAGGAAAGGCTGTGAATTCCTATCTTATCACTACGTTGGTAATGCTATGGAAATGTGAAATTCATACTGAAAACAGTAAAATTGCTTCGACTTGCGCGTTTCAGCAAGCTGAAATTGCGCCACCGCTACAATCCTCTCACCAGTCGAGGGTCTAAAATCCTGAAAACGTGAAAATCAATATGAAAACGAACTCTTAAAGTGAACGACGTTCCGCGGTTATGCATAACACAACACGGAATCGATATGGCCAATATCGAAAGATATTTTTTGAAGAATTTCAGTAAAGTCCATTTGGTAACTACGAAGGCTATGTGGGTGTAAAGTGTATCGCTTCAAGAAAAAAAAATGCATTTGCATTTTGAAAGAACAGTCAATGCGAAAAGTGACTGTCCCATACTGTCATTGACCTGGATGGGTAAAGTACCTGATGAGCTTCCGGAGGTAAGAAATATTTCTGTAAACTAGCTTGTATTGAAAAATAAATATGTTGTTGAATATGTCCTTATAAGTGACATAATAACACTTAAGTAGTATTCCAATACGACTCTCAGTTGTACCCAGAATTTAATTTATAAAAGGGCTTCATTTATTTCAATGCACGATTTTTGCTATAGTTAATTTTATTTTATGTTTTTATATTACCTAATAATTGAGCATTAATTTTGCGATTTATTAGAAAAACGACCGAAAGTATTTTATGAATATTAACACTATGTTCAGATTCTAAATAACATAAATTAAAGTACAAGTAAATTTTAATTATTCGGATTATTGATTTAGAGGCCGATTTGTTTAAATGCAGCCAGGCCGAAGTTGTTGCAGGGGAATTATTTCCACGGCAACATGCAAATTTGGAGCGTTTTTGCTTAAATCCCACACATGGTTAATTCGTGTTGTTTTGTACTCCCTAACACACGCTGCAAAAATAGTTGATTGCGATATTTGTTAACTGGTGGCGAAAATTTGCTAAAGGACTATTTTGAGGATATATCTGCATTTTAAAATTTACGATGTTGTTATGGCTTGTTACATTTTCGTAATACTATTTACACACCAATACATATTCTTTTTCTGGAATTTTCGATTTTGCTTAATATTATGGAATTGAAAATAATTATTGTAAATTAAATCTTTAAATTAAGTTGAACGGATATTTCATACAAAGGACCAGACACCTTTCTTAAGGACGAATGGACTTCCGTCAAAATTGTTTAAATTTTGGTATGTTATAGGTGTTGATGTTCTGACAAAAAAAGTTCATGGGCTCAAATAAATTATATGACTAATTTTCGAGATATAGGGTGTTAAACAGCGAAAATAACTCATTTTTGATATGAGATTTCTGATGATAGACATGTTTTATTTACGTGTATTGTTGAAATCGTGATTTGTACATTATTTGACATATATATTTCAGAAAACATTACCACCAATTTTGGTGAATTACAGAGTGTTTCAAACATAGAAACATGTTTTGTAAGACAATCATTTTTTATTACAAATTTGAAAACATAAGATGATATTGCACAATTAATATATCGTTAATTTCTTGGATGTGCTTCATATAATATACAAGCTAGAGAGGGCACTTATTATTTTTTTCACTATTGTTGAATCACACTGTACAAACCGTGCGTGCTGCAATTTTTATATGGCATCAAAACAATATATGTGATCGGTCTCTTTTCCATCCGAATGATATTAAACTGATTGCAAAACTGTATATATTAAAAAAGGGTAGTTTTTATACCAACTTGTACTTCTAAATTATCCCTCCTCGGTGTTTAATTCCGCAAAATATTAGTGCAATTATCTGACTACTTTTTGAGATACATGTTGTTAGACATCGAAAATGTCTTGTTTTTCTTATAAGACTTCCGTTTATTGCAGAAAAAGTGTTTCGCACATTATTTGACAAAAACGCAAAACAATTACTATTAATTGTTTTTGAGTACATGGTGTTTCCAATATACTTAACATGTTTTTTAGAAAACTATTTTTTTATTACAACGTTGAATACATATGCAAATGTAATTGCACAATTATTATAATATTAAATAAATAAAATCTTGGATATGATCTTGTATTATACAATGTGAGTCGTAAATATTGCTCTAGGCGGCATATATTATTTTTTACCATTAATAGGTAACCCGGTATAAACCAGTTTTTTAAATTGTACGGTGTGGAATATAGTGTGTCGGGTCGTAGAGTTGTTTAATATAATATAAAAATTGCAGGACGCTCGCTTTATACAGAGTTACTCATTAATGGTAAAAAATAATATATGCCCACTATAACAATATTTACGACTCACACAGTATAATATATGAGCACCCCAAGAATTCATGCATTCATCTCAGGATGCATATCAGTATCCACACATGGGAAAATAATAAAAAATTAATATCTGGGAGTTATACTGACGGAAGACGGAAACGATGAAAAGGATTTATTAGAAAAAATAGCTTGAGGCAGAATTGCCATAAGTAAGTAAAACTCATTATTATGGAGTAAAGACTATTCCATATTAAGTATTCACAATACAGAAAATATAATATTAAGCAATGCGTCCCAAAAACGGAAAAAAGCAGGACCGAAAAATTCTTGGGAAAAAAGAAAAACCAAGTAGATATTCTTCATATATATATATATATATATATATATATATATATATATATATATATATATATATATGAAGAATATCTGAAGAATATCGAATACTGTATACGAGTAACTAGAAGCGAAAGCAGAAGGCTACGAGAATTATACGAACCAAACTGAAGAGGGCAGATGTGGCTCTGCCGAAACGTCGTCGTTTTACCATCGATCCCGGCAACTACGCGGATGAATTCCCGGAAACCACATAAAACATTTAGTTTCCGCGAAAACTTAAAATATATATATATATATATATATATATATATATATATATATATATATATATATTTATATAAATAGGTGATGTAACGGCTGATTTAAACTATAAAATTTAATTAACTGGAAAGCAGCCAATGGGTGTTAATGAAATACTCTTTATTCCTTTCGAAAAGCTTTCGGAACAAAGTTATTCCTTCTTCAGTTCAAACTGGAAGTTACATAAAATTAACAGTAATTAATATTAGATTTAAATTAATTACAACTTACGATATGTGAGGTTTTGTTGTTGAAACTGGCAGAATCCAGAGGATAAAATGGAGCATATCTTACGAGTTCATATTAATAATAAATATAACACATTATAAAGCTCTCATAATGTTAGACGTATTGTACTGACATTATAATGATTTAAAGTCAGTTGATAATTAAACTATAGTGAGTTGCAAAAGATAGATACCGACATGCAAAATTTTGAAAACATAAAAATTTTTTAATAAAAATTATTTGCTGATTAGATTATTCCAAATTGTACAGAAAAATAAATTTAGTAATAAGTTATGCTTAATCCGTCATTAAAGATAATAAATTATTTAATGAGAAATTCTGTGAAATTTGGGTTTCTTTATCTAATAGGCCACAATAGATAATATTTAATGTTTGTAAATCGGTTGTCTTGTTTATGCTGTTGGATTGGTTGTTAATGTGAACCATCTCTAGAAAGTTTCATTTAAAAATGTTTTTTTCTTGTTCTAATAGCTCTTGCTATACACTGCCTTAAAACAACCACACCGCAGATTTTGATAACGTAAGCATATTAGAACAAGAAAAAAACATTTTTAAACAAAACTTTCTAGAAATGGGTCACATTAACAACCAATCCAACAGCATAAACAAGAGAACCGAATTCCAAAAATTGAATATTATCTATTGTGGCCTATTAGATAAAGAAACCCAAATTTCACAGAATGTCTCATTAAACAATTTATTTATTCTTAACGACGGATTAAGCATAACTTATTACTAAATTTATTTTTCTGTCAAATTTGGAATAATCTAATCAGCAAATAATTTTTGTTAAAATTTTTTTATGTTTTCAACATTTTGCATTTCGGTATCTATCTTTTGCAACTCACTATAGTTTAATTATCAACTGACTTTAAATCATTATAATGTCAGTACAATACATTATGAGAGCTTTACAATTTGTTATATCTATTATTAATATGAACTCGTAAGATATGCTCCCCTTTATCCTCTGGATTCTGCCAGTTTCAACAACAAAACTTACATATCGTAAGTTGTAATTAATTTAAATCAAATATTACTTACTGTTAATTTTATGTAACTTCCAGTTGGAACTGGAGAAGGAATAAAGTTATTCCGAAAGCTTCTCGAAAGAAATAAAGAGTATTTCATCAACACCCATTGGCTGCTTTCCAGTTAATTAACTTATATATATATATATATATATATATATATATATATATATATATATATATATATATATATATATATGTATTCGATGGTTTCCGGGAATTCATCCGCGTAGTTGATAACTGATCCCTGCCGGGATCGATGGTAAAATGACGACGTTTCGACAGAGTTACATCTGTCCTCTTCAGGTCGGTTCGCATAATTCTCGTAGCCTTCTGCTTTCGCTTCTAGTTACTCGAATACTGAGATTTTCAGGAGCGCGCTCGGTGTTATACAGTCGCGGCTCGGCGCCTATCGGTTGGCACCGTGAACGGCTGCGTGTGATTGGCCCTTGGCGCTCAGTGGCCACGGCTCCCGCTTGCTGATTAGTTATGTCCGGTTGAGTTGTTATAGGACGGGTCCGGACCGGTACGGTGTTTAATAGAATTTTTCAACAATTCGATAAGTTCTGGATTTCATTGCGTGCGTTTAGACTTTGAGGTCTCTTCGCTATTTCAATTGCCTCTCTTACGAGTCTTGATTTCGGGTGTTCTATATTTGCCAGTACTCTGGTGTTCTCAAAGTCTATTCCGTGTGACGTCGTGGTGGCGTGTTCTGCAATGGATGTTGTTTTTTCCTGCTTTCTTATAGCATTCTGGTGTTCATCACGTCTAGCTTGAATTCTCCTGTTGGTTTGCCCCACATACGTTTTATGACAGTCTGCACATGGAATCTCGTACACTCCCTGTTGTTCTAAAGGGATCCTCGTCTTCGGAGTCCTCAACACCGTGTTTATTTTTCTGTCTGTATTGAAAATAGTATCGATATTGTGTCTCCGTAGAATTCTTGCAATACTGTCCGTGGTACCCTTGACATACGGTAAATAAGCTTTGGTTATTGGTGTCTCATGCTCGTCTGTTCGTCTCGGTTTTGACTTTAGGGCTCTTTGAATATTTCGGTCTGTAAATCCGTTTTGTCTCAGAGCTGTTTTTAAACTGTCCATTTCCTGTTTGATTTTGTCCTGGTCAGCTAGTCTTTGTGATCTGGTTACTAAAGTTTTGACGACGGCTTGTAGTTGGGCTGGGTGGTGATGAGAATTCGCATGAAGGTATCTGTTAGTGTGAGTTGCTTTCCTGTATACTGTATGGCCAAGGGATCCATCTTCCTTCCTATTAATGAGAACATCAAGGAATGGCAGTTGATTATTGGCTTCAACCTCCATGGTGAATTTTATTTTGTGATGGATGCCATTAAGGTGGTCTAAAAATGTGTTGAGGTGTTCCCTCCCATGAGACCAAATCAAAAAAGTATTATCCACATATCGCAACCATAAACTGGGTTTAAGAGTTGCTGTTCTTGGTGCCAACTCCTCAAAGTTCTTCATAAAAAGGTTCGCTATAACTGGTGAGAGTGGCGATCCCATTGGAGCTCCTTCCACTTGTTTGTATCGTTGGTTCTCGTAAACAAAATAGGTGTTCATCAGAAGTCTACAAGGTGTTGAGGTGGTTTGTAATTTTCTATTATGATATCCAAGGCTTCGTCGATAGGGATGTTGGTGAAAAGGGACACTACGTCAAAACTGACAAGAAGACACTCAGGTTGTAAAACCGTTTTTCTAAGTATTTCGATGAAATGTGTCGAATTTTTGACATATGAGTCTGCCCCCTCTGCAAACGGTTGAAGTTGTGGGGCTAGGTATTTGGCTAGCTGTTGTGTTGGGGATCCAATTGAACTTACTATTGGCCTCAAAGGTGCACCTTCTTTATGTACTTTTGGCAACCCATAGAATTTCGGACATGTCGATGACTTTTCACGCGGATTAATTTGCAGTTGGAGATTTTTGTCGATCCTACTTGCTTGGATTTTGGCTTTGGTTATTTTCTCCAGATAAGTTGTTGGGTCAGTAGTAAATTGTTTATATGCTGGATCTTGTAGCAATGTTTGAATTTTGTTTGAATAATCCGCTGTATCTAAAATTACAGTTGCATTTCCTTTATCAGCAGGTAGAATGGCAATGTTCTTGTTGAGGCGAAGTTGTTTCAAGGCCTCATTTTATTCTATAGATAGGTTCCTTTTGGGTGGTTTAGACTTTCTTAGAACCTGTGACACATCTTGTATAATTATTTCAGCTGTGTTCGCATCTAATTTTGAAACTGCTGTTTCCACGCCATATATTATGCTCTCTGTTGGTATGTGACATGCAACAACAGGCAAAATTTAACAAATTGAAGTTCCAACAGAAGCCCAAAGACGAATTTTTCTCGGAAGATAACGGTCACAGTCTAACCTCTCGGCAATTGGAAACGAATAAAACTGTTTATAACTTATCTTCGTTCCAATTGAACTCTTCCTCGATTGGCGTGTTGGCTAAGGGATTCAATTACGCTATTGCTCCCTCTCACATACCAAGAGAGTATAATATGTTGCGTGGAAACAGCAGTTTCAAAATTAGATGCGAATACCGCTGAAATAATTAGACAAGAGGTGTCACATGTTCTAAGAAAGTCTAAAACACCCAAAAGGAACCTTTCTATAGAAGAAAATGAGGCCTTGAAACAACTTCGCCTCAACAAGGACATTGTCGTTCTACCTGTTGATAAAGGAAATGCGACTGTAATTTTAGATAGAGCGGATTATTCAAACAAAATTCAAACATTGCTACAAGATCCAGCATATAAACAAATTACTACTGACCCAACAACTTATCTGGAGAAAACAACCAAGGCCAGAATTCAAGCAAGTATGATCGACAAAAATCTCCAACTGCAACTCATTCCGCGTGAAAAGTCATCGAGATGTCCAAAATTCTATGGGTTGAAAAAAATACATAAAGAAGGTGCACCTTTGAGGCCAATATAGTAAGCTCAATTGGATCCCCAACACAACACCTAGCCAAATACCTAGCCCAACAACTTCAACCGTTTGCAGAGGGGGCAGACTTATATGTGAAAAATTCGACACATTTCATCGAAATACTTAGAAAAACGGTTTTACGACCAGAGTGGTGCGTTCCCGCAATTTGTTTAGTGTATTGTTTTCAATTTGATTGAATTACTTCATTGATTTTTAAACTTCTGCACCTTTTCTAAAACATTCCGTAGCGCTAATGCTAATTTTAAGTGTTTTTTTGCGTGTAAAATATAGACTGTATTGAGATTCGTGGTTCGCTTCCCTAGCTGTTCCTGCTGTTACGGGGCTAGCCTCAGAAGAAAGAAGACCCAAGAAAACACCAGAGCTTCCAGACGTAAAAGGTTAGTGATAACTTTTATTTGGTGAATTAATTTACGTGTTTATTGATTGTTCCGCTAAAGGTCCATCGTCAATTATATACTTGCATTGAACCAGCATTGAACTAAAACCGCAACATCTAATTCATACATTTTTTTGTATATTCTCTATGGAATGTGCCATCGAAGACATTCCACAGAGTGTCTTCTTGTAAGTCTTGACGCAGTGTCCCTTTTCACCAACATCTCTATCGGCGAAGCCTTGGATATCATATTAGAAAAATACAAACCACCTCAACACCTTGTAGACTTAACAAGGCACTGTCTGATGAACACCTATTTTGTTTACGAGAACCAACGATACTTACAAGTGGAAGGAGCTCCAATGGGATCGTCACTCTCACCAGTTATAGCGAACCTTTTTATGGAGAACTTTGAGGAGTTGGCACTAAGATCAGCCACTCTTAAACCCAGTTTATGGTTGCGAAATGTGGATGATACATTTGTGATTTGGCCTCATGGGGAATAACTCAATACCTTTTTAGACCACCTGAATGGCATCCATCACAAAATAAAATTTACCATGGAAGTTGACGCCAACAATCAACTGCCATTCCTTGATGTTCTCATTAATAGGAAGGAAGATGGAACCCTTGGCCACACAGTATATAGGAAAGCAACTCACACCAACAGATACCTTCATGCTAATTCTCATCACCACTCAGCCCAACCACAAGCCGTCTTCTCTTCAAGACTTTAGTAACCAGATCACAAACACTAGCTGACCAGGATAACATCAAACAGGAAATGGACAGTTTAAAAACAGCTCTGGGACAAAACGGTTTTACAGACCGAAATATACAAAGCACCCTAAAGTCAAAACCGAGACAAACAGACGAGGAGCATGAGACACCAATAACGAAGGCTTATTTACCGTATGTCAAGGGGACCACGGACAGTATTGCAAGAATTCTTCGGAGACACAATATTGATACTATTTTCAATACAGACAGAAAAATAAACACGGTGTTAGGACTCCGAAGACGAGGATCCCTTTAGAACAACAGGGAGTGTACGAGATTCCATGTGCAGACTGTCATAAAACCTATGTGGGGCAAACTAATAGAAGAATTCAAGCTAGACGTGATGAACACCAGAACGCTGTAAGAAAGCAGGAAAAAACAACATCCATTGCGGAACACGCCACCACGATGTCACACCGAATAGACTTTGAGAACACCAGAGTACTGCAAATATAGAACACCCGAAATCAAGACTCGTAAGAGAGGCAATTGAAATAGCGAAGAGGCCTCACAGTCTAATCGCACGCAATGAAATTCAGAACTTATCGAATTGTTGGAAAATTCTATTAAACACCGTACCGGCCCGGACCCGTCCTATAACAACTCATCGGAAAAAATGAATATATGCCTAGAAATAGCAGAAATTCTCTGAGGAAGAAAAGTGATTTGGTTTAGTTATGTCAAGAGAATGACAAATAATAGAATTTAACCATGTACACTCATTCATTTTCTTTCTCTGAGAGTTAAAGTGATATCACTATGCTACTACAGCGTTTGTGTCACTTTCAGCTAAAATATACACTACTAGCCATTATCCGCGGTTTCACCCGCGTACGAAATGTTCAAGCCTTCGCAAAAAGAAATAACTTATGAAACATATGGGTTATCCTATATAAAAAGTTTTCTAACTTGTTTGAACCACCCTACTTAACCATAAATCCACCAATCCGGAATATATTTCACCCAAACTGCAAGTACTTATGGGCCACCCTATATAACTATTTTATTCGACATTTTTTTAATCACCTTGAATAAATGTAACTCTATTTCACCCTATATTGCAACCATCCTGTATATGCTGCTGTTTTATATTTTTTTTGAACACCTGATTAAAACTTTTCTCTATCCTATATGTCAACTATGCAACTGCTTATAGAGTACCGTGTATAACAATTATTTCTGATATTTTTTGAACCACCTTATAAAGTAAAAATTCTCTTTACTCTATATATTAATCAACTTTTATATGAGCTTTTTCTAACATTGTGTTACACACTCTAAAACAATAACCTTGCTTCTCCCCATATTTCAGATACTCCATATAGTAGAATGCAACTGTTTATCGTCTACCCTATATAAGAATTTTTTTTAACTTTTTTGATCCATCCTAATGAAAATGATGGGGAACCCTTAGTGAGTCACAAATATAAAAACACAATTTTGTACCCTAATACCAAACTTTTATTTAAACCCTCACCCAAACTGCAACTGCTTATTGGCCAACCTATATAACAATTTTATTTTAAAAAAAGATTAACCGCTTTGTATAACTAACTCTACTTCCATCTACATTAAAACCATCCTGTATACACCACTGCCAATTTGTCAAACATTACAACTTATTTTTGAACCACCCTGTATAACCATAATTTTACTCTACAAAATATTTCAACCACCCTATATGTGCATCTGCTTAGGGGCAACCAAATATAAAATTCTTAAATACTTCTAATCACACTGTATGAACTACAATTTTACTTCGATCCATGTTTCAGATATTGCAGTTATGCAACAGCTCATGTTCTATCCTACAAAAAAAATTATCCAACCTGTTTGACTATAAATCTACTCTACCCGCTATTTCAATCAGCTTGTATTTGCAACTACTTATCGCCCACCCAGTATAACATTTTTTTACCACCCTGTATAACTATGAATTCATCAATGCCAAATATATTTTACCAAAACCGCAACTGTTTATGGGGCACCTTAAATAACACTTCTTCACCCTATGTTTCAACTATCCTATCTTTGCAACTTATTATGAACTACGCTATTTCACATTTTTTCCTTATATTTTTTCAAGATATATTAAAGTATAATTTCTCTCCACATTTCATTTAAACCACACTTCATTTACAACTTTTTCTAACCTTGTTTGAATGACACTATATAACTATAACTTTACTGCACACCATACTTCAGGTACTATATATATGCAAGTGTTATATAACAAAATTTTTCTAGCATTTTTTACCCACCCTGTATTATTCTACATACAGATGTCACCCTATATTTCAGCAACCTTTTATATGCAACTACTTATTTGCCACCAAATATAACATTTTTGTATGACCTTGTATCCTTAGAATCCTACCCCACCCTATATTTCAACCATCCGGTAAATGGAACAGCTGGTAGATCATACCATTACTTTAAAATATTTTTAAACCCACCTGTATAGCTGTAATTATACTCGGCTACATATTTCAACTATCCTATATATGTAACTACTTGTGGATACGAAACAAGTTTTTAACCACAACATAAACTATAATTCCACTCCATGTTATATTTCAAACACCCTGTATAAACAACTGCTTCTAACATTTCTTTAACCCATTTCATAGCTATAGAATCTTATGAACATAATTCAAAGATCCTAAGTGCTTACCTAAGACAATATTTAAGTGTTTCCATTCACTGTATATATATTCTACCCTTTTTCAACCACTTGATATATGGAACTGTTTATGGCCCACTCAATAATACCTTTTTGGACCACCTTGTATAACTAATTCCCCTCCCTCTTATTTCCACCATATCATATATATCCATCTGCTTATAGGACACCAAATATAACTTTTTGTAGATTTTTTAAATCAATGTAATTGTACTCCGCTTTAAGTTTCCTATATACAGAACACCCTGTAAAATTACGCTTGATATATGTTGATTTGTGTTAAATCGAAACATGTTACATTTGCACATTCCGAATTTTGAATAAAAGCTAAGCTGATGCTAGTATCTAATATTGAGTAGGGTAATTCAATTGAGTAATTGAATTACCAAACATGGTAGAAGTTTTTTCGCTATATCTACCGTTTCTGTCAATTTAGAGAGATAAAATGTCTACCAGATTTTAAGTCAAACTATATATAGGCTTCGCAACAAAAAAAGATTCAGCAAAATCAGTTAAGTAGTTCTTACGTGATGCCCGAACAAACAAACAAACAGACAAACTTACAATTTTATAATAGTATAGGCTATACTATAGACTATAGTTTTTGTTGTTATTCACAGGTCGTTTTATATGCTTATAGTTTCAAAATTTTTGAGTACTTTAATATTCTTTTTTTTATGGCATATGGTTTATGACACTGCCATTGACTATCCAAAAGAGGCAACTAACTGATTGTTTAATCTAGTTAATATAAACTGCGTGACTGTTGAAAAGAAATAAGGTATCATGAAAATAAAAAAATTGTAAATAAACTTCTACCTCCCACAAATTAGTAAATTATTACCGAATCTTTAGGATTTATGAGAACCACAAAGATTATATCGTTACGTTTCATTCTAATAGATGTTAGGCGTGAAAATAAGTAATTTCTAGAAACCCTAACTCTTGTAAGCATGCAAACCAACAATCAATAGGTTGGAAGTATCACGATTTGAATATTTTTCTAATGTGCCTCTACAGTCGGTTAGTTACTGAGGTGCATCATAATGAGCGAGTTTTGTAAGAGGTGAACTGTCTAACTAATTCAAAATAATTCACAATTAGGGTTAGAAGAAAAAGACCTGTTTGAAATTTGGAAACTAAAAACATATATTTTATTGAACAGTTGTGGCTTGATGTAAATCCAGGATGATAAACACAAAAACGAAAATACGCTTCGAAATTCACACTTTAGTTTGACAGAAAGATACATATGTCGGCATACAATACCTTTATCAAGTATATATAGGTAAAGTACAATGTATATATATATATATGTTTTTAAGTTTTCGCGGGCACTAAATGTATTAGATGGTTTCCGGGAATTCATTCACGTAGTTGACAACTGATCCCTGCCGGGATCGATAGTAAAATAACGACGTTTCGGCAGAGTCACATCTGTCCTCTCAGGTCGGTTCGCATAATTCTCGTAGCCTTCTGCTTTCGCTTCTAGTTACTCGAATACTAAGATTTTCAGAAGCGCTCGCGCTGTTATATAGTCGCGGCTCGGCGCCTATTGGTTGGCACCGTGAACGGCTGCCTGTGATTGGCCCTTGGCGCTCAGTGGGCACGCCTCCCGCCAGCTGATTTGTTATTTCCGTCGTTCCCTCGTTCTTGACTTGTCTAATCTTGACCATCCACGGCTTCTCTTCAGAAAACCCAGTTCGGTTTACACTACCACGTTAAATGTAACTAAATATTTTATGATTCATATCGTACTTAATAAATTGCTTTTGTAATATATGGACCAACACATAAGTCATCTATGATACTGAATGTAACAATAAATAAATATTTTTTTATATTATTGATTAAAAATAATATTGCATTGATTATATAAAACTTACAATTTTCCAAAGGTGTGGTGCAGAGGCGGATGCAGGATTGTCTTCGGGGGGGTTTGATCTCGTTTGGGGTGGGGCTGACATCACTGAAGGTTGATTTTAGCACAATAAACACTAAAAAGACATACATACCACTCAGATGAAGGTGTATTTGTGTTTATAGTACCTATAAGTTTGAACGTAAATTGAAAACAATTTCGTGTACACCGAAAATTTCCATTGCGTATGAAAGCCTCAATTGGTTTCTCTCAGCAAAATCACATTTGACATTTTCAGTGACTTTATAATCCTACGGTAATGCTGCATTTAAACCAATCTTTATAAAAGTTTTACTTTTTACTCAGAGTCGCACATGACATGTAACAAATAATGATAAACTACTATAAAAATTCTTTAATGTTTAATGTCAGAATTAATTCATTGGACTAATGTTTAGATAATTATTGTTATTATGTCATTACGTACGTAACCTTTAGACAAACTAGAGTTTTCGCAAGGGCTCAGTTCAATATATTGAGTGTAGTAAACATTTTTATTTTGAAACGGGAGAAAACAAATTATATGGATGGAACCACAATAGTATAAAATTTGTAGTCATCATAAAAACCGAAATACCCCTAGGCTGAATATGGCCCATTACGGTAGAGATGGGTCACTATATTATGTGTTTTATTTTTTACAATAACTGCCTAAAGGGCTTTACAAATTGTCGAATGTTATTTTTTTATGTGATACGTAAATATGAGGATATTAAGTTTTTTAAAGAACTCAAATTTAACGACGTAAATTAAGAAACGAATGTCTAGCAAATATTTCTTCGATAAATTTCCATGAAGAAATGTCCTACCTATAGGTTTATTAATAGAATTTTTTAATTGACCTTACTTTTATATAAAACGGGTGGACTTTTTTTCTGAATTCATGTCATATTGTGCTTATCATATCTATTTTCGGCTGTGCTTTTAGCTTATATCAAATGTGCTGGAAAAGTATAGAAAAAATTATAACAACAATCTAAACTGCACAAGTGATCAAATTACGACGTACGCTATAGTAAAGTCGTTCATTTTGTTCACCTCAGAAAATTTAATAAAACTGCAAAAATAGCCAAAATTTTATTAAGTGAATAACGTTAACAACGTTAGGTAGGTGTTTCAATTCTTTACCTTCAGTTGTTGTTTTAATGTTATATTTACCTATAGAATGCATTTGAAAAATAAAACTGCCGAAATAGCTGAAATGTTACATGATATATAGAAGTTCATTTCGACATCTAACATTATGCTGAGTACGTATTAAGTTTATGAATGCAATCATATGCTATTTACTTATATCAACACTCTGGCGGTGGTTCCCGAGTTTGGCAAACATCAAATTTACTATTGCATAGCTACATTATACAGTGTACGACGCCGGTTTCGAACTGGTAGTTCTCATCAGGTATGCTTCCCTGAGCGGACTGAAGAACTGAAATTCTTGGATGCTAGTGAGCACCTTAAACTGCTAATGTCAGCGAAATGAACCTCTACAGATCAACCACAACTAACGTCATGCTGCGTATGTATTAAGTATATAATACTCAGGAAAGCGTAGCTGATGAGAACTCCCAGTTCGAAACGGCCGTTGTCAATTGAGTGATGTAGCTATGAAAAGTATTGTAATGGTGTTTGTTATTTTGTCATCGGGTTCTTGGATTTATTTAAAAACACCGTCGAACTCGTTATAACTTATTTCCACTACTTTTATATTCACACAACTATTTACAATTTATCTTGAACACCTGCTGTCTACTAAATACTGAATGGATCCTTCCGTAAGCTCTCCGTATTTATATATTTCTTTTCGGAGTTCTCTAGACTATTTCTCCATCATTCGATGAGATTAAATGCATTGCCATAGCAACGGCAGCCGACCTCGGTCACCAGACCAATATTTCGGATTCCACGAATTTCAAGACTCAAATTTAACCAATTAATCATCTTTTTCATAAGACTAAATTTTATATTTATACAATTCTATATATCCAGGAAATATGTTACAGCGTAAGTAATGTAAAGAATATTATGGTGAGACTCGAGTGAATAGTGGGCCACTAGGATAAAAGAGGACCCAAAATAAATATAACAACAGACAGGAATGCAATCTAAATAGGTTAGATCATTTATAATGACACAATTTATAGGGATATAATTTACGTTGACACCAGATCATCTTAAAATCAAACTGACAGTTATAAGAGTTCAAGAATGTAACTTAGTTGACTACTACATTAATTCTCAACAAATAATTATTGAAATGTAACTACATTTTTGGAAAATCTTAGCTAAATTTGTCACATGTGTTCACAGTTTAATATTTACTAAACAGATGTTGTTCTGCCAGTCTGGTATTGGAGACATGTTTGTAGTTAGTTCCGTCACATACTCACAAGGCTATGGCTAACAGAGCTGTCTAATGTTCTAAAAGACTTGGCAATGTTTATTTTAGTTTTTCTTGGTAGCTTCGAAGTTTTTCCCAATAACTACAATATACATTTTTTGTTGTTTTCGGTAGCGTCTTATCGTTTTCTTCTAGCTGTTCCCTAAACTTTTGTCCAAGTTTAGGGAACCAACCTCATTAGAAATATTTTTGAAAATCAACATTAACTAAACCTGTCCAGCCGTTTCCATGATATGTGATTTTGAAAAAACCAACTGATTTTTTTATAAAATATAAAAGAAGATTGATGTATATTTATTTGGTTAGACTTTCACACGAATCATTGGTTAACTAAACCGTATTTGGCTCAAATAAAATCTTCTATCAGTGTACATCAGATCTGCAGACATATAGTTGGTTTTTGACTGCTATTTAAAAAATAGTATATATCAATATTTAATTGAAATGTCAGTTTAGATGAAAAAATAGGTTTTTACATTTTCCGCACAATCTTTCCAATTTTTCCCTACACAAAATCCTGGGACTTTAATGAGTTTAGTGTTTAGCAACATTATTAGCGATTCATTCATTTAGCGGTGATAATTGAGCTCAAAAATACTCAAAAACTAAAGCACTAAGTAAACACAGCATCCGTCAAAATATCTACGAACTTGAAAAGCTACAAATCACAAGTATTGTGCTTATATAATTATTCAGCAATTTACGTTTGAACAAAAAATTATCAACAAGTTAATCAACGAGGTATATACAATATTTTTAAATGCTTTTTTAAAGATAACCTTACACAAACATTGAATAAACAGTAAAATTAAAAGCGAAGTTATTATTAAAATAATATAGAAGACACCATTAAGATTTTTAAAGAATTTGAAAAATCAAGTATAGAACTCATAATCCCTATTAAGTACTGTGAGGTCAGATTGCTCTTAAAAATTAAACAAAAGAATGTAAAAATTCATCGAAAAAGTAGAGCAACTATAAATGTTACATCGTGCAAATAATCTAGTAGTCTTTAGGCTAGAAAATCCACGTCACGAATTATTGATTCCGAAATTGCCATGTGAAGAAATAAAGTTTGGAAACCCGTTTGAAAGAATCAGAAAAAGTTGTTCATGATTTTACTTATCCTACAACGTGCAATAATATTTATACAATTTAGTATTATAGACAAATTCTAAATATATATATATATATATATATATATATATATGTAATTAAAATGTTGTATGGTTTATATTGGAATATCAAAATGAAATATCACCATGCATAGGTTTACCTTCTATGGGGCATACAGATTTTTATTTTTTATAGCCTTGGGCAGCTTATTGATATAATATTTAGGTTTCTGGCGTCTGTAAACAACATTTTGTGCTAAAATTGTTATGAATGCATATTATTATTAAATGCTGATGTGCTCACATACATTTATCAAATGATTTTTATTTATATAGAGTATATCGAGTATTCCGAAAACAATTAACCCACTTGTTTGCATTTAAAAATAACTAGTGGTCGCCCAGTGGTCGAAATTCGACCCTATTTCATTAAATTGGGAACATTATTGAGGTTCATTTGTCAAAAGTGTCTGTCTATCAGAAATAAAGTGGAAGAAAAACCGGAGAAGAAGGTGTCATGAAACCCCCCGCCTCAAATCGATCATTTTATATTGAGAAATTTATTGAAATAAAAAAATATTTGAGAATTTAATCAAATATAAGTATTCCAAATAATTTAAAAAAATGCGTGACCACCCAGTTTTTGATGGGACTGCAGTTTGTAAACTAAAAGTTTTCGTCATTTTCAGTTTTAATCGAATTCATAAAATAAAAAAAATATATTTCCAACAACCTTGTAAAAACTACAATCCTTAATATATTTTCTGTTGTCTACTGATTGTCAATTTGTTACACCACACATTCGGAAGCTTGCCAAAATCATGTAGTAATAAAATAATTAATACAAAAACTTAGAGAATAATTAAAACGAAAGTTACGGCTACTTGCCCGAAAAACCAATACTGATCTACCACACTATTTTACTACTGAACAATAAACAAGGCTTGATGCTGAACTATCAAAGATGGTATTCTCATCATTTGACAGCAGGTAACGATCTTTCTGTGTATAATTACTCAATAGTTTGACCGTTTTCCAAGGAAAAATACGTTCAATAAAAATATATTTTTTTGTACCTAACTTACAATAACAAATTTGTAATTGCATTGAATTTCTTTATTTTTAACTACACATCGTTAAAATGTCAATGAGATGTTTATTTTAGGTAAAAGTCAGTTACCTTGTAATAAAACCAGGATTTTGCAGGAATGGAACCGTGTAGTATAAAATGAATTGTTTATTAGATAAAATACATTAACACAAAACAGTAATTAACTGCTTCCCTACATACATTATTGCAATAGCATAACGATGTAGAATAACTTTAGGAACGGGTCAAAATTTGTTACTTTTTAGTTTAATTTAATTCGAGTCAATCCATCATACGATTTTCTCTCCAAGCAATCTGGCGACACTGTTACTGCTATCCGTTTGGCATTGACAGTATGGGCGTATATAATGTTTTTTTTTATTATATTTTATTTGATGAATGAACCAATATTATAAATAAATTTTACCTTTCTGCACTGAAGGTCGTCAGTTGCTACTAAACAAAACAAAAATAAAGAAAATAGGTTAAGAGACAGAGTAGAAAATGGTACCTAACCGTTTTGTCTTTACCTATTTATATATAGATACTGAAAGTTGCACTAGCAAAGTCTCAAATCAAAAATGGTATGAATGATTGAGAAGTTGGTCTAACGAGTAATTGAATCAAGTCAAGTCAAAACTGTTTGCGGAGGTATATTTTATAGTTTTACTATTACATTCACTGATAATCAAGTCCTTGTGTGACGTTTTAAGACAAACTACTATCTAATGTAATAATAACAATACCGTAAAAGTCTATTATGAATCCAAAAATGGAGTACCTATAAAGAGGTTTCTGTGTGTGTTTGAAAAATCCACATTAATATAACTTTTCGAGAAGACATATAGACAAATCAAAGACAAGAAAATTAATAAGAAAGACACTAAATAATCAATAATTGTCGAAAGATTTTGTACCCTTTTAAACAAAATATTAACTGGATCACCGTGACATGCAAAAATTTTCCCGAAACAACTAAAAAAACCACACATTTTGCCATTGTGATTTATGAAATTTATCATTACGAATCCTTTTAATTTCTTGTGTTCATTTGTGTTAATACCATTGCAAACCAGGTCTGATTTAGAGCTTGAAATATACATACTTTCAAGTTTATGTGGTGTTATTTCCAAAGAACTGATTCCATTCCCAATATCTGATTAAGGAACACATACGTAGAACACTTACGTACCTAGAGATCGCTGCATCCTTTTACTCTTCGAAAATTGTAATATAAAAGCGGATTTTAAAGGAGAGCGTCTTTACTGAAAGTTAGAGTAAGTCAGTTGTTCCCCGACAAGGGTTAACTTTGTAATTAATTACAAAGCTTTAAGAAAATAAAGCCCCGTCGAGATTGAAAATTAATCTTAAAATGGGTACATTTAAGTTTAATCTACAAACATATTTTATGACCAGGCTGACTTTTCAGATACTGAATATAGTAAATCCGAGGATACGCCAGCGTTTACTAATTAAGAAATTAATAATTTTGAAGCCTCTATTTATTACTGAAAATTTAAATGACTATTAGATTTTGTACTTCAGAAAAAGTATTGCTTCCATTTCTGTGTTCAGAAAACGCTGAATAATGAGGCTGCTTGACCTACCAAACAAATGAACGGAAACTTCTCATAGAATTGTCAATGCAATTTGAAATGTATTTTGCTACATATTGTTTATTGTACTAAATTAATGATGGGGTATTTATTTACTCTTGTATCTTGAATTAAAAATATTCAAATTCAATAAGCATAATTAATGAGTTGATTTCGAAATAGTAAATTCTTATTGGAGAAAAAGCGGCCACACGCCTTGTGTAATCTCTTTTTGGGATACTGGATCAAAAAGCAAAAATTAGATAATGCGAAGCGATCTGGAACATAACACTTGGGAAACGTAAAAAATACGGTGTTATTTATTATATTTATTAGAGAGTAAATAAATTTGCAATTGCCACAAACTACATTGCGTGTCCACTGTTCTTTGTGATTATTGCCATACATAATACATGTACCGGTGAAACATTTAACACTTTTAGAAGTAAGGAAAAAGAAACACCAATATAATAATACCAGAAGTTTTATGGCCAACCATAAATTAACCAGTACCGGCAACCATATTATAGATTGAGATAAAACAGATATCTTGTTCAAAGAAAAAAATTGAAAAAAGGGAAAAAACTTTAGGAAGTAGGATGGTCA
Source organism: Octodonta nipae (assembly GCA_034190945.1). Classification (NCBI taxonomy): domain Eukaryota; kingdom Metazoa; phylum Arthropoda; class Insecta; order Coleoptera; family Chrysomelidae; genus Octodonta; species Octodonta nipae. The sequence goes on along the minus strand of CM067218.1, from coordinate 46,130,505 downwards.
GCAATGCGGAATCGTAGCACCTTCAATTGATCTGGATTTGGGATAGAAACATCTATTGCTCCAGACCAAAAACGGTACCCTTAGTATCACGGATCAAGTATCACCTGCTAAATTGTCTGTCAAAATTGTTTTCCAAACAAGAAAAATTATATTAAAGCGTGAATGTAAGAAAATCTTCAACTAAAACCCACAATGGTTGACAAAGACCCCAGATTTGAATTTGAAACGTCTCCAAATACAGATATATTCAAAACACTATTTAGAATAAGAATTTATTTACAGACAACTAGTACCCCAGACAATTTTTTGAAATTTTTTTACTACTTATCCGTTTCAGGAAATATCTGAGGAGCGACAACTCTTACGAACACGTAAAATTATTAGCCAATATTGTTGTAACTGATAATACTAAAATTCTTCAAAGAACAACACGTACTTAGGTCGGTAACAACACGAGTACACTGCTATAGCAGCCCGGACATAATTCTGTGGAATCCACTTCCTCTCAGAAACACCAAGGTGCTGACACTTAAATACTGATACTTAAAAACCAGCAAAAGATACCGAAAAAATGTTTTTTTTTACTATGCCTAAGGGTGTAAGGGGTGATTACCCAAGGCGGCCTATTTCAGAGAGTCAGCCGAAGGACCGCCGCTCTGTTTTGTTTTGATTACAATCTCGATTATCCAACAACACTAGGGCGGCCGATCATATTCCTTGGTACTGCACAATTTAGAAATACCGTCTTTGACTTGAAACTGTATAAGGTAATTACAATAATGACATCACTAGTAGTTAGTCAGTGTGAGGAAACATTAAGTAAGTCTAATACTTCTTTTTCAACAGCAAAATGAAATTGAGAAAATTAAAAAATGGAAAAGGTTAAATGTTGTCAAGGTCGTTGTAATAAAGATGAGAGACCAATTTGAAACGGAAGTTTCCATGTGTGTTAGAGCATACTAAGGATTCCATACCAAGCGTTTTAAATTTATAAAAAATATACACTTATTTCTCGCAATGGATTTTTCATTTTATTTTTTTATTTTCCCCTTTTTGGATCCAAAATTATGTTTAGGATCTTCGCTTTCAGTGAGGCTCTATATAATCTTTTGTCTGAATTTTAGGCTCACTAGTTTGAAATATAGAGGGGACAATGTGTAAAATTTTAAATAAGTAAATTATTAAATCTTTTAAATAAATTATTAAAAAAAAACAAAAAAGTATATTTATATTTTTATGGTGAAATTTTATTTTCCATTTAAGTTTATAAGTTGCTGTTGGAATTTATCTTTTACTTTTTTTAATAGGTCGTATTATACAGGGTGTTTAGAGGAACGTTCGCAAAACTTGGAGGGCAGATAGGTGGGCTCATGTGCTATATTGTGTAGCCCATATAACATCTAGATATCTTTCGGTTTTTGTTTTTTCCAATTTTTTTTTCTTAATTCTGAGATTTTACATCTGAAATGTTGTAAGTATTTTATTTTTCACTGCATCTTTACCAAATAAACTTAAATCTATTCTATGGTGTTTGTTTGCTCATCTGCATTTGATATTTGACACAAATAGTTGGTTGAAAAAATTATATGAGTCCGCAAATGGCGAGGTCCCATAAACAAATGAAATAGGTTAAACACTTTATCACATTACAAAAGAAAAAAAAAATTGAAGCACATCGAGAACTTCGAATGCTTACAAAAACTTCTCTACTTCAACCCCTTTTCAACGATATATCACACGTACTGGAAATTAATCAGTATCATAATAAAATTTGAGATTGTAACTTACAAGGTTAGAACTACAAAAAATAAAAAATACATCACGTTGCAATAATTTGTTATAAATTTTGCTCAAACTGTCTTCTACCGCTACGTATGCAATCGCTACACCTTTTTCTGACTCCTTCAGTGGTAGTCTCTAGTCGCATCTCATCCGATATTATTTCAAAAGCAACATTTATTCTTTCTATTAACTGATGTTTGGTTTCTATTTCTCTCCCATAAACGACTTGCTTGGCCTGTCCACATATAAAAAAATCGAAGGAAGTCAGGTCCGGCGATCTTGGAGGACACAGTATAAGGCCATTTCTCTCAGTCCACGCATTTGGGAAATGTCTAGGAGCTCTCTGACGGTTCGTCTATAACGTGCTGGACAGCCATCTTTTTTGAATTTTTTTACCAGTTTTATTGGTCTGTGTTCCAATGGGATTTCATCTAATAAGATCGATCATCCCGCATTGTTTGGAACGCAACATTGATTATTTCTCTTAGCTGCTCCTTGGTGTCTATTTCTATCTCGTAAATGACGAATTTTTAATGATCGATTTATTGATCTTATTAGATGAAATCTCATTGGAAGACAGACCAATATTATTCCAAAAAAGTTGGCTATCCAGCACATTATAACAGACCTGTCAGAGAGCTCCTGGAGATTACATTCCCAAACGCGTGAATTGTGAGAACTGGCCCTATACTATTGCCTCCAATTACCACTTTATCCTCTTGAAATGTCTCGGATGTTAACTAGCTTCTGTAGCACATTTTGATGTATCTGTTCAAGTTCAAGTGAGGCCCTATATGTCTATTTTTTCCAAATTATAGGTCGTGAAGTTTCGGAGATAAAGGGGGGAATATGTCGATGTTTTTCTTTGTTACTTAAACGTACATCTGGCGATTTGATGTTGCCTTTTTAATTCAGATACGAATGTAAACAGTGTCTACAAAAGAAAGTAATTTCTGCACAACAAATGGCAAAGAGAAATTAGGCCAAGAATTGTTTATATTTGTAGGGCATGCAAGCAGATTGCGTAGCTATGTGGACAATATCCCGTTGGCTAGAAAAAAAATTAAGGCCAGAAGATGTAATAAGTATTTTATGTGATTTTTGTATAAATTCAGGTCCATAAGTTTCGCCCACACTTATAAGGGGTTTTTCAAGGATGAGAAAACAAAAAAAAAAGTTACTTACCTTGCGGCGACTCCATTCGTTTCGTCTTTTTCTCACAAACACACTTTGAAACTTCACTTTATTAAACTTGTCACACTGACGTAGAAATTATAACTGAACTAATAACTTAAATCTAGCCAAAGAAGAAAAAATAATTAGCCGCCCTAAATTTCAGGTAAAAGAAGGGTAGGAGACACTTAATGGGATTATTTTGAATTTTTTTAGGGTTGTGATGATATTTTTGAATAGGTTTCTCGAATTTTTATTAGTAGGTAATGTATGTGATTTATTTTATTGATGAGATTTGTGTTGAAATGTGGATGCAGGGTCTCGGTTGAAATTCTTGGGTTTTTTGGCGATTTCAACGGCCTTACGGAATTTTCTGGTGAAATAATACGGAGATTTGGCTATGACAAAGGATATAAAAATAAATTGATTTAGCTATGACTCTGGCCGCGAAAACCTACCTTCTCATTCGTGTTTGTTTTTTGTTTGTTATATTTCTCGAAAAAATTATTACAGTAATATAATGATCCCCCCGGGTGAGCAATTAATAAAAATTCTGGGGTGTACAGACTACCTATATTAAATGGCAAAAACGAAGGAAATAGCCGCACTGAAGCAGCATGGTATGGTATTGTCTCATCACCACGGTCGACCCCCCCCCTTCTAATTTCCCAAACTATTGAGTAAGCCTTAAATTTTGAAACAATAGGGATCATAGTATTTTATTCAAAGTTTACAGGACAAATATAGCAAATTAATAACTTTAATATTGAAGGCTAATGAAATGAAAACAAAAAAAATAAAATATTCAGGTAATATATAAAATGAAAATGTCATGATTATATATATTTTTATATTTTAAAAATAATTTATGAAATTATATTATCTAAAAAACTAAAATGTAGGAAAACATTACAGATATGGAGGGTATCATGAAAAATATCAAATGAATGGGCGCGTTATGAGAAATTGAAATATACTTTTCTCATATTTTTTAAATATATTTTTCAAAAACTGTTAAATAATACTAAAACCGAAGGTTTTACTGGTACTTTACTGGTAAAATAAGGTGATAATTCCAATACGAATTAAGGGCGCAACTAAATGAAAACTATAACATTAATTCTTTTCAAGGGCATCATGTTAAATAAATAATTTGGTCAAGTGCGAGTTGGACTCGCATACAAAGGGTTCCCTAGCTGCTTCAAGATTCTAATATTCCAGTTTCAGACAAGCAGGGAATGTGTTTTCTTATATTTACCCCAATATCTTTTGAAGGGAGCATTTTAAATTTATAAAAAATATACACTTTTATTTACCAGACATAGACTTTTTATTTTATCTGCTAAAACTTGACCTATTTTCCTTTATCTTCCAATCTACAGAGCCTAAAATTCAGAAAGTAGATTATAAATGGGTTCTCTGAAAGTTTATTAGTAAAATAAAACTCTAATGTTAATTTTGGGGGCGAAATTAGAAAATTAAATACATGTTTTTATAAAAATCAATCGAATAATGGATTTTTATTATAATATGTATTTAGTTTTCTAATTTGGCCCCCAAAATTAATATTAGAGTTTTATTTTACTAATAAATTTTCAGAGAAGCCTTTTATAATCTACTGTCAGAATTTTAGGCTCTGTAAATTGGAAGATTAAGGAGAAAATAGGTCGTTTTAAATAATAAATTACTAAATCTGTTAGACAAATTAGTTAAAAATACAAATAAAATATATTTTTCACAATTTTAGATAGTGGAGTTTCTAAAGTGGGATGTTTAATATTTTTGTTAATATCTTTTAAACAAATGAATTAAAAGTAAGATATATATGTAATTCACAAAATGAGTGGGAACTTTTTTATATTTTTGTCATTATCTATTGTTTGATATAAACATGATGCGTTTGAAAATTTAATTTTTATTTTCCATTTAATTCTATAATTTGTCCCAAAAATTAATATTGGGTTTTTCTAGTAAGTTTTCTTATAAATTTCAAGTCTGCACCAGTACCCTTAATTATTTTCAATATTTTAGGAAGTATCAATTTTAAAAATATGTAAAATATATATTTGTATTCCTCATAATGAGCTCTTTCATTTGATGTATTGCATGATGCCTAAAAAATATTTTTTTATTTTCTGTTTAATTCTATAATTTGGCACCCAAAATTAATATTAGGGATTTCTTCGTATTTAACATATAAAAAAGGGCCTTTAGTTTGGGGAATAAGGGAGGATGGGTATTTTTTAAATATTTTTGTTGATATATTTTAAATTACTCATTTTAAAAATATATAAAAAATATATTTGTATTCGTCATAATGAGACCTTTGATTTAATATATTACATAATGCTAATGTTAAAAATAATTTTAGGTTTATGTTTTCCATTTATCGCTGTAATTTTTACCCTAAAATTAATATCAGTGGTTTCTCCTTATTTTTCCAGTAAAGTTCAGGTGAGGTCCTTATCCCTATTTTTTTTTTCAAAATTTTACGTCTTATAGTTTCGTAGATAAGTTAAGGGGAATGAGTAATTTTTTTTATTTTTTTGTTCATTTGATATATTACATGTTAGAAATAATTTTAATTTTATATTTTTCATTTAATTTTGTAATTGGCCCCCCAAAATTTATAGTAAAGGTTTCTCCTTATTTTTCCTGGAAAATTCAGGTAAGTCTCTACATCTCTAATTTTTTTTAACAATTTTACGGCTTATAGTTTCGGAGATCAGTTTAGGGGGAATGGGTAATTTTTTTTATATTTTTGTTAATATCTTAAAAATAATTTATTTTAAAAATATGAAAAAAATATATTTGTTTTCGCCATAATGAGACCTTTCATTTGATATATTACATGACGTGTTGGAAATAATTTTAATTTTATATTTTTTATTTAATTCTGTAATTTGCCCCCCAAAATTAATAGTATAGATTTCTCCTTATTTTTCCGGCAAAAATCAGGTGACGTAATATTAATTTTAGTGGGCAAATTAGGAAATTAAATAAACATTTAAAATTGAAAAGGTTTATTGTGAGAAATATTTTATATTTATCTTTTTATAATTTTAAAATAAAAGTTTGAAGGATTTTAAGGAAAATATAATAAATAGATTCATTCCCGCCTTATATTCTAAACTATGTAGCAGACAATTTTAAAAAGGAATATACAAAAACGTGAACGAATTTTGAGGGCACACTTGAAAATTTATAAAATATATGATTTACCTAGATTATAACAAATCTCAAAAATGGTAAGGAACCCTTAGTATGCGAGTCTACTTGTATTTGACGATATTTTTATTTTTTTAAATTTCGTTCGGAATTATTTCGAAACAATCCTGTATCTCTTTGTAGTGCCATATTTTACGTGCCAATTTGATATAAATCTAAAAACGGCATTATACTAAAAAAGAACTAAAAGCATATTTACCTTCGGTAGTAAAGTGCTTGAATCCTTATCTTAAGAATGAAATACATTACGAATTTTAAAGTAAATAAAACGGTGAAATGAATCTAAAAATGTGTAAAGTTTCAGAATTTATACAACACTTTTATATAATCCAATGTAAATGATATTATATTTGTCAGTCGAAAGACCTTTAACCTGCTGTGAGTGGAGTTCATATAATATAAAATTTATAAGCTGTCTCTCAACTCAAACGTGTAGAGAGAAGTCGGCTTCTTTATCCATTTATGTGGATTGTCACTACTGTCACTAGATATTTTAGGGCTTTTTCGTATTCATCGCAGAAACTCTGCAGAGTTCTGCAAAGAGACTCCGATGTAGGTGAACAATATGAATATTGTAGGATATTCGAAAAGTTTACGTTGGCTCTTCGGAATAATTCATGAAACGACCCACCAAAATAAGTGGATTGTACTCGTTAGTAGGCTGTAAGGGTAAAACAAGATTATATTTCATTTCAATTGCACCCCAAATGAAAACTTTATTATTAACTAACTTCAATTAAACGTGGTTTCCAATTTATCTGCTTCTTTGTTAGGTATATACTCGATTACTCTAAAAGGCCGTAATACATTTGAATAAATAAAATGCTATTTATTAAGGACTATCCTGTTATATGGGTTCCATTTAAATTTTTATAATTTGAGATGTACCGTTTGCCTGTGATTCCTAGGATAGAAATCACACGAAAGAGATTTTTAGGTACAATAAAACCTACAAGTGCTATTATGATTTATCCATATTTTCAAAATTTCAAATCGGTCGATCGCAAATCCTACATCAGTTGCTCTCAACTGATCTCAACTGATTGAAATTCCAATAATTATTTATGTATTTCGTAGTGACAAGTGAACTCAAAATTTTAACGAGATAATGTCCACAATATTGAGTTTTACAAATTGGTTACAAACACAATGAGTAATACTAAAGCTGTTCACTTCTTTCGCTATCGATTCATTCACACACTGCAAATTTGTAAGCTACTTAACTTCTACAACAGTCGCCTTAAATAGCGAGATAGAGATACCAGAATTTGATGATTATTTAAGATTTGTCAGAGTATATTTAAGAACCATATCGTCGTTTTTACTTTCATCTAAAATGCAGGATAGCCGCTTTGTTGCTCGTCCTTTATTTATTTCAGCCGTTTTTTTATGTTTACCGGTTGATTTTATCGAAACGATTAGTTTACAAGGTTAAGTATTTTTTGGCGGCATTAATGAATTTTACAACCCTGCCTAGCCAAACACCAAACCACAAGGTAATCTCAGCTCATTTCCTAATATTAGTTATGTACGGCTGAGCGATAGGCCTATGGGAATAGGATAATATTATCAACCCAATCACGTTAGTTATTGCTATTCCAGGGTCCTGTCTTTCCGCCATTCCATCTGACTGTGGATGTAAAGGTGTGGTTCTCGTTTTCTTGATCCCCAACATCGTACAAACCTTCTGAAATACATTAGTGGTTGTCTCTTGATTGGGAAAGGCACATGCATTAGGCCATTTAATGAAGTAATTCATTGCAACCAGAATGTGTTTGTTCCCTTAGACTCGGGAAATGGCGACATTGTATTGCTCCATTCTGCCCTTGGTCCGGGTCTTCGGACTCTTCCTGGCTGCACAGGTGTCACATTTGCGGCACCAAGCTCTGACGTCTTCTAAGTAATTTACTCAGTATTACAGTTGGCGACTTTTATCCAATATTTTATTCATGCCCAGATGACCTCCGGTAATCCCATTATGTACATCGGTCAGGACTACCAGTTGGGACTTCGTTTCTCGGCCGTCATTGCTTTCTCAAGTTCTCTTTAACATTCTGTTCTCTACTCTTAGAGGACGCCCGACGTACCTCGTTTCATCGTGGCCTGGGTGCCCTCTGTTCTTAAGTGACAGGATTTGTTCAATGTCTAAGTCAGCCATTTGGTCCTGGAAACATTGTTCCGTTGTCCAGTCTCCATTGATCTGTAACACGAATTTGTAGATACCCTCTCGCTGTTCTGTCTTCAGACAATGTCCCCTATTCGCTCTATAGGATCTTCTTGACAAGACATCGTCATTATTATGCAGGCTGCCAGCACATTGTTCAACGGTTTTGCTGTAATTTGTCCATCCACCTGACTAGTAGTCCTTCCGGTGTCTTCATGTCCAACAGCCATTTGAGGGCGGCATGATCAGTTCGTATGACAATACAGATATTTGTGGAAATGGTCTACAGTCTTCATTATTGCAAGAAGTTCTTTTCTGGTGACACAATAATTCCTTTTCGGTTTCGAAACTCCACGGCTGTAATACTCGATCACCCTCTATTCACCATCTTGCACCTGGTATAGGAAGGCTCCCAAACCTGTGTTGCTGATATCTCGGCAAAATCCCCGGATGGATACTATCCTAGGGCTTGGTGATCCTTGAAATTGTCCTGCTGTGAATAACGGAAACAGGCACCTCGCGTTCCAGTTCTTTGTGACCGTTCAAGTAGGCTGTTCATACCAGTAAACAACGCTTGAAAGGGTGACTCTGACTTTTCGTGATTGAAGAAAACGTTCGTGCTCTCGGCTTGGACATGTTTATGACGGCATCTACCTCCAAAGCCCGGAGCAAAGCTTCATTACTCTTTTTGATACCTCTAAGAGTTAGATATTTCAATGTCCCCGATACCATTTATAAAATTCTGTGCAGCCAATTGATTTTTAGTTTCCTCTGGTAGATCTGGTAGGATAGGTGTACTAATCGTCTAATCTCTGCTTCGAATTCTTATAGACTCTGCGGACACCGCAAGTGTTGACCGATTATCTCACCCAAATATTTAACTTCATTTGTTTTCGCTGGCAAAGTACTCTGTTGCAATACCAGTTATGCCGTTGCAACGAAAATAGGGATGGTTGGCTAACTACCGTTAGTGAAAACATTTCCTAATTTGTCTTTGATAGATTCAGTTAGTTGGTTTTCATTTCATCATCATTTCATATTCTTTTACATTACAGTATATTATGTTTCATTTTATAATATCATTTGTGTCCAGAGCCACAAATTTGCACCTCTTTTTTGCTAACATAGTAGGACTTTTCTTGAATGTGCAAATTCAAAACATCTTCATTTCATTTTGTAGAATTAAAATGTAAAAAGAATTAAAATGATATTTAAAATCGTTTTCTGAACGATAGGTTTGGCATCTCTAGTTTATAATTTTATGATTTCGTGGGAATAACACCACAACTGCTGCAAGGTCTGTATATTTCAAATACTCCAAACGTAATTTGAAATATAGACCCTTTTCATCAATTGTGGTGTTATTCCCAAGAAATCATAAAAATACATATAGTTAAAGTTGTTTATAAGGAATATGTTTCTTTGGCAATTACACGTTATAAACGTATTTTACCTTAATATTAAAAAAATATTTCAAGTTGTTATTTTGGGTTTGGCAGCAATTACAATTTACTTGCCTGGTCAGGAGGATGACTTACTCCTATAAAAAGTTTCTATGTTTTCAGAGTCTGGAGTGGATCCTCTGCATCAAATTAAAACTAAAAAAAATTCACATATTTTCGAAAAATTCTGAGAAAATCTGGTAATTTTTTGCCGAGGCACTTTTTGTCTACAATCTATAAAAACTTATAAACAAATTGTTCTTTCACCATTTATTTATTTGTAAACAATTTTCTACAACTTCCTGACCTGGCGCCCATATATATGATAAGTGTCCATTATGTATGTATAACATATTGTCTAATACCTATTTCTGCGAAAACGCCCCCTAGGGGTCATTTTTCAAACAAATCCGCTGAAAGTATAGTCGCAATACCATAGTAAACTTATTTGTACACAGGAAAACTGGTTGATTATCTGTTAACACTTTCTCTAAAATTTCAATAAGTAATACTTTATATTATAATAAGGAAACTTCTAATATATTTCGGCCATTTCCAAAAATATTATTACCAAGTACCTAATATGTAATTGTGTATTATACAAAAGAAGATTTTCAATTTAAAAAAAATTCTTCAAAAGAAAAAAATACTATGAGCTATATGCAGAAGTAGAAGAAAAATGTTTCTTACTGAAGAGATTATAATTTGTTTTCTACTGAAGTGTTTGCACAATGATTGCACAATAAGTTTGTGTGTTCCTTTTAGGTTCTATTGCGTTTTCTATTGAGATTCTATATTGGAAGACTTATTTTTATATATTTTCACGACGAAATTTCTCTAGTTGATGTGGATACCAATTTTTTTATCTTTGCAACCTACAATCCCCTGAAATATCAAGGACGGTAACACATATATTCGACCCAAAGAAATAATATTTGCTGTTCTCTCAAAGCCCTGGCAACGTAGTTTATAAGTTGTGGTCATAATAAAGAAAATGAAAAAACCTCAGCCTTTCTGGAGTTTCTGTTCGATATTTCACGATATTATCTGTGGAAATATGTCTTGAGATATCCTGTTGTTCCTAAAGTACCGGGAAAAGAAAATTTCAACCTCTGAAAATAAGGCAACTCTGTGGGTATTCTAAATCCTGCTCAAGATGAGCATATTAATTAATTCCTCTGTTCTGGACTATAATATATAAATAAATTATTTTATAAATGTGTAGTAAAACTTTCCACAATTTTAGCTTTCTATCCTAATGATTAAATTACAAACCAGAAGTTGTATTAAACTTTCTTTGTGATACATATCTAATAAATAAATTATTTCTAAATACAACTGCCTGTTCACTATGTTCAACGAAACAAAGCGAGACATTATTACAGTGAAAAATACGCAGAAAGTTATTCTGTAATTATCATAATAAATGCGGAAAAGTCTCCGCCCATGAGAAAATTCATTATACTGCTTCCTATGTTTCTGATATGAAACATTTGGATAGTATAAACTTGATTAGTCTACCCTGTACAACTTTTAATACAAATCTCTTTTATCGTAGAAACAATATTTGTTTAGAAGTTGTGAAGACTGATATATTCAGAGCATGAATTAAGTTGAATTGGGATAAAAAAATAAAATTAAGAATTCCTTTTAATTAACTATTAGGAAATTTCGTGATCAATAATAAATGTAATTCGCCCAATTGGTTTAATTTCGAGTACAACTCAAATTAAATAAATAATATATCGGTATACTTTAGAAACGGGTTTCTAATAACTACAAATGTCAACTACAAATGTTGCCCAAATGTATGCCCCCCTGGACCTGAAAATCCTACCATGAGCCATTAAAGCTTCCCATATAATTGCTGACTTGCCCCCCTGGACCAAAAAATTTCGGATTTGTCCCTATTTCTAGGACGATTATTTTGCTAATTTTGCCTCTTCCTAAACCAAAAGCTTGATGTTTAAAGTTTAAATTTTACATTATAATAATGAATGAATGAATTCTACATTAAAATAACGATAAAATTTTAAATTTCGTTATTAAATTATCTTATGTATTTGAACTTCTAAAACGTTGTCATCCGTTTCTAACCTTTGGGAAATTAATAATCAATATCTGGGACACTTAAAGACGAAATATGTAGGCCCCACTAAAATATGCTAATAAAAAATAAGACAATAATACATCAGAAAATTATATTATCATACTTAAACATTCTATTTAGTACATTTAAGATAAAATGTGTAATCGAATTCTGTAGAAGATGATAATAATGAAGGTGGTCAAATACAGTTGCGAATATTATTAAGAATAGAAAAACGTTAAATATAACTTTTTATGCTAAAGGTAAAAAAGTTGTGTATTAAACTTTGTTAGTGATACAATCTTAAAAATAAATTCTCTCTGAATATAACGGTTTGTTCACTTTGCATTTTTCAAAGAAAAAACAAAGCAAGACATTATTACAGTGGAAAGTACATAGAAACTTTATTCTGTAATTATCATAAAGAAAGCGGGAAAGCTCCGAAGAGAAAATTAATTATAATGCTTCCCATTTTCTTTGAAATAAGATATTTTTATAGTATAAGTTATAAACTTGATCAATTTGCCCTTGAACAACTTAAATACGAATTTTTGTTAAAGTAGAAATAACAATTTTTTTGAAGTTTTAAATACTGATACATTAAGATTAATATATTCGATGAATGTTTACTTTCAGATGAAAAAGCTAAAATTTCTCGTGTTATATAATAATGCAGATTCATTAGTCTTTATGAAGATTTTCGGAAAGGTTCCTCCAATTTGTTCAAATTATAGTAAACCTGGAAATAATTAATTATTTTACTCTGTAGAGAGGATGAAAGAAAAACATAATTATATAAATGATAATAATATTGCAATAGATTCGGTGAGTTATATACATAAATATTCACTTTTACTTTCGACGTCTTTATTTACCAAATAAATTCACTGATTACAAACAATGAGCAATACGACAGCTAACTTCTTCTGTCGATTCAATCACACAAATATAAAGTAACTAAACTATTCAATTTCTCGTTCAAATAGCGAGCGCATAGCATACCCGAATGCCATTATTAGTTCTTTGTTGTCGGATCATTTTCAGGAATCTTCTCGAGGCCGCCTACTTTCTACACTAGTCGAAATTTCCGGATAGTCATTGGTGATTTTTTATTATATTTCAGTCGGTATTGTGTTTACGTTGTTTTTATCGAGACCACTAATTTACAAAGTTTCTTAATTATTTTCTCTTTGGCGACATAATTATATACACTAGCTGTCGCCCAGTGGTCGAAATTCGACCAATTGTGTCAATGTCTCTGGCAGGTGAAGTATCCTGAAAATTTTATCTTGACATTCTACCTTAGACTTAAGGGAGAACAGCATTTACCCGGAACGGATCCAGATTCGGAACCTCTGTGTCGGTCTTACATCTCGCTTCTACAAATAAGTAACGAAATTCAAGTTCTTTTTCATATAATTAATATGACTTTATTTGTGTTCAAATTCGTAATTCTTAATTTAATATGACAATAATTCAACCGCTAGATAATTATTTTTTCTAACCACCCTGTATAACTATAATTGCACTCAATTCTCTAACATTTATATATAAATACTCATTATAATAATTCCATCTTATTATATATTTCCACCACCCTGTACATGCAACTGCTTATGGACCACGCATAATATTTTTTAACATTTTTGAACCACCCGGTAAACCATTCTGTATATGCCACTGCCTATAAGCGACCGTATTTACTCTTTTTGTTTATGAAATTTTTGACTATCTTCTGTAACTATATATATATGGACCTCATCGTGGGCTACTCTATAAATCATTTCCTTTTCTAACTAAATTTTTTATAATCATCCTGTATATCTATAATTCCTATATTTCATCTACCCTATATATACTACTGCTTATGGGTTACGAAATGTTGCATTTCCATTTCCGCCACCCTGTATATGCATCTCTGTATAATATTTTTTGCACCACCCTGTATAACTGAAAGGCTATTGCGCCTTCTAATCCAAGAACCCTATAAATTCAACCGCTAATGGGCTTCCCTATATAATTATTTTATTAGTTATAGCTACTCTATATTTTCAACACCCTGTATATGCAACTGCTTGGGTGCCACACACGAAAAAAAGGATTTCTAACATATCTGTAATCGCCCTGTGTAATTATAATATACAACACCTAATATCTCAGTCAATTTAGAACATGAGAACACATAACTTTTTCCCATCTAAAAATCGCCTAAGCAGCAATTTTTACTTTAAAAAATATTAAATAGCGATAAAATTCTTATAAGATTCTATATACCAATTTGTAGAATTTTTTTTCCAGAGCAGTTTCAACCTCAAGTGTGTTACCAAATCATCCTGTATTGAAACTCTTGTAATTTCAAAACCCAGCTGTCATCATTATTGTCTCAATTTCGTTCTTTCTCGGTAATACGATTTTTCCCGAGCAATTATATGTATTATATTGTTAGATAAATAAGTAAAATATATTTGCAGCATATCATATCACGTTAAAAGATCATTTAACATTTTTTGACTGACTGCTAATATTTTAGACGACATGTTAAAATTAATTTAAAAGATTACCTTATATCGAATAAAACAGTAATATATTACTAATCCTTATTCAATTTTCATTTGCACATGGCATTAAATAAAAAATCAATTAGCTTTATAATCTCTCAATAGTTAATTTACTTACGTAAAAGTTTTCTTCGGGGGATTATATCAAAACATTTAAGAAATACAATGCACCACCTGCTAATTTATGTTAAATAATACCTTTATTTGTTGACAATTTTTGTAAGTTCATTGAAATTGAAATTTTGAAAATTATATTTTCATAATTTTCTGATTGCATTGAGAAGGTAACTTAACCTAGTGGTTAACATTGTTAAGAAATGTCAAATTGAAATTCAATCTATGGTTGGCCGTGAAACAATATAAATTAATAGTATAATGTTAAAATAATAAAATATTATCGGAAAAACATTGTTCAGTTGCCACGCAATACAAATTTCTGATTTTAGTTGACAAACTATATTTAGAAAAACTTGCGAGTACCCAATATATTGTCATTATCATGTAATATAAATTTTTGTGGGTGAGTTCTCAATAGTATGATAATGTGAATAACTTTCAGAACCAAACAAAATTTGTTAGTTTTTCGTTTAAAATAGTTTGTATTTTTCATTCGAGTCAATCCGTCTTACCATTTTCTCTCCACGCAATCTGACGGCACTATGGACGTAAATTATTATTTTTTTATTTTACTCTATTTAATGAATGAATCGATATTATAAATATATTTTAGAATTCTGCACTGAAGGTCGTCAATAGCCACTAAACAAAACAAAAATCAAATAAATCGGTTGAGGGACAGAGGAGAAAATGGTACCTACCCGTTTTGTCTTTGCCTATTTATATATAGACTTGCGATCGCCCAGTGGTCGAAATTCGACCAATTGTGTCAATTCCTAACAAAATTCAACTTGTTTTTCATATGTAATTAATAGGACTTCATTTCTGAGTACATTCTTAATGCTTAGCTTAATGATATAATGTATGGCAAATAGGCAATAAGTGGAAATTGAAGACAAATATTTAGTTAACATGAAATTTCTTAGAGTTAAATAATTTAGCTGTTAACCGGTAGGACAATATAACAAACAAATGTAGATAACAATTCTATTTGAACAGAAATTGCAAAATAATCTGTCTCATTTTACTACTAATACTTATTCAATTTCCATTTGTATGTTTAATTAATAGTACATGGACCGAGCTTTACTCGTAAATTGAAAGGTTCATCAAAAATGTTAGTAGGTACATACATATATACATATAATCGGAAATTTGGTCTAATTTATATCAAGATGACGTGATTCAGTTTAATTTCAACTCTCTAACACTTATTAAAATACTCATTATAATAATTCCACTTTATAATATATTTCCACCACCCTGTATATGTAACTGCCTATGGACTACCCAACATATATATAAGACACTGTGTGTATGCAACTGTTTATGGGCCACACAATAAAACATTTGATTTATAAGATTTCTGGAATCATCCTGTATAATTATAACCTACAGCGCCTTATATCTCATTCAGTTTATATACGCATATGTAACTGCTCAAGGCAACTTCAATGAGTGCCTCAAATTAACATAAGAACACATAACTTTTTACACATCGCCTAACCAGCACTTTTTACGTTAAAATCCGTAAAAATGTAATGCTAGCAAAATATAAATAAGTAGTGATAAAATTCTTATAAGATCCTACACATCAATTTCTATTGATGAATTTTTTCTAGAGCAGTTTCATTCTCAAGTAGGTCACAACATCCCCCTGTATTGAGTTGAACACAATTGTCACTGCTGTCAAATTAACATTAGATTAAGCTACTTGCACTGCAGTGAAGATCGTCAATAGCTACTAAACAAATAAAAATAAAGAAAATCGGTTGAGAAACAGAGGAGAAAATTGTACCTAACCGTTTTGTCTTTGACTATTTATATATAGATTATATAACACTTAATGTGAGTAGCGCTATAATAAGATTTCTCGACGATTTTTGTTTTACATATTCCATATTTCCACAGCTATTAAAAAATCACCATCAACGGACAAATTTTCTGGGGAGAGCAGTAATTATTTAATTTATACTTTTAAGCTCTTTTTCAACAAATATTTCTAGAAAAAAATTCCGGTCTCTAAATAAAAATATTTTTTTGCAATTCAATTAAGTCGTATGAAAATCTAACCATTATTATTATACAAAGAATATTTGTAATTGCATTCTCAAAAGTGGCAGAAAAGTTTGATCAAATTTACGGAGCTGGGTGTACTGACTAGAGGTCTTTTCGGTCGGTAATAATATCAAATTAGGCGCATATTATGGCTGCATCAGGATGCAAACCCTTCATGATATCGGCATGTCTGTGACATTGTCAAATACTTGTGTACTGTTTAACCCTTCACATGTAAGTACCTATTTGGTGTTTGTAAAGAGAATAAATAAATAAATAAATATTTGGGAAAATTTTACCAATTTTTGTGATTATATCTATACTCACAGACAAAAAAATCGCAACTTAGGAGATTTTTAAATTTATTATTGTTTTGGTAAAACATAGATGTTATAGTAAGGAGGAAATGATTAAAATATGGTAAAGTTTGGTGAATGTTATTTCATGTATAATTTTTTTTATCAATTAATATGGTGGTTTTTTGCATTTTAATAAATTTACTAAAAAAATCGCTGTTTAGTAATGTTAAAATGCCTAGAGTACGTGTACACCGAATGTAACTCCAGCTAAGTGCATTTGAAAGGCGAGAAATCGCTAACCGCACGAACGGAAATCCAACTGCTGCTGTGAGATGTTGTGAAGGGTGGTTCGAAAATACCCAATATCGGAGAAGAGTAAGCACCGTAAGTCGAAGAGGTACAAATGAAGTTCAAGGTCGAGGTCTAAGATTTATGGCCTTCAGAGACCAATTTTGACAACTCGAAATTTGGCTGATGAGTGGTTAGGAGAACAGGGCTCTCTTCTAAGTGTCCGAATAGTTTACCGCTGTATAAGGTCTTTTGGACTGTAGCATTATCGACCCCATCTTGTGCTACCTCTGACCGCTGAGCGTCGACGGCAACGACTACCGTGGTGCAGAGAACGAAAAAATTGGAATGTGGAATTGCAATAGGTTGGCTTCTCTGATGAAGAATGGTTAGACGATTTCGAGGAGAAAGACGTCAACTTCAATTTGATGTTGTATGTTGTTATGGTATAGTAAGTCACCTTTAGTATTTGTTCGAGACAACACGACAGCGCAACATTATCTTCAAGAAGTATGGATTCCATATTTTAACAAGCTAATACTAGCCCTTATATTGTTTGAGTTAGTTTAAACTTTTTTGAAGAGACCTATGTGAATCTGCTATGGCCGCCCAAATCCCCCGATCTTTTGCCCATATAACATGTTTGGGATATGTTGGATGTTCTAAGACATGAAATGAAGGTAGCTTGGGATAGTATTTCTCAAGAAGGAATAGATCACCTTATGGAATCAGTGCCAAGACGTATTGGGGAGTGAATAGATAACCGGGGTGGACAAACACCTTATTAACAAAACTAATTATAATTTTTTTTAACACCTTTGTATTTTATATCCAAATTTTAATTATTTACTCCTTATTATAGCGTCTATGTTTTACCAAAACATTATTTAATTTAAACATCTCCTTCTGGGTATTGCGATTTATTTCTCAGTGAGTATACGTCAGATTTTAATTAATAACAAGACATAAAGCGAATGTCAAAAGAAATTGAAGAACATAATATATGTATGTACCCAATATTAGCGATCTGAATGCTTTATTTGTGCTTATGTTTAATTAGGAGTATTTTAATAGATTTTTCTCATGTTAGTAAATTGCCATGCGACTGATGGTTTAATTATTTTTATTATAGAAATAAGCATCTATAAAATTGATATGATCACTATAAATAGCAAACTTCCTAGAAAAGAAATTATGAAATACATGTAAAAGAGCTTCCATAGACACTAACTTTTTGTGCATGAGATCTCATAACTTTCTGTGGTAAAAGGACTGCAATGTAAAATTTTCATTATTGTGCATTTTATTGTTTTGATGGGATCTCATTTCTGTATGTAGTTAATCTTTTTTCCTATCGGGTAATACTTCTTGTACGTTAGTTATGTATTTTCTCCCTATATCGAATTTTCACGTGGTTTAGATGAAACAAATCGGATCGGTAAGATTTCTAAGTCGATTATATTCAGAGATTGGGGACTCTTGAGACTTCCTAAATCGACATTAGTTATGTAATCCGCCCACACTTATCACTCTCGAAAATGCCCGTCATTGTCTAGACCTGTGTATGGTAGTGGCATAAGCAATATATCTGAAAATGGTTGTGATGACCATATGCTCTGTAAACAAATTTAGTGTTGACTGGAACAAATTTGTAAAAATGTTCATTATTAAATGTAATATGAATTTTGTTTTAATATTTTCAGCTATACCGATAGGATAGTTGTCTATGGTTTATTATTATTTTTAATATACCATTTTATTATGCCCTTTTGCTCACTAAAGTTGAGTGCGTTGAGTGGCTCCGAGAAAAGAATGGTATGGCAGTGCTCGATTTGGCGGGGACACTGCTATGCCCCCAGTAAATAAAAACAATTTCATTAATTTCTCCTGTAAATTGATGTTGAAAAAACACGTGCAATAATTCTTGCTGTCGAACCAGAAATAAAAACGCATTAATCTCAATTACTTTATTCTTACGGAAATAACGCTATACTTTAGCTGAAAAACCGTCCATTTAAAAAAACTTTCAAGACCTATGGTGCGTTCCCGCAATTTGTTTAGTGTGTTGTTTCAATTTGATTGAATTACTTCATTGATTTTTAAACTTCTGCGCCTTTTCTAAAACATTCCGTCGCGCTAATGCTAATTGTAAATGTTTTTGCTTGTAAAATATAGACAGTATTGACATTCGTGTTTCGGTTCCCTAGCTGTTAGGACGCTTGGGAGGTTCGTGTATTGTTCTCCGAACTTTTCGGTCGCTTTGATTCCGTCTGAAGAGACGAGGCTTATTGTTTTTTTTTGCGTTACGATTCCGCGAATTAGTAGCTCCGTTAGTAACGACCGCTAAACCGCTTTCATTTTGTTTCTTTTGTGTTTACAAAAGCGCATCATTTGTTGTTAAACCCGCGTTTTTTGTATGCTCAATCAATGAACATTACGTCGCTATTTTTTGTGTAACGTGTTGTCCAGACGAAGCTCTAAGAAACTGTTCCTGCTGTTACGGGGCTAGCCTCTGAAGAAAGAAGAACCAAGAAAACACCAGAGCTTCGACTTAAAGGTTAGTGATAACTTTTATTTGGTGATTCGTTTATGTGACGGCACGTGTTTATTGATTGTTCCGCTAAAGGTCCTTCGTCAATCATATATATATACTTGCATTGAACCAGCATTGAACTAAAACCGCACTAATTCATACATTTTTTTGAATATTCTCTATGGAATGTGCCAACGAAGACATTCCAACCTGGTTCTCACCTCTTTCTCAATGAAATGCTAATAAAATATAAATTCAACATCAAATTTATATTTTGTTATCATCGTACTGACAAAGGGTATTATGCGTTTGTTGATTTATTATATGCTTCAAAGTTAGCAATTACTAAAAAATCTAATTTCGTTCTATTTTTACCAAAAGTCTTGTCGTTTGTTCCAAATTTATGATACAAAATCAAAAATGCTTTTAACTTACGACTGCTCGTTGGTTACGTGAAGGAAATTATGCTTATACCGTTTAGGACCTCGTTTTTGTATTTTTGATCAACAATCAAGGGAGTACCCAGCTTTTGGTTTAGGTAAGGGCAAATTAGAACAGAAATTTTCCTAGACAATTCAAAAAAAATATAGGAAGGTTTACTGGCTCACGGCGGTAAGCCTTAATATAATACACTCGAACAAAAAGTAGATTTTCATCAAATTTTCCAAAATACGAATCTCAATTGTTTTTCGTTTTGTTAATTTAACAAATTCGTAGCTGTATTCCCCAATAAGAAAGTTAGCAATAAATTATCAATATTGCAGACTTAGGTTTGCAAACCCTTTATTAGCGCTATGCAATAAGACTAAATGGTAATTCAATTGTGTTCGTATTTGATAAAAAGTATATACTAGTTTCTAATTCTATATTTAAGATATTTAAATTAGACAGCGATGTTTCAGACCTAAGCACAAGTACTTAAAATTTTTTCTGTTGGATTATTTTTTATTTATCAAATAACTTAGATTGTTTTGTTTACATTTGAAAGTCTTGTTATTTTGGTTGAGGATAAAATTGTAAACACAATAAGATCTTCCGACTTATTTATGCAGATCTGCTTTGTCTCAGACTTTCATGACGTTTATGTCGACATAGACAAACGTTATGTCCCATTTTATCAAGGCCGATTTGTTTTTACAAATTCATTCCGAAAGCGAACAATCGCAGGGAATTGTATTTCTTATGTACTTCTTTGAGAATGGGGGAAGCATGTGGGCGAGAAGACGGTTGAATCGATTGTTATGTAGACTTTGTTATTCTGGATAACACAGCGATATAAAAGGAAAACCTTGCTAGAGGCACATGTTGGGGATAACTTCGATGCATTGAGTGTAATATCTTTTTTCAGTTAGACAAGAAAATTGAAATCGATTCTGTGAAAAATAGTGTAAACGTTGATACACTTTAACAGATAAGAAAATATTGCCACTACAGCTTCGCAGTGTGAAAAGGGGAGTGGTGTGTAATTGTACTCGGAGGGTAATAGATTTGAATACAGTTAGTCTTAAATTTTTGGTTTAAAAGGTGATCTTGAATTAAAGGGGGTGTTTAATATTTGAAGTGGTAACTGTACTATACGAGAAACTGAGGAATGCAAAGAAAAATGAATATGAAAAATGTAGCATTCTTTAAAAACAATTAGTCTCAATTACTTTATTTTTACGGAAATATTGGTATACTTTAGCTGAAAAACTGCATTTAAAAAACTTTCAAGGTCTTTTTAAGTAATTCTAATGAAATAAAAAAGACATTTTCTGTCATCATTACTAGTTTAATTACAAACATAAAAACAATCGATCGCAGGAAGTAGTGTTTTAATTTGATATTAAAAATAGCAGGTCTGTCATTTTTTTTTCTTCATGTCCTCCTCAACTTTTTTAAAGTATGCTCCTATGTTTTGTTCTTAAAATAGCTATAAAGCATTGTAAAAAAATCATAGACATAGAATTGGTGGATTTTTATACCACTGTTTGTGGCGATATTTACAAATAAAATGACTGCAAATAACAATTAATTAATATTGTTCATTCACAAATAGTTGCAACCAATACTGAAAGGTTCATATCCCCGGCTATTTCTAAACATATTCCTTCCTCATATCATTCTACTTCTATTCTGGGTTTGTTACGTTAAATTTAGTCCTACTGATAGTTTTAGGCCGTTTGTCCAAGGTATATATATATATATATATATATATATATATATATATATATATAAAGACAAAAATGGTTTAGCTCATTAAAGGTATGTAGCTTGTCAATAAAAAGGCAGATCTTATGTGGCCCCCAAAAACACATTCTTTTTTACTAATTTGCAAGAGTCATGGAGCCAATTGAGGTGTGCAATAGGCCAAATGAAAGGTATTTTTTTACGGAACGGGTAAAATGCAATATGGCCACGAAAACCATTTGAAAAGTAGAGACTATTAAAACATTAATCTTTTTCCATCAAATTTGGTATACCAGGGTTTCTGGAATCCATAGTCGAATTTGCAAAATTGAAAATGGTGCATCTAGTAGACGGACGAAATTTTCGACCATCCTTCGTTTGTCTCTAAATCTGCTATACTGAGGTTTCGAATATGAGCTTCGATTGAACATCCTTGTTCTTTTCTTTGTATTGCTTATTTCTCAGCTCTATTATTTCCCTAGTTATTTTGTTAAGTTCAACACTTATTTATGTGTGAATGTCTTCTTAGGATTATACGTGGCATCTCCTAGTTTCTTTTTGTGTTGTTGGATAATTACACCACATTTCGGAAACAAAATCTGAATACGTATTTGAAAAGTTTGGGTTTTTTTCTGATCTTCGGTGCAGCTCTTTTTATCGATTTTGATTAGTTTTCAGTTATTACTTCTCCTTGCTTATATTGCGTACAGCAAATTTTAATTTTTGTAATATTTCTAGCCTAAATACAATGACTGTTTTGAGTTTCTATTGATCTACTGTTTTCATCTTTCTATTTATTTTTCCTACTGTTTCATTGTCTTTAGCATGACCTATATAGTTTCAATCGTGTTTTAGTAGCTCTTAGATGAAATTTTCTTGCATAAAAATCTTTTCTTGCTATATCGTGTCAACCATCATTTTAGTCTCATCTCCAAAAGAAACATTTTGAAGAATTAAATTATAACAAGAGGTTTCAGAATAAGTTTCAAAAATACACAACAGAGTATATTAGATTTTATTGTCGATAGCACTAAGAGGGTGTAAAAAAAGTTTAAGCAGAAATGCTTTAAATAAAAACGTTTTATTTTACCGTCATCATCCCTTCGAACATTTACTAACAGTTTGTACTTACACAAAAACCTCCTTCGTGTCCCCAACAGGGAAGTTCAGAACAAGGGTTGACTTTCGGCATATTTATCATTCGAGCTATATGAAAGAGAATGACGAGACAATTTTGTGACAAATAAACTGAAAGCACACCATCAGAATAGCGTCGGTGGAGACCACAAAGCACATTTTGTAGATGCCTGTCACGAATTCATTTTTTTCCTATAGGGACTGAAAATGTAATGTTATTGTTTCAGGTAAGCAGTGTACAACTTTTAGACAAGTATTATTCCACTGACCTATATATAAAACACTAGAGTTTTCTGTTTGAATTAAACGTAAATGATTATGTGAAATTAAAATTTTGTAAATGAAGAAACTTTATCTGATCACCTTTATCAATCAATTGCAACATATCTTAAACCAGAATTCTAAGAATTTGTTTGTTCAATTTACTGTAAGATTTAAGCCAGGTAGAATTATAATTTATTCAAAAACCCCCAGAAGAGGAACATACAGTGTGAAACAGCCAAATGGAATAAACTCTATAACGAATAAACGAGGGCTTGTAGGGAAAAACGCTTGAACATGTCGAATTGTATTTTTAAATGCGCATTTTTTCAACAAACAAATATATAGGGTGTGTCGTGTGTCAGTGGCTTTTACAGTAATACTAATTATTTCTTAATAATATATAAAAAACAAAAAGCCATTAATGTCAATGTAGGAAATTTTCGCAATGCTCGCCGCGAACGTCTTGGTAACATGCTAATCTGGTATAGAAATGTCTTCTAAGGTTACTCAACATCTTAGGCGTGAGTGATCTAATCGGAAGTGTCATTCGTCTTTTTAGGTCATTTAAGTTGAGGGGTTTAGTTCTGTATACAGTACAGTACAGACTAATAGCGGCAATTTTGACGATAAAGATGACCGTGAAGTGTAAATGTAAACTCATTACAAAACAAAACATCTTCTAATTGGATCACATTGTTATTTAACCTTACCATCATTTTTTCACAGAAATACGTTCTCCTATCGAAATCCTCTTCCATGAGTCGGCATTATTTTATTGGGATGAATTTTACTTTTCTTTAATACTCGAAAAGTTGGTGTGGCTAACTTTGAATAGTGGGGCTGCTGTCCGACCAGAATACTGTCGGTTTTCTTGAAACTCAAGCATAATATCCAAATTCGTATTATCACTTAGAGCATTGACAGCTTCTTTTTTATCTGTCTTACATGACCAAGCTCACGAAACTGCTTTTCTATTTTGCTAATTGTTCCTTGGTAGCAGGCGGCAAATTTGGAAAAATTTCGTGAAATGAGCGAGAAACTTCCATTTCTGTCCGTGTGTTATCTCCATAGCCAATCATTTGTAGAATGGTTATTTTGTGCATTTCTGTTAAATGGTTAAATGAACGATTTTTCTGATATTATTACGCACAGTTAACGAAATTCAAACGACAATAGCAGTGACACTGATCACTACTGTCATGCAGGCAGACTACAAGATGCTAAGTCTGTGAGTTTTGAGAAATTAAACAAAACTGTTTTTTTTTCGAATCAGTAAAAAGGAACTCAGGAAAGGCTTTTGCATACTATCTCAATATCAAGAGCTAAATGGGATTTAAGGATTGAGTGTAATATAGCGAATTTGTGAAATAAAATATATTTTTTAATGGTAATTTTTGTAATAAAGCTGAAAACACATAATATTTCCGAAACAGTTGAAGACAGGTATAGGACATTGTACATGAATTATGTCTAGAATTTTCTGCAGAATCCAAAAAATAAATAATATATAAAATAAGAAAGTTGGTATTGGCCACTGTCACATGATATGTTTCGACTTGTCCCTTTTTCTCTACAAGCCCTCCGTTATTCGTCATCGAATTTATTTCATTTGGCTGTATACTTTATGCTCCTACTAACTTTTTTTAAAACAAATCTGATTTTTTGTGCTATTTGCTTATGCAGAGTATCTAGAGTTTTGAAATATATGATTAAATTTAGAAAGCAGGTTCCAATTCGTCGGTTTACTTTCAAGAAACGAACATGATCAATGTATTTATTTGATTTTTGTTTAAGTACAATTAAATAGTTTGTTTAATTTTTTTAGTTTTTGAGACTTTGTGTTTTGTAAACTTTGATAACTACATCATCAAAACGGTTGGATATTGTGATCCAGACTTTGAAAAATTTTTGATAATGTTCGCATAAGAGCGACGTTGTCAGAATGCTTGTTGAAGGTAGCAAATTATAAATAAGCAACGATGAAAGAATGAAAGGTCAATGATAGAATCTCAAAACAGTTAATCATGATTCAGGTTCAGAGGAGGAGGTAGACAGTAAAGGTGCAGCTAAAGGTAGCAATTAGTTGAAATGTGATAGTAAAGAAAGCAATTCATCGAATGTTTGATGAAAATTGCTAGAGCTGTTCAAAATTTAAATAATCCGATCTTCAGGATTACGCAAGTTAACTTTTATGAATTATATTACACTTTATATTTTCAATGTGAAAAAAATTAAACAAATCTTTGTCACCAGTGGCAGGGCTTACTGCTAGTTGTTTTAAGGTTTGATCCAACAGACCGGATTACCGATACACAACCGTTAATCTTCGTGCACGGTGATGAGTTACCGTTTACAATATTGTTACGCGCAATACAATTACCGGTTGCTTATCGGTTTTACGTCGGGTAGGAACACGCCTTTAGTCAGTGTCTTTGGGTCACAGATTTATGTTTCAATTTGAACGGAAGTGTGAGACAAAAATTTCGAAAAGTTGTTCGGAATACCAGTTGTTCTGCTCAAAGATGTATAAAAGAAAGAAGAACATAAAAACACATAACAGTAAATTTTAACTAAATTAAAGTCATTTTAAAACAACATTTCAAAAGGTTTCTGAGTAGTTTCTCGTCAACAGGCTACTAGTCTGGTAACCGGTAACAAAATCCCGTCATCGCGGAATTATAAGAATTCTATTTAAAACTCGGTAAGAATGGATTTGATTAGACGAAAATATTAGCAATAAAATTATTATTATTGCTTTTGTTAGCTCACTTTATGATTTGGTCAACCATGCTGCACCCCTGTCTATAGCTTGACATTTATTGTCACTGAGATTTCTATGATATTGTTGTTAGGCGTGTTAAAAATGGTAGAAACAAATGAACGCTTTGATTTAGTGAGTCGAACTTATGTGTGGTAAAATATATTGTTATAAAAAAACCAACAGTGTTTCAATGTTCTTGCGATAATGGAGCTTTTACTATCACCAACTTCACGCCTACAAATAATCGCATAGAATCACAAAGTGAGCTGACACAAGCAATTATATTTCAAATTAATTTAACTAAACATATTATCGATGTATTAAATCAACGCTAACCGAGTTTATTTTTATGTATAACTTTAAATTTTCATTTTACGTAAAAATCTCTCAATTCCTAGATCTGGATGATGGGGTCTTCAGTTATATTTAAGCAATATTTATTAGTATTTATTTATACACCCTGAATGGCACTATGACAATATTTAATATTGCTACCAAAACTGTCCTTATGGTTTTAGATAGCTCAGAAATAAAATTTTCAGAATATTGTATGGTATTCTTCAAAAACCTAAAGCAAATATTAGCTAAGTTCACTAATTAAAATATCATTTGTCTAGAAACAATCTTACAAGAAAGTTATTCCTTTCTCAAGCCGCTTGTTATCTCACATTCCCTTTTTGTTATAGGATGAAGGATGGAAGTTAAACAGGACTAATTACTACCAAGAGGGATGGTTAGCGACGGGGAACGTACGTGGAATAGTCGGAGTCACATTTACTACGAGCCACTGCAAGAAAAACGTGGAGTTTCCGCTACGAACAAATTACAACCTAAGGGGCCATAGATCAGAGGTAATTTTCCCCTCCTGTTAACGTTTTGGAAACCAATTACCAAGTTAGATGTTTCTGAAAGAAGTCCGTGTTGAATATTGATGGTATATAAATTGGGAATTAATAAGATAGGGATGATTGTTTATTTGCCCTTTGTGCCGTTCATTGGTGGAGGTTCAAAAGGGTGACTTTAAAAGCAATTATTATTCTTTCATCAGAGATGAAATGGCGTTAGGCCTGCGGTAGATTTATTTAGTAAAATGAATGACACAGGTGTTTAAGGAAATGTAAATTATGTAACAGTGAACTAATATATACTTATATATAAAAGTTAATTGCTGTTTGTTAGTCTTGCTAAAACTCAATGACATATTTGAATGACTTTTTTATCTATTAGATCTAAAACACGAGTCTTTTAAAAAGAGCAAAAAATAGGAAAAACCTAAAACACTAGTTGAAAAATTCAAAATTGGAAATTTTATGTGGGAATCGCCACTTCGGTGCACTTAAACAATTTATTGCGTAGCTAGAAAACATTTTGTGGAGATACCGGGTATACCTAAACGACACTTGACTGACGCAAATAAGCACCAATCAGAAACGATCTTAGACAGAGTTAGATCATCTACTTGGTTTTCTGTTTCTCTCAACGTGCGTTACGCTTTTTTGGCAGTCTGGGCCCCGATTTTTGAAACCACTTGACGGCTCTATCACTCGATGAAGGACGTATGTCGTACGAAAACTGACAAATAAAGTTTAATATATGTGTTAAACTTCATTTATGTCAATTTTCATGCGACTTACGTCGAAAATGATGTTTTTTTTTGCTAAATCATTATAGGTTTGACGACAGACCGATGTTAAAGTATGACGATTTACATTACATGCCAAAAACAAAAAAATGTTTTGTAACTTTGAACCATGCATCAGTAGGCAGAAATCTCATAAGGGACACACAAAGTAATTATTTTACTTATTTAGACATAAAATGGCTGACTTGCGATTGATCTCAAGAGAGATTCTTGCAGAACTTATACAACCAAACGGAACAAAAATTCTGCGTACGCTATTTTAATTGAAAAATTGAAAGAAGTCGACACAGTAGCTAACAAAGAAATGGTTCGAAACAAAATTAAATCTTTAAGAACTTGCCTAATTTTAGAAGA
The DNA here is from genome assembly GCA_034190945.1 of Octodonta nipae. NCBI lineage: Eukaryota > Metazoa > Arthropoda > Insecta > Coleoptera > Chrysomelidae > Octodonta > Octodonta nipae. The sequence goes on along the minus strand of CM067218.1, from coordinate 46,102,447 downwards.
CGGACGAACAACTGAATACAATTCTGAATGTCTGTAGTGTTTATCTGTCTTCCATCTTGCATAATGACTTAAATCTGAACAAGCAAAAAGGACGATAAGCATGAGTGTCTATGGGGGCTATTAAGTCTTCATGCAAGTAGGAGTGTGTATTGTACTAACTGTCCGTTTAATTTGTTCCGTCAATTGTTAGGCTTGAAGCGGTTGATTTTCTCTCCCTCTCCCAGCTTGCTATTTACACCTTATTTTATAAAACCGATTGACGATTATTAAATTAAATAAAGATATGAATAAAAACACCCAAAATTTCATATGTGTGCCAAATTTTACTTTCCTATTACTACTCCTTTCTATTTATAATTTTTGTAAAATTTCTATATTTTTTGTAAATGCCCATTATTTTAAATAAGATAGTGGTCGGTCAAATCTCAGTGGGGTGTAATGATTAAAAGGAAATAAATACATTTATAATAAATATTACAACTCCAGGCTGTTAGGTCGGTCTTTACAAAATATACAATTTCCTAATATATTATTTTAATGTATATATATATATATATATATATATATATATATATATATATATATATATATATATATATATTGTAAAGAAATACTCCAAGTTTAATAGATTAGTGTATTTGTAAATAATTAATATAAGTCAAACTAATGGAAATGTTGTGGAAGCTTTGATGCGTCACAAATGTAAAAACACAGTTTTGCACCCTAACAATAAACCTTTATTTTAAACACCCAACCCCGTTTCAACAACTCTCAAAAATCAGTTTTGCTTTACTCCTTCATGATGACAACTTAGAGTGATTGAAACGGCGTTGAGTGTTTAAAATAAAGGTTTGGTGTTAAGGTACAAAACTGTATTTTTACATAAGTCAAACTATAGAAAATGTATTTTGTTTTTATAAATCGAAATTAAAATCTTGGATTATAATATTAATGATGAATGAAATGAAAATAGAGTTAAATTTAAATTCATCCAGTATAATGACCAAATTGAATGAAATCAAGGTTAAGTTTTTTATAGAAAGCGGTTAGAATGCAAAAAGTGAATTTTGTGTGGTTGTTATGAAGATAAGAAACTTTTGAGATGACAAAACGATTTTTGATTGTCAAGAAAGGGGATTGATTGAAAAAGTGTACAAATTGGTTCCATGAAAACAAAACGTGGTTCACAAAATATAGCAGTCAATGCAGTTTAACCTGAATCAAAATATTGAATTTGAAATTGGAGATGACCGATGTAAGCCTAAGTTGTTGAAGAAAGAATTTGGGAGATGTGATATAAATTAAGAAAAATAATTTTGACAAGTAATGTCATAAGAAAATTAAACTGACAAACAGTGAATGATATTGTCTTAATAGCTTAAAAAACTCTTTGAAGTAGATTGAGACATTAAGTCCAGAACCAAAGTCCTGAGAAAAGAGTCATATATAGCTAACGAAACAATGAAACTCGTTAAAATTATAATTAAAAGTAAAAATCTTCACAAATATACTCAGTAATATATGGAAATGCTGTGGAACCTTTGGTGTGTCAGAAATGTAAAAATACACTTTTGCACCCGAACACCAAACCTTTATTTTAAACACTCAACGGCGTTTCAAATTTATGGCTATTGTTTTGTAATTATTCTCATAAAATATTCACCACTAACTGGGTCTTTATTAATGTAATTGCAACGGTTTGAAGAATAATATAACTATTATTTCCCTATCAAAACCAGGAATTTTTTTTATAATGAGTTAAAACATTTTGTTAATGGTTAACCATTTTGTAGTATAATAATAAATTTTGTTACAGCCAAATAACTTAAAATACACCGAGAAATACATTTATGTAAGAAAATGCACTAACAATAACTTATTTTCAGAAAAATGACAACAAAGAACAGAAATGGGAGATCTCATATAGGATATTTCTGATAATATAGATAATAATAGATAATAGAGAGTAACGTAGCTACTACCAATACTTAAAAAATGAAGCAGGAAAAACAGAAAATTGCTTGGGCATGAGCTTAGTGAATAGTACACTCAAATTTATAATGGCAATTTTAAAAGATAATATAGAAGAAAGATTAGATATGTTCGAAGGGCAACAAGGCTTTAGAAAAAATCTCAGTACCATAAACGGTACCATATTCGACAAACAGTGGAAAAAGCAACTGAATAAAACTAACAAGCATATATGTGCTTTGTCGGCCTTAAGAGTGCCTTCGATAGATTACAACAAAATGACATCATAAGATTATTAGAAGCAAAATCACTAGAACATACGCTAATAAGGTTAATGACGTAAACACAAACAATAAAATAAAAATCAGACGCTCAGTAGTAGAAACCTAATATATAGACCTAAAAGAAGGAATACGACATGAGCACTCACTCTAACCTACACTGTTGACCTTGATAATGAACTAGATAATGCATAGAGTAAAAAAGTAGAAAGTATAGAATAGGTGTCCAAAAAATCGCTATTGGTCCGCGGATGACGCAGTTCCAACTTAAAAATATTGGTTGCTGCAGAAAAGGAGTACAACATGCAGATTTCAGAAGAGATAAATCATAGAATAGGTACTGAAAGTTAATTACTTAGAAGCTGAAATCTCAAATGAAGACAACCTAAAAAGCAGACAATTTGGCGAGGCAAGTCAGTAGTTGCCTAAGGGAAACCATATGGAAGAATAAAATGAAAACAGAAAATAGATAATGTATGTGAAGGTGTAAAGGGCGATAAAGACCAGGCAAACAAACAACGTCCTAAGAGAGCAATGTGACATTCAGAACGCCAAAAAGTGGATAAAGTTGAGAAAAAAGAAGTTGATTATTTGTTCATTGGAGTTTACCCTGGATACTTCCTTTTTATAACACATTAATATTTGAAATTAGTATTAGTAATGAAAGATAGTAGGGACAGTTTCACAAATTCTCCGGATTCTGAGACAAAAAAATATCTACAATATAAACAACCAGGCTTCCTGTCAACAAATATGTGTATTGTATATTGTGTCTACTTGTTTTGGAAATGTTTCAACTCCAAGTCTGGAGTGGTTGTCGATCACTGAATGGATTATTTATGCGTTTGTCAAACAAACTCCATGCAAATTTATTTTTTACCACCCATAAAATCTATACCGTATGAGTTTTTAGTTTATTATATTTAATGTTTTTCCAACAAATACGATTTGTTTTTCAATTTGACGCGTTTGACGCTGTATTACCCTGTTGTTCTGAGAGACCCTGTCTTTCTGATCAATGCTGTAAGTGCGACTACAACCCGAGAGCTAAAATTGGTACTTGTACATTCAGTTGGTTAATAGTCAGATATGCAAGTGAATGTATTTTCTAGACTATGTCTGCATGCATACATAATTATAGACGGTGAAACTGAATTGGTTAGGGCTGATTGAACTGTAAATTGACAATTTCCTATTACCTGTTCAAAAGGAAATGGAAGTTTTAGCTTCGCAAAAGTTATTGCGAGCTTCAAAACGGTGAAACGGGTCGCTATTGGTCTCTCTCTATCTCTCCACCTCTCTATAAATTGTATTTTCTAATTTGCACGTTTAAAGTCGCATCGACGTAATTTTCCATTTTTGTCAAGAAATTTAATTAGTCAGAAGTTAACAAATCGGTTAGTTAGTTATAAAATCAGATAAGTATAATAGGATATTATAATGTTAAGTGGAAATTTTCCATTATCTTACGGAAAAATAACAAATCATTGTAAACATGTAATCAGTGTTATCAGTTCCTTTTTGGTATATCATATAAATTTGGAATATTCCAATTTGCAATAAATTGCTAAGTGAAGACGAAAAACGAATTTGGTCATTTAAGAAACCAGAAGAATTCTAATTAGAATCTAAATCTTTCTGCGAGTGCAAAGCGCTGATCCACACAAATTTATAAACTAAATGTCAAAGATAGAAAAAAGGGGGAGAAACGAAATCTCAGAAATAACTAACAGCGAATTGTACAATAGAGACCAGGGCTTCCACATATCAAACAATAATGGATGACGGAAGAAACACTGATCTTATGGAACAAAGAAGACAGCGCAATGTCAAATACAGAAGAAAGCAAAGAGAAATAAAGCGAAACACATGACAGGATAAACAGAACTGGACGGCAGATAGATGTTGGCAAATGGAAGAGTTCTAAAGGATGCATGGCAACATGTACATGAAATTCGGCTAGTTGTTGGCTTGTATAATGAAAAATCCACTAATATAGAGCCATGCAGACCAACTAACCAGTGTTAAATAGTTAAATGCCTCACGTAAATTATTTAAAACTATTATTAAAATGAGAAAGTTATCATGCATAGGGCATGTTCTTAGAGGAAACTGATATAACATCCTTCAGCTTATAGTGAAAGATGTACTCGAGGGTCACAGAGGAATTGGAAGAAAGCAGATGCCATGACTGAAAAACATTCGCGATTGAACTGGAATAGACCGTGCCAACTATGTAGGTTTGCGGAAAACTGTGAATAACTCGCTAATTTTATTTTCTATGTTAGAGCAGCTGATCTAGCACCGAATAAACAAGCATTTAAATTTAGCTAAAATTTTGCCTACTTATTCTACGTCACAAAGAAATCAGGTCTTAACAATTCTAGCCCATCATATTAAAAATGTTTCACTTCAGAAAACTTTAGAATTCGGTAGTTTTTCTATTGTTAAAGTAGCATTTGTTATATTGCCTTAATAACATACCAAGTTCGCTCAAAAAATAGCTAAAAGATCATTTGCGATTATAACTATTATATAGTACATAGATGAAACTTTTTTCGGATACTTTAGGAAATTTTTGAGAAGACTCAGATTGCATTAAGAAATTATAACAACTACTAGCTAACCCGTCCCGGCTTCGCGCGGGCTAGACAAATCGGCTTATTTGGCATATTTATCTTGAATATATTTTAATTTAGTAATGCTCACATACCATTTTTTCTGAAAACTATTTTAACTGCATCATTCATGGGTGAAAATTATATGGCAACATATGCTTCTGAAAATACATTATTTTCAGATTTAATATGATGAGCTAATTTTCATTTCGGTTTTTTTTGACATTTTTATTATATTTGATGTTTATGACATATATGATATTCTTGACATTTTTGGTATTTCTAACATTTCTGATATCTTTGTCCTTTTTCACATTTTAGACATATTTGGTATTTTTGACTTTTTTGACTCTCCTTTACATTTACGGTGACGTTGGCATTTTTAGTTATATCTGTTAGTTTTGACATTTTTGTCGTTTTGTACATTTTAAATTTTTAGAATTTTCTCATTTTAGGTTTTAGACAGAATACATTTTTTGACAAATTTTATGTTGTTATGATGTTTGGTATATTTAATATTAACGGTTGGAGGTTTGTAGTTTTTTTTCATTTTTTGGAATTTATCTTAATTTTATAAATTTTAACTTAATATTTTCAACATTTTCTAATTCTTTCAGATTTCACTTGCGATAGTGGACATAATGCAGACCCCACCCCATTAGTATGTTTCGGGCAAAATGATGAATAATGTCTCTATTTATTTAAAGAACAGAATGAAGTTATCAGTCAATTTACATTTATCAGCTACATGATGATCGCTAAGTGATTAAATTCAGTTCTAGTCATTTCAAGAGAATTTTTGTTGCCTAAAAATTACTGACTCCCATCGTCCCATTCGATAACAAAATTTTCGTAAAATGTCACATCAAATCTTTATCTATTTAGGGAATTAATATTAGAATCCGCATATCTGCATTATTTTAGGTTCCCGAGAAATAGTGATTGTTTCTTAAAAAATACCCCGCTTGCCCTCTATCGGATAATTGAATGTTCACAAATTGATAAAACCCGCTTCTGTTTATTTTAGAAGAGTATGAATATCAAGATTCACACTAGTATTACTTTTTGTTTCGGATATACTGAATGCTTTCTAAAAAAATAGTAACCCCCCTTTTCATCCACTTAATATTTCCATTTTGTCAAAATGACTTCACACTTATTATTTTACATAAAAAAAAAGAATCTAGCTCTTAATATTTATAAATATCCTACTTTAGGTTCCGGAAAATAGTAAATTTTTCCTCGCTTCTCCCCCATGAGTTAATTAAATTCGTAATACTCATTATTATTGGTATCTCGGTATGAATATATACACCTACTTTCACGCCTGTGTTACATGTTGTTTTCCAGATAATACATTTTTTTCTGCAAAATGACATTCTAATCACCTATGAAATATAGTTTACGACCTACCGATCAAATATAGATAAAAAATTTCATAAAGATCGGTCGAGCCTTTTCCGAAGAATTCCACCACAAACACCACGACACGGGATTTTTATATATTAGATTTTGTCTAGATTTTAAGTTTATTCATAATGCAAGAAAACAGAATTTAACTTAGTTTTTATATCACTTTTTATTTTCAGTTTACTGTGAATAATTTCGGCAAGAGGTGAACTGGTGAATGAATTACAGATTGTTACAATGTTACAATTTATACACAATCTGTAATTCATTCAACAGTTCGCTCTTGTATGATAATGGCATAGCCTCTTGCCTAAACTAGTCATAGTAAAGTGAAAATAAAAAGTGATATAAAAACTAAGTTAAATTCTGTTTTCTTTCATTATGAATATGATCGAGTACCACAAAGTAACGGCTTCCGCAATCAATTTAAGTTTATATTTAGGAATTTATTAAATCATGTTTAAAATTTTGTTTCTTTACCTTTTGATGATCTATTTAATTCAACTTGGATTCACTTATAACACATATATAATATGTGTTATTTCATCTATAAAATTTACTGAAACCTAATTTTCTCAGACTATTAATATGTATTTATGTATTGAATTTGTCACTATAATTTATTTTGATATTACTTGTCAACATTACTTTTTAAAATTATATTCATTAAACAAATAAAAATTCAGTGACAGGAGATTTTTATATATTATATTAGTGTAAAATTGTGAATTCGAAGAACTAAAATTGCCAAGCCTCAACTTTTCGTGATGTTGAACCGGTATGTAACTTTCAGTTAGGTTGACATCCCTGCCCCAACTGAAATCGACTGTACATCGGACGTAAACTGTTCCACCAAACCACAGAAACCCCATAATCTTGAAAATACTGACAAACTGTTTGGCAAATAAATAATTTCTTTTAAGGTATTGTGTTCTTGACAACTTCATTATATATTCATCTGAGTTTTAGGTGTGATACCAAATAGCCTTAATTGATACTGACAAATACTTTGAAAAGAAGATTTTGAAATGAGTAGCATCCATTTTACAATGACTCTCACTACCTTGCTGAAAACCAGAATAACCAAATTTATACAAAATATCATACAAGATGTGAACTTAAATGTTTGGACGGGAGATTGCTATATATTTTTCTTATAAGCGTTAAACCAGAGGCCCATTGTAAACTGCACCCGTCCTTCTATAACACTTAATTTCCTCAAGCATTTTCGAAAAAATTCGGGATTAATTTTCCCATTTCTACAAAACAAGACAGAACTAACATTTAAATTTAATTTCTATTCGCAATATCCTTAAACGTAACATACACGACATGAATTTTCATCAAATATATTCCAGTAGTTATTACGTTTTATTTTTTTTTAAATATATACGTCAAGCCTGCTATTATTTTACTTTCCACATTTACCTGTGTGTCACTTCCAGTTCCATTTAACATAATGGCCAAGCATTGCACCCGCTGTTGAAACGGTGACGTCAGTCACTCTGTTTTGAATGGTTGAAAAGATTCCATTAAAAAATGGAAGAAGCGGAAAATAAACCACATATTGAGGTCATAAGTTTTTTGAGCTTTTATTCAAATATATGCATATCTCTTAATTTAATTTTTATATGGTACATAGTGACATAATCATAGGAATTTACAAACGAAAATCAGAAATTTCATAAAAGACTAAATCGTTAGATCTAAGTAGGTACGAGAAAAATGTATTCTGTCTTCCCATTGATGTTAGATGTTATGTTTTGCAAGTTAAATTATTTGTGATCAAGGTATACCCTGTTTGTAAATTTGCTAGAATAGAGTATGTAGTTGTAATCTTAAACAGTACACTTAATTTATAGAAATAAATGACAAAAAGCTTACAATTTTACTTATTTATCTTAAAGGTTTTAAAGGTAAAAATAATATGCAATGGAATCCTAAAGTTGATTTCAATTACATTGCAGCTTCAGCTCTGGTAAGTAGGTTACATTCTAAAATAGGGTCTGTCTAAATGCACATTTTATGATTTCAGGTATATCAAACTATTGAAGAAATTTAAAGAAATCTTTTTCTGAACTGAAATCCATCTTCCTGCTAAGACACTTCCACTTCGCGCTTTGAGTAAATATTGCGTTAGATCCTCAGGTTTTTCCTTAGCGAAACCGAATATATTAATCCACGACCGCGCACCATACATCTTAGACTTGGATCTCCTCCTCTTCGGTGTTACTGTTGCTGATACCGCTCTCGAATTCATATTCCTCTATCTTGCACATGTTGAGTCTGCGCCATGGCTCACATTGCGTATATACCCATTTCGCCTACGAATGCCATCTGTAAATTAGGCTGCTATGATTTCATCGTATTTATATTCTCACATCTGAGATCTTTGTCCATTGCTTCCTAGTGACGTTCCCCAATTGCAGTTCTTGCGACATGTCTAGGGGAATTTTTGTTTCCATTTGGTTCTTCATTGAATTCTTCATATGATCCAACTCACAGAGCCGTTGGGTCACGCTCACTTGCATCTGCCTATAATATGTACTATGGCTTGAGATTTAACGGTAATATGTCTCATACCTCTCCATTGAATGTTGTAATGCCTCTTCAGAGTAATACATAGCGTTTTTGGGGGCTCTACCAAATGGTGTTTTTTTAACGAACAACTTGCTAATGGTTCTTAGAGTCTCTTTCTCTTATTAACAAGAGATTCCACATCTCTTGTGCAAGTTATTAGAAATAGGTCACCTGAATCAAATATCGTTATTTTATTTTTGACGGACGTTCATTTGACAAAACAGATCCTATTCTGAATGAACGATTAATTTGATTGGATTTACCACAAGAATTGCATACTTTTCTGAATACGTCAGAAAAATTTGAATAGTAGTAATCTTTTAGAATGTGCGTCGAATGTAACTTGTACGACTTGGAGTATAAGTGCTGCTTAATTTCTGACATACTCAACATTTTACAATAATGTTAGCCAAGATCTTGAGTGTAAACTCCAAAATAAAGTAAACTACTATTTGCAGTGATAAATTCATTATAAGGATGTTGTTAAACCCCCCGTTGTTTTTTATTTCAGTTATTCCGAGGTGACATTTCTTCTGCATTGAGTTCTAGAAATAATGCTCAAAATTGTCCCTCACTAGCCTGCGTTGAAATGTGTTTTATTACTATAGATCTCACATAATTTATTTTGGGAGCCGAAACTCAACCGAATCAGCAAAAAATAACTCCCAAAAATTATTCGAAAGTTCCTAGTAATTTTTTGTGCTTAGTTAAATCATTTGTTTCTTCGTACTACTAGATTCGTCAGGTTTTACCTATAAGCAATCCTGTAGCCAGAAATTGGCAAACATATATAAATATATATAAACTATCCATAAATATCCTTGGTATTTTTATTATAAAAATGTTGGTTTAAGGAAGTAGGACTGAACCCCCTAACCCCCTATAAGTATATATGATTTGATTATTTGAGGAACAAAATATGATTGAGTCCATAGATTTCTAAGAGCATACACATAACGGGCAATGGACAGTGACAGCCTCAAAATAACATAGAGGTAGAAAAACGGGTTAAATTAAATTGATAACAAGATGAATCAGAATTTCATATTAATGGCTCCTGAACCAAAAGTTGGAAGGGGTTAATTATGACAGTAGTACATAAAGCTACGGCAATACTAAGATATGAATGGAAGAAAATTGTCGGGAATCTTCAGGGGAAGAAAACACCCATAGGAAATACAGAGAAGATGTCAGTGATGACGCAATTATAAAATCTAAGAAAATATACTGATAACGAGACAAAAGAATAAAGGGGTTATAAAAACGTATATGTGAATAAATAGAATACTATATGCAGAGGACACAAGATCTTTGGTAGATTACCCTAAAAGTCGTTTAAGTTAAACGTGCTCTAAAATCAAGGAACAACGGGAAATCTAGCGCACAGGAGGAATACCAATTGACTAAATCTCAGAAGTTATAGAAATTAAATATGAAATGTTCTTCAGAGTACTTGAGAACAGCTTCCAAATAAATGGTCTGAATCTTACATTACGTCGATTTAAAATAAGATGCAATATCTTCTGGAGAATGAGCGTACCAGCCCCGATTATTTGGAAAAGTCGTCAAACAGTTCAGTTCAGTGCCGTTTAGCTTGACATTAAACCTCAATTTCGAGATATTGAAATTAGCGTTAAAAATTATTTTGTATTGTGAATTTCTGCTTTGTTATCCTTAAATATTGCTTGCATTAAAATGGACGACCATTGTAATTCAAGCGTGCAGGAATCCTTAAGATTATGATACAATTTATAATTCGGAAGGACGTTTTTAAAGTTCCAGTTTTTAACAAAACACTTTTTAGCTGTTCAAAAATATCGATTGGCGTGACCAAAGCACATTTAGAAATACAAGACAATCTTGAATTTCGTGTACCGACCTAATTTAAGTAGAATTCGTTCTATTTTTTCACTCGATCGTGCATCAACTGTTCTAATTTATTCAATTTCCTATAGCTTTGAACTATTTCAATTCCGCAGGGAAAGATATTTTACGATTCTGATGGAAACACGCTTCCTATTTCAATCATTCATTATCCACATTCACGCTTCAAAACATTTGTTTTCTATTGTAATCATATAAATTACAGTTAGGGCATCCATCTTACCAAATTACAATGGATTAGAATAATAATTTTAATGTATGATATTATATTCTATGGTTAGAATCCTTATAAATAATTCCAGAGTATATCGACTCCATGTTAAGCAGCATCAGAAAAATGTTTATATATATATATATATATATATATATATATATATATATACATATCAAAGATAAAAAAATGTCATCAGCTTTGGCAATCCTGAAGGGACAATAATTTCCAGATAACAGCAAATCAGCATGAAACGACAACGACATTGATGTTATAGATAAAGGCAAGTGACCATTTGGAAGATTTTTACTCCCTAGTTGGTAACATGGACTACCAGAAGTATTCTCTAAGCCCTCCTGGAGACCTAGAAAAATGTTATTTAGTCTTACGAGACCTAGATTGTAAAAGAAAAGATATATAGGGCCGGTTAGGGGACTTTTACCCCTGCGCTTGGTTTCACCGCCTTGGGGTATTCGTAGGCCCACCCAAGAGACCACGAAACGATAGAAAGATAGGAAAGATATGAATTAGTCTACAGAAGACCTAGATGTTCTGGCAATAGATAGAATCCAGTTGGACATCTTTTACGTCCGCGCATGGTTTCACCGCCTTGGGGTATTCGTAGGCCCACCCAAGAGACCATTGAAAATAGATAGAAGAGATAGGAATTAGTCTACAGAAGACCTGGATGTTATGGTAATAATTAGAATCCAGTTGGACGACTTTTACGTCCGCGCATGGTTTCACCGCCTTGGGGTATTCGTCGGCCCACCCAAGAGACCATTGAAACGATACGAGAGATAGGAAAGATATAGGTACGACAAGGTAAAGAAAGATAAGAGATACGATAATACAAAATCAAAAACCAATAACGAGAAGATAAGTCGGTAATTAAGATAAGTCGATAAAGAGAAAAGGGAATAGATAGGTACGATACAACTTAGTCCAGAGCAGAATCATGTTTGGAATCCGAAGAATCATCCGATACATGTTCATCCTCAGTGTCAGGGTTGGAAAGATATGGTTTCAAGTCTTTGATAGTTTTCCTAATTTCGGCGGTATCTACATCAGAGGAAAGAGGGCTACCAACACTACTCTGCACAAAACTTCGGTTTGCAGTTTCTTGACTTAAGGCTCCTCTAAGTAATTTACGTTTAGAGTCGACATCCCCAATGGGCTTTATTCTCCGGATCTGCAGTTCATAATCCAATTCCTTAACTCTCAAATGATTTGGTCCATCGCAAGAAAAATGGACATGAGATAAAAGATAAAGAAGAGAAACCAATAAGATAATAGAGCTACGAGATAGGGAAGTATTTCAGAGGTATGCTTACCCCCACGGTAATTAAATATTGAATGAAATGGAAACGATAAATTAAGATACGGTAAGATAATTCCAATTCACTCAACAGCGATAAAAGATATAGAGGGTGCAACGATAACTGAAATAATTCTTCCACACGGTAAATAAGATAACGGTAAATTAGATCAAGATAAGATAAACGGTAAATAAGATATATATATATATAAGGTACGACAAATAAACAATTATTAAATCTCTCAATTATGTTAGATAAATGGTTCAAGTTAATTAATTTGATAAAACAATATGATCAAAATATTGAGGTTATTAAACGATACTGTTCATCAACAGATGATTTAAATTTTCACGATAATTGAATCTGATAGATTACTAGATATTCGATACTCAAAACTGGAACTCCAGTTGCAATCAATTTTGTAAACGCAACAGCGCTCGAGAGAGATATTTTGTTTGTTTGGTTAGACAATACACCTCTCTCTCACTTGTCTTGGCGATATTGTGCCGATAGGCTGCTCAGTTAGTATCCGGTGGCGTGAGTTCGTTGTTTAATTGGCAGAAGGACTATACAAGGGCGCCAGGCCAATGGAAACACACAGTTAACAAGAAAAACGACAAGATAGCGAAAATTTACAATTTATTCTTTTTCAATTACAAATTAACCAAGTTTACTATTAGTTAAATTGGTAACAGAGAACAAACTTTTAAACAATCGAGGTATATAAAACTGTTAGAGCAAAGTTACAAACAAAACAATCTATAAATTCTTGCCTTACAAAATCCTCGGTAGGAATGCCTTTCCGTTGGTGGGTTTGCTGTCCAAGGTCCTGATCCTGGAGCTATATGCCAACCAGCAGATGGGGTTCCAATAACTCAGGGCGGCCAGGAGTTGCCACTGTCCTACCAGAGGACAAGTCGAATCAGGTAGTACTGCCAGAGTTCTGCTCCCTTGATATGAGGCTAGTGGTTACGTATCTGGGCACTCTTAGCCACAGTTGATGGCATACATGAAAAAATTTATTGGCCAATTAGTTATAGCTCTTAGAGTATCGATACTGAATTTTCCCCCTAACTAGTATAGGCGTATATATGCTCTATAGGATCGGTTCGGCACGTGTATGAGGTGAGGCACCCTACCTTAGTTTTCCCTAACTTCTTCACTCTAAATTAACTATTTAAATACTACCAAAAATGAATGAAAATACTTTAACTAATAAAAGTAAATTTTGAAATGCTTCAAATTCTAGGTAAAAATAGATAACGATAAGACTTAAGGTAAATTGCAACTGCTAGTAATAGTTTCAAATTAGTTTAGATTTAAATAACAAATCCATTATTAATTACAGGTAAAATTTAACGGTAAATCAGATATATAAACAATTATGTTTGAGAGCTAATAATGTGTTTAAAGATAACGATATGAGAAAAAAAATTATATTCAAGATCTAATAATGTGCCTTCTAATCCGACAAACCGTTCGACAACTGAATGAAAGCGAATTTCCTCCGAGATAATAGGAAAATTCAGTACTCTAAATTTATGTCAATGTACGGTACTTTAAAAATGATAAGGTAATCTACGATAAAAATGATTATTGCATCTATATACATAAATAAAAAAAAATCAGATGTGAAATTTGGTCATAAACATTTCCCCAAGTTAAACAATTAAAATAAAGAAAACTAGGTGTAGCAAAATGCTTTAGCTCAGAACCTGCTTGGCTCTCTACTGCAAACTCAGAGAAAGGAGAAATAAAAATGTGATTTATTTATAACTAAGCAGACAAGCAACCAATCTGGGCCAATGAATAATGAAAGATCAGCGAGTGACTTAAAAAATTTAATATATTTACTGGTATATCTATATGTAAATCAAATTCAATAAAATAGCAATATATATATATATATATATATATATATATATATATATATATATATGAAATACTGAACGAAATGCAAAGAAAAAAAAATAGAAATTTTAAGTCACTCATATGATCATTCCCAGTTACAGTCCAACCCAGTTGAGAAGCTGTGTCAGCTACTAAATTCAGGCTCACAGGAGACCTCGTCTAGTGGATCAATTTGTCCTTTCCTGATCCTTGGCAGATATCGTCAATCAAACTCTCCAGATTCACCAATACCTAAAAAATGCAAAAGAGGCCAGCAATAATTGTTCCCTTTTTCTTTATTTCTTTATCACGATACGTGTCAAAACTCTAGCAACTAACGATTGCTTATCGATGCCAACTACGTCGCAGATGCAAAGCAAAAAAATTACCAAAAAAATTAATGAACTACGCAATTAAGCCACCAACTATTTGTCGTTGCAAGAAAACGCGGTATATCGATATTAAGATGAATATGAAACCAGATTCACCCAAAGTTTCTTTCCAAAATTATTAATAGATACGATAAAATATGCACTATAGCCGATAAAAAACTGTAAAAAAAATTCATTCGATAAATCAAACTATAACGAGAAAATGAATCTGCTTAATTAGAATCAAAGGTACGGTAATAAGGAAAAACGATAAATTAAGCAAATTCTAGCAGATATTTTCACGATAAAGATAAAGAATTTTCCCAAAAAAAAATTAAACTCGGAACGAAATTCGCCTACATACCGCCTTTATGCTGGTCGGGGCAGAAGAGAGAAATCTTCTTCCTTCGACATGCGTTAATCCCACTTGTCCAATCATAAAAGTGGGGAAAGGAAATGACATGTTAAAATTTCGAATTTTATTGAGCGCGAAAGCAGGAATATTAATCAATAGTTGGTCAATACGGGAACTAATACAATATAATTTCGATAAAAAAATAAAGCAAAACTTTACTAATTAAATCATAGATAAAATTTTATTAATGACAGTTTCCTTCTTCCCAATAAAATTATATTAATTTAATATTTCCAGTTTGGAGGGAGGTTAGATCAAAATAGCACGTGATGTTCTTTCTGTCAAGGCATTACCGCGCCAAATCAAAGGACAGAGTTGGACTTAGAATACCTTCCAAACGAATTAACTGTGATTTAGAAATTAAAAGCGAAAAAAGCGATTGCATAAGCGAATAAAATAGGAGTATTTACTTACGTGTATATTTATTGAGGTAAAGACACTGTTTTATTACGATAGAACTCAGTTCAGAAAACGATATAATTAGAAAAGTGATTTGAAAAATATAAAAGGTAATTTATTAATACGAAAAATATTAGTAAATATCAATGTAACAGGGAGAACGGCGATTCACCCGTTACAATATGTTCCTTCCATTTGTACTTGCGACAATATAAATGGTTATGACTGGCGTTAATAGCCATAGAGGGACAATAAACACGGTAGTTGATATATTTATGATAGTCCAGAAACTACGAATAGTGACTGAACTAAAACTAATAAGAAATTCATACTGACCAAATTAAAACACAATATTAATTTTTATTGTGAACATGAATACGATGCCAGTTGAAGGTTTAGATTACATTAGAGCATGTTTTCAATTTTAATCTTATTTTTAGGGTTCCGTATATACAATATACGGATACCCTTATAATATCACTACGGATTTCTGCCCCTGTCACATAACAGCAATTTTCTCCTAAACTACTGGACGGAAGAGGTTGAAATTTGGTATCAATGTATTATTTGGTGACCCGATCAGGAGGATCATATCGTAAAAGAAGAAATTTTCATTTTACGGGTACTTCTGGGGGAATAACAAAAAAATTGACCGTTCCCCCCCTCTGATCTCCGAAACTACTTAGCTTAAAATTTTGAAAAAAAGTAAATATAGAACGTTGTCCGAACTTCACAGGAAAAATAAGGAGAAACCATTAATATTAATTGTGGAGGGCAAATTATAGAATTAAATGCAAATTTAAAAATAAAAAATTTTTCAAACGCATCATGTAATAAATCAAATAAAAGGTCCCATTCTGAGGAACACAAATATATGTTTTTCATTATTTAAACAAATATATTTAAAAAGATATTAACGAAAATATACCAAAATTTACCTATTTTCTAACGGATAATGCAATATATTAAAAGAATATTTAAAAAAAATACCCATTCCCCACTTTATTCCCCAAACTATAAGACCTAAATATTTTTGTTTACAGGAAAAATACGAAGAAGTCCCTAGTATTGTTATTGGGGGCCAAATTATATCTAGGATTAAACGGAAAATAAAAAAAATAACGCATCATACAGCAAATGAAAGGGCTCAGTATGAGGAATACAAATATATATTTTTCATATTTTTAAAATTAAATGTTTAAAAGATATTAACATAAAGATATAAAAAATTCTCATTTCCCGCTTTATTTCCGAAACCATACTGCCTAAAATTTTGTACTGGGGCTCACTTGAAATTTATAAGAAAAATTATTATAAAACCCCCATAGCAGTTTTCGGGACAAATTATAGAATTAAATGGAAAATAAAAATTCAATTTTCAAACGCATCATGTAATATATCACATCATAAAAGGCTCATTATGTGAATTACAAATATATCATATTTTTAAATCAGTTGTTTAAAACAAAAATATTAAATTTCGACTTAATTCCCACTTTAGAAACTACACTATTTAAATTTTGTAAAATATATTTTATTTGTATTTTTTGTCCCTGCTTGTCTGAAACTGGAATATTAGAATCTTGAAGGTGGTACGGAACCCTTAGTATGCGAGTCCAACTCGCACTTGACCAAATTATTTATAGTTAAATAATATGACATATTTGCTACATTGCTGTTTGCTCTTTTATGACTCCCTCTTAATAAGACCCAAGCATTAGTCGCCCACTATCCGTCGTAAGAATTTGTTTACGAAAATTTTAGTGTTGCCAATCGCCAACAGTTCCCAAATTTTCTGGAAAAAATAAGATAGGAATTTAAAAAAATAATTTTAAGCGAAACCCATGTTCTTGTCGTAAAACAAATAATTTACAAGGTATACTAAGATGATGTTTTTCTGGTGCAGATTAAGCACTACATATTACTTTGAAAGCGGACCAATCATCTAGTTCAATAGTTTTAAATGTTTTAATCATTTTGTGGTCCAACAAATATCACTACTTTGCATCACCTAAATTGAAGGTATGTTTTCATTTATCCAAAACTTTGCAAAGCATTTCAAATTTGACATTAGCCAGATTTCTTATGATATTATCAGGTTAATTCAATGTAGTGTTTTTTTCAAATTTTACTTTCCAGTATCATACGATTCTATGATAATGTTTCTTGGTCTGTTTTATAGGTCCAACTCTTGCACTATTTTTAGAATCTACCATGTCAGCAATAACGTCGATGAGAATGAATTTCCATTTTCTAGTCGTACTGCTTGCAAGCTGGTTTTACTGTTTATAAATAATTCCATGTGTTATACTTCTAACCATTTGCAATTATTGATATGAGCCCTACAGAAGGGCCCTCGATACCCCGAACACTCAAAATTCCTGTTCTGATCTACGAAGTTATCGGATTACACTATCAATATATTTTGAAAGGCATTTTTGAAAAAAGCAAAGATTTTTATAATTGAATGTACATAATGTGTATACTCACTGCATACATATACACATATAAATCTTGTCAATCAATTTTATCATTTCTTGATAAGAAATTGTCAATATCTTTTTCTAAAAAGCTTCTTCAACCAAAAAAATATTCAGGATCAGTTTTACCCAGAAGTATCCTAACTCACAAAAGTAGCGAACGGCTACTAAGAAAATGAAGTGACCATGTAAGGAGATCCCCTGGAAATTGGCACAAGGTCGAAAAGTATAGCAAAATATATTAGAGGCTTTTGTATAACAGTGGATATAATGATGGTTCTAGTAATTTCTTATCGAACCTAACTGAAAAAAAATATTCAAGGAATTTCTGTGTTTGCATCCTGCAGTTACTCTTTCTTACTAATTATATTTTAGGGTATAAAAACTATAGTTAATGTGAAGTAATTCACTAATAAATGTTTTGGTGTTTGGTTACTTTTTGTCTTTCAGTGATTTAAATTAAATTACACACAATAATTTGAAATTAATTATATATTTTTTCAAAATTCTCTAAATTATACATTTTTCGCAATCGATTATTGGTACAATTATGCCTTCACACATCTATTGCAGTGTGATCATCTAAGGAGCATCCATTTTTAACTACATTTCGGCAAATTACTTCCCTTTACCTCACATCATATATCATTTATTTTATTGTAGGTAATACTTGTGAAATGGAATGAACCGTACCAAAAGCTGGCATCGTGCGATAGTTCTGGAATCATATTTGTGTGGATAAAATATGAAGGTAGATGGTCGATAGAGCTGATAAATGATAGGAACACACCTGTGACGCATTTCTCTTGGTCTCACGACGGAAGAATGGCACTCATATGTTATCAGGTATGTATGTAATTTATTATAAATGGTTTGCTAATGGAATATTGTGGTCCTGCAATTTACAAAACAAACAAATTTGACAAGGGGAGACGAGGAATCGTTACAGCAAATATAGTTGATTGATGGACGGGGCCAAATTAGGTTTAATTGTCTGTATTTCCTTTTATTTCTCAGAGGGGTTGTTCTGTAGGGATATTATACGACAGCAAAATTGAATTCGCAATGTTTTATTTCCTTTCGCCATTAGTTTTATAACTCTTTTTTATACTGACTGTGGAAATTATGTAGCAGTTAAAAGTTCATTTAGTATAATAAC
Source organism: Octodonta nipae (assembly GCA_034190945.1). Lineage (NCBI taxonomy): Eukaryota > Metazoa > Arthropoda > Insecta > Coleoptera > Chrysomelidae > Octodonta > Octodonta nipae. The sequence goes on along the minus strand of CM067218.1, from coordinate 46,083,459 downwards.
ATTTATATGGTCAAATAAAAGGTTTACATTTCACTATTAGTACATTTTCCATGGAAATTTTATCATTACTCCCTATAACTTGAAATTGCTCGTAATCACGTATCTTATGAGGTGAAAATTATCAAATTGACTCATAAAACTACAGTTTATAGATTTTCATAATTATAGTAAAAGCTCTATATTTATCTTTCTGTTCTCGAAAAAAAAATTTATCTTAGTAATTGCAGTGTCTTGTCTTCGAAACCTATTTAGTCCTGCACTGCTGAATATTCGGGATATAATTTCTTTTTTAATAAACCTACTGTTAATTAAGGGATCAGAGTTTTCTTGGAGGTTTTTCGTGCAAAAGTTCAGAACCTATATTTAGCTGGAATGAGTTATCTCAATTCAGTACTAGTTTTATATCGGCAGCATTGTGGTTTGGTACATTTTTGAACATAGGCTTCCCTCATTCTTTATCAGTTGCCACTAGCTTCCTGGTCGTTCCGCCAGATACCATTTTATAATTTTATTTTGACGTTAACAAAAGGTGTATTCCTCATGATAAGCATTAAGGGAACATTTACTAAGTGGCTTCCTTTTTATTTGTGAAAATTTTGGAAAGGGATAGGTTAGAAGCATCTACTTGTTTTTAAGTTAAATTGCAAGATAATTAAATGAAAAAAATTGAAAAAAATTGTCCTACAAATCTGTTGGCATGACCGCTGAGCCGACACACCATCATGTTACAAATTATTTTTATGCTTATACTGTTATAACATTTTATTTTGAGCTGCCAAAAAAAATATTTATGAATTAATCATCCTTAATAAAAACTAATTTTGTGAATAAATAAACCGGTACCAAAATCAATTCTCTGAAAGCACCAGTAAATATAAGAGAATACTGGAATATCTCCATCCGGTTCGAGAGAACGAAATTGTCTCCGTTAGCAGGCCAATGCAAATAGCAATAGTATTAAAAAAGGGATGACGTACCGAAAGAGACAGGAGATTATATTTGGTGTAGAAATTGTTTTGAACCGATGGAGTCCGTAATAATACATTATGTAAAAATAATGTATGTGTATTATTGTACTTTTATAATATTTTTTTTAATTTTTTTTCCGATATTTTTTGTACTTCACCAATGCGTTCCATATTTTATTTCACACTGTGAAAAAAAAAACAGCTTGTTGCCGATAAAAACCCAACCTCTATACTTGTGACATGTTGTTGACGGAGGACTTGCCGGTAATCCCATTGGATTTGTAGGAAAAACATTTTTCGTTGTTCTTGACTTCATTAAGTTGCAATTTAATTTTGAATCAAACTGATGCTTGTAAACTTCGTGAAACCCGGCCAATCTACATGCTTCAAGCCTTCCATCAAATTGCGCTAACGTTTTCCAAACTTCTCCCAAATAAAAAAGTTTCATGTCTCATCAAATCAAAGCCACTTTCCAAATATTAGCTTGATACTTATCCTTAAATAATCATTTGGGGTCCCGGGTCATCACTGAAATCTAGTTTAAGGCAAACCTACCACAATAGACTCGATATTAATTCGTAATTTGCGCAATTACTTCCACTATAGGCTTGTTAAACATTTGAAAACAAAAAACGGCACATGTTAGTCGAGATTTAATAAATCTTTGAACACAATAAATAGTATTTTTTTTGGTCAAAACCTGTAATCACTTGCCCCATCCCCACCAACATACTCTATGCTTTTCAAATACATTACTGTGCATTTTAAAGTAAAACTTATGATAAGATATCTGAATTATCTTAAGTTTGGAATCTCGAGCTGCAGGTATGCTCTTTCCAATTGAGGCTTCTTACATTTCTTGTAGAATTACCGCGACCACACTGCTTGAACTGTAGATCTGGGCTGAGTTGGAGATTATAGTGTTATTTCAAAATGATAAGGTATTCAATAGCGAGTACAATTATTAAAATTTGGTTTTAAATTAATTTTCTGCTCAATAATTTGAAATTACGAAATGATGTACTTATTATTTATTTATTATGCTTGCAATCATGCGATTCACTCATTAGTAAACCAATATATTTTTTAGTACTTGGGCTCGATTAATGCAAGTTTACTGAAAATTGCACTTCTCATCAAATTAATTAATATCTAATAAACAGTAAATATGCTATAAATCAGTTATATTTACACGACTAACTCTGTGCTTTTTTCGACTGTATGTAAGTAGTATAACAACATTTTTGACAAACTTCTTCAAGTTAGGGTTTTCGGTTAAGTGTTTCGTCAATCGATCCCTATGGCACACCACTGAATAACAAAAGTTCAGTGGCATGCCATAAGGTTAAATGTGTAGCTTGCAACACCTCTTTGATACTTAACATCTCAAGCTGTCATCTTAGAGAGTGTTTCGTTAATTTGTCCTTGAACTGTAAATCCAACTATCAAGGGCGTATCCAGCATTTGGTTTATGAGCGGCAAATTAGGAAAAAAATGTCATAGAGGGAGGCAGGTCGGAAAAAATTGTCCTAGAGAGGGGGACAATTCAGAAAATTTTTTAGTCCAGGGGTGGACAAGTCAGTAAATTTATGGGAGGGTTTAGTGGCTCAAGGCAGATTTATCAGGTCTAGCTGGCCCGTCCGACTTCTCACGGGGTATATACTTTAAATGTAAATATTGTTAAATATTTTAAAGAAATTCCTGGAACTCCATCTCAGACCCACCTACTCGGCCCAATCTACTCCAGTTACCAATTCAAACTTACCCAAAAAGTTTCATAAAAATCGACTTAAGCTTTAGGATTTACAAAAATTCCTACAAACCGATTGCGGCTCTCCCTACCCCGTCAAATGGTAAATCTAATCTCCTCAAAAACACACAAAAATTTTAATAAAATTGATGTAACAGTTAAAATGTAAAGAAATGCTCAGAACCAGATCGTAGCGTCACCTACTCGTTCCAATTATAAATCTAAACGGTTTCAGGAAACCACTCAAACTCACACAAAAAGTTTCAACAAATCGGCGTAACTTTTAAGAGTTGAAAAAAATCATTCAACCCGTTTGGAGTGCCCTCTGCAGGATCAAATTTTCAATCGAACACATTCCAACTCGCAAAAGGTTTCATCAGAATCGGTCTAGCTCTTCAAAAAAAAAAAAAAACCGGGTGTAATTGTAAATCAAACTCACTCAAACACACACAAAAAGTTTCATCAAAATCGGTCTAGCTGTTCAAAAAAAAAAAACCGGCTGAAATTATAAATCAAATAAAATAGGTATTGTACAAACGCAAAAAAAAAGTCCAATTCTGATTAAGGCATTGGCAGTTAATTTTTGAGCGTGTTTTGACGTCGCAAGACCTCAATCAATCCCATGAAATGCTGTGGTACAAATAAATTTAGAAAACATGTATAAATAGACAACTTCTTGTAAGGCTTATGTACCCCTTTATAGGATGGTTTTGTATTAGTGGGCTCCGTAGCAGGGCAGCGATATTGGTCATCGATGCTCAATTTAGATGCAACGATAACGTGTGGAATATGGACACCTGATGACCAACAGGTATATTTTGGTACCACAACCGGCCAAATTATCGTAATGGATGTCCATGGTGCAATGGTATCTCAAGTTCAATTAAGTTCAGATGTAGGAATAACTTCCATGGCTTGGTCATGTGAGAAATTTAAGATGGAAGAGGGTGATGAGAATGAAACAGGAGTAGTTAATTCAGGTAAAAACCTATTGCAGTGGTGTTATTACAAACTTCTGATTAAACATTTAAAGTCAACCTAATCTATCGAGTTTGCGAACAATTTATACTATACTTCTAATTACTGCATTTATTAAAAGTTTGTAATAAATGATTAATAGATATTCTCACTTATTCTAAATTAGAATTTTTTTTTCAATTCAATGATCTGATCTGGAGTATCTCAAAAGATAAGAACATTGTTGCTAAGATCTGTTTTTAGTTAAAACATATTGTAGTATACTTCGTGGGTTCAATTAAAAATTATAACACTAATATTTACTTTCACTTTTCTAGAACTTTATTTACATTTAAAACAGCTGATTCACAATACAATCTCATATAAGCTAGTTGTCGCGGTATCACTGCCTGGCGATCGTGGCGTTCTTCTTTTATATCACCAGCGTAGAATTCTCCAGTAGAAATCAACATCGTTCCTTCCGCTGCCGAGCCTTTTCGAGAATCGTATTTTTTATCTTGAAGCGTTTGTTGTCGTGCTGAAATGACACAGGGTCGGCTTTGGCTAAATTTCGTAACACTGCCCCCCCTTTAATTCTGATCGTCCCGATCAGAAACATCCCCTACATGGTAGGGAGCGAGTCGATCTAAGTGAATCACCTTCAATTTAGCCTTGGGGTTTCGACGGATCCGGTAGACGACATCATTCAGCCTCTTGACCACTTCGTATGGACCATCCCAGGCGGGTGTAAGCTTTGGGGATTTACCCTTGCTCCGTTGGGGGTTGTACAGCCAGACTTTGTCCCTCTCCTGGAACCCGGCTGAATTGGCCTTGAGGTCGTATCGCGTCTTCATCCGGTCACTGGTGGCCAACATCTGCGTTCGGGCTAAGTCGTGTATTGCCAGCATGTTATGTCGGAGCTGGTCGGCATAATCGTCGATGTCTTGGGGAGGTTCTTCGGGGGAGCCAAATGCCAAGTCGCATGGTAATCGCAGCTCCTTTCCGAATAAGACCCTGGCTGGGGTCAGGCCTGTACTATTATGTACAGCAGAGCGGTATGACAACAGGAATAGGGGAATATGCTCATCCCAATCACGCTGGTTATTGCTGACGACCTTGGATAGGTGTTGTTCCTAGGTCCGGTTGAATCTTTCCACCATTCCGTCTGACTGTGGGTGTAATGGTGTTGTTCTCGTTTTCCTGATCCCCAACATCGTGCAGACCTTCTGGAATACATTCGATTCGAAGTTACGCCCCTGGTCTGAATGTAATTCCATCGGGACGCCAAACCGGCTGAATAGTTGTTCTACTAGCACCGTCGCTACCGTGGTTGCCTCTTGGTTGGGTATCGCATATGCCTCAGGCCATTTGCTGAAGTAATCCATTGCGACCAGAATGTATTTGTTCCCCCTCTCAGACTCGGGAAACGGACCGGCGACATCGATGGCGATTCTCTCAAATGGGACGCCCACATTGTACTGCTGCATTCTGCCCTTGGTCCGGGTCTTCGGGCCCTTACTGGCGGCACAGGTGGCACATTTGCGGCACCAAGCTCTGACGTCTTCGAAGTAATTCACCCAGTAGTACCGCTGGCGAACTTTGTCTAGGGTTTTATTCATGCCCAGGTGGCCTCCGGTAATTCCATCATGTACTTCGGTCAGGATGGCTGGTACCTTTTTCTTCGGAACTACCAGTTGGGACTTGGTTTCTCGTCCATCAGCGCTTTCCCAAACTCGCTTGAGCATTCCATTGTCTACTCGTAGAGAGTCCCACTGAGCCCATAACGATTTCAGCACGCCGGAGTATCTAGCTACCTCGTCCCATCGTGGCCTGGGTGCCCCTCTCATTTTGAGTGACAAGATTGGTTCGATGTCTGGATCAGCCATTTGGTCCTGAATGCACTGTTCCGTTGTCCAGTCTTCATTGGCCTGCACTCGAATCTGCCTGATGGAGATACCCTCTCGCTGTTCCGTCTTCAGACAATGCTTGCATTCCGCTCTACAGGGTCTTCTGGATAGGGCATCGGCATTATTGTGCAACCGGCCGGCACGGTGTTCCACCTTGAAGTCGTATTGCTGTAATTTCTCCATCCATCTGGCCAGTTGTCCTTCCGGTGTCTTCATGTCCAACAGCCATTTGAGTGCGGCATGATCTGTTCGGATTAAGAAATGGCGACCATACAGGTATTTATGGAAATGGTCCACAGCCCTTATTATTGCAAGAAGTTCTTTTATGGTGACGCAATAATTTCTTTCTGGCTTCGAGAATCCACGGCTGTAGTACTCGATCACCCTCTCTTCACCATCTTGCACCTGGGATAGGACGGCCCCCAAACCTGTGTTGCTGGCGTCGGTGTCTAAGATGAACTTGCCGGACTGTGTAGGAAAGGCTAGGATTGGGCTGGAACATAGTGCTGCCTTCAGTCGCCTGAATGATGTTTCGCAATCCTGATTCCAATGGAAGGTCTCTTTATCAGTGGTCTGCCGATGTAGAGGGGCGGCGATGGTGGCAAATCCCTCAACAAAACGCCGGTAGTATGAACATAGGCCCAAGAAGATTCGGAGTTCATGTTTGTCTCTTGGAACTGGCCAATCGCGGATGGCTTCTATCTTGTCTTCGTTGGTGCGGATTCCTGACTCGGACACTACGTGGCCCAAAAACTCTACTTCTTTTTGAAACAAGGAACACTTCTTCGGATTGAGTCTCAGGTTGGCGTTATTAATTCTGGAGAATACTTCGCCCAGGTTCTTCAGATGGTCGTCGAATGTCTGGCCCATGACTAGAATGTCGTCGAGGTATACTAAGCACGTCCTCCATGTTAACCCGCTCAGTACATACTCCATTAGCCTCTCAAATGTAGCGGGTGCATTACATAACCCAAAGGGCATGACCGTGAACTGAAACAGCCCTTTACTGGTGGAGAACGCTGTCTTCTCTCTGTCGTTTGCGTGCAGACCAACCTGCCAATATCCACTTTTTAGGTCTAGTGTGGAGAACCAACGGGAGCCTGCTAGTGTGGTCAAAGTGTCATCGATTCGGGGTAGTGGATAGCTGTCTTTCTTCGTGACGTCATTGAGCTTTCTGTAATCCACGCAAAATCGGGTGGTTCCATCCTTCTTTTTAACTAGCACGACGGGAGGAGACCATGGACTGATGGATGGCTCAATAACTCCATTTTGTAACATGGACTCGATGTTTTCCTCGACTGCCTGTTGTTGCCCCAATGGTAGTCGTCTAGGTGGTATTCTGATGGGCTGAGCCTTTCCGGTGTCTATTCGATGCTGGATGATGTTGGTGAGACCGGTGATTCCATTTTTACTGTTAAAAATTTGCCAGTGTTTTGTGATAAATTGCTTGGCTTTTTTCTGGTTCTCTGGTGTCAAGTGTGTTAAGTGGTCAGCAAACTGTTGAAGGAACCCTCTATCGGGCCCTGTCTCCACCGACGTCTGGTACTCTTCTTCGCAATTTATTATGGTCTCTACTGGCTCGAAACAAGCTATCTCTTGACCATTGGTAATTCTGATGTCGTTGTTGGACAAATTCAGGACTCTGATTGGTATATCTCGTCCGGTTTTAACTATAGCCCGACCAACCAAGTAGTCATGAGCTGGGTGTACGGGCTCCACCATTCCAACGCAGCTCCCAGGATTGCTGTCTAGCTGCCCATGAATAATCTGTTCTGTTCGACCGGGAATTCTAGCTGAAGACTTTGCCACAATTTTTATGGGGGTGACTGACGTGTTGTCGGGCCGTGTCAATACAAATTCCTCATTTAGGAACCGAAGAACATCTCGGGTCGAACATAAATCCATGCTGTCTAATTAGGTCCATTCCCAGTATAAAATCGTCCTCAATATTCGCTACCAGGACCCTATGCCGGATCATGTTGTCCCCTATCTGTAGCACGACATCTGCCTCACCCTGTATTGACATGGACTCGCCGGTGACTGTTCTGAGCTGGATGTTATTGGTAACTGGCCGAATTTCTGATGCTCTCAAAACCCTGGACTTGGCAATGGACACAGCGGCGCCGGTGTCGATGGTGATGGTAACTGCTCGCCCGTTGATGGTGCCTCTGATGACTAGGCTGCCGCTATCTCGGCAAAATCCCCGGATGGATAACGTTTTGGGGGCTGGTGGAGGGACAATCAGCATTCGCCCCCCTATGCTGACTGACTGACGGTCCCTGGACATGTGGCTGTTCTGTTGGTTACGCCTGGTCGGTGATCGTTCAGGTGGCCTGACTCGACAATTACGTTGGAAGTGCCTTGTCCGTCCGCAGCCGTAACATGCCCCTCTGGTGCCAGTTCTTTGTGACCGGTCTAATAATTTGTTCAGACCAGCCAGCAGCGCTTGAAATTGTGACTCTGACTCTTCCTGGTTGAAGGAAACTGCTCGGACCCTCGGCTTGGACATGTTCATGACGGCCTCTACTTCCAAAGCCCGAAGTAGAGCTTCACTACTTTTCTTGACGCCACTCAGTCTTAAATTTCTTTGTACTTCCACATCTCTGATGCCGTTTATGAAACTCTGTGTGGCCAACTGGTCTTTCGTTTCCTCTGGCAGGTCTGGGTAGGACAAGTGAACTAACCGTCTAATTTCTGCTTCGAATTCTTGGAGGCTTTTACCGGATTTTTGGGTTTTTCCACTCAGTTGGACTTGGTATACCTGGCTCAAGGATTGACTGTCGTAACGTTTGTCTAGGATAGCGATGATCTTGTCGAAATTGCCTTGTTCATCGACTGGAATGCTCTGGAGGAGTTCTAGGGCCGGACCTCTTAATGAAATTACCAGAGAAGTAGATTTTTCTTGATTATCCCATCCATTAGCTGTAGCCACAGCCTCAAATTGCCGTTTATACATAGGCCAAGATGAACTGCCATCAAATGTGGGTGGTTTACTAATGGAACCTCTGGTACTCACGGTGTTCTGGTATTTTCCTCGCTGTAAGTCCTGTTGCATTTTTTTAATTTCTGTTTCTACCTTGTCTTGGAGGGCACTGATTTGGTCTTGAACTGTGTTTTGAATTGAACTGATTTCAACTTTTACCTGGCTTTGGATGAAATCGAGGTCATCTACTTTTGTTTCAAGAGCGTCTACGGTATTTTTTATGGTCTTAATGTCATCATTTATCTCATTTATATCAGACTCAACTATTTGCATTCTTTCATTAACTGTTTCATTAACTTGTCTTACTATTTGCATTAGTTGTTCAAATTGCATTTGTCTTTTTTCTTCAGTTATTTTAAATTCATTTTGTCGTTTTTCTTCTAATAATTTAAATTCATTTTGTCGTTTTAATTCAGTCTGATCTTGTTTTTCTACAAATTTCGAGAATAATCCTTCCATTAAATTTTGTTGTTTTTCTTCCATGGCAGAGACAAGATTTTGTTGTTCGCTTTTCATTGTAGAAACAAGATTTTCTAATTCTATTTTACGTTTTTCATCGATATTAGTGACAAGATTTCCTAACTCAACTTTAAGTTTGTCATCAAAAGATTTCACTAACCTTTGTTGAATTTCTTCTTGATTTTGTTTCTCCTTCTTGTCACGTTTTTCTAGAATCTGTGCAATTTTTTCGTCTATCTTTTCCATACTACGAGTTTCCATAAATCAATTTAGGATGTTAACTGCACTTAATCCTTCACTTCTAACACCAAATGTAGTATACTTCGTGGGTTCAATTAAAAATTATAACACTAATATTTACTTTCACTCTTCTAGAACTTTATTTACATTTAAAACAGCTGATTCACAATACATTCTCATATAAGCTAGTCGTCGCGGTATCACTGCCTGGCGATCGTGGCGTTCTTCTTTTATATCACCAGCGTAGAATTCTCCAGTAGAAATCAACATAGTTCCTTCCGCTGCCGAGCCTTTTCGAGAATCGTATTTTTTATCTTGAAGCGTTTGTTGTCGTGCTGAAATGACACAGGGTCGGCTTTGGGTAAATTTCGTAACAATATGTAAGATTGTTGTAAGAGTATCGTAGGTATATTATGTAAGTTTACCCAAATGTATAACTATAAACCTATAGACTCTAGGCATTTGTCAATTAATAGCTATAGAAATTTATACCATTTTATTGTTGGAAATTTTATTAATATTCATTATATTTGGAAATGATTTTAAAAAATTGTTTTTAGGGGAACGGAAATTTGTTTTGGCTGTGTCTTTACAAAATGGATATATATTTTTGTTAACAACATTTGACGATGTTTCACCAATACAAATCAATACTGGCTTACAAGGACCTTTATGTATGGAATGGAGCAACTCCAGGGAATACCTTGCGGTTTCTGGAATATCTGTTAGCTCTACTAACGGAAATCAACCTGAATACACCAATTTACTAAAATTCTACAATGAAAAAGGAATATTATTATATACAACAATAATACCCGACAAACATGTAAGTTTGTTTTCCAATTGCGTGTATTACTAAGCTTTTATCTGCGAATGAAAATGCATCCATCTGGCAAGATTTGCTTTACTTTGATCGATTATAAAGGGAATGTTGCATTTAGTCTGTTTTTCTCTGAATCAACAGATTTCGCCTCGAGTGAAGGCTGGGCTATTTTTTAATGTACTTTTGGCAGTTTAGAGTTGTCCTTCTTAAGAACTGTTTTGTTAATGCATTCATTAAATAAGAAATTGTAACGATTTTTTTAATAGTTCTGAATACAGACTGAGTGCGGCATTTTCATATTTCATTTTGGTATGTTGTATATTGACCTCTTTTTGAGTAATAAAGCTGCGATTTTTATTGACTTCGGGTAAGATTGCAAGACAGCCAGCATGTAAATAGCTTTTTAGTTATAACAATAAAATTAATATACACAGAGTAAGTGTTATAAATAATTTCAATAAGTGCCCATTATTGTAAGTAGTGAATTTCCTTGAATAGAAATTATTTTATCTAAAAGTCTTAACAGTTCTCTGCAAGATATATTGTTTGAAGAAATAGATGTTCAAGCAGTTTAAGACTTTTAAAAGTGATAAGTGTTAGTGGAAGATTATAATAAACCTAATCATATTTCTCTCCACAAAAAACTAAAAGACGCTGAAAAAGTGAAGACTTTCAAGGAGTAAATAGTCTCAGTGAAATTATTAAAGTCTAAAACTTCTTCTTTCAACTTGCTACTTGGTACATGCTTTCGAAAACATTTTATTTTGATTATTCTTGCATGTCTATATTTTTGTGGAAGAACTTGGGATATTCTCTGTTTGTGTCATATTCACGGATGTTTGCTCTTCAGACTTGCTAAATTGAATAGTGTACTTCCAATATATTTTAGTGTGACGTCGTTTTGTATTTGATTTTATGGATGTATATTATTTCCGGCTGTGTGCATCATTAATTTTGTTAAAATTAATATAACTGAAACAGAAGTCATGTGTAGTATATAAAATAGAAACTACAACTTAAATACATTGAACTGTTAGTAGTGGGCAAATATGTTATGTTGTATTTAAAAGATTTTCTATCCTGCCGTTATATAGAACATAACTGTCACTAAACTGTAAAATGTTGAAGAGAATAGAATTCTGAATTTTAGACATCGGAACCCTCTGATTCGTAAATAGTGTTATAGAAGTCAATTTACGCCACAAAAAATAAAAAAACCTTCATAGTTAATCATTTTGATAATACATTGCGAAACTGATATAAAAACGGTTGTTTAGAAGAAGCATCAACAACGGTAGCCCTGAAAATTCGACGGATGTAAAAATGCTAAGCTTGACATGATTTCGAAGTTGAATACTATCTAGACTAGCAGACCAGAGACGAAAGATCTTCGAACCAATGAATCCTATATAAGACACCTTGGTACGTAGCAGTTTGGTTTGGAAGCAGCGTGTAGCACTCCACGTGTTAGTAATACTCATTGTGTTTTTGAAAATAAATTAATTTTGATAAAAATAAAGACGTTTAAAGTGAGTGTGAAATTGAACCCACAGAATCTATTGTAATATGTTGAAAACCGTATTCGAAAATATGATTGTATATATTTAAATATATTTTGGTCGTTTTGTATAGCTAGATATCGTCCATCAAATGCTCACAAGCATGCAGTGCTTCTCTAATGATATACAGGTATGGTGAATATTATTGTTTTTACAGGCACGCGTTTCTACACTGACCTGGGGCCACAATGACAAACGTCTGTTTTTGGCCACCGGTACCCAAATTCATATTGCCTGGGTGTCAAAAAGGATAGCTTCTCTACAGCTTCTTTGCAGACTTAGGATACATGACTTAATAAAAAATGAAAGTCAATTGTCACTGTTGCCTTTGCCAGTTCGATTGAGGAATATAATAGGAAATTTGTTTGCTCAAACCATACGTGTAAGTATCAAAAACTGTTCTTACAATTTTTCAATTTACCATTCAGAAGAACTTAGTTTTTGTTGAGTTAGTCATTGCATGGTAAATATCTCAAACGTTATCTAAAATAATTCATATCAACAGTTCTATACTTTGGGAGATACAGATTCAAAATTGTTCAAAAAGGTATGCCAAATTTTGAAACCTTTACACTTTTATACATATCGACACAGGTCACTAATCTTCAAATTTCTTAAAAGGCACTATTTTTCTTATAAACATTTTAAATATTTTATATTTTACTGCCAAACAAATATTTGCAAGCAAACTGCAAACTTCTAGAAATTTTTGCAGTGTTGTGTTCCTGAACCGACAGCTTTAAGAGAGTTCGTGTCCAGACCTCCTGTAGGCTCTGTGAGATTACATTGCACAATGATAAGGCATGACGAGGAATACAACCTTTCATCTGGTACATGTTACACCCTTTATTTGGAATATCTTGGAGGGTTAGTTCCATTACTTAAAGGGAAAAGAACGAGCAAGATAAGACCTGAGTTTGTTATTTTTGACCCTCAAATTGATGGTCAGTAAAGTCGGATTTTTATTTCTGTTAAACTATAATTCATATAATTGCAGATTTTCATCTACATTGTTTGGAGTCAAAGAGTTCTTCAGCCTCGTCTAATTCCACTAGTGCTGGGGGAGGTAATACCGATTCTTCTGACAGTGATCGTGAAGATGGTTGTACAGGCTCGCCAAGAATGCAAAGAAAACGCAAACGAAAACTCAAGAATTCCAACGTGCCTAATCATGATAGATTGACTTATCAAAGAACAGAGCAAGAGATTGACCATGAAGATCTTTCTTATGTTGATACTCTTCCAGAAGTACGTGGGCTGTATATGTGACGTATGTGAATCCTATTCACTTATATAATTTTTTATAGCAAACTCGGTTAGTCGAAGTAACGTCCAATATTTGGGGAACAAAATTTAAAATACATGGCCTGGCCACTTGTGTTCCTGCCAATTTGGGACAGGTTACCTACAAAACATCTTTGTTGCATCTTCAGCCACGACAAATGACATTAGTGATGACTGAACTTCGAGATGACTTTCCTGTGGGTCCTGACCCCAATTTCAATCCTAATTTGTTTTCTGAAGATGAAGAGGAACAAGTACCAGCTGAAGATAAATCCAAGATTTCCAGAAATCTCATAGAAAACTGTCCTCCCATAGCTCCAATGACACCAAGACGTAATATTTTAGGAAAACAAAAATGTTCATACGCCCAACCTGAGCAAAATACTAAAAAATCAGGTACAGTAATAATAAATGTCCTTATATATCTATTTATTTACAGGAGTTCTTAAATGTTCTAACTTCAGGAACAATAGCGAATTGGGCGAGTGGTTTCTAGCTCGAACATCTGGTAACCACAGATAATAGGCAACTAATTAACTTAGGAAACGAACGTACTTATTATGTTACTTATGTCTCAAGAACGTTTTATATCATTTTTAAGTCAAAATATATTTTTAGAACGATTAAAGTAAATTACATCCAGTTTTCTCAATTTTAAAAAAAATTACTTTAAAATACTGCCGCTCAAATCTTTTTACTTTTCAGTTTATAGAGTAGGCATGAAGTTCCTGTATGTTGAAAGTATACAAATTTCGCAATTTAAATGGTTTGTCTATCAGTATATCAACATAAATATTACATTAGGACTGCTACATTTTGGAAACAATAAAATCGAATTGTTTTTTATTACAAAAATTATATAAATTGTAAAGTAGGTAACTAATTAAACTGTAACTGTAAGGTAACTAAAAAATTAAAACAAAAACATTGTGCCCATTAACAAACGGAAGAACAAAAGTAATTTCAGCAATTCATTAACTTTCTCTTCCATGGGATTCATTTCAGAGGGTTCACTCAGAATAAAGACATAAATTGGCCGTATCTGAGTGAGCTCTGGGATCACTTTGAAGGTGACAAGGTTTAACATTCATTTTTGTTATTATTAGTTATCTGTAAAGACTTCTAATCAAAATTCAGGTTCAAAGTGCTTTAGCGACTTTTGTTGTAAATTACGTACCAACAGCTGAGAGCATTGAATTTCATTCATCAGGTGAAAAAGATAGGATTAAAGAAGTTTAAGTTTTAATTTATTTTACTCGAATTGAGTATTGCACATACGCATTGAGTTTTTCCACATCAGCGATAGGAAATAAAGAAATAAAGGCTTACCCCTATTAAAATAATCAACTGCTAAAGAAGTTGATTATTATGCGTTGCAAATCAAAACTGCAAATGACAGTTTTGCCTTTGGAAATAGCATTTTTTTTCACTGCGAGAGTCATTTTTTTATTTTGGTGTAATTTATAATTTTATCTTATTTCTTCCGTTGAAAAAGAAATGCAATTTAAAGCTAGGTTGGTGAGTGAAAATATCACGGTCGCTGTCTGTCTCTTGGTTATTTATTATTCTGACCTTGAAGTGTCAACTCTGCAGTAATGGGAAGGTATACGCGAAAATCGTTGCATAGGTGTCCTTATATCTTGGACCAAAACAGGCGGCCAAAAATTCATTCGATTATTTCCTTAAAGTAATATTTCCTGATACCTAGTGTATTTAGGAACATTTTCAGGCATTGAGAAATTTTTCTGGATTCATATTCGATTGTTTAATCTTAATTACATTTAGTGTCGAAGTTGTGTAAATAAAATTTCCTTGACAGCTCAAGCCATAATATTTATATATTGAATTTATGAAATCGTTTAATTTCCGGCCTTTAAAATATGACAACCGCGCAGAGATGAATCATTTTAACAGTTAATCTCATAACTCCTTTTGTTATAACATATTCTCTGGCTACAAGCGTTCTTTTATATCTATTATCAGCATTTCTGATTGTCTTTTTCGACAAAGATTAGGCTATTCTGTCATTAAAATCCAATGAGTAGTGATTTATTTTTACTTACATTTAATCATTAAAACTAGTTCGCTATTTGAATTAATTTATAGTGTAAGAGTTGTTCTGAAGCCTCCTGACAATAAACTAAATGTCTTTTATTGTGTTTTGCAGTTCTTCTAAAGATTCCGATTCCGTGACTTTCACCTTATTTGACACTTTACAATCCAAGACAACTGTGGCGGTTGATTATTTAGGGTTATTATAAAGAGCTCCTGTAATGTCCACTATTTTTTTTTTGAAATTGATGATCTTCCTGCAATACACTTCCAGTTCTTTGAAAAATCTGCATTAATTCTCTTAGATACTTATTATGATCAAGATTACAACACCCACTACAAATTATCAAACCCAGACATGCTAAATTATTTCCGGTGTATATTTTTGACCGCTGAACACGAATTGGTGGTCAGTTTTGATAGACCATGTATGAGTCTTAAATTGGTGCAGAACACTTCAGAAAATTAAAAAAAAAACATTGTAGCCAGTGACTCACATGCGACTCATACGAGCAAGACGGTGTGCGGCGGTCAAAAATACACCGGAACCCATTTATCACATATCTGGGTCTGACTTTGTGGGTTGGTAGTATCATTATCTTCAGAATTTCATATGAAGAAAGTACCTAAGAGAATTAGCGGAAAATTTTCAAAGAGAGTGAATTGCAGAATAAGAGAGCAGAAAGACCACCAGTTTCAATCAACTATTTATATAGACTGAATCTGACACTTTTTAGTTAGGTAGTGTTATTAAACACTCACTGGGCTTGGTGAAGATAATTATCCATTTATGCATAAATAAAAATTGCTTAAGTTTTTTCTTCCAATAAAAATAGGAGACTTTTTTGCAGTCAGTATCCAACATAGTTTTTACTTAAATACATATCTGAATATGCATCATAGGTAGGAATAAATCATAAATCTATAATAAGATAACCCGTGCCATTTGAAAAGAAAAGTTGGTAGTGCCTGGTACATGTCAATTTTATGGGAAAACTAAAATTTTACTTGGTTTGTGTCCAAATTCGATATTTCGTTTCATTCAAAAGTTGATATGGGAGAGGAAACTGTATAGGAAACCTCAAATGGACAATTATTACAGTAATTGGATATTTGAGGTTTTTGTAAACAATGCTATGGCTAAGTTTCGATTTTTTTTATTTAGGTAACTTTCTTGAATAATTTATTAGTGATTTTGATGAACCACATATTTTTGTGCACATTTGTAATTCCTGATAGCATTGCAAATATTATTATCTATAAATAAACACATATTAAAAAATAAATTTTGCTATTTGTTTCCGGCTTTAATATTTTGAATCATAAGTTTTAGGACTATCAAGTTTATTTGCCAAAGCTGACATATCTGAAGAAAATAGTTCTGAAACTGAATCGAGTGAACTGATTGGTAATGAACAATTCCGTCCACAAGCATCTAGTAGCACAAATTACAATACGCAAGATTTACGTCCAAATACTTCTCAAAATTCTACCAGTTTTATCAGTCAGTTCATTCAAGCCGGTGGTCCGAATGGTAACGGTGGCCAAAGGTCCGCAATTTCACCCATTTATGGGGAGGTTAGTAAGAATTATATCCGTTATTAGTTTTCAGATTATTGATTTTAAATTCGTGGGTATTAATGACACTTTCCTTTCAGGTTGCACTTCCGTCTCTACAATCACCTAAGAATGCAGTAGCACCTAGTGATATCGTTTTTAACCGCCCCCCTGCTGCAAATCCTCTATCCACAGGTGAATTCTTCACAGGAGTCCAAAGTTTACATGTTAAATCTAGTACTTCACCCCATAAAGAATATTGCAATGGTTCACATACAAATTGTGATATGAAATCAACAAGAAAATCTTCTGAGCATTCAGTATCTGGAGTGTCTGGTGCTGCCGAACGTACCAGCAAAGAACTGAAATTCATAGATGAAGAATCTACAATACTGGGGCCTTCTACTTCTAAGTTACCACCACCTCTAACCACATGTCTGGTTGACTCAATGGTGCGGAGCTGTAGTGTAGGTGAGTTTAAACTCTTACGTACTGGATATTGCAGGAAAATAAATATTTTTCTATTCACGCTCATGGAACTTGCTGCTATTTTAATTATATGTAATTTTATGTTGTCTTTCGGCATTACATACTGACTAAGTTTCGACTCAGGAGTCTGAAATGAAAATTGTGTTATAAGTTTAAGCTAGATAGGTTTACAATGATACTGACTAATTTGTAAACCTAGAAGTTAATCCCAATGGGTTCTTTGTAAGAAATTTTCACATATATTTTGTTAGAACTTTGTGTTAGGAGGAGCATGGGGGGATTTTTAACAAACTTATCTTGCCTGAGTACCGACGCGGAAAATTTTGCATTTTGGTATGACCTTTTGAGTGGCGAAAATTGTTATAGTCAAAGGCATTTTGAGACCTAGTGTTGTAATGACCAACAATCATGTATAACGTAGCAGAAAAGCATTGTCGAAAAATAATTTGGCACACATGTTTCAAGGTTGCGAAAAAGAATTCAGAAAATAACTACAAAATGTACAGCCACGGGAGTTATGAAGAAAGTTATATAGATATACACCTTTGTAATTTATATAGTGATTACAAGTCGAACTGTTCATTACATAAATGTTATGTGTTAAGTTCATAAATTTAGCTGTCCGTTTTCTAAATCTTTTTTTCCGTAAAAACTGCAAATTTGTAAATCCGCTTTATGGTAAAATGTGAAATCACAATGTGCTTTAGAAAACTAGCGATTTACCCTACCAAAAATGGCATCATTTAAGTGTTCACATTACAAATATATTTGCAATGTGAAATGTGATGTACTGTATATAAATGTGACAATTTAGTAATAATAGTTTTGTGACATACAATTAAATGTCTAGTTGTTCATGACAATATTTCTTGAAAAAGGACACATGTAAGTCCGAAACGTTCTTCTAAAATAAACACATGTTGACCAAAAACCAAGATTTAATTTAAACGAAATACCTTTTATAATCCACTTTCTTAGTTTTGAGGCTCAGTACATTGGAAGAAAAAGGGCAAAATAGGTAAAAGTTTAAATTATAAATTATTAAATCTGTTATTCAAAATATTTAAAAATATAAATAAAATATATTTTTCGAAATTTAAATAGTGTAGTTTCTAAAGTGGGAATTAAGTCGATGTTTAATATTTTTGTTAATATGTATTACACAAATGATTTAAAAATATGATATATTTGTAATTCACATAATGAGCCTTTTATCTGATATATTACATAATGCGTTTGAAAATCGAATCTTTATTTTCCATTTAATTGTATAACTTGTCCCTAAAATTACTATGGGGGTTTTCTAATAATTTATTTTCCTTTTAATTCTATTATTTAGGGGCCAAATAATAGAATTTGGGATTTTTTTCATATTTTTCCTATAAACAAAAAAAAAGTAGTTTTAGAGTTTGGGGAATAACGAGGTAATTTTTTTAAAATGATTTTTTAATATATTTTAAAATATTCATTTAAAAAAAATTAAAAAAATATATTTGTATTCGTCATAATGAGCCCTGTGATTTGATATATTACATAACCCGTTATTTTTCCAGTAAAATTCAGGTGAGGGGCTATACTTCCAGTTTTTCAAAATTTTTCAGCTCATGGTTTCGGAGATAAAGGGGGGATGGGTACAATTTTTTATATTTTTGTCATTATCTTTTAATTAATTTATTTTATATGGAAAAAATATATTTGTTTTTTTCATCATGAGCCCATTTATTTGATATATAACACGCTGGGTTAGAAATAATTTTACTTTTATATTTTCCATTTATTTCTGTAATTTACCCCCCAAAAAAATATAGGATATACCTCCATTGTTTTTTCAAAATTTTTCAGCTTATGGTTTCGAAGATAGGGGGGGATGTGTATTTTTTTTATATTTTTGTTAATATCTTTTTATTAATTTATTTTAAAAATATGAAAAAAAATTGTTTTCGTCATAATAAGCCCTTTCATTTGATATATAACATGATGGGTTAGAAACAATTTTAATTTTCCATTTAATTCTATAATTTGCCCCCCAAAATAAATATTAGGGGTTTCTCCTTATTTTTTCAGTAAAGTTCAGATGAGGGGCTATTCGTCAATTTTTTTTCAAAATTTTCCAGCTTATGGTTTCGGGGATAAGGGGGGGGAATGTGTAATTTTTTTTATATTTTTGTTAATATCTTTTAATTTATTTATTTTAAAAATATGAAAAAAATGCATGATGGGTTAGAAACAATTTTAATTTTATATTTTCCATTTAATTCTGTAATTTGCCCCCCAAAATTAAAAGTAGAGGTTTCTCCTTATTTTTCCAGTAAACTTCAGGTCAGAACCTATAAATCAATTTTTTTTCAAAACTTCACGTTTTATAGTTTCGGAGATAGGGGGGTAAATTTTGGTATATTTTCGTTAATATATTTTTAAATATATATTTTTTAAATATGAAAAAAATATATTTGTGTTCCTTTCATTTGATATATTACATGATGCGTTTGAAATTTTTTTTATTTAAATTTTTATTGAATTCTATAATTTGCCCACCAAAATTAATATTAATGTTTTCTCCTTATTTTTCCTGTAAAGTTCGGGCAACGTTCTATATTTCCTATTTTTTTTTCAAAATTTTAGGCTCAGTAGTTTCGGAGATCAGGGGGGGGAACGGTCGATTTTTTTAGTTTTTCCCCCCAGAAGTACCCCTAAAATAAAAATTTTTCGATATGCACTCCTGATCGGGTCACCAAACTATACATTGATACCAAATTTCAACCTCTTCCGTCCAGTAGTTTAGGAGAAAATTGCTGTGATGTGACACAGGCAGAAATCCGGAGTTATATTATAATGGTATCCGTATATTGTATATACGGAACCCTAAACATTAGCGAAACTTAGTTTTAAATTTGTGAGTAAATAAAGATGATATGTCGCTGCCAAATTTATTAGATATCACGATTTTTGTTTGGAAATTGTTCTGTTACATTTTTCATATATCTTTCAAATACATATATGATGTTCTGATTTTGAGTAATCATTCTGTTGAGAAAAGCGCCAAATATGAAGGAAATAATATACTCGTATATTCTCTTGAGTACAAAATATAGAAATGTCGATAAGAAAGTATTAAATAGTGCGGGGAGAAGGTTCAATGAAAAGGCACAATAATCAAGGATCTCCTCAACAAATATGTGGAAACTGTTTTCGAATTACTCTTAATAGTAGTACTAAAGTGTCGTAATTATTTTAAATTACAGTAAAGTCTCTGATTGAAAAGTAATCCTTCAAATTGCTTGTAAAATATGACAACTTTATAGTATTAAATTTTTCAGCTAGGGGGAATTTAATCAAGAGTTAGATTATGTATTAGAAGTAAATAATAATACTCAAGACTGCATACATTTTTCTTAAAACATTTCTAAGGTCATAACTGAAAAAAATGAAAATGGTGTATTAAATACATCGACTGATTTTCTAGCTGTTCCCTCCGTTTAATTTTATGAAGACAAACTTGCAAAACTCAAAATGTCGGAATCGGTGGTTTTTCCAAATCCACGATTTCAATAATTATTTTGAATCTGAAGAAATATTATATAATCTTCTCAAATATTGTTTACTTAAAGATGGGAAACATTTAGAGAATTAAAAATACATGAAATAAAATCATGAATTTATCAACTAGTGAGGGGTCTTTAATGTTAAAATCTATATTATTATTAATGTTTGTTAAACCAATTTGTCATTATTATATTTTACAAACTCATTGTAGCGTTACAAGCTTGAGCGCAGAGCCAGGATCAGAACTTTCTTTGGAAACTGTAAAATTTTTATGGGAGACACTTTTACTTGAAATGCTTTTTTATGACTTTAAGATTCACAGCAATCACGAATTTAAATTTAGGAACAATTTTTCCAGAGCACTTTATCCGGATTTTCATTTTACACGTGAGAAATAGCGGTTTTTATTTGAAACTTAAATAGGCTTTGGCATAACTTGACCATAGATCCAGGTTTGATGCCTGGGAATATATATGTTACGATTTTTTTTCGAAAATTAGTTATTGAATAGTTACTTCAAAGTATTCACTACACACCCAGAGTAGCAATACTTAAATTCTTTTTATTTTCAGGTTTTCTTGATTCTGTAGAAGTTCAGTTAGTTCCTAGCGATGCATCGTTGTTAATGCTGCAGAAAGACATTCCAAAACGTCTAGTATTAGTTAACAAGAAATCTAAAAGTAAACGACCTAACCGGCTAAATACCAAACCTTTAGGTCAAATTTCGAAAACAACGGATTTTTCACCGAAACTTAAAAACTGTGGTAAATCTAGGAGTCTGGATTCTAGTGATATATTTTATAATAACGATATTTGTATAAGTACAATAGCTGCAAAGAAAAATCTCAAAAATACTCCAGAAAAAGAATGTGATATGAAATTGGATAGTCAGAATACTATCATGGAAGTCATCGAAGAAAACACCATAAATACTACCACTAAGCCATCCAGAAGGGATATTTTCTGTTCACCATTGATGCGCAGAAGAAAAGATGACGAAAAAGGAAGGGGTAGAAGTAATCTTAAGAAATCCAGTGCTGTGCAACATATGGATCAAGATCCCGACAAGAATAGTGTAGGAATTCACACACAAGCATTAGCTAATTTGGAGAAACTTATTACTAAATTGAAAGAAGATGATATTAAGTCTTCAAAAGCTGAAACAGCAAGACTACCCAGAAGTCAACCATCGTCACCTGCACCTACTAAAAAAGGTATGTAAATAATATATATTTTGCGAAATTTATGATAGTTAAATATTTTTTCAGGAATTCGACCACAATCCGCCTCACCAATAAGAAGAAAACTCTTAAATTCACCCCTACTGGGCAGGAGAAACAGAAAAAGTAAAAATCAAGAAAGTTCTGATGATGAGGTAAACGCTTCTGGTGATGAGGTATTCAACGGTAACAATTACAAGGATCTGGAGACATTCCAAAAATCTCAACTTAGACAAAAGGTATGCATATCATAAATTTCTGATAGCATTTTCAAACAAACTGTTGTTTTGGCATTCTTTAGTTAAAGAGGGGAAAAATTGAACCGAATGGTAGCAGCTGTAACAATCATATTATTCCACAAAGAAGAGAGTTTGTCATGCATAATAAAGCACCTATGTGGAATGAAAATAGTCAAGTGTACCAATTGGATTTTGGTGGAAGAGTCACTCAGGAGTCCGCAAAGAATTTTCAGATCGAATTTAGGGGAAAGCAGGTGAGCATTGTATGTATTTTAAGTATTTAAGAGGAATGATGAATTTAAGAAAATGATAACAGTATGAACTTTGATACATGTCCCATCCTAGCAGGAAATTAATGAAATAATTGTAACCTTCGAAGAAGTGTGTCAGTTTTTGTAATCTTCTCTATCCTGCTATACAATATCTGCTCAAAGGTTCAGCAGTTATATTTCATAACAATTAGCTTGCAGATTTTTTTTATGGAACTATCTATGCATCCCTACTTTCTGAACTAGGTAATTCAGTGTAAGACATTACAACTGGCAACGGCTTTCTCGAATATATCTGGAATTGGTAAACGTGAAACATATTTATTCCATAAAGTAATTTAGTAAATAGTTCCAAAATTATTATAAAATTATTATCCTATATTATTCTAAATGCTAGGCAAGATTCGTAAGAACCACGAATACCGTTTATTTAAAATCCAATAAGAGAATCACTAACACTAATAAAACATTAAAAAATATATTAATCTAAAATCCTGTAGGGCGTTCGTATCTACTACTTCATCAAACTTGATTGTTGATTGGCACCGAAAATAAAAAAATATGCAAGATAGTTAGGTAATTAATTTGTACATAATCAGTACATTTCAATATTTAATTTTTTTACGTGTAGGTACCTAACAACATTGAATTTGTTATTTATTGTCTAGCGTTGTATTTTGTTACAGTTATTTTTAACTTTTTAATTTTACATGAAATTCGACTAATATATATTTTTTAATGTTTTATTTGCAACTGTTTTAGTTTGTTTGCACTGGGCTAGTTGTTATTCTTTATTTCTTGTTTTGTATGTAGAACCTTAATAAACTGGGACCAGGAACATCGACAGCCCCAAAAGTTAACTGGTACGCGTTGACTTAATAAGCCAAAAATATGTTTAACTAGCTGACTCGACAGACTTTGCCTTGTCCAAACATTTTATAAAGATTGTAATTATTTGAACAGTTTTGATGAAATTATGTGAAAGAAATCATTAAGATACCTGACGGGTACAGTTAACACAACTGAACCTCTACATAACGTTTTAATATATCTGCATACTTTAAGATTAAATGTGTTAAATATAAACTTAAAACTGTTTTATAAATGGTAAGAAAAACTTTCGTTTAAATCGGTATTTACCATGTATACATACAAAATGAGCTTGGTACTCATTGATTTAAATAGCCGAAAATGCTATATTATACTACCTATATGCTTGCCATGTACCTAGAAGGGTTTCAAATTCGCTATTAAAAAACTTGCAGTGCCTACAATTTTCCTACTATTAAGTTGGAATTAAAATATATATAAGGAAATGTCACCTCGATAGAATTTTTCACCCAGGGATCTTCCTTAACAAATTACAGTGTAAAGAACTGTACAAATCGGTAAGGGGTTTAGGAGAAATCGAACAATATATTAGGTATACTGGTCGATTTCCATGCATGCATGTGTTCAGTCACAATTTTCATTACTGTACCACATTTCAAGTTCCATCAATCCGGAAATATACTCTACTACTACAAGACAATAATCATGCAAATACATACCAGGAGAAGAAATCAGGTAACACAGATACGAAAAAAATACGCGCCGAATTAATAACCTCCTCCTTTATGGAAGTAGGTTAAAAATAAAACACAACCTACAATTAATCATTACTCTAAAGCTTAATTTACATGGGACTCTTAGTTAGTAACACTGGCAGTAGCGAAGTGGACATCAAAAGGAGTATAATTCTGTAAAATTAAAAAAATCACCAATACTTAGGTATTACGTGCATTTTTATACGCTTCAGAATTATGGTATAAATGCAAATTATTCTTATGGTGGAAATGTTTTTCAATGCACCAGCACATCCGCTTTAGAATAAATAACCCTAAACCATCGTTTTATAATTATCCTGTTATTCCTTGAATTTTTGCAAATGGAGACAAAAGCGCTCAATCTTTCGCAGAATCAATTTTGTTGTTTCGCTGATGGAAATAGGTGGTTGATTGTTCATTCCGGTGTATATCGGTTCGTCTTTTGTATTCTGATGAAAAAAGTATTAACGTTTCGTCAAAATCACATTCGGCAGTTAATTCTTAAAAAATAACTAAGTAATATTTGTACGAAACATTTAAAATTCACAAAAGGACAGACGATTAAAAACATTTTACGTATGATTTAGACTAAACACATTGAATGTTGTTGGCACCAAAACAACAAAGGATCCTTTGAGTAACTATTTTAAATTATATATGTCAAAACCCTTTAATTACTTAATTCATATTATTTTTTTGGATCTATGTACAAGACAAATAAACTCCAAGTTATAACGTCAGATGTTCAACTATGAACACCACCATCTTCAACTCAAAGAGTGCGTAAAAGTCCACGGATTTGGTCAATTTTTGTAAAATATCTCTAAGCATAAACACATCAGTTTGAAAAATGCCGACAAGCGTAACATTCAGCGTTATGAAGTATCTACATACCATGCGTTTGTAACATACCCTATAACATATCATGGTAAAGTCTGTTATAGACTGTGCCATGAAATTTCATATGGAATGTAAAAATATTAAATAGTACTTTTAGACGAAAACTATTCTATCGTTGTTGTAAAATGCGTGACAGAGAAAAAAATTACTAACATTCCTGACATTGACAACTGACAAGTGAAGTTGCCAATTTCGTTTACTAATGAATGAAAAAATAATTTTCTACATAAAACAAGACTGAAGAAATATACTGAAATTGGTGCCGTGTTTATGGTTAAATTAAAGAAATGAATAAGAAATCTAGATTGCTTCTTAGCATTAATAGAAGAAAATAAGTTACCCCTTAGATGCAAGTGCCAATGGAGACAACGAAAATGTAAGCAGCATCTACAGAAAACACTGTTTACTACCTCACTCAGAAATGTACTTGGGTTCAAAACAATTTGGAATGTAGAAGATGTAATTTTTTTAACTATTGGTATACTCACAATATTTGTTTACAACAGGCAATTAAAAATTAATTGTAAAGTTTCATATTGAAAACAATATAACAGGATTTTGATTCATATCAATATCTATAGAAAATCCAGCTTATTACTTCTCTGAAAAATGTACTTGAATTCACACCTGAGATTTTGAGAATGCAGTCTAAAAATATTTGGTTAAAGGAGTTAATTATTTTTTGTAAAGTTTTTAATTGGAAATGTAATAAAACAGTAGAATGTTATTTACCTTTTAATCACGTCTTTAAAGATCAACAATAAATTTAAATACAAATATTCATGAAATAACGTCTTTATATTCTAGTTAAAACTACCCAAATAAATCAATATAATAAAAATCACTTCAAAACAATATTTCCCAACAAACTGAATTTCACTTAACCAAAAATCATAATTCGTAAAAATAATCCAGCAATTATCATAATTACATACTTCCCAACATTCATGTTTTGCGCTTAACATGTAGCCCAACAAGACCCTCAGACCAGTTGTTGTTTAACAGTAGAAAAATAACATTAGTTGATACAACATGCATCTATAACATATGCCGTAATATAATACGAAAATGGCCATAACATGTATGTTATTCTAGATAAGAGAGATACGTCTTAAGACTGATTGATTGTAAACATGTTTACATGCGATGTTATATCTTTTTAATTTAGACAAAAAAAGCTATATAAACGTTAAGAATTTATGTACATATGAACCTGCCCAACATTTGAAAGCAACGTTTTGTTTTTGTTTTCATTTCTATTAGATAAAACAGTAGTGCTTTTTTACAAAAATATTATAAGGTATTTTGATTTGTTTTCATTTGAACATTTACTTATAAAAAATATTTGTGTGGGTGACAGTAAACATTAATTATAGGGATAAATCCTTCGAAACATGCTTATTTGGCATGTAGCTTTGACTGCTTTACTATATTCGGAATTTGCATGTTATTGGATTTAATCAAAGTCAGACTTTATTGACTTTTAACACGTTACCTGCGTTACTTTTTATATAATTTAAAATATATTGTTTTGTATAAAAGGTGTATGGTGCTTTAAAACAATTTCAGCAATACATATTTTTAAATTTTTTTAATTATATTTGGTAAAAAATATTGTTGTGTCCTTTTTGTAATTTTTACAGAAATAGTATAATCTGTTAGATAAGGTGAACTACGATATTAGTGAAAAATTAAGAGACTTAAAAAATCATCTTGTTTTAGGTGATGCAGTTTGGAAGGATAGATGGTAACGCATACACACTAGATTTCCAGTATCCCTTTTCTGCCCTTCAAGCGTTTGCAGTGGCTTTAGCTAATGTTACACAAAGACTTAAATAAATTTTCTGTTTTTGTTGATGTGCCAATTTCTCATTAATATTGAACAAATTATTGGAAGATTTGTGTTTCTCGTGCAATAGATTATTTCGATTTTGGAAATTTTATAATATATTTTATACGTGTTTTAGAAAAACTTGTTATATTTTGACACTGTGGTGCGTCATTTTCCATTGATATTTTTATTGTACTATGAAAGTTACTATTATTATATTGAATTATTACAATGCTTTAGTAAACGGTGCTTTTTTTATACTCCTTAAAACTATTTTGTCTACTGTTTTTATTATGAATAATGGTGAACTGAAATCGTAAGTTTTTGCAGTTAGAATTATATCTAATTGCGATTTGTGCAGCTTAAGATACCATTTTCAGAATTACTTTATTTATACTTGTGTGAAGATAAAATAGTCTATGACCATTGACCTTGCTGGTCCTATATCTAACATTCTCCTTTTTCACTGCACGCTTCAAGAACTAACTTATTCAATCTAAAAATGGCTAATAAAAAGAACATGTTCACTAAAGGTAAGGTAACTCGGAATGAACCAATTGATTAATCGCGCCAAGGCGCCATCTAGGTAAGGATAAACCGACCGAAACTAGGAAGATTTGATTTGAACTATTTTTTTAACGTATTTTGTTTGGAATACGGTTCCTCAGAATCTATTACGGCGTTATACAAAGAAACTTGTTATCCGTCCTCTAGGGATGCCTATGAGATTTATTCTTGAATTTGAATGTGCGATTGCCAGAAGGGTGATAGTGCAAAACTTTGGTCTCAATTAATTTGTTGGGCTATCTTAACTACTTCACATAATTTTTGGTGAAATAATATGGAGAATTGGCTACAACAACAGAAGAGCAGTTAAAAAAAGTCGCGTTACCTTCTCTAACGCGACGTCATAACGTCGTGAGTGTGGCATGGAGGATGCAAACTTGAGTAATACAAACATAACGCCGTAACGCGACGGTACAAAAATGCCGAGTGTCGCGTTATAACGCATACTGTGTGGCGAAAGCTTAAGATTTGCGAGCAGATAGCAACGTAGCGGGACATCTGACCTATGCATCTGACATCGAAATGAGAGTTCATCGACTTTAGAAATAGTAAATATTCTGTAGTGGAATTTATTGTGAATTATTTCGGTGAGAATAAAAATCATTATTTTTGGTTTAAAAATTGGTCTAAACTCACTTACGTCAAGAGGTCTTAGAAGAATTGTCTGACTTCATCATATGGCGACAACTAGAAACATGAACGAGTATACAGAGGATATTTGCAAACAAGTTACCGATAACTTAACGAAAAATTAAATAAAATGGTGGAAAACATAATAAAAAGGAGCCTCAAATTCAACAAAGGTAATGCAATCATTTAATTAGAAATGTAAAATTAAATTAGAACATTCAGTAACCATAATGGATAAAAAACAATACAATTTAATGAAATGTTCATTTACTAAATTACAACGTGAGGTCAAAATATCCAAATAAAAGAAACAGGATGAATTAAAAATTCAAATTTAACAAGACAGGTTCGACAAGATCGTTGCAGTCCTAGATAAGAGATATGACATTCAATTCTTGAGCCAAGTGTACTAGACTAAGTGGAAAAACTCAAAAATGTTCAGTCTACAAGAAATCGAAGTAGAGATTAGACGTTTAGTACACCCGTCCTACCCAGATTTACCATAGGAAACTAATGAGTAATTCACTATACAGAGTTTTATAAATCTTGGGGATGTGGAAGTTAAATAGAATCTAAATACTTAAAGAGGAGCATTGAAGCCTTGCTCAGAGATCTAGCAGTACAGACCGTTTTAACTTAACCCCAAAATTTCCATACGAAGGGTTCGAATAGTTTCTTTCAATCAGAAGGGACCAAATCCGTCACCTCCGGCTATCTTGGCCGGAATAAACAAACTTGAGAGGTTACAAAGAACTGACACAAGAGGAGCATCTTACAGTTGTGAGCGTACATAACATTTTTCCAATGTGACTCCAGAGTGAGGTTACTTGAGCGATCACCAACCAGGGGTAGCCAATGTAACAGCCTCACCGACCACGGAAACTCCGATTAGTCAGCATAAAGGAGTAAACTCTCCACCAGCTCCCAGGACAGTATCCATCTGGGGATATTGCCGAGGCATCAAAATTTCTTAGGCATCAAGGACATCTTGAATGGCTGAGCAGTCACCATCATCATCGACACTGGAGTCCACGTTAGTACAGGGCTAGCCAGATGTAGAGCTACAGACAGGAGACAACTGAATCTGGCATAGCGTCTAATAGCAGATATTGAGGATGTTTTTATATTGAGTTTGGACCTAATCGGCCAACATGGGTTTAAGATTGACCCAAGATACGACGACCACAAATTTTTAAATGAAGATTTTGTATTGACATAACTCGTCAATTTCCATAAAGTGTCGAAATCCGCACTCGGAATTCTCAGTCGAACGGAAAAAATTATTCATGGCCAGCTAGAAAAAAATTCTTTGTGCTGCGTGGGAATGGTGGAGCCCGTACTGTTAGCTCATGACTGCTAGGTTGGACGAGCTATAGTTCAATCCGGACGAGACATACCATTTAGAGTACTAAATATGTCAAACAACTATATCCGAATTGCCAAACGTTAAGAAATGGGGTGTTTTGAGCAAAGAAGTTACAGAATGAGACACATTCCAGGAAAGAGTTACTGACCTTTTGACACACCTTACACCAGAGGAATAGCAGAATGACAAGCAGTTGATCTTAAAACACTGGTAAATTTTTAATAGCCAACATGGTACACCGGCCGCCGTACATACAGCACAGTACTGGTACTGGAAAGTCTCATGTTATAAGAATCACCTCTAGGCGACAAACATTGCGGCAACAACGGGCAATTGAGAAAGAACTAATCGGAGTGATTGAGCCGTCCATCAGCAAATGGCCAGCTCCAGTCGTTTTACTGAAAGGCTGGAACATATCGATTTTGCGTGGATTATAGGAACCTGAACGAAGTGATGAAGAAAGACAGCTATGGACCCTAGCAGAATTTCTTTGATTCTCCACACTAGACCTAAAGAGTGGATATTGACAGGTTGGACTTCACGAAAGCAACAGCCAAACAGCGTTCTCAACCAATAAAGAGCTGGTTCAATTTCCGGCCATGCCGTTTGGGTTATGTAATGTTTCCGCTACGTTCGGGAGATTAATGGAGTAAGTATTGAGCGGCTTGACATGGAGAACATGCGTAGTATACCTCGACGACATTTTGGTCAGTTGTCACACATTCGAGGACCATTTGAAGAACTTCAGCAAAGTATTTTCTACAGTTAAGACTCAACCTTACGAGGTGTTCCATGTTTTAAAAAGAGATAGAGTTTTTTGGGCAATGTAGTCAGGAATTACTGACCAACGAGGACAATATAGTAGCCATTCGTGATTAGCCGATCCCAAAGGACAAAGATGAACTAGGAAATTTTTTGCTGTCCTGTCCAAAATGGTAAAGAGCGGGTAACCGAGTACTGCAGCCGTGGATAATCAGGGATGTTGTACACCATTTTTTTTTAATCACAACCGATCACGCCATCTTCAAGTGACTGTTGGGCATGACGACTCCGGAAGGGCAACTGGCTAGCAGAATGGAGAAATTACAGCAGTTACATTGCTCCGGTTGGTTGCATAATAATGCCGACGTCTCATCGTGTCGAGCAGATTATGGTCATTTCCAGAAGAAGAAAAGACGTGAAGGAATCTCCATCTGGCCGATGCTAGTAGAGATGAATAAATATTGGACGACTGAGAAATATATCCAGAACCAAATGGCTGAATCAGAAAGAAAAAGTTACCCCCCCCTCTTGATTGAGGTACATAATAGGATTACCAGTGATCATCCGCGTCTGGATAAAATCCGCTCAAAATTTTATTGGGTAAATTATTATCAAGAAGTCAGAGACTTGTATCTCTTTTTCTGATAGTTCTTGTATTCATAATATATCCAAGATATATAACTACTCGAAGATGTTTAATGTAATTATTTCCAAAGTCTGTAGGTTAGGTTAAGTTGTTGTTAGTTTTGGGTGAACAATTACAAGACATGTATTCAGTCTGTTGTAGGTTCAGTCATAAATCTTTTATTTTCCAATTTTTTACCAGCTTTGAATTACTGACATCAATGTTTCATCATTATACAAGAGTGTCCACAGACTTTTTAGTAACGTAGTCCATTACAAAGTTGAAGAGCATGATTCTTCAAATAATATTCATATTCATATTCGAGTGTCAGTTAGATTATAAGTGCCTCCATAAAAGCTTAAGTGGTATTTGTTCTAAAGTCTCCTTCACCGGCAAGAAACCCGCCCTGGTTTTTCGTAATCGTTGAGAGTAGCTGCGATCGTTTAATAGATACTCTTTACATTATTTTAAGGGCATTTGGTGTCATTTCGTTCACTCTCTAATTGCGGCATTGACAATAATAACCGTATTTTGAGTTTTAACGAGTGTTACCTTTCTATATAATAAAGCTGAATACCTGTGTAACATTACTCCAGCTATACCCATTTCTACAATTTTGGAGTGACTTCATAAAAGATAGAGGCCTGTATCTTTTTCATACTAAATACGGCTGCCCTCAGTTCTATTGGTATAATATTATCTAAAAGTGTCGACTTGTAAGGGAATAGAGCAAACACTTTCTGTTTAAAACGTGTTGAAAATACACTTACCATTGTTTTTGAGTCCACTATTTGACAATAAATTTATTTTGTTTAAAGTTCAGGGTTTGCTGGTTAGTCTGGTTGTCTATTCTTTGAACAATTTTCCTTTTATTTTTTTCAAATCTATTAGAACTATTTCTATCTTCCATTAATGTTTATATTAATTCAATTAAACTGGAATTGATCTCAATCATTCGTGTATTATACTTGTACTTCTACTATATAACTATTATTAATAAAAGTTCCATTTTCATCGAATCGGTTTATTTGTAAGCATGATTATAAAATCAAGCAACAATGTATAACAACTCTTAAACTATTACATTGTATTTATTAACGATATTCTTAATATATCTACACGTTCTAACACTTATGTCGGACTCTATATATGTACAAGTACATGTTCCCATTTATGTTAATAGGCAGTCATTATAGACTCTATTATTTAAAATTTTGTTGGCACAGGCGACCTTGTATATTCGTAATTTTTTTTCAGTTCTTTAGAATATTTACTTTTTGAGATATAATGAAAACAAAGTATATCCGATTGGAAAAGACAAAATTATAATTAACCTAATTCTAAGCTAGTGACCGAATTCACGAAGTTGTGTGTCATCAGAAATGCTATCAATAAACTAATACACTAATGCACATTAAAACCTGACGACCCTGCAACTAGCCCTCTTGTGTAACTTATGTGTCACAAAATTGATATACCAGACACATTTTCTACTCAAAGTAGTGTAATTTATTTGAGGAAAATATAAATTAAACAGTAATCATGGACTTATCTAGGGTAAATAGATGTTCTTGATACTGCAAACTTGTTAAAGGAAGATGTAGCGATTAGATTTTTTTCTATAAGCTATAGTCTGACAATAATGCGGAAAATTGGAAGGTAATTTCGTTGTATGTGTGACAAAATATCAGATATACGTTCAGACATACAAGTTGAACAATATAAAATTAATAAGAGCAAATTACACATTGCTGTTGGGAGACACAGAGACAGTAGAAATATTTAAGATTATTGCTCATAGTAGAAGAGCTAGCGGTCCATCCGATTAACCCGTTTTCCTCTGTGACAGAATTTTGTCAAATAATGTTTTATTGTTAGTCAATTAACAAAGTACCGTCTTGGCAGGTTTCACACGGTTATGTGATCAAATTATTCAAAGAGTTAAAAAAAGATTAAAAAATCTTTCGCCACAAGGCTACAATTTTGATAGGTTTTAATATACACATGTTTAAGCGTACAGAAAAATTGTCAATCTATTTTGGGGGGTTGCAACTACGTATAGTAATTCATAACCTGATCCCACAATGTTGAAAAAATATGCATAATCAGACAACCTATTCTGGGGGTTGTGTCTGGCAGACGGGCAAGAAAGGTTCATGAGGCTGATGAGATTACGAGCGCAACAGACTTATCTGTCAGATAGAAGAGATAGATCTATTATGTGTATGGTTTTAACAGAAAAAGAGGGCGCGCGTGTGATGTTAAGGCATATGTATATGTGGAAGAGAGATTAAGGAACCAAGACGATAATTAGGGTCACAATAGTGCCGATTAATCCCCAATTTGGCGATTTCCCCATGAATTCCAAAATTATATTTTAGAATGGTAATTTAGACCTGGCAGTTTAATGTGACTTTATTAATTGTTTAGCAAATTAGAATGTGAGACGATATAATCAATGCTTCTTTGACAGTTTTGTGTTCCAATTATGAATTCTGTTCACATCGTTCGTTGCTAGAGAAGGATCCTTGAGAAAAGTTGATTCAATCAAAAGATGTTGCATTGGTATTGGAAAGTAGAATATTTCAAGTTATTTGGATTTGCGTACCCCAGGAGAGGATTATTTTATATCTCATCTATATGGTTTCAACCATGTTATGAATAATTTTGAACACATTTAATTAATTATAATATACAAATTTAATATTACTTTGTTTCTCAAATTGTCAAATTAAAATTTGATATAGACAAATAAATATATTTCGATTTATTTATTGAGTAATATGCTAGTTTTTTCAAGTTTGTATAAATTAATTAATCATTGCTATATATGAGAATATTTATATTAAAAAATCTAAATTACGGGAAATTAGTCCACATATATATCAAAATCCTTCACAAAACTGTTAACGATGTGGCAACTGTTATATTGATTTACAAATTATTTCCGGGAAATTATTGGCACTACGCTTCAGCATGATACTGAGCACTGCCCAATCAGTCAAAACTCAGTAATTAAGAAATAATAACATTTTGTTTATTATGGTACCAATGAATATCATTTGTGCCGTATGAATAAGTAATATTTGCAAAAAAAAAACAATAATATTTACGTCCGAGTCATGAAATGTTCTAAAAAATAGAATATTTCATACTTCCGGTAAAGATGGCGTGGCAGCCGCATGTGTGTGTATTAGAGTTAGGAAATTTCCCATTCTTCTGGATCAAAGCCCAAAGACGCTTATAAAATGATACATACGCTCAGGAAGTGCTTTATCATAGCCATGAGGCTGGATGTATATTCCTTCAAAATTTTAACCTTGTGGGAGTAGGTTATGAATTACTACCCTATGACAATTGCGTGAAACTTGAGAGACCGGTAGATTCTTGACCAATAATAACATTATTTTAAAAAATAGCTTTGTGGAAAATCCGTTAATCGGATAAACGGATAGCTCTTAGTCTAACAAGTTATGGTCAAAATATGTCTGGAAGTAGTTTTGAGAATATACTGCAAGTCTTAAGGTCTGTGGATTACTAAAATATTTAGAGTAGTAAACATTTATAGAATATCCAATCGGGTTTGAAAAGCAAACGTAATTTAATTGATGAACATCTGAATTATTTTTAACCAGTTCCAGATGGCGCAACAAAACTCAGTGAGAGAGACAAAATAATAGCATGAATTGGTCAGGTGCTAATGTGCTAGTGTAATGCTATAATGATTTTGTATAACAGCTAGAATCTTAGAAACTAAATACATTAAGTGATTAACATAAATCAGTCCTTAACAGTATTTAAGGTTAATATTAACATTTTATAGAAACTATAACAAAAAATCACTAATTTGATTACTAAACTAATGAAGGGCTTCTGAGGTAAACATTATATTTTTAGATTGAAATCAAATATATCCTTTCAAACTGAATTCACGAAATTTTGAAACTGTAGCGAGGATTATAGGTATAAAATTCTGATATATTGTGAACATTTTTTGTCCAAATTTTAAAAAAGAAACGATAATTTGTAGAATACCCAATTTTAAATTCAATTATTGTTAAACAATGTGAGTCAATATAAACTTAAGGGAGTATTGCAAACATTAGATTGAAACTGAACTGATCCGATTCTCAATATATAAAATATATGGTTTTGTTATACACGATTTAAAAAAGTATGGAAT
Source organism: Octodonta nipae (assembly GCA_034190945.1). Taxonomy (NCBI): domain Eukaryota; kingdom Metazoa; phylum Arthropoda; class Insecta; order Coleoptera; family Chrysomelidae; genus Octodonta; species Octodonta nipae. The sequence continues at coordinate 46,048,710 of CM067218.1, read as the reverse complement.
TCTCTCAAAATATGGGAAACCGTTTTTAGAAAAAAAATATCGAGAAAAAAAAGAAATGAATAAACTAAGAATATTGGAGTGATCTTAGATTTTATCTTGACCTAGGAGTGTATACCTTTGAATAGTATTTACCTTTCTGATACGAATGACATTTTATCTTGAAATTATATTGTAGGTAACTCCCCTGTTAATATTTTTAGCGTGAATGATATTTCACCATTATAGGACTTTGAAATAAAAGCACACTTGATTGCCAGATCGTAGGTTAATCCATAGCTCATTTATTAAATTCATGACTAACATCTCAACTCTAATTACTTTTGGGTGACTAAATTATTCCTGCAATTAGTGTCAAAGGACCAGGCATCTTTCTTATTGAAAAATTCAAATTTCTTGAACTATTGGTATGTTGTAGAAGTTCACGTTTTGAAAAAAAGAGTCCATGGGCTCAAACAGATTCTATGACTAGTTTTCTAGGTACATAGTGTTAAACATCGAAAATATCTCATTTTTGATATCAGATTTCTTATGATAGATGTGTTTTATTTCCAAATATTGGAAAAAACGTTATTTCTTCAATAACCGGAAATAAAACACGTCTATCATGAAAAATCTCATATCAAAAATGCGAAATTTTCGATGTTTAACACTCTGTATATCGAAAACTAGTTGTAGAATCTATGGACTCTTTTTATGCCCATGGACTCTTTTTCTTAGAACATCAAGTTCTACAACATACCAACATTTCAAATACTTTGACGGAAGTCCATTTTTCCATAAGAATGGTGCCTGGTCCTGTTTTGCAGATAATTTGGAAAAAGCATTGTGCCACTAAGACACAGTTTCGATGTATTTTGAAAACAAATTGGGTTTCAGTGGCTAGTTACCTCGCCACATATCACACCTCTCGACTTCTTCATATTGTTTATTAGGATATAGCTCGACAAGAAATCCATGACTTTTAACACGGACGAGTAGCGGTTTCTGAGGTAGAAGGGAGAGGGGAGAATATGTGAAAAAGTGGATCCCAACCATTTTAAATGAACAGTTAGTTGAAGTATCAATTTTTATATACTGAAAATATTACCCTCTATCACAAGAACTGCCACTCGGCAGAATATATATTGTATAAAAAAGTTTCAAATCGACTCGAAACCTTTTATCATACAATAGAAAGTTTTAATGGATTTCTGGACGATGCACAATTCCTTCATCTATTTAGAATTACATTTCTGGAAGTTTTTTCCAGAGTCAATTGGGGAAACACTCCCAGGCTGCTGTGTTAAAAGTATGAAAAAAAGAAGTTATGAATTTTATGAATTTTAAAATATTTCCAATAGCAGCTCAGTAAAAGAAATATTGCGAGTATTAACAGTTTCCCAATATCCATAACATGGACTGCTAATTTAAAAATTGACTTTACCTTGATAACTATCCAAGGCCAAATTCCATATCACCATCATAAACCTATTTGGATTAAATTATTATGTGGACTAATTGCTCAAATTTGTAGGACAGTTCTTGAGGTAAGCCTCAAGCCCATAGTTCAATCTAACATGTCTCTTTCGATTTATTTATTTGTATCTACAGTGACATGAAAGAATCAATATTTAGCAGTATTTTAAGACCTTTCCATACGTTTTCCAAACCCCATACAGTAAACCAAATTAATGAGGCGAAATAACCAAAGGTCATCGAATAAACGCTAGTAATAGTTAAGACTGACATTAACAGATAGAAGCATGAATTCAGTTTGAGAATAATTGCCAATTCTTGTGTTGGTTTCATTTCACTTTCATTTTTGATGCACACAGCTACTTAATGAATGACATGTTTTAAGTGACATTGTTGATGATTTACTAATGAGCTTTTTTATATACCATTTACCTAAAACTTGTTTTGAAGCCTTAACGGTATTTTTACAGAGTAGCAGTTGAAAATAGTCTAAAGGGCGCCTATACTTTTAGTTTTACTTCTACTACAATTAGCATGTTCATTTATTAATTCTAATTCTACAGATATTAGTTTAATATTTATTTATTGAGGTGCTAGGCAACACTTGACATTTTAGCATTTTACTAATAATGTATTATAAAAATGGCACTACTCAATCACTAGGGTGTTCACTCACCTGAAGATATAACCTTGCTCTAATATTCCTTAGAGACGTATTAATATTAGACATTTAAAATGTGAAACTAATATACAATCATGAACGTATTGCGTAATTATGTGAACTGAAGGTTTATTAGTATTGTGATATGTAGAAAATACATAGAAATATATGATATCAATTAGGACGACAGGCATATTGTGAATAAGTACAGACAAGTTAGGCATTTATTGTAAATAATAACGGCTAACGTATCGTAAGTGTCCTTAATCACAAAAAAAACTGAAGGTTATGTCACAATTGGAATGTATAATTCAATATTTAAAGTAACCACTTATTCCAAAACAGCTTTGGCTCAACAATTATAAACAAGAATTAAACGCTAATACACAGAAGCAAGTTCGCCTAATGATTCGACAGTTACTATTATTCGACTGGAAGATTATTTTTGCTATTGGAGATAAAGATACAGATTGAAACTATGGTTGTCATCACAAACGAAATACGGTATTAAAGACAGCTTTTATATACAAATAAATGTTACCAAAATCTTTATGTTTGATCATTAAACGTATTTTTTGAAGAATGGTAAGGCCATTGTTTTGAACAATTTTAAAGTTCGTAGGCAAGTTGATGTACTAGACTTACAGTTAGCAACATACAAATAGTATAAATTACTGTAAAATTGCATCAACATTTTTCATTTTTAGAAAACGGCTCAAAGCCGGCCATTGTTTTAGAAATATTAATGTTTATTGATTTGATTCTGGAAAATACAAAAAAATGTCATTTTTTGAAATTACTGGGAAGTTGCTAACACTTAGAGGAATATTTTGAAACCACTGATAATAAGGTGTAGCTTCAGACATTTTTTAATAGCGAAAGCACCCAAATTAAGTATTAAAGAAATCGAATCCGGCAATAATGAGCCGATCAAAAGATGCCACAGCATCCTGTATAATATGTGTGCAATAATAGTATTCAGTTCAGTTCAGATCTTCCCAATTTCGACTAATATTGAAACGACTAATTAAGGAATAAGATATATAATATGTTAGCTTAGTAGTCTCTGGATAATCTGGTAGTCCTGTTTAAAGTCGTTTGATCCCATTGGTGAGTTGATATTTTATGTAATGTACGAAAATTTAATAATGGCTCTATGGATGTAAAATGTATTCTCGGAAAAATCCTGACATTGGTCATGTAGCATACATATCTTTAGTCGGTAATAAAGTCAGGAATAACACAGAACTGGTTTTGAGTTTGTTTGTGAATGTAGGATAGAAATACTAGGACTAATAATATCTTTATGAGAACCTGTTAAATATTGTAGGCGAGCAAAAAAAGTGATGTGCATATTATGAAAAAAGTGCTTAGTGCCACTCTACTCTGAGCAGTTATAAAAAAAATGTTATACAAAATTAGAGGTTATTACTTTTTAGAATATTGTAATATTACGTTATAGACAATTAAAAAATAAATTAAATCAATACAGTTCAAAATTCGAAATTAATTTTAATTTTTTTGACAGAATGTGAAAAAGGGTTAAATTTAAGAAAATGTTAAGTTAACATAAAAATAATAATTTTTGGTAGACCGTGTACCTAAAGTATTTCTCAGGACAAATAATTGAGTTACATACAGAAGCTGTTTTGAACAGCAACTAGTCGTTACCTTAACAGACAATCTGTACAAAAAATCAAGGTCATTTTCGAATAGACAAATTTTCATATATGAAATGTCATAAAAAAATAACGACTTGATTGTCGTTTTTCAGGTACATATACACTGGGAGGAAATAACGAAACCGTCTAATAAAGGCAATATAAGTATAATTCAAACAAAATTGTTCGACAAAGTTCCTCAAATATATTACATAAATTTAAAAGAACAGAAAAGTGAATAACGCATAGAATCAGAATCACAGAATTTACCTTGTTCTTATTACTGGAAACTCCCCCATTAAGAGAAAAGAAAGATAATAGCATAAAGATAACACGTTGTTTCACATTCAATCATTTATAGCGTAGTTGGAAATTAAAAAAAATAGCTCTTATAAAAAAATTTTGTATATAGTATTATCTAGTTTCATCGATACTGAATTATCAAAACTACTATCTGAGAAAATATATGAAGGCAAATGCTTTGATTTGCCGAGCATAACTACAATAATGCAACAGTTTAGTTGTGAAAACATTATTATATTAAATTTTGACATCAATTTAATTCAAAGTTATCAAATAATAAAAACTAGATCTATTTCAATAACTTTCTTGATTTTACTAGATATTTGGAGAGAACACCCTGGGTATTGAATGTTATTCCTTATAACAAAAGTTTTCTAAACTTATCTACAACATCATCTAAACATTATTGTTACAAAATACATCGGTGAGTTTTCGTGTGTATATAAATAATTTTTAAATGGGGGCCATATATATTTATTTACATATACATGTTTCCTTACATTTATTAATTAGTATATAAAATTTCATAAGCATTTGTTTTATTATTATGATAAGGACGAGATCATAACGCTGTAACAAAACAAAGTTCACATTCAATTTCATATTTAAGAAGATGAGGTGTAGGTAATATCTCAAAAAATTTACTCTGATTGTATTAATATTGTTGCGTGTAAAACAAAAATATATTTTCAGTAATTTGTAACCTAATTTATAGCTACTGCAATTGTTACAAACCAATATTGGAAATAGATGAAAAAAATGTTCACTTTGTTTTATCAGATAAAAATCTTATTTTTATAAACATAACATCCACTCTTATTGTGCACTTACTTACAACCTATAATTGCGAATTTTATCGAGCTTCATCAAAAATTCTCTAATTGAACATGCATACTGTCCAGTGTCAGACCAAAGAAATGATATAATCTATATATACCTACAAACTATTTTAAACACAGACAATATTTTAGTTAAAGTATTTGAATTTTTGAGAATTAGATATTATTAGGAGACAAGTTGAGGAGTATTAAAAATAAATTTAACACAATATTAAAAGCGTAATAAACATAAGCCTAATAGAAAAAATAGACTTAGATGGTTGAGCAAGATAATGAAGAAGAAGAAAAGGTTCAGGCAGTTAATAACAGTTAAATATTTGAGAACAGGTTTTAGTTATGTTTCAGAACGAAAATGACATGAATTAATGATGATAATAGAAATATTTCTTTATACTATACATAAACTAGCCGATAAAATAACAGAAAACTGTAAGTTGTTTACGTGAGATTGAAATATACAAACGAGATCAATAAACATGTTTGGCCACCCAATTTATTATTATTGCATAATTAGAAAAGACACATTCATTTATGTACGACATGGTAAATATGGATGAAGTTAAGAAAAACTATCGCCCTCTCCTAGAGCCTCAAAGTTAGTACATTTAATATTAAAACAAGGTAATCTTAACCCCAAGAGCCTAGAAGAAGGTCTCGTCTATGGGTTTAGACCTCAGAACTTCTGATTTTAATGTAATAGTCCGAGAAATTATATTTAGGGAAACTTAGTAGAGGATCGCTCCCACAAGCATGAAAATCAGCATTTCTTAATCGCATTGCTGATGATTACATTTTTAACGGTGCTCAATTTCGGAAAAAAATGCTAGAATAAAAACAAAAATCGACGGGTATGAGCTTTTTTGCTTTTTAAAATTTTATTTAATTTATCCGCTATTTTACAAATGCACTGTATATTCGGTTTAAAATTATACTTATCCACAATATACCGAAACGTAAGTAATGACAAGCGAGTTGGTAAAATCTAATTTAGTAAATTACCGTACTTAGAGTGTGAACATTGTAATTAAGTTATTTTTTTCTGATAGGTATAAAGTTAATCTTTTGAAGCATATACTTTGACAATCCAAGACCCTATATTTAAAATAGAAAATACCTAATACTTATCTAAAACCTGTGTTTATAGTCTTAAACCTTAAACAATTTTCATTATAGTATTTAGAATGTGGAACACTTTACCAAACAACATTTGTTAAAAATATTATTATCATATTTTATAAATTATATCAAGTTGTAGTGATACTAGAAACCTGAAAAAGATTTGAAAGAGAGTGAAATAGGCAGTACCGTAGAAATGGGCACAAAAAAAATAAGTGTTTATTACTCAGAAATGAATTAATACAATTGGGCAAAAAATACATCGAATGCCTCTATTTCAGTTTAGTTATAAAAATAAGAGAAGTTACAATCAATGAGATCAGTTACCAAGAACTATTAGAAATAATCAGTAAGTAATTTATATTTACCTAATGAACTCGACCTCGCAGTAAAAGTAACTTTGACTTAAAGAACAGAATTTAAAGAATTTAAACTCGAATTTATTATATAAAGAAATTATTAGTATTATCTATTGAGAGAAGGCAGTTCATTTCGTACTGATCGTTTTGTTCATAAAATATGCCAAAAAATTAGGAATGAAATAATGGAAACGCTAGATATGAAATGCCATTATTTTAAACCCAAGAAATGAATGAAAAGATATTTATACATTTTTATGTAGTGTCCTTGTCCTGTTTAGACTATTTTAAAATATTTGAAATCACTTTTCTAGAGGGCATAAAAATCGTCCACAAGTGTATTCTTCCTTGAGCCTGATTTTAAAACAATATTTACTGTAGGGTCATATGTTTCTTCAATATTCTTTTCGATCTTCTTTAATTTTGTTTTTGTGAACCTATAGCTATTTCTAACGAACGTCTTAAGGATTTATTGATTGAAGAAAACCTGAATGTTTATAAAGTTTAATTATATCTCGTTTCACCTATTGCAAACGTGTTTCGAAAAATATTTACCAACGTCACCTGGAGATTCGTGATTTGAAAATAAGAAAAAGTTCATATAAACGTGGTGTGTGTACAAAACACTCGTTTTATGTTAGTATCTCTGAGGCAACAAATTATTGCATAATATTTTTCCTGTGATATTTAAAGTGATTTGTTTATGCTCTTACAAGAGAAAAACTAATGCAAATTGCAATGAATATGAGAAGGATTTAAAAGCATTATAGAACATCGCCATTTTTTTAAACCAGTAGAAAAATTCTAGTGACTTAGGCTACATACATGCTGAAACTGACGGTGGTCAATTTGTCCACTTTCTTTAGGTCTTAATTTTTTAGAGGTATTTTGTTTATTGTTTATTAGGGTTTCAAAAAATATCTGAAATTATGTTTTATCGTTTTTCTCTACAATAGCTTGGTTTATTGAAGTCAGACCTACATTTATGTAATTTTTTTTCTTATTTTCTTAACTGACAAACCGTAAACCCTTTTAATAACTGCACTGTAACAAAATAGTTATATTATTATATTAGTTTAGGGCAGTTTAGCTTTGCATTCTAAAATATAAAAACACTAAAAATTCACCTGTTAACTACATTGTGCCACATTTTTATCGATAGATTTTCACGGAAACTATAAAAGGATTCAAATTTTACAAAGTAGGATGGAATTGCGCCATTCTCTCAGCGAAAATTCCTTCTATATGATCCTATCATTTCTTTGGTCTTCCATGGCGTCATCCGGTTTTATGTCGATGTGAGCAATTCTCTTCGGTTAAATCGTTTTTTACTGCGGTGGCGGACATCTAACCACCGTCGTTGTTGCAAATTCGGAAAATTTCTTATCTATCGGTATTCTGTCGTCGTACAATGTCGGCGCTTGAAGGATTATCCCCGCCGTTCCCACCAATACAGCGAGGGTGAATATCCATAAGAATAGCCTGTCTAACACCATTGCTACATATTTCCAGTCCTCTTTCACCTGAAACAAGGAAGAAAAGAAAATAAATCATCAGATTATCTGTCACAAAGTATATCTATGATGGTGAAGGAAATCTCTTCTTTCGCTTTGCTCGAAGTTTATTTTAGGAACTAATCCAATATTCTGCTGAAAATAAAACAGCTGAATCCATTCTTTGCTTAAAAATAACATAGGTAATGAATTTTATTTATTATATTGTTTTTGGTAAATGTCTTAAAGTCGATATTAGAATAATATTATAAGGTCATTGAAATTGAATTGATTATGCGGTACTTCTAAAATAAGGCAAAATATTCAAGAAGGCGATTCTTAGGTAGACTTTGTGAAAAAAATATCTTATGAACTTATGTCCTAAATATATTAAATTTTGAGATACTGGGTGGTAAAACTTTCAAAAACTTCTCTTAATCTTTTTAAAATATCTATGAAACTCCTTTAGAAATGTTAATGAAATGTGGTACACTGCGGGTATGCATTAAGGAGCATTTTATGAGGTACAACATATCTTTGTATTTCTTCCAGTTGCTCTCGTGTTGGATATGAATGAAGTATTTCTACAGAAAAATATGGTACTTCACTGCCTTTTCTTGCAATTTTTGTAATTCTCTGCTAATTTTTACACAATTAAATGACGTGACATTTGAACAAATGACATTTTGATAAAATAAATAAAACATTTAAAAATATATATGTATTCTACCTATAACTAAAAAGCTAAAAATAATTATAACAAAATACAACTCTAGCAAATAAATAACACATTCAATGTTGTTAGGAAGTAAAAAATGTAAACATTAAAATGTGCTCATTCTGTACAAATTAATTACCTACCAATCTAGTATATTTTGAAGCCGGTGCCAAGCAAATCTAAATTCCTTCATTGCGTACTTTTCTACTAATTCATCAAACTTGATTGTTGCTTAGCACCGACTTCAAAAATATACTAGATTGGTAGGTAATTAATTTGTACAGAATGAGCACCTTATAATGTTTACATTTTTTACGTCCTGGTTACGTACCTAACAACATTGAATGTGTTATTTATTTGCTAGAGTTGTATTTTGTTATAATTATTTTTACCTTTTTAGTTATAGGTAGAAGCCGGTTATATATATTTTTTAAATGTTTTATTTTCAACTTTTTAGTATTTTTTAACTCAGGTAGGTTTCATTCTTTATTTTGTATGTATAACCTTAATAGACAGAACCAGGTAACATCGAAAGCCTCAACATTACACAATGAGACTTTCTCATTTAAATTGACAGGTAAATCTTTACGAACAAAATGTACTAGTACGCGTTGACTTAATAAGCCCAAAATATATGTATGCCTTATGGACTACGCCATGTAACCTTTTCTCAACTTTTTTTGACAACCCTGTATAACTATAGATAATTCCACTCCAACCTATGTACCAACTATCCTGTACATACGACTGCCCACGGACAAGCATAAATTTGTTAGCTGCCTTCTATAGGACGGAGTAGAATCCATCCCATATTTACGGAGTCAAATCCGTCCTATATTTCAACCATAGTATATCACTCATTGTGGGCTAGACCATAAATTAGTTCATTTTTTACATTTTATATTATCGTCCGTTGTAACATTAATTCCTCTCCACACTTTATGCAACTTATTATGCGCTATAAAAGAAATAATTTTTTAATCACACTGTATAAATATAATGCAACTCCAGCATATATTTCAACCATCCTGTATATGATTTGCTTATGTATACATCATATAACAGTTTTTTATTCGCCCTATATAATTTTAATTTCACATTTTTTCCAACATTTTTATCCTACCAAACGTCCAGTCCACCCTATATTCCAACCATTCTGTATATACAGTTGCCTACGGACCACTATCATTCTAGTTCGTCTTATATTTCAATCTTCATATAAATGCAACTCCTTCTACCACTTTACTTTGTGATTTTGTTTGCTATAACTAAACACCCTGTCTATAAACGCATCAAATAGCAGTTTAAAGTTTGACATGTGTTGTCACTGAATTTTCTATTAGGCCGGGAGAATGTGGCAACTAGAAGTACCGTCTTCGCAAAATGGAAAAAATTGCATGGTATACAAACAAAACGAGCTTGGTACTCATTGATTTAAGGAGCCGAAAATACTATGCTTTACTACGCAATTAAAACTTCCAGTGCCTAAAATTACCGCACTATTACGTTGGAATTAAAATATTTATGAGGATATGTCCGTTGTGTGATTTCGATTAAATTTTTGATAAGAATTTTTGAATTTTCAGCGATTTTCTGCAATACTGCCAGTTGCACGTCGCAGAAAAATATATGAGATCACCTAAAGATCTTCCTTAATAGATTAAACGTTAAAAAACTATACACATCCATAAGGAGTTATCGAAAAATCGACTAAAATGTTAGGGATATTGGTCGATTTCCATGCACTCATGTGTTCATTCACAAATTTTATCTCTTTATCAATAGAATTCTTTTCCAAAATTTGAAGTTTCACCAATCCGGATATATACTCTATCAAACAAGACCAAATTCATTCAAAACGGTGCACCACAGGAGAAGAAATCAGGTAACATACATACAAAAAAAGCGAAAAAAATATACGCAACGAATTGATAACCTCCTCCTTTTTGGAAGTCGGTTAATAAGGAATAAGTATGTTTTTTTTGTACGGCAGTAAGGGTGTTCCGAAAAGTTAAGGTTAATAAAAAGTTTAATAATAGAGTAATAGTTTATAAAAATGTCTCCTGATACAAATACTGAAATGGCTAACAGGCATTTTTTCTACATTGTTTACCATGTTCCAAAACATTCACGCAAATTTATAACCGTTTGAACGATCAAAAGATATTATGGGAAGAACTAGAAATACAGAACAGCTAGAATAGTACAGTTTGAAGAAGAATTCCTTGCTATTGTTGAAGAATCCCCAAAACTAGGGCGAAAAAGATTGCTCGACAAGTAAATAATGGTTCCCCTTCTACTGTTTTCAGAACACTGACAAAATACTTACTGCAACCTTACCATATTGAACCGTTCCAGTCCCTATTACCAAATTATCCCCTGCCTTTGTGGCATTGTCAGTGGCTTTCTCTTATCCTTTATGCTAATCTAAATTCACTGCAAATGTTTTAGCTACCGATGAGGCAAATTTTTTTCGATTATAAACTTTTATCATAGTCATATATGGTCCGACGAAAATTTTCATTGCACTATTGCCAGCCGTCATCAATATCAAACGTCAGTGAATGCGTGGGTGGGTATTATTGACAAACATTAATCAAACCCACATTTTCTAACGTGCGAACAAAAACATCAGTATTTAGAGACGGAACTACCGGCCTTGTTAGAATTAGACCGAAGATGAGGGACATGTTTGACAGTGCGCCCGCCCAATGTGCTTTTAACGTAGGCCAGCTGTTAAACAGAATATGTCCTAATATATGGATAGGAAGATGTGGTCCTGAATCTTAGCCGCCTTAATAAGGTAGATTTTTCTCATGGCGGTACCTAAAGAAACTGGTAGGCGAAGCACCGGTACGAAATGTTAAGGAAATTGTACTGTTCAGTCCTAGAAGGCGATTCGTCAAACGCTTGGAATCTTTCGGCTTGCACAACAGAATATTTTGTGTCCTATAACTATAACTATAGCAATGGGAGGACACTTTCAACATTTTTCCTTTATTACTAAACTTATTTTAATTATTTCAATTTCTCATTAATTGTAGTAGGTACTTTGCTAAACATTTATTGAGTTGTTTAATCCCTATTTGTTACGTAAGTTTTCATCTAATAGCCATGTCCATGCAGAGAAACGTTTTTTATTTTTCACACGAGTACCTTGCATTGGACGAAAGGAAATCAAGAGATCATATGTTCAGAAAAGAATGAAAAGTATACAAACAATTTTCATTACGAGACAAAGCAGTGGCGTAACATGTTTTTCTAGAAATTACTTAGAATCCAGTACGAGCGCCATAGGATGAAATGAAAGGTAATGGTGTATATAAGAAATTGTCCTTTGATGCATAGATGCTGGTTTGTTATAAAAAGGTCTTAATTTTTTGAAAACTGTTTAACGCAGTATTTCAAAGTTTAATAGATGTTGCACAGTCGTTTATAACTTTTTTTTTCATAATACAACACAAGAATCGCCACTAAAATAATTTACGTTACTTTTGAGACACCTTGTATATGAACAGTTCTTCCAAGACTTAGCTACATTATGAAAATTATTCTCTGGGTAATTATATGTACTATCGCTCGTTAAAAGATCTTATAAGACAATTGAAGGAAGAAATTGGGCAGAAGGTATATATTATAAATAACATTAAATCGAAATAACATCATTAAGTGGGCAATCAGAATAAGTCAAATGGTTTTTAAGGTTACCAAAGTACAGCTATCGTCATGGAGGGGGCACCTTTGATAAAATATATTTAATACTATTGTACTAATAACTTCATTTGGGTTATAATTACTTCGAGTCTTAAGTGCAAGTCTTTGAATTGCGTTAAATACTACAAATTAAGCAACCGCACAAAGCAATAAACATAAATATATGCAGTATAAAAGGGTATTTTGAACCAAAGGGAGTTTGTTGTGTAAAGCGAACACTCCTGTCTACCATAGAGAAACTGACGACGTGTTGGATTATCTGAGAACAGGATAAAAAAAGGTGACGGCGTTTGGCAGATCAATTTAATAATTCCTGTTTCATGAGAAATTTAGTTTTAATGAGATAAAATATGGAGAATCACAACTAGTTCTTGGACCGATGCCTTCTAATTTTTAAAAGGCCTTTATACAATCATGTATCTTTAATAGCATTTCTCAATAAATATTTATAAATTACTTTCCGTAGTAAGAATCCAAAATACCGTAATCAAGAATTATAGAATTGAGCTATATGTATAATTCAAATACAAAATAAAATGTTGTCTAACTTCAATAATTTTCGATTTAACAACGATAATTTTATATTAATGCAACAAAATCGTTTTCAAAATTTAACAAGTTTCCATAGAAGATTATATGAATAAGCACGTCCAGGCAAAAATTTTTTTTTAGAACTTCTCTTTCCTTATAAAAGGTTTGAAAAGTATTTGTACCTAACAACAAACTAGCCCAAACACCAATGTCAATACGTTGGTCAACGCCAAATAACTTAAGGCTTCCAGTGCCAAGTCAAGTGCTATACTGAAGTTAAAATTCAAAATAATTCTAAATCTATTTTAGAAAAAAAAAAACAAATTTAACACTTGGAAAAATTGTAACATTGAACTTTGATTACATTATAGTAGAATAGATATGAGAGTTTTGGACCACTTATGCAAAAAGGCAGATATATCAGTATTGGAGCCCCCGTAGGCCGCCGGCACTGGTTGTGTGGGTTGTTGGGTATGTTAGGTGTCTATTGAGTAGTTGTGTGAGTTTCATAAATTTGGTGGCAGTGTTAAGGGAGAAAAATGCGAAAACGTTAATTTTCTTTGAATAAAATTTAATAGTGTGTGAAATTTCCATCCGTCCGCCACTGGTAATGCGAAATAATTCAAATAGCTTAGTGGCTTGAGTCGCGTTTCGCGATTTTTACGAGTACAGACTTGTTTTTCCAAAGATCAAGGTGCTGGGTATGGGGTCAAGAAACTGCGATCATTTGAAGGTCAACTAGTCGGATTCCGGCCAGCCATTTGATTTTTGCAATTTCAGGTGGATTGTTGAAATTAGAGGGAACAAATAAACGCGAGATTATTAGAAGGAATATGTTTTATTAAAATTATACAAAATATCATACAATTTTTTTAAATCTAATCGAGCAACTACATTAAGAGGAATTATAATTTCATAATTATTGCTTTTATTTTTTTCAATAAATAAGTGGTTTTCCCCATCCTCTGCCCATATGGTGGCCCGTAAATTGTTGTCGTAATCTTCGGAAACCAGTACGTTGTTGTCATCTCGGTACTCACTGATAAAATTTAGAAATTTTTCAAACCCAGCTGGCGTAAAAGTCACAGATGATGTTTCTTCTTTTGGAAATGGATTCGGTTGATTAGACTCATCTTGAAGAACAGCTTCATGATTATTTGAACGCAGGACTACTTTCTCAGCGGTAAATACTATTTGCAGAAAATTTGCAAATTTGTAGTGAGCTACTAAGTAGTTGGGTGTAATTCTCTTGGTAGTTGTTCGGTTGGTAAAATTAAAGCGATGGTTGTTGGACATAACGTCACTGTAAGACATCTTACTCACTTCAAGAGATACTGCGGGAAACGTGTTTGCGTTCAAATGTATGTTATTCACTACCGCGAATGCGGTTGACTCTCCCACCAGAGATAAATTAAATAAGAATAAAAAAAATTTGCCCAGAAATGTTAGCCGAGAAATGGGATCGAACCGGGGGGTCTGTAATGGGGAATATACTTACCTTTGTAATTAACTCAGCGCTCTTTCTACTCGGCCATTTCTGGGTTAATACAAAACAGGGTGTAAAGGAATAAGTGTTGCATTATAAAATTGTTAACTGAAGAATAAAGACGTATACGTCATTTTCAATAATGATATTAGTGAAAGCTAGTATTACTACTGGTTTTGTGATATTGACTTTTATATCACAAAACATGCTATACACAAATATACCACAGGGAGTGGAAAATGTGGCGGTATGCTTTTCTAGGAATTGCTCAAATAGATCTGATTTTTCGCTAATGAGGCGGACATTGCTAAATGATGGGCTACTACCAGCATATTTTGCAAAATTTCCTAAAGATAGCACCCCATTACGCTACAAACTTAAAATTTTCTTTTACAATGGCACTGTGGAGGATTTTGATGGATTAACAGCAAATTATGATTGCCAGCAGGAAGCCGAAGCAACAGCAACGACTAGTAGACAACAGCTACCAAATTCGCTTCAGAGAGAACTCAATAACTTATTAATATTATTATGTTTTGCTGTTATATCTTTGATATTATTGTTGGTAAAACTTATGTTGAAATGTACAAGATCTATACACTCGTTAATAAAATAATTTTGAGAAATAAAAATGCATGTTATGTTTCATTTATTTATTGAGGTAAAATGTTATTGATTAACCAATCATATATATCATTACAATTTTTTATAGCACATTTGTATTCTGCGTATTCTTCATTAGAATCTTCATAATGATAGCCACAGACTATGGGATATTTACTTGTCTCACGGTCCTTCTTAGTCACATCTCTCAACTTTATGGCGTTGATGGTATGCTCCAAATTTATGAACTTTACATGATTGAGCCCAAGCTCATTTTTACACTTTTTAACTAATAAGTCATATTTTTGGTGACCTCTAACGTAGACATGAGAACATCTGGAGAGAAGAAAATTCAAAATCATATTCAACTGGCTTACATCCCAGATTCCACCATTGTAGCTGAGTCCATGAAGAAAATTCTCACAATATCTGACGGTTCGTCGATCTTCCTTGCACAGCAATTCAAATGGCCGAGGAGGCTTAAACAGGTAATGTATGACACCCGTTGCATGTGTCTTGATAGCCAATTCTTTGGGAACAAATTCCCCGTTAAGAATGAAGCCTTGAATGTCAACGATTGCGATTTCCATTGTGAACTGAAGTTGTAATGTGAAAATATGCTCTTTTATGATAGGTTACGAACAATTTCGCTGAGTGGGAGAAACTCCATCAAACAATCGTGGATGATTATACAGAAGGCACGTGTTCTGTCAGGAAAACCTGTTTGAGATTCAATATCCAGGCGTACATCCACAGTGGAGGATTTCATGCTGTCTTCACGTCGGGAACAATCGATTACGAAGAGAGTGTGATTCTTGAAGGTGAGATAGTCTAGGAGCGGGTGTCTTTTGTCAGCAAAACTGGGATAAAAGTCCGTGTAGCGTTTGTAGGCTTCTCCGTATTCGTTCCTGGGGAAATCCAATAGCCATCTCTCGTTCGGCCAAAATTCTCCATTAAGAGTTAGACGAATATTAGATATGTGGATATGATCAAATTCCGTGGGATCAGCCGCTATGTTGCTGTGCTTATTGGTCTGGAAGGCAACGATGACGTATCGAGGACTCTCTACAGCAGCACAAGTTTTCACAGCCCAAATTTCTCGTGTGGCGCCTGTCTTCAGAGCAGGCAACTCATGAAGCTCCCATTTACGAAAGGGGATAATAATGCCGGTATCCTGCTTAACGGCTTGCAGCAGTTCAAGTTTCATATCATCGTTGGGGAATATATGCTGGACTTTGAGTTCAATGCTGTCAATCGTCACGCTTGCTTTTGTAGATTTATCAGTAATAATAAGACAATCATCATCATTTCTTGCTCGCACTAAACGTATTGTTTGCTTTCCACAGGTTACTCGCTGGTAGTCGTTGAAGAGGGAAAACAAATGCTTGAGCGGGATGTACATTCGGAAAGATCTGTCTGCTGCATTCACAATTGGTTTACCGGGAAAATTCCAGCCAGCAATAGCTAATTCTCTTGAACTGGTAGGATCATAGCACAGATAACCTCGTATGGCACTGACGCGACCGGGATCGCGAAACGATTCCATTTCTTTACCACACTGTTCGTAAACCATATTATCGAAGAAAAATGCTCCTGCATTAGGGGATAGGGAAACTTCACCTGCACCTGCCATTACATTAATTTGACCCTTAACGGCGATATACGAGTCCGCCATGGATAACCAGGAATCGGCTTGGTTCACAGTAATCTCCACTATGTCGTTGTTCCCAAATGACTTTACATAGGGATAGTAGGTTCTGACTTCCATTCTGCGAATGCTGTCATCGAAACTGGGCTTTCGAAAGATATCGAATGCTTGAGTTGACATGATAGCCTAGCGATTGTAGAAATAGTTTATTGGAGAACGTAAGTGATCTCTTCAAAGGTTTCGTTGATACTGACTTTGGCTGTGGTATGTTTGTACTTTTATGAGGATGCTCAAATATGAGTAAGCGTCCCATTATTGCTGCAATAGCTGTTTCAGTTCCAGTCTCACAATGATTTCCTCCCCTCGGAAATTGACGAGTTCAGATTCCTGATTAAGAATTCTCAAAGTTATGTTGTGTATTTCTCTTCGGTTGATAGGTAGGTAGATAAGATGTTGAGGTGTTTCGTCAATAGCGAAACCAGGATCAACTCCAATGGCAAACTCGTATATGGTATGTGACGGTCTGTCGTTGTAGAATGCTCCCGATGTGATGTTACTATCGAGATGGATTGTTCGCACTTTTATAATATTCACTAGTAAATCAGAGCTGTGCACTTGAAGAGGTGTGAGCAGTCTCTTGGAAAAACCCAGTATGGCACCGAGGCTGCTTTCCTTTTGAAAGTCTATTGCGTATTTACTGCTGTATATTTCACACTTGAGTGTATTATTGTTGGGTTTCAATGAGAAAATCTCATCTACATCCTTCGAATGCTGCACACCCAAGACTTTTCTAATGTGCGCTTCAATATCACCAATTTCGTAGCTGCCTTCAGGTAATTCGATGGTGGTTGGTTTCTTTTTCGAGTCGATTAAATGCACTTTGCTACCCTTCTCAATGTTCGGGATGCTGTTGTAGGAGTGGAAACTCAGCAAGGCTAGACCGTAATTGTAGTCAGGATGTAGTTGAATAGGTGGTTGAAAATCAATGGACAGTATTGAACTGCGTCCTTTCAGCGTTAATATCAAAGACATAACTGAAGATTTCCCTCAATGTTAGGTGTTATTATAGAGAAATTGCAGACACAAATGACCGCAATTAGATTGATTATAATTTTGGTAGGAGTCGTTGTTGTAGAGTATCGATACATTACTTCCTAAATACTCAGCCAATTCACGAGGCGGTTTCAAATTACCAAAACTATCGAAATATTGCGCAACGTTTCCATTTTTAATGTAAGCTACCCAGTGTGTGCCTTTGTTGCGACTAGAATCCAAGTTGATGATTGCCGACTCGGTTCTTGATGGTTGTTTGTTTTTAGGTAAGGCATCACGCATAAATACACCTTTAAAATTTGGTATTTTCAATTTTTTGGCGTATTCAACAAGCTCGCTGGTGTAAAGTGCTCGACTGGGTAGCTTTATCGGGAGTTTTTTTGTTGTTTCTTCAAATAGAGACCGAAGCCTCCTTTGCGAGACTTTTTCAGGTAGAGCCCGGACCCTTTCTTTCCAATCTCCTCCATAGCTTGATTGTGTCGTCTGTCCTCTTCGAGTTTCTTTTTAGCATTTTTTGCGTCTATGAGTGTTTTACCCAAAGTTGCAGCTCCTCCAGTAAGGGTTCCAAGAGCTGAGAGTCCTGCAAATAGCGGGAGTAATGGGAGAATTCCACCGACTTTTGACTCGAATGGTATAACACGAGGAACTCGAATTTTCTTACGACCGCCAGCTTTCTTAATTGCCATCCTAGCCGCTCTCAAAGCCATCAGCGATGACTGTCGTAGACTTTGTCCTGCAGGAGAGTTAGCGATAGCTTTATTCGTAGGTAGCATGACATGCTTTCGAAATGGTAAAAGGGTTTTGCCTGTTGAAGATTTTCGCTTACGGGAAGTTTTTTTTCACCTCTACTCCTCTTTCGCTTTTGAGATTTCATGCCAAGACCGAGTTTCTGTTTGGTTTTCATAGTCGTTGTTATGAGCCAAGCAGCTGCTTTTTCACCGAGTGAAGCGTCCTTAGATTTGAATCTCTCCCAAGCCCTATTCTCCAACTCAAAATCTGCCTTATGACGGTCTGCTAGAGAAGTGCTTTTACTGTAAGCAATATCGTGATCCCGACAAGCTGCGTCGGTTTTGTTTATACCTCGCTGTCCTAGAGCTAAGCGTTTTTCGAGTTTCGTACCCGGTCCACAAAATTGATAGCCAGGAAGGTGAATTTCAAAGGGTAACTTGTTGATTAGAGTGTTCACTACACTTCCACTACCTTCAGCGGTTAACATAATACTGACTGACTGACGTTCAGAAAGTAAATTTTATATTTAAACGTCCACCCAAAACACATGTACATCAGTTTACTTTGAGATGCACATAAAGCAGCAAGATATTCAATTGCCTATAGAAAATCTAGATTTTGTGGCGGAAGGGGGTGACAATGATAGTGTGCCATCGAAAAATGGGAAACTATGGCCAAATTCCGTCCGGGCGGCGTTCTGCGGCCCCAGCGGCTGCGGGAAAACCAATGCGCTGCTCTCGCTTTTGTTCAACGAAAACGGATTGCGATTTAAAAATGTCTACGTGTACTCGAAATCTTTGTACCAATCAAAATACCAACTACTACAAGAGGTTCTCAAGAGCGTTAAAGGTGTGTCATATTTCCCTTTCAGCGAAAACGAAAATGTAATTGATCCATCAGACGCCTGTGAGTATTCAGTGTTTATTTTTGATGATGTTGCTGGTGATAAACAGAAAAAGATTCAGAATTTCTTTTCCATGGGACGACACCGACACATCGATTCAATTTATTTGTTACAGACGTATAGTAAGATGCCCAAGCAACTAATACGAGACAATTGTAATGTGATTGTGCTATTCAAACAAGATGAAATCAATTTAAAGCATGCCTATGATGAACACGTATCTCCGGATATGTCATTCGAACAGTTTAAAGACTTGTGTTCAAAGTGTTGGCAGGATCGCTACGGGTTCGTGGTTATTGTTACAGAATTCAATTTAAACGAAGGGCGATATCGACAAGGTTTCGATAAATATATAAGACTACAAAGCGAAAAATAATCAGTCAGTCAACAAAAATGTCTTCAGTGAGCAGCAACAGCATTGCAGAAGCTTTTCGCAAGAAAAAAATCAAACAACTAGCAACGGTCCATTCGCAAGAAGTACCTCAGTCTGAAACTGGGTAAATCGGAAAACGATGAGACCCTCAATAAGCTCTTTGAACCGGTAGTCGGACCTTTGAAACAAATAGTTTCGACTACATCCAAAGTTCTCACCAAGATACCACCAGCGTCAACACATTCACCTCCGGTGTTGCCATCCTATAAAACGAGAAACAATTGTGAAAAAAGAAAAACTAGAACCGTTAACACCAAAATCCAGTCTATTCCTCGAAGAAGAACCAGTCGCAGAGACTAGTTTTTATACCGATGCTGAAGCCGAGGAAACGGAACAAGAGGAAGATGATCCGACTAATTACTCTGACAAAACCTTTGAGTCCTATATGGAGCAGTATCCAGCAATGGTGCAAAAGTATATAACCGAATATTTCCACAAGAGTGATAAAATTGACAACATTTATGGACCCTCATACAATTTGAAAACCTCCAAGTGGTATCTCGGTAACAAAGAAATCAACTTCGATACGAGGACAGGACGTCTTACTGTTGGAGGCGCTGTGTTTCGAGGATCACCTGGTCTTTACCAACTGATATTCTACAAGGACCCCGCATACACTCCAGATGACAAAATCGTGTACCAAAAAGTTCTGGAGCGGGCATTAGTACACCGGAATGTAAAAGGACATCTGAAACCCTCAGGAATATCCAAATACAAGGATGTCATTAAACCTATGTTTATAAAACCAATTAAACCAAGCAGCAGCAGCGAAGGAAGAGGTATGAAGTTGAAATATAATACAAAGCCTATGGAATACGTCTACTGGGACGATCCCAATGAATTGGTAGATCGTTTAAGGTTACTTGTTGCATCGAAAGAGGCCGGCAACACATCCCACGACAACGAAATTGTAGCGATAATAAATGAGCTCAAAGAAGCCAATATTATACGCGACAAATAACCAAAGTAGTCATTAGTAAAATGTCTCTCGATAAATTTGGTCGAAGTGCTGTTCAACAACAGCAACCGAGTGATTATGAGCGCGCAAAAATACCATTTTCCTTCACAGCTGATGGAAATATTGATGTAGAGAAAGTGATAATTTCAAATGTTGCAGATCCTAAAGCGGATATGGATGCCGCCAATAAACTCTATGTTGATGATAGAGTACGCGACAAGTTGTCTCAAATTAAAAAGGACTTTCAAGTGGCATTCAATGATTTCAGCGATAAGGTTTACAGCAGTATGCGAAAACTTGAGAAAAATCAACATACTACTGATAGCAGCTTAAGGGTTAATCAACAGACCTTTCTGGAATTTCAGTCAAATACCAACGTCCAGCTTAACCAGCTTACGAAATTGCCACAGCAAATTGAAGAGAATCTAAAACAGACTATAAGTGATGAAATTTCGCAATTGAAAAACGATATTGATGAAGTGAAGGCCATCAAAGAGAAAATGCTAAAAGTTGTACCCGAACTATATGTGGATATGCAAAAATTACACGATGAAATGAGTGATAAAGTTAATAAGATGAACTTAGAGATGAAAAAATTATCAGATGGCATCAAGAGCGAATTGCGATCTCACAAAAACGAAGTCTCTTCGCAAATCAACAATCAATTAAAGATGATTAATCCAAAAATTGTAGCCATTCAACAGCAACAGCAGCAGCAGCAACAGCAATCTGCTCTAAAGACTAAATAAAAAGGCATCAGCCATGTTAAATTATAGTAGTCATCATGAATTATTCCAAGGAAAAAGTTCAAGTTGTAAAGGAGCTGCATCGACCTGTGAGAAAAAAATTTCCACGACGTCACACCGTCATTAAGGGTTTCGATGATTTATGGCAGTCTGATTTAGGACAATTAGATCTTTATGCGGGAACTAATAGAAATTTTAAGTATATCTTAGTGGTAATTGATTGTTTTTCCAAGTACGTGTGGACGAGGCCGCTGAAATCAAAATCAGGAGAGGAGGTGACAAAGGCTTTCGAGAGTATTCTCACTGCTAATGGTGGGCGCCGCCCGAAAAACTTGCAAACAGACCACGGAAAGGAATACTACAATAGTCACTTCACGAAACTAATGCAAAAATATTCGATTAACCACTATAGTACATTTAGTGGGATGAAAGCAGCCATATGTGAGCGCGTGATAAGGACGCTAAAGGAGAAATTATTCAAGTATTTCAGTTTAAATGGCAGTTACAAGTGGATTGACATTTTACCTGATATCGTTCAGTCTTACAACAATCAAAAACATCAGACGACGAAAATGCGCCCTAGCGACGTAACTGCTGCTAATGCTAAGGCCATTAAAGTATTCAATAAATTGAAAATCACCGGACCTAGGAAACTCAAGGTGGGTGATGTGGTGCGAATAAGTAAAGTGAAACACGTCTTTGAAAAAGGACATACCAGGAATTGGACTACAGAGCTATTCAAGGTACGTCAATATCAGCTAACGAATCCCATTACCTACCTGTTGGAAGACATGAGTGGCAGACCAATTCAAGGGGATTTTATGAGGAAGAATTGCAAAAAACCGCAAACCCTGACGTTTATCTCGTGGAAAAAGTGTTGCAGAAAAAAGGCAATAAAGTCAAAGTTCGATGGTTGGGTTTTGATAAAAGTCACGACAGCTGGATTGATTCCAGCAACAGGCTATAACTTGTAAAACAGGAGTAGGAGGGAAGATGACGACAGAGACGTTATAAAAACCTTTTGAGTTTCCCATTACCTTCAGTAAGAGCAGTTCAATTTGGTGAGCAGCAGTATGAGTGATACTAGTTTTGAAGAAATTGACTACAACGTCGACCTAGATAGAATCTTAAACATGTACGAAGAAGCAGTTAAAACAGAAGCGTTTTACCTGTTACACACCAAATTTCCTCTCATCAATTCTGAGTTGGAAATCCAATGTGCATTAAGTCCAGCTCGAACGTTTGCACCAGTAGTTATTCTGCAAAAAAATAATGTGAAAATTGTCTTGAACAGCTTCGAATGGGCGGATGTTTTGTGCGTTCTGAAGTTGATGAATCAGAATTATTTAGAAAACCCAAATATTAGCAGTCACGAGGTTGCAGCACCAATTTCCTGTGGAGAATTTCTACATATAACCCAAACAAGATCTGAGGATGACGAGAAACTAATCTTGTTGATGCAAAATATTATTGCGTTATATTTCTCTCATAGTGATGTAGTGGAACTTTTTAGAATTGAACATATAATTTCTAGTCGAGTAGAAGCATATTTAGAAATGAACTTTTGTAAATATTATTTCAAAGTTTTAAATGAAGTTTGTTCATGGAAACATTTAATTTGTTCGCAACCAGTTGAACGACTACTATCATCTTTTTGTTTTGATAATACATCTCAACTGAGTATTGCTTTAAGAGAGTATCTTTATTATTACAGAGAAACAATTGTAGCCGACATTGTAGCGAGAAAACCTCAATAAAATGTATAAAATCATCCCGTTTTTTTAATTTTCCCTCAGTTGATATATCACAATCATGGAGTGTAGAGATTGGTATCAAGTATACGAACACAGATTACGTACCTTTGAAAACTGGCCATCAGAATTCCCAGCTTCCAGACTAGCAAGGGCTGGCTTTATTTATTTCGGTCAAAATGATGTAGTAAGATGTGCATTTTGTGGGACTGAAGGATTCAACTGGCAAATGACAGACGATCCTGTAGCTGACCATTTAGATTGGAATCCAAATTGTTCCTTCTTCGATACAGATAGCGTATACTTAATAAATAGAAAAAAACCTGTTGTTCATAAAGATAAAATAAGTGTTGCCAGCAGATTTTCTACGTTTGGCAATTGGCCTATAGCTCTAAAGCAGAGACCTAATGATTTAGCAAAACTTGGATTCTTTTATAGTGGTTCAAGAGATAGAATCATATGTTATTGTTGTGGCATACAGATTTCAAACTTGCTGCCAAACGATGACGTTACTGAACGGCACTTGATGATATCCAACAACTGCTTAATGATTCAAAAAACAATAGAAGATTCAAAAGCCACTAGCTTATCTTGCAAAATTTGTTTAACTAATGAAATATCTGTTGTACTTCTTCCATGTAGACATTTAGCCTGCTGCTCAAGTTGTTTTATAGATATTGATAAATGTTGTATCTGCAGATGTGAGACAGTTGGGTATTTAAAGGTCTTTATTTCTTAAAATAAAAAACTGTTTTCAGAATATTTTTTTTTATTTAATTTATCATTAAATACCGTATACAATATACCACCACCACCACAACCAGCACCGAATCTTACATGAACTTACTACTCTATATATATATATATATTTTTTAATAAAAATACAATACCTAATTAGTAAAACTATATAATTATACACTAAAGTAAACAACAACAACACCAAATAAAATTAATTATACAATACAACAATACATACACAACAACAACAAAAAATCAATAATATTTTGTTTTTTTTTGCTGCAGAAAAGTACCTTTCCATATCATGCAAAAGGTACTCATCTGCATTACATATCTTAAACAGCGGCATCCAACAAGAACTACACCAATGTTTTTTGTATTGATACACAATGTATAGATCTCTACTACAGTATTTAAATGTATCAAAGTGCGGCCTAAACTTATAAAATCTTACTCTCTGTTGGAAAACATTTTTCAGTGTCTCCCCACATGAGTTGCATAACCGAAAGTCACCAAATTCAATAGCAAAAATTGTAAAATATTGGAATGATGCCTGATATCTATCATATGAACAGAATTTTTCAAGATCGTAGGCGAAATTCAAGAAAATAAGCCTCTGATGTAGTGACAAATTTGTTTCATATTCAAACCCATCTAAAATGGCATCAGTGTCTAGATGGGTATTTGAAGAAAGCTGAACAAGTTGTCCATATTTGTGTTTCGGAAAACTGTGCATCACATCATCGATTACTGACCAGGGGAGAGGTGCCCAGACAACGAAATTGGCTAAGTTTGAAATACTGTGACAGATGGTCTTGATGCAATGCTCTTTAAGAGTGTTTGGGGTCGCCATTGTGTAGAATAAAAAATTTGCTACTGAGAATGCTGACTTTTCTTCTTTTTAAATTGAGATCTCGAATTCGTGTTGTTGTCGTTGTTGCCGTTGTTTTTGTTGTTGTTGTTGTTGTGTGTCTGTAAAAGAAAAAAATATACAAGAACTAATCTAATTTGTAATGTTACTGCTTTTCACATCATCATCAGCATCAACTACTATTTAGTTTCATTCGGAGGGGTTGAAAGTTTCTGACACAATATCAGGCATATCTAACAGCTCTTGATACCAATATCTTGGAACTTCTGGTTCATGCTTATGTATCGTGAACAAAGGCATCCAACATGAACCACACCAGTTTCCTCGATATCCGTATAAAATGAACAGTTGATATGACCGATATCTGTATGTTCTCACGTAGTCTCGATACGTATGAAATTGTTTCCTTGTTTCGAAACAAATTTTAAGTTTCTCGCAACATTCGTTGCACAAGGGTAAATTATCAAATTTCACACGGTCTCGAGACTCAGCGACAATTCTATTGATTTTAAAAGCTGCAGAATACTTTTTATATCTGGCGTGAGATTCTAACCCCCCATAAAATAGCAGACTGATTCTCTTGTCGAGTGACAATTTTTGGTCTGCTTCATCATCAAAGCCATCTACGAGAGTCTTGTGATCTACCTGCATGTTTGAATATATTTCATCAAACTGTCGGTATTTGATGATAGGAAATTGTTCCACCAAATCATCAAATACGGACCAAGGAAGCGGTGTCGTGGTGATGAAATCCGCAAGATTTGAAACACTGCGACAGATCGCTTCAATTGCAAGTTGTTTCAATGTGATTGATGATCCAGATGGAATGTTGTAGATGACTTGTAGTAGTGTTGCTGATGATGATGATGATGATGTGAAAGACATTTTTTTTTGCGGTTTCTGTTGTGGTATCTGCAAAAGAGAAAGAAAAAGAATTCAAATTAGAATTGCCTGATCTTGTAATGGCCCCAGGGCAAAGTATTGTAACTGTGGGGAATAAGAAAGCGTTTGTCGTCAAAGGGATTAAGCGCAATTTTCGTTTGCTCAATGCTATATACATCGTGATGTTTCGATTGTATAGTGCATTGAGTTTGATGTAGTACGAAGGATTTATTTGAATGGTCTGTAAATTGCTGCAGACATTCCAAGTAATCTTCGTACTTTATTTTGCGCTTCACCACACTCTTCTTTACCCCCTTGGCTTTCTTAATGTTGCTACCTCCTTGAATCTTAAATGTGTATTGCTTCGAACGCAATCCAATAAAAAATAACATAATTTTACCTTTCACCTCATCCTTCATTAGACCCGGTATTTTACTATTAACTAAGGGAATATTCCAGCGATTATCTGAAGGATAATCGCTCGTGTCAAAACGTTGAATATCCGCCTTTATTACCTCTTCATAGAGGTCCTCACACTGTATCTCATAGACCAGGCTATCAGTGTCCGAATACAAAAGTTTGCACCGCTCCACCGGAAACTTTTTGAGCATGTAATCATAGTGAAACTCATAAATGCAAAGTTTGGAAATATCAAGAATGCACATCCCAATGTATAGAGGTTTATCGAATAGAATACTGTGCTTTTTTAATTCAACAGCCATCAGATCTTCATCGAAAATAGTTCTACTTTGAAAATTAGGGCTGGCAATTAAGTTTTTCGCTCCCATCCTACCGTTCCATTTTCTAACCAACTTCACAATTCGATGTTTTCTCACGTTTTGCATTGTTTTCCCAAACACTGCGTTTACCATCAATTTGTAGAGGTTTTTCTCAAATTCATGTTTCGCCTGACTTCGCAGTTGAGTGTTAAAGTCGATGTAGGGTTTCAGCCAGGCGGACTGATCAAACTGCAATACTCGGTGAATTTTTTTCAAGACTAAACCATGCGCCAAAGCTTGCTTTAGATTCCTGTAATGAATTATGTATTTTTCTTTATCATCGAGGGTGGTCAATAACTTTTTATTTTTAGAATTTGGGGGTGTTTTGTGTTCGGCACAGAACGGTAGGTCCCTGTGAAGATCGTGTAAGCTCTCAGGGTACTCCAAGTCTACTTCCAAAATGTATCCCTTTGGCGAATCATCGGGGATGGATGTTATGTCGATGTTCGGGTCAACCCAATTGAACCCACCATAAGGTAGGGGTTGCATCATCCCCCATCCGTACATGTTATTAACATCACAATAAAAAAGGTATTTTGAGGGTTTAGAGGAATCATAACCCTCTACATACTTATTTATTGCTTCGCCGTACCTGTTGCAGCACATCGAGATACCTCCTCGTATTCCGCGTTCCATAAATAGCAACATGTCAACATCTTGAATCGTTTCGAGTCTACATTGCGTGTATTTCAACATGCAATCCCATGTGAATCCAGGGATTGTATAATAGCTTGCTGCGTCTAAGCCGTATGTCTTGTGGCAGGTGTTTCTAAATGTCTCAAATACGCAAGCTAACAACAAGATATCAGTTTTCATATACAGATCGCTGTACTCACCGAGTGTTTTCAATCCAAATTTCTCCCAAATTACCTGTGCATGTATATAATCATCTTGTATGTGTTCATCGTTCAAGCGATTATAAAATTTCTTTTTCGCAGGTAATTCGGTTTCTTGCAATCTCTCAATTTTGTCAAGATAATCATAGAAAAATACACCTTTTCTATAGAGCAATCGTAGGCTCTCATTTGGTACATGTCTAAACTGATTATTTAGAATCTCAAAGTCGGCATCTTTTAACGTGGACACCAAAGTGTCTAACGAACACCCCATAAACCTGAAGGAATCTATGTAGCGAAATTTAATTTTGGTATCGTTATCGTGGACGGTGAAACTAATATATTTTTCCTTATTAACCGGCAGCAAAGTTATGTGATTTCGTTTAGCCAAGTCGCGAATAATAAAATGTGAGTCGTACCCACTCAAATTGTGAAAAACAATGGGTACAACAAAGGATTTCCGATATAAAAGGTTGCACTTATTGTGTGAAAAGCCTCTAAATTTCCCAGACAGGTGGTCATGGTCGCGAACTACCCTATCCTGAGGGCTAAAAGGTTTTTCACAAATATGGCACACCCCCGTAGCATCCTTCAAGTCTACCACGGTGTTCATAGGCTCTACGTTAATCAGTTTAGACTGCACAAATTTTGCCACATTAGCCATATCTTCAGCGAACCAAGACATACAATCAACCCCTCTATAACTTTTGTAGAATGAATAATCATTATTATAACTACATTGAAAATAGTACCCAGCACTGTAAGCGGTATGTTTTTGATATGGCAAACTATTAGTTGATGGTTTCTTGCCACCAGTAACCGGTTCCAAAAGAGATTCAAAATCAGCGTAAACGATAAACGGAACTTTTTCTTTATACATGTGGTTTTTAAATTGAACGTGAGAAAACTTTGGAAATTCTATTTTACATTCATTCAACT
This sequence comes from Octodonta nipae, assembly GCA_034190945.1. Taxonomy (NCBI): domain Eukaryota; kingdom Metazoa; phylum Arthropoda; class Insecta; order Coleoptera; family Chrysomelidae; genus Octodonta; species Octodonta nipae. The sequence goes on along the minus strand of CM067218.1, from coordinate 46,020,504 downwards.
TTTCGCAGTATTTAGAATGCTCCTTTAACTTTCCCTCTGAATAAAAATAATTTAGACATCTATCGCAAATATATTTTTTTCCTAAATGCTTGGAAACTTGACTCGATATAAGGCGTGACAGATTTTTTATAAAACAATAATGATATTGGATTTCATAAGCATCATTATCACTCTCATCATCATCAACACCCTCTACATCCATATCACTTTTTTTCGAAAAATACTTGTCTTGAACAAGTAACAAATTGACATGTTGCTCTCGCTTTTCTTTACACAAACGTACTGGAACGACGGTGAACTTGGAACGTGCATCCATTTCCAAACCGAAGACATTTACAGAGATTGACTGATTATGCTTCTCAAAAACTGAAATTTCATTAATTTTGACTGGGGCACTTAAACCGGTTAAATTCAAAACTGTGCTGTAATGTGGATATGAAGAAGGCCTATCAGAATGTCTGGCGACAGGAAATAAAGCGGAAACAATACTCCAGAAAAAGCAGTCCTGATCGCGATTCTTAACATTGATGCAAGCTTTAGTGGACTTAATTTTTTCTGGTAGCTCAATGTAGGATGAGGCGCCCTTACTAAGCTCGAACTTATTTATATTAACTTCCAAGGAAATAACTTCATTTATCGACCAACCCGATCCGATGGTTGCAAATTCAGAAAGCGCATTTAAAATGCGATCTTTTACGTACAAGTCAAACCAATATTGCAAATCGGTCCCTAAATCAATGACTTCATTTTTTGTTGTAAAATACTTTTTGTCTGATATCTCTGTATCTCCTGATAGTTTAACAAATTCTCCACACAAAATACAATTTACCTTTAACATAGGATTTTTTTTCAAAACATTTTTTATGCGAACCTGAAAAACTTTGCTAGCATCCCCCAAAAACTCTAAAACATCTTTATGACTTTTATTGATTATGACGCCCGTTCTAACGCGACTTTTGAAAGCGGAAGCTACCTCTTCCCATTTAACGCGACGATTTCTGTTAGTGTGACCCATTCCCAATTTATCAAAATTTTCTAATATAATTTTGAATCTTTTCAGATGTCCAATATTGGTTTGCAATTTCCGTAACGTTCCCACCGATAAATCCGCTTTCCGAATAGCCTTGTTGCATAGAAGAATGTGTTTTTTGGTATGTTGTAACCAAGTTTCCACATCCCTTTGCGACAATGGTCTTGACTTTTTACTCAAAATACTTTCTACTTCCCTCAGTTTCACGATAATTTCATCGCTAAGACAAGCAATTTGATCTGAATTCATTTTTCGTTCTCTCTCTCTTTACAAGATTACCAACACCAGAAAGTTACAAAAATTAAACACCTACAATTATTCTATTGTTGCTGTTGTTGTTGTTCTTGTTGTTGTTGGTGGTGACAATTATTCTGTGGTTGCTGTTGTTGTTGTTGTTGTCGGGGTTCCCTCCTCAATCGTAAATAGCGCTCTCAAATGTTTTCCTCCAAGGTGTTGCTCTCCCCTGAAGATCAAAACGTACTCGCCTGCCGAAAATTTTTCGGTGTGTTTCTTGAAGACGTCCGTCACTCGTTTCGGTAGAAAAACTACGGTGTCTTCTAATTCCACCAGGACACTTTCTCCAAATCTAGTTTTTACAACTTTGGCGCCCAGAATCCTATACTTTTGGAACGTCCGCAACTCGAAGAGCTTGGTTGTAGGTTTGGCTGACCACTCTGAGAAGGATATCTTATTAATTTCACTTAAAAAACTCATCTGTAACAATAAAAATAACATTTTATAATAACTTTATGAAAAATAATAGTAAACTCACTTTTGCTAGTTTTTATTCCCTGTATCTTCTGCTGACTTGACTGATATCGTGTTAGGTTTTCTTTCCTATAGCTTCTGGATGTAATTCTGGTCAGAAATATATTGGTTAGTAACATACCCTGATTACTTTTCTCCAATAAATATTTAACTAAGGAACTTTCTTCCTACAGAAACTATTCAATCCAAGACATTTTTTTAAATAAAATAATGTCTTCTGACTATCATTCATACAGATAAAGCGAGCAAGACCAAAAATATTTTTCTCACGCAGAAAACATTTACCTCAAAAATGTTATAACATAATATATCGAACAACATCAAGAGAAAAAAAAAACATTTATACAGAAATATTCAGATAAAGCTAACAAGAACACAAGCCTTTTTCTCACACAGAGAATGTTCAGCTCAAAAATGTTATAAAATACTGTATTCTAACCAGACATTTTCTCTCAATGAAGTCACATCAAGAAACAAACCTTTATAAAGAAATACTCAGAACATATTTACCATTCAAGACACAAAAAATCAACTCAAAAATACACACACAAAATAATGTCTAGCGTCTAGAAATTTCTTTCAAGACAGCAAAACATATTTAAAAATTAAAAAATTATAATAAAAATAATAGAAAAAAGATAACTTACCAGAAATAGTTTTCACTGCACAAACACGGGGTTTCACAATGCAAGACTGTTTGCAATTGATTTCAACGCAATCAGGACGTCGTATTTAAACCGTTTTGCACGGTACGAATGTACGCAAAAACAAGTCCTCTCTCACTCTCCCGCCGACCGTGATGACCACATTCCAGCAAGATCCGCTTCTTGGGAGTAGTTCTCGAGAATTTACAGGGTGATATTACTTAGTAATTTGTATTTCAAGAAAATACTCGTCTCAAACAAATGCTGTGAAAATAATACACATAGTAATTTGACATTAATTTTTATTTTCTATAGCTAAAATCCTAGTCAACAATTCTTTCAGTTGTTCGTAAAGCGTCAGATTTGGACAAGGGATATTAAACAAACTTAATGTTAACTTATTAGTGTCTACAAGAATATTTGCGAATTCATTATATTCGAAATACCTATTATTTTCAAAAAAATAAATTCTTCCGTTAGTATACCGAAAAGCACTTCTAATATTTTCAGGTATACCGCTAAAGTCTCTGCTTATATAACCGTAATTTTTCCCTTCATAGGAACACTCGTTGATCTCGGCGTACATATTATTTGAGAAGAAAAAAATAGTTTGTCCTGTATAACTGGTAACCGTAGCAATGATTTCATCTGCCGGTATTGAGAGCTTGAAATCGCTAATGCTTAAAGTTTTCAGTAGTTTAAAGTTCTCATCTGAGATGTAGAATAATCTTTTCTTATCTCCAATCATAACTATTTCACCAGACGGTCTCTGATATATTGAAGTTATTTCAGCGACATCCGATGGTAGAAAATGTAGGACTTTCCGTAGATTAACGTTTTTTGATGTTATGTTTCTACTCTCCATATCCATGATCCATAGCCTGTCTTTATATATAATATACAGATTGCTTCTTAATACTAAAAACTGTAATCCCGAAACATCTACTTGACATAAGTCTATTGCTTTCTCTTGTGTACCTTTTACAGTGGTATTAGTGGTAGTTGTGGAAATAATAATTTTTTGTGTACTTGAAGGAATCTCATGAATATATTTCTGTATTGTCTTTGGGGTGCTTTTTACCGTCACACTTTCGGGGATTTTTTTCGTCGTCTTTGGAATGCTTTTTACGGTCGTACTTTCAGAATTTTTTTTCGCTCCATATAAAAATTGAATTGCTCGGATATCATCTTCATCGAGTTGTAAACGACCATAATATGGATACATTATTGAGCTCCAAAAAGGGGAATGCTCCATTCCAACGCTGTGACCTATTTCGTGAATCAAAACAGAAAGCAAACTTGTCTGGTTTGCTGGAATATCTTCTATTTTATCCAACCCTAAATACCACATCTCACTTCGGTCTAAATGAATCTCACGACACGTATCGTTATTGGGTAGATATGCATGCCCCAAAGCACCAGAAGGTCCGTCAAATAGATAATAACAATTTCCCGCATCTTGACACCTTCTGTTGTTTGAGTGTCGGAACTGTCCGTCGGCATAGGAAATAACTATGTCCGGTGCAGTAGGTGAATAAGTGAATTGTAAGTTTGACACATTTTGCCATACTTCAAAAGCTTTTTCTGCCACTAATTTCCTTTCCGAATCAGCAAACACAAAGTACCACTTTAATTTAGTCTTTTGCCATTTTTGGGAGGTTGTACGAAAACTCAAAGGGAAATCAGGTAAACCGCAACGTGGTTTATTCATTAAATTTAAAGTTTCTTCATTTGCAGTACCGTCGACTTTCAAATTATATAGTTCTTGAAAATTAATCAATCCCTCTTTTACGTCTGCTATAGATGTTCCATTAGGTTCCGTTAAAAATCCATATCGCTTTAAATAGTCCTCAACATTCACTTCACCCGTTACCAGTGAAAAATAGCAGGCTATATAAATTCCCAGTAACATTATTTTTGCTTCTGTTCTCTTTGAATGATTAAATAAAACTGAATTTTCAGTGCTTCAAATTTATAATTTAAACCCTCTTTTATTCTATTCAGCAATTTACCTAGTTACCATAAAACTATGTGCAAGATTATTTGAAACCTATTTCAGCATATTAATCTACCCTGTATTTTCAATTTCAACCCACCTACCAGGATATCCAGCGTATTTTTCCACATCAGGTTGTTTGCGCTTTACTAGCTGACCTCCACGAAAAGTCCGTATGGATGAACCGTCTCCGTCACCTTGATATATAGAAACAAGTCCATAAAAAAATCGCGGATGTGATTTTACTTTACATATCCCTATCTGAACCTCAAATTAATGCGAATTTTTCTACATCATATCGGCAGCGGTACTAGTTAACCTTCAAAATAATCGCAGTATGATTGAACTTCATACCGTCGCCTTAATGTCGGGAAACAAGTCTGTACTCGTAAAAATCGCGAAACGCGACTCAAGCCACTAAGCTATTTTAATTATTTCGCATTACCAGTGGCGGACGGATGGAAATTTCACACACTATTAAATTTTATTCAAAGAAAATTAACGTTTTCGCATTTTTCTCCCTTAACACTGCCACCAAATTTATGAAACTCACACAACTACTCAATAGACACCTAAAATACCCAACAACCCACACAACCAGTGCCGGCGGCCTACGGGGGCTCCAATACTGATATATCTGCCTTTTTGCATAAGTGGTCCAAAACTCTCATATCTATTCTACTCATTATGTTACATTTAAATAATTTACCAAAAAAATTATACTGTACTACCTAGAACTGTGGTGCAGGGTGTGACAGCAGCACCACCTGGCTGACTGTCTCATGTTCGATCTCTTACAATTAAAATCAATTCTTAATCGAACAAAAATTGAAAATTTAAAATAACTTCACCGTTTTTACTTATATATGAATATTGATACCTCTGCTTTGTTCAGTAAAATATAAAGCCATTTTTGGTAGCAACTTTTGACATTTTTCTTCTCCACCCCAACCAAAGCATTGCTACGAAAACACTACGTATTACAAACCTTAGCCGGCATATTTTTAACATGCTTTTGTTCTCCTCAACTGTATCTGCTTATGTAAATGAATATTAAAAGTATATTTTAATATATTTTTGATTGTATCGAAATAAAACTTTATATGTATTTGTAGTATGGTTGACAATACAATAATTTGATATTACGGAGCTTTTCTGATATTCAGGGCTATGAAAATAATAACAAAACGAATTTTTGTTTTGGGACCAACACATCCACCATTTTATATACTGTCGGAGCTACTAACATGGCAATATATACCAATTTACTTGAAGGCTCTCAAAGAATATACCAATATAAATCATTGTTCTGACGAAATAAATAAAAACTAAATATAAAAAAATATGGGGTTATAGATATTTGATTAGTTGATTCTAATTCTTGAGTTAATATAAATATAAATAACAAAGCACAACATCCTTTTTGTAATATTCCTTTTTGTTTATCATTGTAATTTTATTTTAATCTCTTGACTATGATATAATTTTATCTAGATAGTTAACATTATAACGCTATGGATCACATCTTATTAATTAAAAATTATTGCCCACATTTTAGTTGGAGCTTCGATAAGAACATTTTTAGTTGTTTAAAGTATTATTTTAAATAATAATTACCTTTATGTTAACTCTAATTTAAGGGATGAATGTATATTCTCGAAACCATTCGACCGCTCTACCACTCCACGAAGGACGTATGTACAATGAAATCTGACATAAATGAAGTTGATTATTCATTTATGTCAATTTTCATACGTCTTACGTCGAAAGTCGAGTAGTAGAGCCGTGGAATGGTTTCGAGAATCGGGGTCCAGGAACTGCAGAAGTAAAATCGAATGTTGTTGCTGTTGTTGGTTTGTTTAATATTTTTGTATGATTGTTTCCTTTAACTAAAAATTGTTATGTTCAAACGTAGTATAATCGAGTAATGGAAAATGTTACTGAGATAAATATTAGAAGATGCATTATTTAATACAAAAAATTCACCAATTCATGTCATTACAGATACAATTTTCGCAAAAATATTTAGTAGCCGACTGAAAAATAATCAAGTGAATTGGATAACTCAATTACAAATACCTACAAAAAAACTGACTTTGCGGATTACATTCTCAAATTCTGGAGCGTATCGATTTCATATACAAGAGTAAATTCTTCAGTGTTGTGGAACAACAATACGTGGTTTCGCCTCCAGAGTTGAGAAAAATGTTACATAACAAATCGAGCAGTATGATTTTTTGTTAGTAAATGAGACAAGCAAAGTTAATTTTAAAATCGTTACAGAATTATCTAAGAAATCTTACCACAGTACTGTATATTTTCAAAAGTTACACATTTTTTTAACTCAGTCTTTATGGGAGCTTTTTACCTATTATAGAAAAAAATGTTGTAGTAATAAAGAAACAGTGTAGTACCTAAAACTAATAAACGAATTTATGTTTGTTGAGTCAATGTACTTACTCATTGGTCATTCCTTGTTTATTCATCTATGATGTAGTGTTCAAGACACCTTTTCACTACTAGTAACGCGCAAGCTTGCCCCCCATATTAAAAGACGGTAAAATGAAGGTTTCGGTTTCGGGCACATTTGAATTAGAGAACAAAAATCACTATACTTTTTAGTTGGCCAATTACATACATGCATTATTAATGGGTGGTGCTTTATTTGTACATCTAACAGTAGAAGCACATAATTTTATTCATTTAAAACAGCAGTCAAAATGTTATGTTCCTCCACGAGGAGAAAACGAAGCAGAACTATTTGAAAAATTAGGACAATAATTATAGTCGTATTAGGTTTAAAGTAATAATTATAATTAATAAAATCAACATTAGTAGAGAAGCTACTTATTTATTTTATATAGTTATTGTCCTTTATACAATTACACCTACGTGATTTAAATAATTTATTATTAGTGTTGGGAACTAAGCATTATTTTAATACCATTTTTGCAAACAATTCCAAAGGTGTTTGAATGGTTTTTCTTGAAGAAGGTACGCCGCGTAACACAAAAAAAATTTTGTTAACAAATTTTTACTTCTTAGTTAATCATACTAGGTGTCTAAAATAGCAAAAACCCTAATTTTGGCAGCTTTTGTGACTTCGCAGCAACAGTGTAAAAATTTAAAGAATCAAAGGTAAGTGTGTTGTATGTGCATTTTTAGAACCTACTAAATGAGATGTTGATCGATAAGATTGGTTAATTAATAAATGAGTTATTCGCGAAAAATGTGAAAAAAGGAGCAATTTTCAATCACTTGTAACTCTTATCAAAAAAATTTAAAACGGTAAAGTTGGTAAAAAGTTTCATTTGTCTATCTAAATTAACTGTTCAAAATTTTAACTTCATGGCTTTAAAGGTTTGCTCACAAATGTAATTTTTTATCGAAAGCTCCTTATTTTTGGTGATGTTTACAACGCTCTCATTCTGCATAAAATTACTTTTTGATAAATCTGAATGGAACATATTAATTATCAAATCTTTCGGTACAACTTATCATATATTAATATTCTTTTGGGTTTGTTCTATTTTCTGTAAATTTAATTCGAAATTCTGCATTTTGGTTTCGCCAACGTATACATATTAGTAGAGGGGGATCCTAATTTCCCCTCAGGGTAGAATAAAACTAGCATATCATCGAATTGACATGACATGTAAAATGCTTTTTCCAAGCAAATTACGTTATATACGAGGATAAATCAAATATAAACTGTAATTTTGCTATTCTGCTTAGAATGCAGTTGGTTTATGGACACTGGGGAACCAGCCGGGTACGCGCGTATGCTTGGCTTTGTCCTTAATACCTAATGAATGATGTGTGGTCAGTACAGACTACAGCCATGACTAAGAAAGAGTTACATTCGTCTGTTATGCAATAGATTATCATAAAGTTTTAAACCAGTAAAAGCATTAAAGCCTCAGAAATTCTTCTAGAAGATTAAAGAAACATTTGTAAACTCCCTTTTTTATATTATATTTAGTTTATAAGTATTGAATTTCTGAAGGTACTACCATTGTATGATTAAGCTCCATCGGACGCGAAACAATTGGCACATTTTTTTAAAATAAAGTGTAAGTTTGTAATAAGTGTATTACCCAAATCATCATGAATTTCAACTTCCACCAAGTATCAGCCAACTCAAACCAATGTTTAAAAAGTTTATAATGAAAATTATTCCTTAAAACACCATCTATAAAAATGGTATGATGTCATTTTTTTTGTTAACAAAGTTATATCAACAAATAGAAATGTAACATTTCAATGAACAAATTATGATATGCCACCGTTTCTCGTCTCTAGGTTATCAGCAAACAGTTTTACAGTTGGCAGTTGGCATGGCATTTTTATTAGGGAAAGAATAAGAGCGATTTGAATTGAATGTCAGTTCGAACGCAGTAGTAAAATGAGGGGCAGGTGCATCCTCCCACCAGTACATTATATTTATTTCCGAATACCAAAATGCAGGCATTCTAACTGAATTTACATACAATAAAATAAAACTAAAAGAAAATTAATTTTTAAGTAATGGTACTCAAAGAATTAATAATTAATATTTTCCTTTCAGATGGTTAAAATATTAATTTAGCTCAAAATGGGAGCATTGTAAACTTCACGTAAAATCAAAAGTCCTGGAAAAAAATTCAGATTTGCAAGAAAACCGTCTGAGCTGTAAATTTGAGATTCTTACCAGTTATTTACCTCGTATAAATTAAAGATTCTGGAGAGTTTCAAAATTTCAACGCATCTTATGGAATAACTATGGACGATTAAAAATTGCGTATGTTTTACAGTTTTTTCTACATAACTCAATAACTAATTATCCAGTCGGCTATATGAACCTATCATTTAGTCGCTATTGAAATTACGTATAAAACTAACTTAGTTTTGACCCTAGTACTTTTCATTCAGTTACTGAAAAGTTACAAAAACTGCTAAAATTACGATTTTTGCAACTTTATAATATAAAATAACTTAAGTAATTATACTGATAGTATAATTAATTAAGGAATAAAAATTTGTTAACAACAGTTTTTATATGTTATGCTATATACATTCTTCAAGAAAAGCCATTCAAATATCTGTGGATTTTTTTCTGCAATTGAAAATACTAATTTCCCTAGAGTATATGGTGGCAGTTCATTTTTCGACTGACAGGTATAAGAAAGTAGAATTTATAGGATATTCGCGAAATTAGTACTAAAATTAATTTCAATTGATTTTCACAGGATAAACACTCTGGTTCCGTTTAATGTTTTATCTTTTAGCTAGTTATTGTCTTACAAATGTACAAACATCTCTAAATATATGCATCTTTATTTTCATAACGACTAACTTGCAATCGGTCATCACTTCTTCCACATCTCTTAATAATAAATCACATTTAGCAGGGTTTAGCCATTTTTAAAAACGATTGGTTTTTATTGATGCAATAAGTTTTCGACGAGATTCGGTGCCAGGCTTTGGAAAACTAATAAAGTCATACAAATTGTCCGAATATGATTTAATGTACTTATCGCTTCGACACATTCTGATAGTACCAATGCTTTTTGCGCCATTTCTTATTGATAAGATTTTATAGATGTTATTTAAAATCATTAAATTGTTATTTCATTTTAATTTTATAATGGTTAAAGCTGTTCCGCTGATAGTAAAATAATAAATTACGTTGCAATTATCGTAATAACCGTTTAAACACGTACAGGGCCCGATAAAATTATAATTTGTTACATTAATTTTTCGTATGGGAAACCGTAAATAATAGTACAGAAATAAAATCTCAAAAAGTTACAGGCTCAGATTACAAAAAGTTGATGAAATAAATCTTAACAAACATACCAGAAAAAAGTTAAAAAGAGGAATGGAGGAATGTAAAGCCAGATTGTCAAAATTGAGATTAAATAGTTACTATGCAACTGCAAACCAATCTATGTAGCAGATATTTGGAAAATAGTTGAAGATGGTTGGACAGAAACTAAATTATAAATTGTATCGAAAACGAACTAATAAATAACTAATAAATTATAGTTTAAAAAAGTAAATAAGTCGCTAAGCAGACCGAAGAAATACGTAACTACATTATATTGTTATAAACTCCGTGGGTTCCATTACAATTTAAAAACTAATATTCACTCTCACATTTCTAGAAACTTTTATTTACATCAAATATTCACAACAGCTGATTCGAATATCGAAATACTATTATGTGCGGCTAAGCGATATGCCGTCTTTTCTCTGTCGTTTAGTGTAGACCAACCTGCCAACATCCAGTCTTTAAGTCTAGTGTTGAGAACCAACGGGTACCTGCTAGTGTGGTCAAAGTGTCATAAATTCGGGGTAGTGGATAGCTGTCTTTCTTGGTGACGTCATTCAGCTTTCTGTAATCCACGCAAAATCGGGTTGTTCCACCCTTCTTACCAACTAGCACGACGGGAGCGGACCATGGGCTGATGGAGGGCTCAATAACTCCATTTTGTAACATGGACTCTATGTTTTCCTCGACTGCCTGTTGTTGCCCCAATGGTAGTCGCCTAGGTGGTATTCTGATGGGTTGAGCCTTCCCGGTATCAATTCGGAGCTGGATAATGTTGGTGCGACCGGTGGTTCCATCTTGACTGTTAAAAATTTGCCAGTGCTATGTGATAAATTGCTTGGCTTTCTTCTGTTCATCTGGTGTCTGGTATGTCAGATGGTCAGCAAACTGTTGTAGGAACTCTTTACCGGACCCTGTCTCCTTCACCGATGTCTGGTACACTTCTTCGCAATTGATGATGGTCCCGACTGGCTCGAAACAAGCTATTTCTTGACCATTGGTAATTCTGATGTCGTTGTTGGACAAATTCAGGACTCTACTTGGTATATCTCGTCCGGTTTTAAGTATAGCCCGTCCATCTAAGTAGTCAAGAGTTGAATGTACGGGCTCCCACCATTCCAACGCAGCTCCCAGGATTGTTTTCTAGCTGCTCATGAATAACCTGTTCTGTTCGACCGGGAATTCTGGTTGAGGATTCTGCTACAATTTTTATGGAGGTCGCTGAGTTGTTGACGGGCCGTGTCAATACAAATTTCTCATTTAGGAACCGAAGAACATCATATCTCGGGTCGAACATAAATCAATGCTGACTTATTAGGTCCATACCCGGTATGAAATCGTCCTCAATATTCGCTACCACGACCCTATGCCGGATTCGGTTGTCCCCCTCTGCAGTACTATATCTGCTTCACCCTGTATTGACATGGACTCGCTGATGAGTGTTCTGAGCTGGATGTTGTTGGTAACTGGCCGGATTTTTGATGCTCTCAAAATCCTGGCAATGGACACAGCGGGTGTCGATGGTGACGGTAATTGCTCGGCCATTGATGACTAGGCTGCTGCTATCTCGGCAAAATCCCCCGGTGGATAACGTTTTGGGGGCTGGTGGAGGGTTAGTCAGCCTTCGCCCCCTTATGCTGACTGGCTAACGATCCCTGGACATGTGGCTATTCTGTTGGTTACACCTGGTCGGTGATCGTTCTGGTTCTTTCTGGTTAAAGGAAACTGCTCGGACCCTCGGCATGGACATGTTCATGACGGCCTCTACTTCCAACGCCCGAAGTAAAGCTTCATTAATTTTCTTGCCGCTACTTAATCTTAGATTTCGTTGTACTTCCACATCTCTGATACCGTTTATGAAACTCTGTGAGGCCAATTGATCCTTGGTTTCCTCTGGCAGGTCTGGGTAGGACAAGTGCACTAAACCTCTAATCTCTGCTTTGAATTCTATAAGGCTCTCCCCGGATATTTGCGTTTTTCCACTGAGCTGCACTTGGTATACTTGGCTCAGAGATTGATTGTCGTATCTTTTGTCCAGGATGGCGATGATTTTGTCGAAATTTCCTTGTTCATCTACAGGAAGGCTTTAGAGGAGTTCTAAGGCCGGACCTCTTAAGGAAATTACAAGAGACGTACATTTTTCTTGGTTATCCCATCCTGGCTACAGCACGGCTTCAAATTGCCGCTTATACATGGTCCAAGCTGAGCTGCCATCGAATGTGGGCGGTTTGCTAACGGAACCTTTGGTACTCAAGGTGTTCTGGTATTTTCCTCGCTGTAAGTCCTGTTGCATTTTGTTAAATTCTGTTTCTACTTTGTTCTGGATAGCACTGATTTCAAATTTCACCTGGTTGTGGATGTAATCGATGTCATCTACTTCGGTTTCAAGAGTATCCACGGTATTTTTTGGGACCTTAATGTCGTCATTTATTTCTCTTATGTCTGACTCAACTATTTGCATTCTTTCATTAACTGTTTCATTAACTTGCGATACTATTTGCATTAATTGCTCAAATTACTGTTGTCTCTTTTCTTCTAATACTTGAGATTAATGTTTTCTGATTAATTCAATTTGTTCTTGTTTTTCTTCAATTAATTTAAAATCATTTTGTCTTGTTAATTCAAATTTCGAGAATAATTCTTCAACTAAGTTTTGTTGTTCACTTTTCATTGTAGAAACAAAATTTTGTTGCTTCTCAACTAAATTAGTTACCAGGTTCTCTAATTTTTTACGTTTTTCATCAAAAGATTTTATTAAACTTTTCTTGATTTCTTCTTGATGTTGTTTCTCTTTTTTGGCACTTTTTTCTAGAATCTGAGTTATTTTTTCGTCTGGTCCATACGTAGCCTGTTTGAATATTTTTTTTGTAATTTCTTCATGTTCGTCATGCTTCGAGTTTGGGCCATAAATCAAATTATGATTTTGACTTCAGTTAATCCCACTTGACTGACATCAAATTTGTTATAAACTCCCTGGATTCAATTAAAATTTAAAAACTAATAGTCACTCTCACTTTCTAGAAACCTTTAATTATATCAAATATTCCCAACAGTTGATTCGAATATCGAAATAATAACACGAAATAAACTCTTCGCAATAACTAACTAACCCATGACATATTCATAGAATTGTTTCAGTTCGATACGACTATTAGAAGTAGGTTAAAACTGTCTTCGAAGATCTGATTATATAGTAACAAGTAAAGCTACCAAAAGCTTTAAAATTTAAAAGATTGGTTTATTCTCACTGTCATTTTCTTCACCCTAACAAGTATTCTACCAAATAGTTAATGAATATAAGTTTTTCAAATAACTTGTTTACTGTAGAGTAATACGTTGAAGAAACGGCATAATATGTTTTGAACAATTTCCAATTTATAGAAGAGATTTAATTTCTTCTAAAATATCAGTTTATAGATTACGGTAATTATTATCACCTGCTTAATGTATAACGATTACTGGCGATAACTTAGAGTTGTTACTGACCAGTTCATTTTAAGGTACCGGTTCAGTTGTTCTTGTTCCGCACTGGGAACGGTTCCCTAAACCTGTCATGAATATCAGCATCTGTTCATCAAGCCTCTTCCAAAAACGTAAATAATGTAAAAATATGAACTTTGAAAATTTGTGTATTTTCATATTTATAAACAAATAAAGACACTTTATTTTATTTCAAATTTTATTTATTTAATCATCAAAAATAATACGAAATTCCTGTTTTAATTTAACTGGTAAATTGTTTATTTTATATTTTGTAAAATAAATTTTTCAAAGTGTTGTGTTATGACAACGTCTTCTATTCGTCTCTCGATAGGTATTTCCCCTAGTAAAATACAGATATCTCTCCAATTAAATAACGCTTTAGTTCCAATAAAGTGGAACAATTGTTATTTTGAAATTCTAGTAGTAAATTATTAGAAATTTAAGTTCTTCGCTACCCTATACGCTATATAACAATTATTTTTAACCATTTCGGAAAATATATTTCCCTCCTCCCTATATAATAACCACCCTCTATATGCTTCTTTTAATAAAATTGTGTTAAACTCAATATATAACTATAATTTGGCTAACCCCGTATGTTAGGTATTCTATATTTCAGGATGTAACTGTTCATGGCCTACTTTATACTTATACGCCACCCAATATAACTTTTTTTGTACCACACTGAATAACGATAAATCCACGAATCCCCAACATATTTTAACTAAACCGCAACTTTATATGATAACCCTATGTAAGAATTTTATTCAATATTTTTTGAACTGCCTTCTATAGCTATATAACTCTATTTCCATCTTTATTTAAATCATCTTGTATATACTGCTGCCAATTACTTATTTCTCTATCATTTTTTGAACCATCATGTATAACCATAATTTTATTCTACAAAATATTTCAACACCGTATATAGGTTATGGACTAAGCTAAATAACCATTTTTCTGACATTTTTTAACCACCTTGGAAAATATAATTTTTCTCCACCTTATATGTCAACCACCCATTACATGGAACTTTTTTTAACATTGTTTTAATCACACTGTATAACTATAATTTTACTTCACCCTATGTTTCAGATATTGTATATATGCAACAGCTCACATGTTATATTCTAGAATATTTTTCATACAATTTTTATCCACTCTGTTAAAACTATACTTCTGCTTCACCCTCTATTTCAACTACCTTGCATATACAACTACTTATCGGCCACCCACTATAACATTTTTTTTGTATCACCCTGTATAAATATCCATCACTTCCCAATAAATTTCACCAAAACTGCAACTGCTTATTGGGCACCCTATGTAACAATTTTTTAAATACTCAACTACTTAACTCTACTCCTCCCTATATTTCAAATATTCTATCTGTGCAACTAATTATGAGCTACGCTATTTCACAATTTTTCCTCATATTTTTTGAACCACAGTATAAAGTATATCTTCTCTCCACACTTCATTTAAATTACCCTTCATTTGCAACTTTTTCTAAACTTGTTTGAATCACACTGTGTAACTATAACTTGACTTCGCCCCATATTTCCGGTACTCCATTTCTCTAACCTATATAACAATTTTTTTTCCACCCTATATTTCAACAACCTTGTATATCCAAGTATTTATGGGCCATGCAATATAACATTTTTGCACCACCCTGTATACTTAAAATTCTAGTCCACCCTATATTTCATCTATCCGGTATATGGAACAGCTTGCAGGTCATAACATTGCATTATAATATGTTTTAAACCCACCTGTTTAGCTGTTATTATGCACTGCTATATATTTGAACCATCCTATATGTACTAGTTGCGAACTACTTGTGGATATAAAAAATTTTGAATAAAAGCTAAGCTGATGCAAGTATCTAATATTTGGTGCATGCGGTGGAACCAATTGACTAATTGTGTCTTATCGAACAAGGTAGTAGTTTTTTTCGCAATATCTACCTTTCATGTCAATGTATCACCCTGTATAAATATAAATTCATCAATTCCCAATAAATTTTACCAAAACTGAAACTGCTTATGCGGCACCCTCTGTAACAATTTTTCAAATGTCCTATCTGTGAAAGTAATTATGAGCTACTCTATTACCTCATAATTTTTGAAGCACAGTATAAAATATAATTTCTCTCTACACTTCATTTAAACCACCCTTCATTTACAACTTTTTCTAACCTTGATTGAATGACACTGTATAACTATAACTTTACTGCGCACCATACTTCAGGTACTCTATATATGCAAGTGCTATAAAACAAAATTTTTCTAGCATTTTTTACCCACCCTCATTAATTCTAACTGTAAGCCACCCTATATTTCAAGAACCTTTTATATGCAACTACTTGTTTGCCACCAAATATAACATTTTTGTACTACCCTGTATCCTTAGAATACTACCCCACCCTATAATTCAACCATCCGGTAAATGGAACAGCTTGTAGATCATACCATTACTTTAAAACATTTTTAAACCCACCTGTATAGGTGTAATTATACTCCGCTACATATTTCAACCATCCTATATATGTAACTACTTGTGGATATAAAACAAGTTTTGTACTACAACACAAACTATAAATCCACTCCATCTTATATTTCAAATACCCTGTATAAACAACTGCTTCTAACATTTCTTTAACCCATTTTGTTATCTTATGAATTAACTGTTTACCTAAGACATTTTTTTAAGTTTTTTTATTCACTGTATAAATATTCTATCCTTTTTCAACCACTTGGTATGTGGAACGGTTTATGGCCCACTTAATATAGCTTTTTTGGACCACCCCGTATAACTAATTCCACTCCCCCTTATTTCCACCACACCAAATATAAGTTTTTTAGATTTTTTAAATCCGTGTAATTCTACTCCGCTCTAAGTTTCCTATATACAGAACACCCTGTAAAATTACGCTTGATATATGTTGATTTTTGTTAAATCGAAAGATGTTACATTTGCACATTCCGAATTTTGAATAAAAGCTAAGCTGATGCCAGTATCTAATATTTTGTGCGTGTGTTGGAACCAATTGAGTAATTGAATTACCCAACATGGTAGAAGTTTTTTCGCTATATCTACCGTTTCTATCAATTTAGAGAGATAAAATATCTACCAGATTTTAAGTCAAACTATAGGCTTCGCAACAAAAAAAGATTCAGCAAAATCAGTTAAGTAGTTCTTAGGTGAACAAGCAAACAAACAAACAAACAGACAAACTTACAATTTTATAATAGTATAGATATAGATGAGCAAAATTATTGGGTCAATTGGGAACATATTTGGTGAAAGTTAAGACCTGTAAGAAAATTTTATTGATATTATATATTCGGAGAATATTACTCTTTGAAAATCGGAAGTATGTTTTTTGATAAATTATTAAAAATTTAAGTATGTAAGTTCCTATGTACCAACAAACTCAATAAGTGAAGCTGTTGCAAATTACGAATATGTACAATGTGAAAGAAGGTTATTAGCATTAGTATTAGATTTTGTTGCTGATTAAGAATTTTTGTACACCAGACTGTTTTTGAGTGATTCTTATGATTTACACACTATTTTTATCTTATATTTAGACACGCCGCACCAGAATGAGCAGTTAGACTTTCAAAATCATTGTGAAAATCCCGCAAGCGCAAGAAAGTCTCAACACAGTCATGGAAATTTTACCCACACATTTACCGTTCACCCTTCTCGAATGAACAATAAGATGATTTTCATTTTTCACAGAACCCCTTCTTTTGTTGTTGTTCTGTGACGTGTAGTCATTAATTTTCCATTGACACCTTTTCCCCAATAAACATATTTTCAGGAACATTTCTGCCTTTAATGAAATATAGAGGAAAATAAACATGTCAAAATATCAACAATAGCTCCAAAAGGATCGCATTCATAGCAGTAACTTCAGCGTTTTTAGCAACCATTAATTAATTTGGTAAAAATATTTCATATTTATATTTATGATATCTAAGACTCAATCACAAAAGAAAGTCTAAAAAAGGCTAAAGGTTGGGCCAAATTACTTCGATTAACACTTGGATTTTGAAACAGAATTAGAATAAATAATGTTATTTTATAAAGCTATGGAGATTTTGAAGCAGTTCCATTGACCCTGTAATGACCTAATTACCAGCACATGTAATTTGCTCATAGCAAGATAGTATCTACCTACTGTAGATTTATATGATTGTAATAACTTATTGTCAGATAATATCATACAGAAATACTTCATTAAACACCAGGTTTCGTGTGATAAGTACTTTTCCTACACATTTGCTCTTGTCTGTCTGTCTTTGTCTGGTATTGTCACAGCGCTGTTAGTTCTGGGCTAGAGAAGTCGGTCACAAAATTACACGAGGATGTTATATCACGAGTTTCTCCTCAGTTTTTCAGACGGAGACTGTAGTAACAGGCAAACTAAGCTGACATTAATCTATTCAATTTTTATGTGACACTATTCTGTAGCAGTTCAAGTTTGAATCAGGGTAACTCGCATCAGTATTAGTACATTATTAATAATTATAGATATTTGTAAATTATTAACATAAAAGGAAAATATGTATTAAATGAATTATATATTAGATAAGATTCAGACCATTTGCATGTCTTTTCCAATGTTAAAATGTGCTCCTAAACGACAACCTTTGCCTTATCCTGCACACCATTGAAGATAATTTATGGTCATCCTTTTAGATAATACCGTAAAAACCGTACTTTCTTCATGTTGTGCCTAAACTCACATTTTCGTAAAAAGAGGCAATGAAATAATAGCGTATTGCTTAAACTCTGCGATTGTATGTGATTGGATTCGTGTGTTATTTTCGGTTTTTGAGCCATATTTTTTAGATCACCTGGCATGTAGAAAGTCCCACCAAAATGATCTGTCCTTTTGAGAATCTTATTTTTTAGTTATAAATAATACCCAATTAAAACTTCAAGTTGCTTCAAATACATTTTTTATATTTTTTGCAATTTGCACTAGTCTGTAAATGGTAATACCCCGACTAAATCGTGGCTTATTTTTTTATGATTCTTCAAACATTAATTTACTACATATAAAAATTGCTTACTGCGTCTAACATATTTTTAGAAAACAAAAAATAATATTTGTTCAAATTTAGGGGTTGATTTAGCCCCGCTACTCACTAGCCAGTTCGACAGTTCCCTGTGGGGGGAGGAGAGAGATTTCAGCTTAACTCAAATACCTACCCAAAAATTGGTACCAGCTCTCCTACTAATAGAGATAGACGGATATACGTAAATCAGATATGAGGGTGGGTTAATAATAAAAAAATTCGTTACAAAAATTATAAGGTTTTCTGTTCAAATACATTTGTTCATTTATATTCTTTTGGGTTTAAATGTTTTACAGTTTGCAGTTTAGAAAAATAAACATTTTAGCTCTACAAATACTGCGGAGAAGTAGCTGCAAGCTTGTGTTCAAAGCCAAAATATGGAAATAAAGAACTTTACATAATGACGAGTAAATCTAACAAACTTCCTACAAAAACTTTCTTAGTAATTAAGACTGCCGTTTGTTCGAGTTTTCAGATCCCTTTGTACCAACCCTGGATCATTTCCTTTTGGAAGGGAACGCAATAATAAATGCTCCAAAAGTATCTTTCTTAAGTAACCCTCTATGAATGATAAGGCGAATTCGTTATCCCAAAAATCCCGCATTTCAGCATGAACCCAGCCTCTAGATATGTTGGTACGAATGACCCAGATTCAACACATTTGTTAGAAGTAAAGTAAGAAAAAGTTTTTTATTTGCGGAATGCGGGAATTTTCTTTTTCCTGTAAAGTAGTAAGTAGATATCTGTGTTTAATAGAAAATACAAAATGATCATTAATCAAAGTATGTGCTGTGCAAATGGAACTCGAAAACGAATATTTTGCTTTAAAGTGAGTAGAACACAATGTAAAGGAGAATTATATAAAGCTTTATGTATAAAAGATTAAGTATTCTCCTAGTAAATTTGGTTTGGTTTATTTGGGTGGTAAGATATTTATGTATAATTTCCTCATAAATTCAGGACAAAAAGTTTCAATGAGCATAATTTTTGACAGCTCTATACTCGTGGGACGTTACGATACTATGTTTTCGGTACCAAGTATTTTTGGTATACTTTTCTTGCGATACTTGGATAACTGATATGGGTATTTTTGTTTCGATACCAGTATCGATACTTCTTCGTGATTTCGATACTATGATAGCATTCACCCCCGTATCTTAGGTAATCACCCTGCTACCTGGTATCAGGGGTCTTAGCCGCGCTAAATTCCTACCGACTCTTCTGTCGATACCAGTACCGGTATCTTTGTTTCGATACTACTGTCGATTCCGGTATCGATACTTTTGTTCGGATGTCTCTTGCGATACCAGTATCGATATTTTAGTGGTATCGCAACATCCCTACTCATGCCTGTCAAATTATTGTATTATATTTTATTGTGTTAAAGCTAAGTTGGAGGACAGTACAAAATATCTCGCATATAATACTAAAAATATTTCTACTCTCTTCGGGATGTCATTCTTTTTTACGCAAGACAATATATATTGTTTTTGGTCAGGGAACCTTCATCAGTTACGCTTTCCACTAGAGAATGTCATCTGGAACACTTAATTATGTATTTGAAATATATAGGTAAATTTGTAAACGCGAGAGGTAAAGACCGACATCTAGGATTTTCGGGGAAACTAGCACACAGGGGGTTCCAAATTTGGACCCGCTCCATGTAATTACTGTTATGCTGTAAATCCTAGTTTAGATAAAATTTTCAAGTTAACTTCACCTGCCAAAGAATTGAATATTCTCTTCGAGGTGTCATTCTTTTTTAAGCAAGAAATATATATTTTTTCTCGTGAGGGAACCTTCCTCAGTTACGCTTCCCACCAGATAATGTCCTCTCGAACACTTGCTTATGTTAGTAGAAATGCAACTCTGAGTTGTCTTCCTTGATGATGTCAACTTAACTAACGGTTTGGTGTTAGGGTGCAAACCTGTGTTTTTACACTTATTTATGTATTGAAAAATATCGGTAAATTTGTAGCCTAAACTAGCACACAGAGGTTCCGAATCTGCGTACAAAAAAATGACACCGATGAACGGGAAATAGGATCCATCTTGAAGTAAATCATGTACTTTAGGGACCATCCATAAATTACGTTTGATGAATTTTGACGGTTTTCTCACCCGCCCCCACCCCCATGTAAGAAACGGTAAGATATAATTTGATCACCCACCTACCCCCATTCCTTACGTAAGATATTCATTTTTTTCAAAATTCTTTATTTTAAGAAAATGATGTACAGTGCATCCCATTTTGGTTGCGATTGCCAGGTTACTCGGTTGTTATTGAAGATAGAGTCTTGCGGTTTTCACATACCTTTTCTACTTTTTTGTGAAACTCAGGATGGCCATATCAGATTTTGCATAAGTGTTTCCATTTATAAGATACAGGACGATTTTGATAATTTATACTTTTTGGACCCCTTCTATATCTACGAAGTTATTAGAAATACTCTTGCACTAAGAACTACGTTTAATAGAAAATTTTGCATAGAATCCAGTGGAGTACTCAATTTTTTTTCCGAGTATGGTTTTGAAGATACTACACAACATTATATATTTTTAAATGGAACATCCTGTATTTTATTATTTCATTGAATTCGTTATTTTTTTCCCTTTAAAATAATGTATAATACAATACACATGGTATTATTAGAAATGCTAAAAAACACTAAAAAGCTGAGTTTTTTGCTAGTAGGCCATGTATTTTCCATTTAAAAGGAGAAGGAGAATCAAACAAATAATTCCATTTGAGATTTTTTATAGGAGTTTATCAGCAAAGAAAAATAATGTTAACAATAATTCACTAACGTAAAACACGAAATTTAGGTACCTAAAAGCAACTAATAAATAGGTATACATCGTTCATTATGTATAACAAACAGAACAAGTATTACAAATCAAATATCTATCTTAAAATTAATTTTGGACATTATTTTATTTATTACCTTATTGATTTAACTGTTCAAATTGTTGTCCATTTTCCCTAACACATAATTGGTAAACCTTTTCATTTAAAATTATAACAGGTCGCCTTTGTAAAACCCGAAAAGCTGCCTCCGTTGCGGGACGAAGTTCTTCGCGACTGTTGTGTCTGTTGGTACATGTTTTATTTTTCAAATAACCCCACAAAAAAAGTCCAATATAGATAAATCGGGTGATCTTGGAGGCCACCTAATTGGTCCATGTGTTCCTATCCAACATCCTTGAAAATTATTTTCTAAAAAGCGCCCAATTAATCTAGAATTGTGGGCAGGGGCGCCATCTTGTTGAAAGTATATAGAATTGCGAAAGGCGAGGGGAACATCTTCCAATATTTTGGGTAATAAGTCTTCTAGGAGTGTCAAGTACCTATTGGCGGTAAGTGTTCCTTCAAAAATGCGGTACTTTATTTTTGTCCCCAGTATGAAAGAGGCTACATTAAAACCAAATCGACCCTGCTGTTGTCGCTCAAAAATTAAGTGCGGGTTCCCATCACACCAGTATCTTGTATTCTGCTTGTTAAATATACCGACACCTGCTTATATGAGATTCGTCTGACCATATAACTTTCCTTACAAAATCATTGTTCCTTCGGGTTTGGTCTAAAAACTAATTGCAAAAATTTAACCGTCTTGCTGCATCACCAGGATATAAGTGCTGGGCAATATTGACTTTGTAAGGTTTAAATTTATATTTTTTCTAAATTCTTTGGACCCGTGATTGAGAAACTCCAGTGTAATTTTCTAATTTCGCACACATTTATTTCATTCATTTCTCGATTTTATTTGTTATACACCTTTGATCGAGGTTTAGAATATGCACCAAAACTTAGTAAATTATTCTTTAGTCTAAATATAGTTGCTCGACTAGGTTGATGCCTCTCTGGATATCTGAAAGTTTTAAAAACGCGATTTCATGAAATATCTTATGGTAAAATACTCGTACTTTATACCTGTGGAAATATAGTTCTAAAGCTTCTTCAACATTCTCATAACATTGATTTAAACATTGTATCATATCGTATTTTTCGTTATTTTGAAAAACGAATTCTTTTCCAGCCATTATCAACCAGCAAACTCACGAATAATTATGTATATAATGATCTCGTAAACTCAAACACGATAAAACACAATAGTTACTAACAATGAGAGCTTGATCAGATTTGCGTTTTTCTCTCTAGCGCTCACTAGATAAAATATTGTTCCGAAAGGCGGAATTCTATAATAATTTTAAATGGTTTCATGCGACATGGAAAGGTTTGCCAATTATGTATTAGGGAAAATGGACAACAATTTGAACAGTTAAATCAATAAGGTAATAAATAATGTCCAAAATTAATTTAAAGATAGATATTTGATTTGTAATACTTGTTCTGTTTATTATACATAATGAACAATGTATAACCATTTATAACTCCTATAAAAAATTTCAAATGGAATTATTTGTTTGATTCTCCTTTTAAATGGAAAATACATGGCCTACTAGCAAAAAACTCAGCTTTTTCTTTTTTTTTAGCATTTCTAATAATACCATATGTATTGTATTATACATTATTTTAAAGGGAAAAAAATAACGAATTCAATGAAATAATAAAATACAGGGTGTTCCATTTAAAAATATATAATGTTGTGTAGTATCTTCAAAACCATACTCGGAAAAAAAATTGAGTACTCCACTGGATTCTATGCAAAATTTTCTATTAGACGTAGTTCTTAGCGCAAGAGTATTTCTAATAACTTCGTAGATATAGAAGGGGTCCAAAAAGTATAAATTATCAAAATCGCCCTGTATCTTATAAATGGAAACACTTATGCAAAATCTGATATGGCCATCCTGAGTTTCACAAAAAAGTAAAACAGGTATGTGAAAACCGCAAGACTCTTATCTTCAATAACAATCGAGTAACCTGGGAATCTCAACCAAAATGGAATGCACTGTACATATAGATATTCTATAATGCAATTTATCGATTATAACAATACAGTCTGTATCATAACATAGTTCCATAGTTAACATTACATTTTTTAATCTTATATTTCAAAAATCATTCGTGGATGATAACGTTAAAATGACTTTCACAAAAAAACTACAAAATTAAGGGAATGTGAAATTTACCAAATAAAAAATTATTAAATACTCCGATTTGTCCAGCCTTTGCGAAGCCTGGGGAGGTAAGTAGTATAATATTATTTGTTAAAATTCTAAAAACATTTAAATATATATATATATATATATATATATATATATATATATATATATATATATATATATATATATATATATACATATGGATATTGAGTGAGTTCGAGAGTTTTCGTAGAATTAGACGGTTAGTTGTTTACGACTAAATATTAATTCTTAGGTTATTGTAAGTAAATGCATATAGTAAATAAAGGTTTGGGTATTAATTACTTAATTAATAGTTAATGTTATAACTATATTTAAATTTAAAAATTATTAATCAAATAGAATTACAATTTTTCTATAAACATGATAATAATCAATTCTGACAAATAAAAGTCATAAGCAATGAAAAAATAATGTGTCCACGCCCATATAAGATTTCGTAAGATTTTAGCAGACACCCACTCACCCTAAAATATTTGGCATAATTTCCATATTCTGGGAAATCTTCATCGGGATCCCACTCCCAAAATAGAACATGAAATAACTTCATTGTTAAAAAAGTCAAAGATTCCTAAAGCAACACAAAAACATTTAATGCCTCGGAGTTGCACCTCTCCACGCCTATATGACCTGCCGAAAATTCATAAAGAACAAATTCCGTTAAGACCGATTGTGAACTTAATCGGCTCTCCAACATACAACATCGCTAAACATTTAGCGGACATTCTTAAGACATTCACTCACATGTTTTAAACTCATCCCATTTCTTAACTATTCTGTCAGAGATATCAATTGAACCCAATGACATTTTAGTTATTTTTTGGATTTACTAATGTTGATCGAAAAATGTCTTACGTCCACTTATTTTCTTTTTCAAAATAAATATTACATGCAAACTTCTGGTACCCTCATGGGTTCTCCTCCATCACCGGTAGTGGCAAATATCTTTAAGGAAGCCTTTGAAGCAGTGGCTCTGGAGTCTTCAAGCAACAAACCCAAAATCTGATTGAGGTATGTTGATACACTTTTGTTATCTGGCCCCATCGACAAGAGTCTCTCCAATTGTTCTTTAACCACATGAATACCCAGCATTCAAACATCAAATTCACGACGGAAATTGAGTCCAATGGATCCCTGACCTTCCTGGACGTGTTGGTTTCACGGTTGCCAAATGGTCGCCTGGGCTACTCTGTATATAGAAAACCAACACACACTGACAGATATCTCCACGCCCGTTCCCATCATCATCCATCTTAGAAACGGTCAGTCGTGAATTCTCTGGTGCTTCGAGCTATATCAATTTCTGAACCCAAAAGTTGGCGAAGGGAATTTGCTTGGGTAGAGGGTAGCCTACTAAACAACGGCTACAGTAAACGAGAGATTCACAATTTCATTTGTCGTCACCAAAATCTCTTTCCTAAGAAAGAATTGTTACCTAGAAAATCGGTAGGATTGGGAAGCTTCTCCATAAGCACGAGATAAAAACAGTCTACAAACCACTATCGAAAATCTCACAGATGTTACCCTCCACAAAGTATAAACAAAATCCTCTTTCATCCAAGGGTGTTTATTCCATTTTATACTCTTGTGGGGAAGTATACATCGGTGAAACAGGTTGATCTATATACACCCGTTTATGTGAGCACAAAGGGTGTTTGAAACCGGGCCTGGTATCAAACTCTGCTGTAGCTGAACATCATCATGAAACGGGCCACCAAATCCTCTTCGACAGCTCCTCAGTCGTGACAAAATCTCCGTATTATTTAATCAGAAAATTCTGAGGCTGTTGAAATCGCCAAAAATCCCAAGAATTTCAACCGAGATAAACTTTCGCCCATCTGGCAACCCTGCATCCACATTTCAACAGAAATCGCATCAGCAAAATAAACTACATACATTACCTACTAATAAAAATTCGAAGAAGCTATTCAATAATATCATAAAACAATTCCATTAAGTGCCTCCTACCCTTCTTTTACCTGGAATTTCAGGGGGCAATTATTATTTCTTTGTTTGCTACATCCAAAGTATTAGTTCATTTACAATTTGTGCGTCATTGAGACAAGTTTAAAAAGCATGAGTTTCAAAGTGTGTTTGTGAGAAAAAGACGAAACGAATGGAGTTGCTGCAAAGGTAAGTAACATATGTTTTGTTTTCTCATCCTTGACAAAGCCCCTTATGAGTGTAGGCGAAACGTCGGAAAACTTTGTTTATATGCTAGTTTCATATATATATA
Source organism: Octodonta nipae (assembly GCA_034190945.1). Classification (NCBI taxonomy): domain Eukaryota; kingdom Metazoa; phylum Arthropoda; class Insecta; order Coleoptera; family Chrysomelidae; genus Octodonta; species Octodonta nipae. The sequence continues at coordinate 45,994,333 of CM067218.1, read as the reverse complement.
AATAAATGAATTCGAAAAAATGACGCTGTCCAAATCCGGAAAAAGCAGAATCAGCTAAAAGAATGACACCTCGAAAGGCGTATTCAATTCTCTGACAGGTGAAGTTAACTTGAAAATTTGATAGTGACATTCTAACCTAGGACTTACGGGGTAACAGCAATTACATGGAACGGCTCCAAATTCGGAACCTCTGTGTGCTAGTTTCCCCGAAAATCCTAGATGTGGGTCTTACCTCTCACGTCTACAAATTCAGTAATATTTCTGAAGTCACATATGTATCTTTAAGTTAAAGCCTAAAATATGTTTTTTTTCCAAAATGACACGAAAGTTACCTACGACTGACAAATCAAATTGATTTCGGAATTTTTATTATTTTTTATTGGTCCATATCTGAAGATTTGCTTTTCTCAAAAATGAGCCCAGAAACCCGTTTAGATCAAAATCAAGAGCTACTAAACAGCTCTTAATTCTCATAAATTTTAATTAGAGTTTCTGCAAAATAGTAGCTGTACTGACCTAGGAGAAGCAGGAGAGCTACAAACTGATCGTCTACTTGTGTTGTATATTATTGAGTGAAAGTCTATAGCTTTCAACTTTAACCACAATTTATAGTTTACGCAAATAAATGCGTTTGAGAAGTGTGTTATACTGTAACAAATTTGTTCACATTTAACGAGTATCTTAGAATAAAATTGAATTTCTTGGTTGATTAGTTACTTTTGGCCTACCAATTATGAAATTAAATTCTGGTAATGAGAGAGAGAGAGATAGGGAGGGCGTTACAACCCGTTGTACAAAAAGCTTTCCAATACATTCGCAACATTGACAATGGTTGATTAGTCGTAATTTAAAAATTCACAGTATTCAGAACCAGAAGATAATTTGAGTTTAACATTTAATACCGCCAATAAAATTGTAATACAAAATTGATTTCTGTTAATAATCCCCTGAAGATTAATTTTTAATATCTACATATTCGGCTGTATAATATCACTAACTATATAGTACATTATTAACGAAGAATTGTCTAAACTGTCTAAATATTGGGTATTTAATTTTTATGGTTTCTAGTTTAACCCACTTATGTCCTTTATACGAGAGTCTTTGTAAAAGCTGGTACAACGAGCCTTCTGTTGTGTCTCAATTTAAAATCGTTTATCACTTACTTAAGGATCACATTATTCTTGTTTTGTTGGGCGTAGAGCCATAGAGAAAGATTAGTTGTGAATTTATGTGTATTTAATATTGGGGACAAGTACCTCACGCGACAAATTAGATATGCAATATCATGTTGTGATATAGGAGTGCAGTTAGATAATGAAATACTTTTGGACTCGTATCGTAAGGGTTCCGTGTCAAATTTGATTTTAGTTATAATGTAGTTAAATAATAATTTTATATATTTTTTAATTATTTATATTAATATAAGCAAGGAATGACCTAATTTTCTTGAATATCTTATAAAATATGCCCTTTAAAATTATCAAAACTAAATATTAATATTTTTCACAAGCATATTGAGTTGATCTTCTTCAGAATGTGCTTGATTTTTAGAAAACTATTAATTTAATTATTTAATTTGGCCACAAAAATAAGGATTCAGTTTTTCTACTAATAATCCTTTTTTCTAATTTTATTCTCAGTAGTTTTGGAGATAAAAGGGAAAACTTTTTAAATTTTTAAATAATAGAACATCAGGTACTTGCTCTAGATAAAATGTACTACATTCGAGTGAACAAGATATGAATGAAGATTAGGAAAGCTACGTTTGTGCACTATACGTGCTATGAAGACAATTAAATAGTAAATTAAAGTGCTCTTTAACTCACGTAGTTATAAACAACAGTGTGCAATCAGGTAAGTAAAAATTGGTTGTCAGTTGTGCAACAATCTTACTAACGGCAGCTGTTACTAGTATAGTAATGTCACATTACGTACTGTGCAATTGGGTAGATAGTACAATAAAGTGTCCTGTAATTAAGGTCCGACCGAACACTCGGCTTCGGCTTCAACTTCGGTTTCAGCCAAAAATCAACCGAAGGTTTAGCCGAAGCCGAAGATTTTTACCAGCCCCCGAAAACGGACGGAATATATGAAACTTATTAGAGTACCTCACTATTTAATTTCAAAGATATTTGACTGATTTTCTTGAAGTAGGAACACCGTATAAATGTATTGTTAATAAATTTGTATTTTTTAATTAAGCAGTGTTTAAAGTTCCAAATTTTTAAATTTTACTTTTGTTCTGAATTTAAGTCATATAATGAAAATATTTAGAGTCAATCAATCCATCTTTGTGTGCAAAAATTTTTAGAAATTTGAAACACAGTAGAAAGTATCATTTTAAAATTTACCTTCGTGGCTTTGCTGCTTTTCTACAAAGTATAGTATTTATCTAATTTTTCAGTACAACGAGTTATAGTTTCTTATTTTTTGATTTTCGTATGCCGAAAACTGAAACAAACTTTTAAACTTGATTTACAGATAATAAAATCAACTAAAATGAATATTAACCTCTGAGGCGTTGTTCAGAAAATCTTAATAAATTACTATGTTCCTTTCAGATTATTAAAAAAATAAATGACGCAAGACAGTAGCATTGTAAACATTATGTAAAGTAAAATGCTAACGAAAAAACAAAAACACATTTGCGAGGGAACCATCGAAAGTCAGGAATTTTGAGAATATATAATTGAAGTGTTTGCGTTATTTTATTATACTGAACATTTTTCTCTTATTTTCATCATTGTGTTTAAATTAACAAAACACGAACAAAATTAACTTGTGTTAATTGTTTGTTATCATGTTAGGACATGTCATGAAGCGGCTGAAATTTTTAATAACAGATATCTAGATAAACAAATAAGCTGTTACTGTTGCAAATGTCATGACGAAATTTAAATCCACTGGGTCTGTTGATAATACGTTTAAAAGAAAACATCAAGTTTACTGTACTATCGAAGAAAATAATTGCATGTTTTGAAAGTGGTCGTTGAAAATCCTCAAGTCTCGGAGAGGAAAATATGAAAATCACTATTGCATAACATAGCAAAGTTAACAGTCAGTACGATTTTACGAGCTAATAAATTCAATCCTTATTAACCTTGATATATCAGTACACTTTCACCTGGTATTCTGTTCACTACATGGTTCCAAGGAGAAACTGAGGATGATCCTTTCTTAACGAAAAAAATATTTTTTACTGATGATTCGACATTTAAGACAAAATGAGTCTTATGCTCACTGAACTGCCGCGGGTTGTGTGACGGAAATCGTAATTTTCTCAGAGTGTCGCCATCAATACTCATTTAAAACAAATGTTTGATGTGACCATTAAATATCAGGCGTTCACTATGGTACCAACACGATGGAGCACCATGTCATAGTATACGGAAAGTCTCCAATTTTTTACTAACAACTTTTTCAAATCGTTGGCTCGGAAGGTATTCTACAATTCCGTGGCCAGCCAGGTCTCCTGATTTAACCCGGTTGGACTTTTTCCCTTGGGACCGCTAAAAGAAAAGGTTGATCTTCACATGTCATTTCAAAACGGCAATCACCTGGAAACAGTTATCAGGAAGTGTGAAAAAGAAACTAGGCTAGCTATGGTAAGAGCGGCAGTAGCATAGTAGAACAACTATTACTTTTATGGAACGTTATGGCGCTGACGTAGAAGCATAATTTGTTCATGTTTCATTCTTAGTTGACTTTTTTATACAATGTTCTTGAATAAAACTTTTTGTATACCCCGTACATTGCCTCTAGGTTTGAATTTCTTTACGAAATTTACTATTTTACCACACCTCGGAATACTCAGAATAATTCTGTTATAGCATTTTGCCCTAAAACAACCCTGTACAATATTTTTGAAGTTTAATAATTCCAATAATATTTTCAGCAGAAGCAGAACCTTTTATAAAAAATAAAAAAGTTTTCCATTTGTTGAGAACTTTTTCGGACTGTAAGTATTATCGTTGTATGTTCTACACAAAATAATTTGGTCAAGTGCGAGTTGGACTCGCATACTAAGGGTTCCGTACCACCTTAAAGATTCTAATATTCCAGTTTCAGACAAGCAGGGAATGAATGCATTTTCTTATATTTACCCTAATATATTTTAAAGGAAGCGTTTTAAATTTATAAAAATTATACACTTTCATTTTCCATAAATAGACTTTTTATTTTATCTGCTTTGGGATTCGCTTGATTTTTATCAGAATGCATATGTATTTAATTTTCTCTTGGCTCCCAAAAATTAACATTAGAGTTTTATTATTCTAACAAACTTTCAGGGAAGCCTTTAATAATCTACTGTCTGAATTTTGAGGCTCTGTAGATTGAAAGATAAAGGGCAAAATAGGTCAAGTTTTAAATTATAAATTATTCAATTTGTTATTTAAATTATTTAAAAATAGAAATAAAATATATTTTTCAAAATTTAAATATTGTAGTTTCTAAAGTGGGGATTAAGTAGATGTTTAATATTTTTGTTAGTATCTTTTAAACAAATGATTTGAAAATATGCTATATTTGTAATTCACATAATGAGGTTTTTATCTGATATATTACATGATGCGTTTGAAAATTGCATTTTTATTTTCCATTTAATTGTATAATTTGTCCCTAAAATTACAATGCGGGTTTTCTAATAATTTTTCTTATAAATTTCAAGTGAGCCCCAGTTATTGTTTTTTGTGTATGCTTTCAATGAAGAATTTTTTGTCAGATACCAAAAAACATGTGAATAAATTGTTGTGTCACACCGTAGTGGCCTTTTGTGCAACCAAATAAGACAAACCGAAGCACGACGGCCCTTAGCTGATTGTCGGCAAGGTACATTTCGCATATTTTGGTAATTACAGTTAGGTCTCGTGCATGAGTTAGAGGCCACTCAGTTAACTGACTATATCTTTTAGTGTTTATGTCAAATTTAGTGCTTGAGAAACACTGTGTACCAACCAAGGCCCGAGATTAACTAAGAAGTTTAGGGGCCTGGAGCCAAAATGTCTGCCAGAACCCCCTCAGACCTCACCTTAAAAAATGTAATAATACAGGAAAATAGAAGCCATTCCTTTAGGGGTCATTTGGTGTCGCCCTACACAGTAATGTACTACGTACCCAGTACCAGTACACCCCATATCCTGTAGTATCAGGTTTCTTCAATTACCTTTGCAAAGTCAGCGATAAAAATATCGTTACAGCCGATATAAATAACTTACACGACCTCAAAAAACGTACACCAAGCTACTAGCAATAGTATTTCTGTACAAAATATACATAGTGAGATGTTTTCAGTATTACTAAACTAGGACAAACAAGAATATGTAAGTATAACTAGTGGCACAAATCTGCAACAAATTATACTAAAAATATTAAATTGTAGGATTCGATTACATAGCACATAAAGATTGTCTAATTTTCTTTGAGGAGTCAGAGTTATAATTGTTTTCATATTTTATCATGAGTTTCCGGATCATATTCAAGAAAGGTCACATAAAATTGTTAACGTGCAGGTACCAAATTATGCATCCTACATCTACCAGCTACGACTCTATACAGTCTGACGACCACATCCAACTGACATCAATTATGCCTTAGAAGATGAATCAATACTAGGCACTTCACGTAACAAAAAAATATTAAAGGAATTCCTGGGCTATAGAGGTTTAAGCAAATTGTAACAATAAAGAATCTCCTAGGAAAATTGTTATTTTCTGTTGCAAAAAAACTCCACAGGAGTTTTACTGTTTTTTAGGGTTCCGTATATACAAAATACAGGTACCCTTATAATATCAGTCCTGATTTCTGCCTCTGTCACAACATAGCAATCTTCTACTGGACGGAAGAGGTTGAAATTTGATATCAATGTATAGTTTGGTGACCCGATCAGGAGTACATATTGTAAAAGAAGAAATTTTGATTTTAGGGGTACTTCTGGGGGGAAAAACTAAAAAAATCGACCATTCACCCCGCTGATCTGCGAAACTGCTGAGCCTAAAATTTTAAACAAAATACAAAATATAGAACGTTGCCCGAACTTTACAGGAAAAATAAGGAGAAACCATCAATATTAATTATGGGGGCAAATTATAGAATTATATGAAAATTTAAAAATATTTTTTTTCAAACGCATCATGTAATACATCAAATGAAAGGTCCCATTCTGAGGAACACAAATCATTTTTTTTCATATTTAAAAAAAATAGTTAAAAATATATTAACGAAAACATACCAAAATTTACCTGTTCTCCCCCGTTATCTTCGAAACTAGAAAACGTAAAGTTTTATAAAAAATTGAGGGTATAGGGTATGACCTGAAGTTTACTGGAAAAATAAGGAGAAACCTCTTCTTTTAATTTTGGGGAGCAAATTAAAGAATTAAATGGAGAATATAAAATTAAAATTGTTTCTAACGCAGGATGTTATATATCAAATGAAAGGGCTCATTATGACGAAAACAAATATATTTTTTTCATATTTTTAAAATAAATTAATTAAAAGATATTAACAAAATTATAAAAAAAATTACCACTCCCCCCCACATTATCTCCATAAGCTGTAAAATTTTGAAAAAAATAGAGGTATAGCGCCTCACCTCAACTTTGCTGGAAAAATAAAGAGAAACCCCTATTATTTATTTTGGGGGGCAAATTAGAGAATTAAATGGAAAATAAAAAATCATAATTGTTTCTAACGGATCAAGTAATATATCAATCAAGTGCTCATTCTGACGAATACAAATTAATGTTTTAAATATTTTTTAAAATAAATTATTTAAAATATATTAACAAAAATATTTAAAAATTTACCCTTTCCGCCCCCTTTATCTCCAAAACTATAGGACGCAAAAATTCGAAAAATAATTTACATGAACTTTACTGAAAAATAATAAAAAACCCCCCAATATTGATTTTGGGGGGCAAATGACGGAATTAAATGAAAAATAAAAAATTAAACTTGTTTCTAACGGATCATGTAATATATAAAATCACAGGGCTCATTATAAGGAATACATTTTTTTTAAATTTTTTGAAATGAATATTTTTTCAAATATATTAAAAAAATATTTTAAAAAATCACCCATTTCCCCCTTTATTCCCCAAACTATAAGACTTTTTTTTGTTTACAGGAAAAATACGAAGAAATCCCTAATATTAATATTGGGGGCCAAATTATAGAATTAAAAGGAAAATAAAAAAATATGTTTTTAACGCATCATGCAATACATCAAATGAAAGGGCTCATTATGAGGAATACAAATATATATTTTTCATATTTTTTAAATTAATTGTTTACAAGATATTAACATAAAGATAAAAAAAATTCTCATTGTCGCTTTATTTCCGAAACCATACTACCTAAAATTCTGAAAATAATTAGGGGCATTTTTTGAGGTCGTGTAAGTGATTTATATCGGTTGTAACGATATTTTTATAGCTGACTTTGCAAAGGTAATTGAAGAAACCTGATACTACAGGATATGTGGTGTACTGGTACTGGGTACGTAGTACATTACTGTGTAGGGCGACACCAAATGAGCCATAAATGAATGGCTTCTATTTTCCTGTATTATTACATTTTTTAAGGTAAGGTCTGAGGGGGTTCTGACAAACATTTTTGCTCCAGGCCCCTAAACCTCTTAGTTAATCTCGGGCCTTGGTTGGTACACAGTTTTTCTCAAGCACTAAATTTGACATAAACCTGTTTGAAGTTGGTTCAGTTAATAAATTAATATTCTTTCATTAGAATCCCTAAAAGATATCGTCAGTTAGCTGAGTGGCCTCTAACTCATGCACGAGACCTAACTGTAATCACCAAAATATGCGAAATGTACCTTGCCGACAATTAGCTAAGGGCCGTCGTGCTTCGGTTTGTCTTATTTGATTGCACAAAAAAGACATTACCATGTGACACAACAATTTATTCACATTTTTTTTGGTATCTGACAAAAAATTCTTCATTGAAAGCATACACAAAAAACAATAACGAAAATGAGAAAATTTATATTTATAGATTTTTGGAAATAAAATTAGCGCCAGGTTTTTTGTCTTGTTATTCATTTTTTTTATCATTATTAATAATGGCTATACATTTCACGAGAATTAAAATAATTGTCACTATTTTGTTACATCCAAGTATTAATTTTACTGTTTAATTTAACTCTTAATTCAAATATAACTGTAAAGGAATATTTGACGTGTAAATTAGTTTTTAATTAAAATATAAAATTTGTTGAGTATATAAACATATTTCACCTAATTAATATTCTGGAAATATATAATAAGATAACTTTAATTATAACAATGTGAATTAAATTATGGTGGAACTGATGTACCAAGAGGGTTGATTTTAAACAATACGCCAACAGTTTTTTGAATATCTCATAGATATTTAGCAAAAAATAGGTATTATACGTACCTTGGTTGAAAAAAGACAAAACCGGTGGCTTAATTGTAATATTATTTTATATTTATCAAGTTACATCTTACCCTCTCTTTACACCAGCGCTATTCTGAATACTTCTTGAATATAAGTTTGTCATGTTTGTCCCTACAATGTATAAACTTGGTAACATTGACCTTTTTGATTGGACTTCCAGTTTGTCATACTTGCCGCTACCAACCATAAACTTGTCCTTTTTTATGCTGTTCTGACGTATGTCAAGTCTCTATTTTACCTAACATACGACAAACACACAATTGGAGTTACGGGAGAACAGCAATTACATGGAAGGGATCCAAATTCGGAGCCTTTGCATGCTAGTTTCCTCGAAAATCCTAGATATCCATTTCGCGTCTACAAATTTACTGCTATTAATTGGATGTTATACTTGTTTATTTACTATAAGATATTGATTTTCTAGAAACGAAGAGACTCTTAATATATAAGACACACACAGATAACTAAGTTGTTAAGAAGCTTTCGCTTCAAAAACTGACACACTCGTATATCTCAAAACACTAAACGTTTGAAATTCTAAATCAGAATCATTTCATTAAGCTGTATTAAATTCGTTCTAAGAATATGGAAAAAACAGTTTCCAAAATAAGATTTTTATTAATAAACTTCAAATGAACATATTTTTATCCGTCTGAAATTCAATTTTGATATAACAAGCTTCTGATCAATGTACGTGATTAAAACTCCCAAGCCATATAAGAACTTTCCCAACAACGTTCAGGATGAAGTTTCGATTCAATTTTATCGTGATAAATATACGGAATTTCTGGTAAGGAAACACGAACACAGATGTAACCATAATTGAGTTAATTTTCAATAATATTTCGTTGAAGCATAAGTGAGAAGTTAGAAATGTTTATTAGCAAATTCAAAATTCGTTAAGTAGTTCAAAACTAAATTACTATTTTGAATGTAGCTCAGTAGTTTCACAGATCACTCACCAGTAATTATAACACTGTTTTTGTCACACTTAAACGGAACTGAGCTGATAGATGCCATGGACAATTTTCTGCAGTTTAAAGTTGAATACGCACTGGGAAGATATATTCAAACATCTGTAAAAAGTGATTCAAAATCGTTGTTCTTCAAGGCAGTCGTGTGAAGTGAATCTAGTTCACCAAAGCTTAACTATGACTTCGGATACCTAAATAAAGGACATGGTTATGGAACATGCAAATGAAAGTAGAAATTAAAATAATAACTTAGAATATGAGGGGACATTAAGAAACTAGGAGAGTTTTAAAGCAATAAATAATATTATGAAGTAATACACTAGCCCTAGCAGAAACATATAACAGGTTACAAAATTTCATACCCTAGAGGCAACTTATCTACTTAGTCGAGAGCACCAGTCTTGAAGAGTTGCGATTTTCGTTGACAACATATGAAAAGTAATATAATCAATTACAGAAAGCTTTACCAGGATAGGTGGCGCACTCGAATATTATTTATTAGTTCTTCATCTATAAACTGATTCACAGTATATGTTAGTGTACAGACAAAAAATAATTTGGTCATGTGCGAGTTGGACTCGCATACTAAGGGTTCCGTACCACCTTCAAGATTCTAATATTCCAGTTTCAGACAAGCAGGGAAGGAGTGAATTTTCTTATATTTACCCTTATATCTTTTAAATTTATAAAAAATATATACATTGATTTTCCACACATTTTTATCAGATTATATATGTATTTAATTTTCTAATTTGGCCCCCAAAAATTAACAATTGAGTTTTATTTTACTAATAAACTTTCAGAGAAGCCTACTGTCTGAGTTTTGAGGCTCTGTAGATTGGAAGATAACGGGCAAAATAAGTCAAGTTTTAAATTATAAATTATTAAATCTGTTATTCAAATTATTTAAAAATACAAATAAAATATATTTTTCAAAATTTAAATAGTGTAGTTTCTAAAGTGAAGGAATTAAGTCGATGTTTAATACTTTTGTTAATATCTTTTAAACAAATGATTTAAAAATATGATATATTTGTAAATCACATAATGAGCATTTTATCTGATATATTACATGATGCGTTTGAAAATTGAATTTTTATTTTCCATTTAATTGTATAATTTATCCCTAAAATTACTATGGGGGTTTTCTAATAATTTTCTTATAAATTTCAAGTGAGCCCCAGTACCCCTAATTATTTTCAAAATTTTAGGTAGTATGGTTTCGGAAATAAAGCGAGAAATGAAAATTTTTGTTATCTTTATGTTAATATCTTGTAAACAATTAATTTTAAAAATATGAAAAATATATATTTGTATTCCTTATAATGAGCCCTTTCATTTGATGTATTGCATGATGCGTAAAAAAATATTTTTTTATTTTCCGTTTAATTCTATAATTTGGCCCCCAATATTAATATTAGGGATTTCTTCATATTTTTCATGTGAGGAAAAAAGATTAGGTCTTATAGTTTGGGGAATAACGGGGGAATAGGTAATTTTTTTAAATATTTTTTTAATATAATCATTTTAAAATAATTAAAAATATATATTTGTATTAGTCATAATGAGTCCTGTGATTTGATATATTACATGATCCTTAAAAACAATTATATATTTTTTTTCCATTTAATTATATAATAATTTGCTCCCCAAAATGAATATTAGAGGTTTCTCCTTATTTTTCCAGTAAAGTTCAGGTGAAGGGCTATACCTTAATTTTTTTCAAAATTTTCCAGCTTATGGTTTTGGAGATAAGTGGGGGGAATCGGTAATTTTTTTTATATTTTTGTTAATATCTTTTAATTAATTTATTTAAAAAATATGAAAAAAATAAATTTGTCTTCGTCATAAAAAGTCCTTTCATCTGATATATAACATGATGGGTTAGAAACGATTTTAATTTTATATTCTCCATTTAATTCTATAATTTGCTCCTAAAAATAAATATTAGGGGTTTCTTCTTATTTTTCCAATAAAGTTCAGGTGAGAGGCTATAACTCAATTTTTTTTCAAAATTTTCCAGAGTATGGTTTTGGAGATAAGGGGGGGGATGGGTAAAATTTTTTATATCTTTTAATTAATTTATTTTAAAAATATGAAAAAAATATTTTTTTTCGTCATAATGAGCCCTTTCATTTGATATATAACATGATGGGTTAAAAACAATTTTAATTTTATATTTTCCATCTAATTCTGTAATTTGCCGCCCAAAATTAAAAGTAGAGGTTTCTCCTTATTTTTCCAGTAAACTTCAGGTGAGACCCTATACCTTTAATTTTTTTCAAAACTTTACGTTTTATAGTTTCGGAGATAAAGGGGGCGGGAATGGGTAAAGTTTGGTATATTTTCGTTAATATCTTTTTAACTATTTTTTTAAATATGAAAAAAAATTACGTTCCTCAGAATGGGACCTTTCATTTGATGTATTACATTATACGTTTGAAAAATTTTTTATTTATAAATTTTCATTCAATTCTATAATTTGCCCCCCAAAATTAATATTAATGGTTTCTCCTTATTTTTTCTGTAAAGTTCGGGCAACGTTCTATATTTCCTATTTTTTTTCAAAATTTTTGGCTCAGTAGTTTCGGAGATCAGGGGGGGGGGAATGGTAGATTTTTTTAGTTTTTCCGCAATATGTACTCCTGATCGGGTCACCAAACTATATATTGATACCAAATTTCAACCTCTTCCGTCCAGTTGTTTAGGAGAAAATTGCTGCTATGTGACAGAGGCAGAAATCCGGAGTGATATTATAAGGGTATCCGTATATTGTATATACGGAACCCTAAAAAAGGAAACAGTATTTATTCCTGATATGTTGTGCTGTGTTCGAGTTATTCATTTTTGTATAAAATCGTTTGAGTGTCTATTAATGAACCTATAGTTTGCTTTAAACAGCTTACTGTTATGCAGCTACTCAAATCAAGGACAGATTTTGTTATACATTTTCTGTTGGTTCAAAAACTATCTTTACACTGAAAATAAATATTCTTTATTTCCACAATTAATAACACCCTACTATTCATAGACTAATCGAGATGCGTCAGATGGAAATCAGCTGTTCCACTACTGTCCTGTTCCTCCTGTGCGACAGTATTTATAATCTCAGTTGCTCTCGAAGACTTCCCGTAATATTCGATTTTATATATATCTCTAGCTAGTTTTTCGACGTTCACATTGTATTACTGCATTCTGCTTATGTTCTGGTTTTCGGCCCTTACTGGCTGTACATCTGTCACGTTTACTCTTCTGACATCTTCGAAGTAATTTACCCAGTAATATCGTTGGTGAATTTGAACTTATTCAGTCAGTTTTTCTTTGAGACTACCAATGAGACTTGATTTTTCTGCCATCATTGCTTTCCCAAATTCTCTTCATCATTCCATTCTCCACTCACAGAGGATCCCTTTGGGCTCACAATGACTCCAGGACGCTGTGTCTTTCCATCGTGGATTGGGTGCCCCTCTCTTCTTGAGTGATAGGATTTGTTCAATGTCTAGACGGCCATTTGGTCCTGGACACATTGTTCCGTGACTCTGTCGGATAGAAGTACTCTGGCGCTGTTCCATTTTCCGACAATGTCTGCAATCTGCTCTACAGGGTCTTCTTGACAAGGCATCGGCATTATTATGCAAACAGATGTTCAGCCTTGACATCGTATTGTTGTAATCTCTTAATCCACCTGGACAGTTGTCCTTACAGTATCTTCATGTGCAACAGCCTCTTGAGAGTGACATGATCGGGTCCATTAGAAAATAACGACCATACAGATATTTGCGAAAATGGTCTGCAAACCTGATTATTGTGAGAAGTTCTGTTCTGATTTTAACTTATTCATTCATTTTTCCTTGGTAATTCCTTTTTGGTTTAGAGAATTGTCGGCTGTAGTATTCGATCACTCTCCCATTATCATCTTGCACTTGTGGTAGGATGGCCCCCAAACCGGTGTTGCTGACGTCTGTGTCTTAAGCGAGTTTGCCACACTTTATAGGAAACGGTACTGGAATATAATGCCGCCTTCAATCAACATGCTGTTTTACAATCCTGGTTCCAACGGAAGATCTCTTTTTTGTTACGTCTTCCAGGATCTAACTAAATTTCTTATTTAGGTCAGGCGCCAAGCTTCGCGTAGTTGCCATAAATAAATTGAGATATTAAAATCCACTTAATCCCACTTCTGACACCACTGTTATTAATTTTCTGTGGTTTCAAAAACAGTCCTTATTATGGAAATAAATCTTCTTTATATCCACACTAAAAACATACAATTAATACGACACAGCATTTCTTAGACTAAATGAGATACGTCAAACGTACATCACCTGTTCGACAACTGCCCTGCTCCTCCTCTGCTTCCACATTTATAATATAACTCAGTTGTTCAGGAAGACTTCCGGTTAATACTCGCAATTTAGATACTTTTTTATATTAATTAGCAATTGTATAGCCTAGAAATACCTCTTTACTGAACGTTTGCTTGATTGGTTTTTATTACAGTGATTAATTTGGAGAGAATTCATGTGTCAGTAATGTCAAACTAAACTACTGAGTCAGTTGGTAGTCATGTAAATTATTGAATTGCAACCGAAATAACTAGAAAATTTTGCGACATCTCACAAATCGATATCAGTAAGCTGGACAAGAGTAACTTACAAATTATCGTGTTGGGACAAGAACAATAACTGACATCTTATGTGTAAGATTCAATAATCTAAAAACTAAAAACACAACTTCTATATGAAGCTGTTGTTACACACTGCGAGCAGTTTTGAACAGGTTTTTTTAGTTGTTGAAATATAAAATCTGTGTTTTGAGGCTACAAATCTACGCTTAAACATCTGATTTATTAGAAAGTAAAATACATATTGGCCTACTTACACACGTCGTGTTTCCAAATAATGAACATACAAGGGTATTGGTAGTATATCCAGTAATGTAGATAGTTGGATTACGATATGTGACACTCTTAACGATAAAACGAAGTGACAAATTAATAAAATTTCATCGAATATATGAGTTTGGCAGAAAGTTATAGATTGTAGACATAAAGGAAGTTTTGATCGATTTTACATACTATTCTTTGAAGGAAATACTCCGATCAGAACTTTCATACGCTCATTTTGAAGGTTTTTTAATAACTATAACTTTTCCATTCGCAGCATTATAATCAGAACTTCACATAACGCACACAAAAACATAAACAATCCATAATTTTGCAAGATTTTATCCTGTAAATAAATTACTTCTACGAATTTGCTTTTAAAATCATGTTATATATGGTGTCTGAACTATTACTGGAGCGGATGCACTATATGTTTCCGGTCTATTTTGCCGTGGTCTATTGAAATGTCTACCGAACATTTCCTCTGCAACTGAGGCAGACATCTTCAGCGGCGCGGGCGTAGTTGCAGAGAAAACGTTCGGAAGACATTCCAATAGACAGGGCAAAATAGCCCGGAAACATATAGAGTATCCATTGACACTGGCCGTGAAAGCCTTTGATATTACTGGAGTGATAGTATAATGCGGTTTGCTGTCTAATTGTGTGTCCGAAAATACCTTGTGTTTAACTTTGTCGACTGAGGTGACTTGCTATTCTGATTGTGTGAGAAATGTTTGTCAATAAAAATGTGCTTTCCATTTGTAAATTGTTTTCGAACAATTATGTTTATGAGTTGCTTTTGCTAGTTTGTTTTAGAAAAAATTCAATTCTAATGTATGTATTTTTATATTTCCGTTGAAAAATATTGTTGTACAGATGAATATGTATACAACTTTTTATGTAAAAAACTTCGTCATGTCTGAGAAGAGAAAGCTGCCTTCAACGAAAAGGTGCATTGAGATTTTTTGTTCTACTTTAAGAAATGTGTTTGTGACAAAAACAGTGCACGTGTTTCCTTAACTCATATTTTATCTTCCCTTGTTCTTGCGACATACTTTAGGGATATCGTTCGTGTAGCGCAGGACGAAAAAGTGAAATTTATCCTTGTTTTCGCAGTTCCCGAACAATTTTCCACAACGCCCTAAACAACGAGTTATGCTTTCAGAAATCTGAAACGACTAAATTCTCCTCTCACTTGAATATACCGCAATACGTTTCGTGTTTCATATAGAAATTAATTAAATACAAAATTGTGAAAATTATACTTTCTAAATAAGTGAGTTGGATTTGTTATATAATTTTAAGAAGTCATATTTATAAATAGAAAAACCTTTCAGACCTCATTCGCACGAGAGTCCGCAATATTTGTGTTCGTACGAACACTTAAAAATCACTGTGAATCGTATTCGCTGCGGAGTGGACGTATAGAAAATTATGAATTCAAATCAAAAATTATTGGCAATAGCCATTTGTGTCGGGAGAATCCGGAAAATAAAATCATATTGGGTACATTCCCTTAATGATCAACGATGTGTAAAAGGACAGCTTGTTTCGCTTTATGGAGATTTGAGTCTTTATCCTGATAAGTTTTTTTATCGATTTTAGAATGTCTGTAAGCACATCGATGAATTATTGGCAATCGTGAGTCCTCGAATAAATCTTCAAGCCACCAACATGACATTTGCGATATTGCAATACCTGCTGTGCAGAGATTGACATAAAGACTGAGGTAAATTTAAAATACTGAATTGATTCGGCCAATAAATTCATTATAATAATTAACTGATTCTACAATTGCAATTTCGACAATTTACGTTTTTTAAAACTGTCCGACGCGTTTGGACTAATGTCTTTGTCAAGGAACTAGACTAGTTGGAAATTGCGCTTGTAGTATCAGTTAATTATTGTAAATTTAAGACTTTATTAAAAAAAAACAATGTTTTTATTAATTAGTTTGAAATAATGGTGTTAATTATATAATAACTGCAGCGCACTTTGCATTAATGTTTAATAACTTTCCGTGGGTAAGTATTCTTCTGGTGCAGCGCCAGCGCTTTTTTAACCCCCGTGAGAACAGAAACAGGGAGTTGCGTAGGCACAATTCGATTTAATGTCCAAAGCTCAAAGTCGAAAATCGAACAGTGCTTGATAGAAAAGCGCTGCGCTTTAAAACGACTTTTGTGTGAATAAACACATGGGTATACATTTGTCTCATTTGAAAGCTTTTTTAACGCCCGTTGACAAAGGGCTTGTGCTAATGAAGCCTCTCAGGATTTGGGTCTGACCATATTTTTAGTGGAATTCTATTAATTAACTCCAGATTTGGAGTTGAAACGTCTCCACAGCAGACAAGTAGGTATACACAGTGTATAATACACATTTCGCACACAGTAAGACTGATTGATCAGATTGTAGGGATCTCTGAACACTTGCGAGGCCGACTTGTTGCAAACCATAACCAATAACTTGGCCAATGTTTTAAAATTGCCAAACTATGCTTTGTTTTTAATTCAAATTTGAAATACTTATCTTTTACATAATAAAGGACTTTAAGAAGAATCGTATAAAGATTTAATGATGGACTTTTTACGGTATTTTGATGGTTAGAATTAAAATGCGAGTACCATAAAAATTCTAAATGCAGATAAAGGTAATCCTACAGTAACAGAAAAATGAAACAAAAACAGACTAGAGAAAAATTAAATTAGAAATGTTTGTACTGCGAACGTCACATTTCCTTAGGCCCTTCGTCCCCCTTGTCACATCGCGTCACTAACTTACTGAGAACCTTCACTCACCCTGTATTGCAACGTATTTTATGAACAATTCCCTACCACATTTGTATGGTTTACCTAAAATTCATAAACCCAACATCGCATTAAGACCAATTATCAGTTCGATAAATGCTTCTTGCAGTAAACTATCAAAATCTCTTCTAAAGATCATTTTTGCACCTACATTTCTAATTGTAAAAACAATGCACATTTCTTAGACAAATTATCCGATATACAATACAAAACTATTTTCACCATAGCAAGTTTTGACACTGTAAACCTAGGTATATAATAATGTCCCAGACACCAAAACACTTCCTATAATAAAAATAATTATAGTTAAAAAAAATAAAAAATAAACTTTAATAACAAATCGAACTAAAAAGCAGAAAATAGATTTAATTTTGAATAGTTTATATTATAGCAGTAGAAAGTCGAAAAATCAATCATGATTAATTACCTCAAAAAAAAATATAATAAAATTTAAGTTATTAACAGAAAAATTCGATTCAGAGTAAAAAGCGCGTGGGGTGAATCGAGTTTTTCTGTTAATAACTTACATTTTACTATATTTTTGTTATGAGGTAATTAATCATGAGTGATTTTTCGACTTTTTACTGCTGTAATATTAACTATTCATAACTAAAAAGATTATTTTCTGTTTTTTAGTTCGGTTTGCAATTAAAGCGTATTTTTTTAATTTTTTAAACTATATTATAGTGTCATTATGTCTATAGTTTCATAATTAAAAGGTTTACTTCATGTTTGCGTAACCTTTCCATTTTATAACCTTAAGGTCTACTACTGCCAACTAGATGACAAACGCAGCGTTAATAGAGGAATTTGACATTTAAGCAAGAACAGTGACAAAAAGACAATAAACGGGAAAATCCAACTTAAAGAATTGTATTGTCATCGGCCCTTGACACGTGCCAATTTTCAAATTAATCAAACTTCTTCAAGGTAGTGAAAATGACGTTGAAAGTTTCCGTTACATACACGTCAACCTAATAAAAGCGTATTAAAAAAACGATAAGAACATGACTGGTTACTAAATGAAGAAATATTTATCCATTGACACAACAATGATTTTTGCCAACAAGATTTTGCCACGGACATGGGTTCTTGTCTGTCACCTGCCTCAACAATATTTTCATGGAAAAATTTGAAAAACAAATAATATTTACAAAAGAGAATAAACTCTTAGTTTGGTGGCGTTTTAATCACTATTTGGGAACAGTTTCTATAAAACTTACATGAGTTATTAAACAGCACCGTTAACAAAGAACCAACTATACAATTAATTAGAAATTAATTAGAAAATCACACACTATCTTTCTAAGTATCCTAATAACAGAAACACAATCGTTATTTGATATTATAGTCTACAGAATCACAGTAACAGATATCCCAATTTTAACTGTAATCATCCAAATACTGTAAAAAAGGACATCTTTATCTTAATATGATACAGCAAAAACTGTTATGATATCAATAAATTTAATGAAAATAAAAGAAAGAAAACATATCAAATCACTAACATTCAACACCAAGTTGCTACAAATAATACTAATACCGTTGATTAGAACATTACTACAACAACCATACCATACAGACAGGGTCTTTCAAAAAGACTGAAAAGGGTGGGCAACAGATTTTATATTAAAACAACATTCAAAACAAGCAATACCCTGAAATTAATTGTATAGTAAACCAAATAAAGTAACACAAAACTCAAAAACCCTGCGAATGTACAAATATTAAACTGAAGAAACATCTAGACGTATATATATTCGAATAAATGACCACAATTTCCAATTTGAAAGAAGCTTTTCTATTTCACTTGATTTTTAGAATTTTTTAGTGCTATTCTCTGTGTATATAATTAACAGTGAATTCTCCTAGTTTCATTAATTTTATTGTCAAACATTTAATGTCAAACTTTGAATTAATAAATTTGTCATTGCGAAACTTTTAATGTTTAATTTTCTTAATGAGTTGTGTTAAGTGTTATTAACATTGAAAATTGGGTTTAATTTAGCCCTTGAAACGTTTGTACTATTTGAAATATACACTCTTTCCGACAATTGTGGTGTTATTCCCAAAAAATCAGAAAATATTGAACAAACTCGGCTATCCAACCAGATTTAGTAATTAAGAACCCCCACAGGTGACACTCACTGTATTTTAGTTGTCTATGCATGTCTTTCATGTCATTGGTACTGCTTGGTATATCCCATCAATAAAAAGATATTAGCATTATAGAAAGACTTTGGCGGTAATCAGCCTTAGGCTCCGAGTTCCAAAATAGACTATATTTCGTTCCTATTTTTATTTCTTTTCTTGTCTCTTCATAGTGGCTCCAAAGCAGAAGCCGAAACGTTGAGTATTTAAGAAATTTAGGCGCGGTTTCACCCGGAACCTAGATGAGTTCATTTATGTTTTGAAGTGACCCGTATATTTTCTATAAAACATAAAACACTATTTGTAGGCACATATTATAAAATAAAACACTATGGCAACAACGCAACAACACATATTTTATCTAAGCAATTATTATTTTTTATGTAAATTTAATTATTTAATGGTCTATACATATGGAATGCTCCCATATAAATTTGAGAAAAGAACTCTTGTTCATAATGCATTTCTACTATTTGACTTACTGATTTGAGTTTAGATTTTATTTTAAGAGAGAAGATTTCGCGGTAGCTCATTTAATTTTTTATAACATTTTCCAGAAAATCGGAAATAAGCAATATAATACATCCTAAACGTCACAGAAATATCATATAGTTTTTGTTTTTAAACTTTTCTCAGTGTCCCGTTATTTTGTGTGTTTTTGTAGCAGCCAGCCTCTACAGATATTTCTAATAATATTGCAAGACAAGAATTATTTTCATATATTTATATTATATATATACCAACACGTACTGATGCAGCGTATACCATACCTCATATACCTTGTAAAATTCTAAGAAATATTCTGCAGCTTCTCAGGCTCTGATCAGCTCTTCAGCTTTTCTTTTAATTCATACATTTCTTCATTCTTCACGCCTTAAATTCTCGATAAAACTGCCAACAATATGTTCTTCTTCTGTCCTTCGAGCCAGTTCTTCAATAATTCACTCCTACTCTTTTTCTTTTTCATCTCAGTTAGTTAAAAAGACCAATTGTACCCCTACCTGCAATTTTCTTCAATACAGCCCTTCAGTTCTGCTCACAGATCTTAAGCTCTTCTTCTTCGTTTCTTCTCAAGACTTTAAGTTGTCCATTTTCAAGCTCTTCAAGTGTCTTTGCAATCTTTGAATTCTTCATAAAGGATACACCATGAAAAATTCGGTGAATATAGCCGCATATGATGATATATACAGAGTGTCTTGCCGTTCTCAAGTTATACAAGGAAAACTAAAAAAGTCATTTTGTATTTTTTGCCTCTAGTACTTTTATTTAAAAAAAATATCACAAATTGTAAACGGAAAAGTTTTTTGACACATACATTTACTCAACCGGGTGTCATCAGATCTTCGCTGAACGTTTCGTTTCTTCAGGGCTATCATCAGTAATTTAAAAAAAATAATTACCTGTACTTTTTGATAACAATATCGATAAAGCATTGAAAGGCGAGTACACTAATTTATCTTATGTTAAGTGTTAAATGACGTTTTCGGAGGAAAAAGTAATCATCAGTGAAAAAAAAATAGTAGTCCTGCTTATAGCCTAAAACGTAGAATTAAATAAATTTTCCATGACATTAAAATCTACACATTTTTCAATTGTTTTTCTTGCATGGTAAAGTGATGTAAATCCATAAATCGAAAATATCAAAAAATTCGGTTTGTTAATGTAGTTTAGGTAGAAATTGATAAAATCTTAAAAATCAAGAATTTTACTTTCCTAAACTATAAAGTTGTAATGGAATACAATCTACAAATTTGCTTTTGTTGCTTTGCAACTTCCAAAAAGCGTAATTTTTGAAATGTGGTCTGGTGACTGTGTATTTGTGAATAACCCACCTATAATTTGTATATTCTGGATCAAAAATTTACTATCGCACAGGCCTAAAAAATGACGTCGAAGAGAGTAGTTTTTAAGATTACAATAATACTTAGAGAACAGACTTGCATATGTATTTTTCTGATATTTTGGAGATAGAACCACAATTGCATAATTTCGCGTCACGAAAGCGGTCACCCGGTTTTAGTGGACAAAGTTTTTTTGCCATTTACACAGCAACAAAACAACTTTGACGCGGAAATTCTAGAACTTACGTTTACCTAACTACCACTTTCATGAGCATATGTTTTTGCCTTAACATATATTTTAGAAGTCACGAACATGAAGCTTAGATTTTTATGATTTCACCAATTATTATTGAATTAAAAAAAACAAAAGCTGACATTTTTTCATGTTTTAAATTTTTCCAATTGCTTAAACTTTATGACAAGAAAAACAAATAAAACAATTTTTAGGTTTTTTTGGCCCGGAAAAAATATTTAATTGCAATATTTAGGCGACAAGCAGAACAGTACTAATATTGTTACTCCCAAAAGGTCGTACTTAACATATATACCAGTGTATTGGTCTTTCAATGCATTATCGATATTGTAACAAAAACTTAGCGGTATTTAAAAAAATAGTTAATGATGATCCAGAAGAAAAAAAACGTAGTAGTGAAGACTTCATGGCGCTTTGTTGTAGAAAAACTTTCCTTTATGCCATTTTTTTTTATATTTTGTTTAATAAAAGTGGTAGAAGCAAATAACAAAAAAAATATCTTTTTGATTTTCTCTGTATAATTTCAGAGCGGCAACTTTTTCTCCAATATTTGTATCTCTTAATAATTCATAGATAGCAATGTTATATTTTCATATATGAGACATCCAATATATATTCCGGTGGTTCTCCCCGGTTGTGATATTTTTATAATTATTATTTTAATTATTTAGACAAAAGCCTTTACATTGGGTGCCAATTTACTGTGGTTCTACTCGTTTGTATGATTTTTATTTATTAATTATTTATTATACACTGACAGTTATATTAATTTATATTATTATTTATATAATTATAGTTTTATTAATTTAGTATTATTTATCTTTGATATTGTTGATATACACACAACAAAATATCTATATAGTAGGGTTTGAGGTGCTTGGGTGCCACATTACTTATAGTAATGAAATTATATATTAATTGTTTCTATTTAATTTTAAATGATTATAAATTGTTTGTGTGTGTGGGTGGGTTTAGTGTATAAATTTAATTTTAATCCTTTTTTATATTGATACATAAAAAACATAAAAATTTTTGTTTGTGTGTGGGTTCATTGGGCTTTATTATTATTTAACTGTTCATCCGGCTATTTGTTGGAAACATACAGGCTTTTGCAACATTAGATAATATTATACTTATTTAAATTAAACTCAACATCTTATTTTAAAATTTTATATGCAACAAATTAAAAACATCAAATCAATTAACTTGCAACATAAAATCTTTATACTTACTGTTGTACATCTCTTATAGTTCCGGCAGCTTCTTTCTCGAAGATACTCTTATTATTTTACTTTTCTAAACTTTTTAGTTTGAAATTGTCTTTAAACTTTTTATTATTCAATTACTAAATTCAATTTTTGTTTATAATTAAACTTTACTTGGTTCTTTATTTTGACTTTACTTATTTAATCTCATAATCTTTCTTTAAATATCCTATTGTTTGTTAATTTAACTATTAAAAAAATCACTTTTCAACAAAACAGTTTCCACATACTTTATTAAACAACATAGTTAAATTCAAATAAATTTTCCAATTTCTATTAATCTCTCTATTCTATTTATTATTGTCGAGAATTCGCTTTCTTATTTATCTAACCTAAAATTCCTTATCTAGATTCATGAATAAAACATTCATAATCTTTTAAACATCACAACATAGCATTTTAGAAATTACAAAATTATTTACCTTAATTAATTTTGGTTTATTGTCCTTTTTCTTGAACACCATTTCAATTTCTTCGATGATTTTTCTTCTTTTCTCCATTGTTACGATATTTTAGTTTTTATTTACCCATTTATTTATACTTATTAATCCATTCCATTAACCAATTCAAAATTTCCATTCCTTCTTTGGAAGTCTTTACACCTCTTAAATTTCATCGACGTTTTGTGTGTTGCATGCACAATCACTTTATTTTAATTCACAAAAAGTGCGATTTTGACCCCTATATTTTGAAAGCTGTCAGTCGCCAAACTTCACTTCAAAATCTGCATATAAAGACTAACTAGATTTTTAATAAAAATTGATTACCGGAACGTAATATCCGAGGTGCTGGCTAAATGACAAATCTCTCAATTTTGGTGTGGTAGTCTTATTTATGATTTAGGAACAAAACACTAACATGACGACAAATTTTACATGAATCAGCTTACTTGATGTCTATTTATATTATTATAACCACAAATTTAATCAAGTTTCTAATTTAAAATATATGTTTTACAAAAGATCTCATTTGAAAGCTAATTTAATTTTGAATAAATTGTTTTATATAAACTATTGCTCAATTTTTCTTTGTTATGGAGATTTTGAACTTTGAATGTTTGGCCATTCTGACTTACTATTCCCTTATTTGCAAAATACAACTTATATCTACAATCTCATTTCTTATTTCTACTCTTTATAGTTTTTTACATACTAAGTATATGAAGTTTTTGCTTGAACCAAGTTCATATCACCTTTTTGAGAATGTCTATTTTATGGCATTGTTCATTCAATAAGTGTCTTTTTTTATATTTTTATACTTAGTTTGCATGTAAGTGGTCTATTTTTCCTGATATTTGATTGTTTTGTTAATCATGCTTATGTATGGTACGATAACATTGTTTACTTTACTCTTCACTCTTATGCTGAGGGCTGCTTTCAGTACAATATATATATATATATATATATATATATATATATATATATATATGTGGAAAGAGAGCAGTTGTTTTACCCTTCCAAATGGTTCTCGGTCCTCGGTTTATATATTTTTTATTGAGAAATCTTGGGTTTTTGGGACCAAATATATATATATATATATATATATATATATATATATATATATATATATACACATACAAACCTGTTGTTCACAAATATCGAAATTGTAAGACAAAACGTTTATGAGATTTCTTTGATGTTTACGATTTATGTTACTACTCTTCCCTATTTTTGAAATTCAGCTGTCATAATAATTTCCAAATATCTAGGTACACCAGCATGAAGTTCACTACAATTCCCAATAGTATCTGCAATTCATTTTGTGCACCTTTTCAAACTCATACATTTGGCAAACTATTTGGTTTGCTATTTTCTGTAAACATATTCGTCTAAATTCAGAGTTGATTTAGCATATATTTGTCAAAAGGAGTCTCTGCACCTCATGTCTGGATTATTTTCTGAATGGGGAAAATATTAATCTCTCCACGTCCGAAACTCATTGTTTTCTTAGTATATTTGCGGTATTACAGCTTCATGTAAACTTAGGTAACGGAACCTCCGTCGTGCAATTAAATCTCATAGATAACATTAGGAAATAAATTAGGAAATAAGTAATTCAAGAAAATTATTCAACGTCGGTGTGTGTAGCAAATTAGAGGGAAATCCACAGGTGGCAGTTTAAGTTTCCAGCTATGTTCGTGTAATTTTAAAGAGTTATTATTGCCAGTACTGTTGGGAGAAATGAAATAATTTTAAGCAATTTTTTTAATTGAATTAACCATGGAGAAATAATTTCATTTTCCAGTTAATTGAAAAAAAAACGTGGATACACTGATGAGTAATTTTACATTTATTATGCAAACGTATGAAAAGCATTAACTTTTGGATATGGAAAATACTGAAATAGCTTTCAAAAATAGTGTATGTCGCTTATATGCCACACGACAAAAAATATATTCCACTGCCATTTGAAGAAATAAGGGTTACCATGATATCACATTTATTTGTGAATGGTGGTGAGAGGACTCAACAAAAATAAAACAACAATGACGAAATTTGAGACCGACGTAACAAGTCTTCGATGAAGTGTTACCCTAATACAACAAAATTTATAAAAGAAAACATAAACGTAGAAAACAAATTTGTATGGTCTTGACTTTGGTGGGTTATATGTCACTAAGAAAAACCAAAGAAAAAGGAAATATTAACAAATAAAATAAGCGGAAAGTTCGACAAGGAAAAGTTGCTCGTTTGGCAAAAACGGATTACACAAGGACTGAAAAATCAAGCACAGTAAGAAAACCTAGAAAAGCAGCAAATGGACTAAACTAAAGTAAAAGAAAATTAAAATCACAGGGAAATGTAGTGCCATCTATTATGTACTATTATGATCAACACTGGCAAATCCTGGGTGAGTGGGGCGGCCATTTAGGTTTTCGTTAATTAAAATTAAAATAACAATATTTTTACGGGAATACATCCGTTCGTTATATTGATTCATGTTTGAATACTGCAGACGCTACGCCGAGGTCTCACTTGGCATTCTCAATGCGTTGTTACGGTGAACAACAATTTGGAAAAGTGACATGGAGATCTATTATACAATTATCAGTAATGTGGGGTAATTAGATGAATTTTATTATTCTTGTTACCCCTGTTTGATAAGATTTTTATATATTACTAGCCGTTACCCGCGGTTTCACCCGCGTATGAAATGTACAATTCTGTGTAAAACGAAATAACTTATGAATCATATGGCCTGTCCTATATAACAACTTTTTCTAACTTTGGTGAACCAGCCTACGTAACAATGAAACCACCAATCCAGGATATATTTCTCCCAAACTGCAATTACTTAAGGGCCACCCTATATAACAGCTTTATTCAACATTTTTTGAACAACCTTATCTAACTGCAACTCTACTTCACCCTATAGTGCAACCATCCTGTATAAGCTGCTGTTTATATGTCACCCAATATAATATTTTTTAAACACCTTGTATGTACAACTACAAATATAACATTTTTTGTACCACTCTGTATAACTCTAAATCCACCAATCCCCAACATATTTCTCGCAAATTGAAACTACTCATTGGCTACCCAATTTAACAGTCTTGCATAATTATAATTCTATATTTAAACCATCCTGTTTATACTGCTGCGAATTAGCCAACCATTATTACTTATTTGGCCATAAGTTTTTGAACCATCCTGTATAACCAGAATTGTACTTTACAAAATATTCCAAATACCCTGTTTATACATCTGCTTAGGGACCACCAAATCTTTATATATATATAAATCTGCTGTACATGTGTTAGTCATTGAACTTCTCCTAAAAAACTGGACCGATTTTGATGAAAATTTTTGTGTGTATTCCAGGGGGTTTGAGGATGGTTTAGATTCACAATACGGTCAACTAGATATTGTTTTTTTAGTTAAATTATTTATTTAAAAATTGTTGTTGATGTTAGCACAACTTACATAGGATCCAGCAGCCTGCGCTGTAGTCGCTGTGTCAAAAATTCAAGAGTGTGCTTTAGTTTCAGTTAAGTCTGATAGATGGCGTTCATATTATTACAGCTAATTTTTAAAAGTTTACATGGGACAGGACAACGTCTGTCGGGTCCGCTAGTATATATATATTTTTTAAACACCTAACTATCACTCTGCTCCACTATATATTTCAATTATCTTATCCATCCATTTTTCTGATATTTTTGAACCACCCTGGAAAGTATAATTTTTCTCCACTTTATATCTCAACTACAACCTATATGCAACTTTATCTAACATGGTTTTAATCACACTATATTACCATAATTTTACTCTATAGTCAAATTTCTGAAATTTTTTGAAACACCCTGGAAAATTTAATTTGTCACCAGCTTAAATTTAAAACACCCTTTATATGAAACTTTTTCTAACATTGTTTTAATCACTCTGTGTAACTATACTTTACTTCACCCCATGTTTCAGATAATTCATATATGCCAGAGCTCATGTTCTATCCTACAAAACATTTTCTTATCCACCGTGTTTAACTATAAATCTACTCCCCCCTCTATTCCTTAATTGCGTACAAAGGAATGACACCTCGAAGAGAGTATTCAATATCTCTGACAGGTGAAGTAACCTGAAAATTTTATGGTGACATTCTGTCCTAGGAGTTAAGGGAGAACAGCAATTACATGGAACGGCTCCAGATTCGGAACCTCTGTGTGCTAATTCTCTCGAAAATCCTAGAAGTCAGTCTTACATCTCGCGTCTTCAAAAGTATAGATATAGATGAAAACTCAAGGCTCTTTATTTTTAAGCCCTAATTCATATTTGCTGACAAAGTTCGTATACAGTTGAAAAAATGGCATGTAATGATTACAGTATATCTTACCGATCATGCAAATATTTTTATGACGTATATTTTTTTTCTCTAAATAATATTCAAGAAGTGGGGGAAGCACGGTTGTTGAGGGGAAGCGTTGAGTAATTTATAATATAGGCAGGCTGCCTGTAATTTATAAATATTTTTATTGCTTTTGTCAGAAAGTAATTTAGATATTTTCAAGACTTTTCTTGACTTATTTTGTTCAGTGTTTGTTTCACTTTCATATAAACCTATTGCCTTAATTCTGGAGTTCTCTATAAAATATTATATAAATATATTAATAAACAGTTCTCATTTGATATAATAAAATCGAACAAATCGCTCTATATATAAGCTTCTTTAGCGATTAGATTCTTTCACCGTCTGTCAGAGTGATAGTTACTATCGATAATAATTATTGTCAGCAGTTCCCCTCAACAACCGTGTTTCCCCCACTACGCGAACACATTCATACGCTCACCAAATTTTGGTGATGTTTGCTAAAATTCGTACAGACATTTAACGAAAAATGAAAATAGAGGCATTGAAGAATGATACCTCTACTTCCAATATCTCTATTCTGAATTGATATTTGACGATCCATGTCGCATGGAGACGCACTGCAAGAATAGTGGACTAAAAACTTCATATCACAATTATTCAAAAACTAATAAACCGATAGCGCCTGGTTTAGTTACGCATAAGGTAGATGTCACTTGCTATCAGTTCCCACAAGCCCAGTTCTACAACTTCAATAGTGAAGGAGTTATGATAGTATAAAGAAAACCACTAAACTTTTCAGTATTTTTTGATTTTCCGTGTTTATAAAGATCCTATCGGATCGATCCTGGGCTCATTTCATTGGTATTTTCATGCTCTACAATTCACCTGTTGACACCATTGAGATTAGTTTATTTTTTTTCATTTTAAAAACATGCAACGAAAAAAAAACGCAATTTTATTGTTTAAATTGTTTATAATAAAGTAAACAACCATAGTTGCGAGTGGAAAAGTTAGCAAAATATTACTACAAATCGTTCTTAATGTGATGGCACAGGCAGAATCCTGATAGTATTTTTTGTACGAAAAAATCTCTATTGATTGGTCTAATTCTCTTTGAAACGGTAGAAGCTATGTTAATGAAAAAAATATGGGACCTCTTCGCGATTTCCCGAACAGGATCCAATACGGTCGAAATTCCTTGAGCCGTTTGTGAGTAATCGGTGAACAAACTTAAAAAAAATATAGATACAGACGAAATGAGAACCTCTAGTTTCTGAAGTCGGTTAAAACGTGGATAATGTCCCTTTTGCATCTAAGCGCCTCATATTATTAGATTGAGGAAGTGTCCAGTAAACTTGCTATCAATGACCTAATAAAACAAACTTCGAAGAAACTATCAGATGAGTTTGGACATTAGATTACACCATAATAAGAAATTATTTAATAAGCTGTACAAGAGGGCGACATAATAAGATTGTAAATATATATTCTTAAGCGATTTCTAAAGTGGAGGATTTTGTCTTTATTTCTATATGTAACTTCATCTGAAATAGGTTATTCTTCACATATTTTACTTCCGCTGCTTAATATTATCCATTTTTCTGCATATACATACACCTTTTTTTCGTTGTTTTTGTATCATAGGACTCTACATATCGTCAAAAGTCTTCCATATATTTTTTGGTACATTACTTTCATATCATTGCGATAAATTATCAATGTTACTGCTATATATAAATCTGTCTGAACTAAGGCTCATCAGTCAAACGACAATTTCGCCGAGACGTGTATTTCTCATACCAACCGTCGCGTGGCGCACGCCCATGTTTAACTGGTCAAATTATCAAATTCATGCATTTACGGGGCTGAAACACAATAAATTTCTCGAAGTTTCCTTGGACTTCCATCGTCTTGAAATGATTGATCTCACAACGTTTCACGACGATGTTAGTCCAAGAAAACTTCGAGGAACGAGTTACATTCTCTACCAGCTTCAGACTACCATAATATATTTATTATGTTTATGACATGATCATTTCTAGCATCTTATGTGTTTCTTTGGCATTTGCTTTCATGTCTGCTTGTTACTAGTTTTCTGAAGTTATGTCCTTTTTTCAAAGCCAACGCGGTTTCAACGTTATATGTCGGAATAAACCAAAATTTATGAAAACTGTGATATAAAAAGTTGATGTTATTGCACCCTAATATCCAATAATGCCTATGTTTTTCCAGTTTCATGTTGAGTAGTAAATATACAAATAATTGTCAAATGCAAACATTTGTAATAAATATGTAGCACTAAAATGCCGTTCAAAGTTCAATATAATATCTTTACAATCCACTTTCTTACTCAAATGTTAAGAGAAGTACATTTTAACTGTTTTTGTCGTATTAAAATTGCATAATGTATTTTAAAATACGAGTATAATGCAGTGCAGTAGCCATTACGTTGTTAATAAATTTTTCAAACAAATAATTTCAGTTAATGTAGTCTCAACTGTGATAGCTTATAATAAAATTTAGTTAATCCTAAGGATAAGAGTAATATAATCACATAATGACTGAAATTGATAGTTTAGAAACATCACGTTACTTGAAATCGGAGCTGCTTGAAAATATTTACTACTACTATAGTAGATTGAAATAAAATAGAGAGGTGAAGGTGTTCACCTCCTCCTGAAGAGCTTCAAAGTCATTGGGTCCAAAACTGAAACGACGAGAACTTAAGTCATAGAGTCTTGAAAAAGAAGATAACTTCTACGAGTTTAAACCACAGTTAAAATGTTTGTATGAAATAAGATTGGAAATACAATCTTCCCAAGAGCACTTCTTCTATTCAGGGTTTAAAACGAGATTGCTATATATGAGACAGCTTTATTCTGTGTGCGTCTCTGAACTTATCGTCACAAAAATAAGGGTTTGACTCACAAGCGGCAAGTCCAGAATGGTGCATTTTTAATAACTCCTAGTAAATATGTTTGGATCTGCTTGATGTCTACTGTTTTTTTTATTCTCTAAAAATGAAACTTTTAGAGATGTATTTTCAGGATTATTTGTAATGCTTTTTAATGGACAAATTGATTTCAGAGCAAACGATTAATGTAATGATTCTGTAACAATAGTTCGTCAATCATCCTTACCTTTGTTGAGTCTTCAAGCATTTTAGTGTGCTCAGCTATGAAGCGGACGCAAAAACAACTTTTATGTACTTCTGGGGGGCACTTGCTGTGCGAATAGGCCGGATTTCTAAGAAGCACTGGACTCTTGATGTCAGCCCCTCCATCGTCATCTGGTGGCAGGTCTTTAGACTGAGAAGGCGGTACAGCTGACGGAACAGGACCATGTATTTGACAACTGCCTCCGAATGGCCCACCATCAGCTAAACTGTAAAAAAATATAACTTTAACTCTTTAAACTGTAACCTACGAACAGGGTAACATCATGTATATAATATATAAGAAAATATGTGAAATTTAGGAACAAAGGTCAATTTGGCCAATTAAGAAACTAGTTTGCTGTGAGTTGTCCGCATCATTTTTTTTAAATTCTAACCATAAACTGTTGCCTACATTTCCCATATGTTGCGGAAACCATTTTTTGAAAAAACATATTTTAGTGAATGTCTAATTTTTTCCAAAACTTCCTCCATAATATTGATAGAATTTTCCAATTTGGGAGTTTCTATGGCTAGAAATAGATTTGGCCTGATTCTGAATTCGTATATTAGAGAATTTTAATTATTATTAATGAAAAAGAGTATAACTTTATTTTTCAGTACATATCTAAATGTCGATAAGACAAAAAAAGGGAAATAATCAACTTTATTCTAGATAGCTAAAATTTTGTACCTATATGTTAAACGAAATTAGAAACAAATATGAGTAAAATTTTTCGAAATTCGGCCAAAAATGTCACTTTCTGCCATTTTTAGGAATAAAGGTCAATTCGGACCGCTAAGCAAGTAGTTTGCTCTGAGTTCTAGGCATCATTCTAACCACAAACTGTTGCCTACGTTTCCCATTTGTTGCGGAAACCATTCTTCGAAAGTACATATTTGAATAAATGTCTATTTTTTTCCAAAACTGCCTCCATAATTTTGATGGAACTTTCCCAATTTGGAGTTTCATGGCTATAAATAGATTCGGTCTGATTCTGAGTTCGCATTTAAGAGAATTTTAATTATTATTAATGCAAAAGAGAACAGCTTTATTTTTACACAATATATGACAATAAATAATGTATAGATTTGTTTATGAACAGTTGATCCATATGAAGTGACAATATAGAAAATACATTACTTTTTTTATATTGTGGAAACTATTTTTTCTGTTTTTCGTAAAATGTCAATCTCGAATCACTAACATGTAAGAAAATAAAGCAAAACAAACCGGATATAAAGACAACTAAAAATCAACGGTATTTGGAAAAGAATGTAGGTTTGTGGGGTACTTTTTTGATAACTTCTGAAAGGTGTATTGATCAAAATAATTTTGGTTTCACGAAATAATTCGTGTTACACAAAATGATGCATGTACAAATCAAATGTTTCAGTTCATTCAATTTTATAAGAGTACTAGCCGTTACCCGCGGTTTCACCTGCGTACGGAATGTTCAAGCCTTCGCAAAAAGAAATAACTTATGAAACATATGGGTTATCCTATATAAAAAAAATTCTAACATGTTTTAACTACCTTACTTAATATAATATATTTCACCCAAACTGCAAGTACTTATGGGCCACCCTATATAACTATTTTATTCGACATTTTTTGAATCACCTGGAATAACTGTAACTCCACTTTTCTCTACTCAATATTTCAGCTATGCAACTGCTTATGGTGTACCCTGTATAACAATTATTTCTGATATTTTTTTAACCACCTTTTAAAGTAAAATTTCTCTTTATTCTATATATTAATCAACCTTTTTCTAACATTGTGTTACACACTCTAAAACTATAATCTTGCTTCTCCCCATATTTCAGATATTCCATATAGTAGAATGCAACTGTTTATGCTCTACCCAATATAAAATTTTTTTTTAAATTTTTCTGATCCATTCTAATGGAAATGATGTGGAACCCTTCGTGAGTCACAAATATAAAAACACAGTTTTGCACCCTAACACCAAACTTTTATTTAAACCGTCACCCAAACTGTACCTGCTTATTGGCGTATTAGCCACCCTATAAGACAATTTTATTCAAACATTTTTTTTAACCGGTTTGTATAATTAACTCTACTTCCATCTACATTAAAACCGTCCTGTATACACCGCTGCCAATTTGTCAAACATTACAACTTATTTTTGAACCACTCTGTATAACCATAATTTTACTCTACAAAATATTTCAACCACCCTGTATGTGCATCTACTTAGGGGGCAACCAAATACGAAATTTTTAAATACTTCTAATCACACTGTATGAACTATAATTTTACTTCGATCCATGTTTCAGATATTGCAGATATGCAACAGCTTATGTTCTATCCTATAAAAAAAATACTATAACATTTTTTCTACCACCCTGTATAACAATAAATCCATCAATGCCAAATATATTTCACCAAACCCGCAACTGCTTATGGGGCACCGAATATAAATATTTTGTTCAACATGTTTTTGAATCACCTTGTATGTATTAAAACTACCCTGTATACGCTACTGCTTATTGGTCAACCAATATAACATTTTTTAAATAATTATCGTAACACCTATGTTTCAACTATCCTATCTTTGCAACTTATTATGAACTATGCTATTTCACATTTTTTACTTATATTTTTTCAAGATATATTAAAGTATAATTTCTCTACACACTTCATTTAAACCACCCCTCATTTACAACTTTTTCTAACCTTGTTTGAATGACACTGTATAACTATAACTTTACTGCGCACAATACTTCAGGTACTCTATATATACAAGTGCTATATAACAAAATTTTTCTAGCATTTTTTACCCACACTGTATAATTCTAACTGTAAGCCACTCTATATTTCAACAACCTTTTACATGCAACTACTTATTTTCCACCAAATATAACATTTTTGTACGACCCTGAATCCTTAGAATCCTACCCCACACTATATATCAACCATCCGGTAAATGGAACAGCGTATAGATCATACCATTGCTTTAAAATATTTTTAAACCCACCTGTATAGCTGTAATTATACTCCGCTACATATTTCAACCATCCTATAGGGTGTCCCAAAAGTCCCGGAACGACATTTTAGAGAAAAATGTTTCGAACAAAACTTATAGGATTCGTCTCTGGCTATCGAATTGTGACCTTGACTTTGACCTTGACCTTGACCTTCACGGTCATTTCAAGGTCAATTCGATTTTTTCAAATGGGACAACATATTTGTGACCTCGGAAATAAGAAGATCGGAAAATTTTACGTTCAAATATGTCCTTGACCATTTTTAAAACTTGACCTCTGATGGTCAGTAAAGGTCAAGTCAAGGTCAAGAACAACTTCGTTGCGTAGCCATACTAAGCATCGCATTTCCGTGGAAAAATCCTAAACCTTAGTTCTTCAAAAAAATTTTTTGAACCCATATTTGACGAGCTACGCAACGAAGTTGTTCTTGACCTTGACTTGACCTTTACTGACCACCAGAGGTCAAGTTTTAAAAATGCTCAAGGACTTATTTGATCGTAAAATTTTCCGATCTTTCCATTTCCGAGGTCAGAAATATGTTGTCTCATTTGAAAAAATCGACTTGACCTTGAAATGACCTTGAAGGTCAAGGTCAAGGTCAATTTCAAGGTCACAATTCGATTCTAAAATGTGTTTCCGCCGAGATAAAATGCCGTTCCGGGACTTTTGGGACACCCTGTATGTAAATACTTGTGGATATAAAACAAGTTTTTAACCACAACATTAACTATAATTCCACTCCATCTTATATTTCAAACACCCTGTATAAACAACGGCTTCTAACAGTTCATTAACCCATTTCAAAACTATAGTATCTTATGAACATAATTCAAAGATCCTAAGTGCTTACTTCAGACGTTTTTTAAGTTGTTTTCAATCACTGTATAAATATTCTACCCTTTTTCAACCACTTGGTATATGGAACTGTTTATGGCCCACTCAGTATAACTTTTTTGGACCACCCCGTATAACTAATTCTACTCCCCCTTATTTCCACCACATCGTATATATCCACCTGCTTATAGGACATCAAATATAACTTTTTTTGGATTTTTTTAAATCCATGTAATTCTACTCCGTTTTGAGTTTCCTATATACAGAACACCCTGTAAAATTAAGCTTGATATATGTTGATTTTTGTTAAATCGAAACATGTTACATTTGCAGATTCCGAATTTTGAATAAAAGCTAAGCTGATGCCAGTATATAATATTTTGTGCGTGCGGTGGAACCAATTGAGTAATTGAATTACCCAGCATGGTAGAAGTTTTTTCGCTATATCTACCGTTTCTGTCAATTTAGAGAAATAAAATGTCTACCAGATTTTAAGTCAAACTATAGGCTTCGCAACAAAAAAAGATTCAGCAAAATCAGTTAAGTAGTTCTTACGTGATGCCCGAACAAACAAACAAACAGACAAACTTACAATTTTATAATAGTATAGATTTATAAATATCAAGGAAAGGTGATTTAAAAATCCCCTATGCAGATTGAATTATTATTTTTGTAGTATTTCATAGCCCGGACTGGGGCCCCTTCAGAACAATCGTTAGGATTTAATTGCACTGCATTCATTATATTTTCAAAAAAGATTATTTGTTCATTAGATAATTATTTTCTATTATAACAACACCGGTGACCCGCTACTATTATTGCATAAACTGTGGTTACCCAGATGTATTTGTAATTATACATTTTCAACAAATCGATGTCCCGTCAACCACATCTCACTGCCATTCTTGTCCCTGTGGGAGGCCATTGAACTTTATAAACATCAAAATAATTTCAGTAGAAAATAACAACATATAAAAGTCAATAGTAAATCGTAAACCGTCTGTTGAGGCGTTAAATCAAAGCCATCTCTCATCCCCTCGATTGTCACTGGTCACTCAGGATAAGTCATCCTCTCACACCCATGATCAGTTTATACCTTCTCGCCACTAGACGGTCCAATTCAACTCGATCTCGTACGCCAGCGCCATTGAAGATGTCTGCTGCAGTTGCAGATGAAACGTTTGGAATAAAATCCAATAGAGCACGACAAACCCCAGTTTATCCATTGACATTGATCTTACTATATGAGTGGAATTTTAATGAGAAAACATGAAAGTTCGTGTGTGATATTTAATAAATAGCAAGATTGCAGACTTTTCTGAGTTTAGGCAAGGGTTTATAAATTAGCCTCGCACCACTAATCAATTGTTACCTAGGAACACTGGCTGGGGGTGGCGACATATATCTAAGTGCTACAGCAGACAACTTTTTTATTTGTTTCTATTGTCTTTCCACCAGCTGAGAGGTTCCGAAAACTTTATCCTTTAGATTCTATATGAAAATAATTCTTTGATGAACCTGGCACTGGCATCATCAGGTCCTTGATCATGATCTGGATTACTTTGATCGTCACTTGAGGAATCTAACATGACTTCGAGATCATTTTTTAGAGATTTAGGCTTACTAGCTGTTCCAGATGTCCCTGGTTCGTCTAGCGTGGCACATCCTCCGGAATCGCTCATCTTCAATCTTTTAGCTGTTTCGAAATTCCAAAAATTCATTACTGTCATCAGCAAAATTTTTAGCTGTTTTCAATATTTCTTCTTTAATCTTTTCTTTAGTCAATGTTTTGAAAATTTTATCCTTG
Source organism: Octodonta nipae (assembly GCA_034190945.1). Classification (NCBI taxonomy): domain Eukaryota; kingdom Metazoa; phylum Arthropoda; class Insecta; order Coleoptera; family Chrysomelidae; genus Octodonta; species Octodonta nipae. The sequence goes on along the minus strand of CM067218.1, from coordinate 45,958,099 downwards.
CAAAGGGGTCTAAACTTGTGGATATTGTATATAGATTATTCTCTTCTAAAGCAAAAAAAAATGGCTGACTTTCCGTTTTCAAAGTGATCACAGCAGTGGCGGACTAAGGTTAAAGCGGGCCCTAGGCAAAATTGTGATTCCAGGCCTATTTTGCTGTCAGGTCACCTCTCTGCGTTCCCTAGTAAATTAAAAATCTAATTTTCGGGCACCAAGAGCTCTGCATTCATTTTGTGGCAGGTGGACGCGGAACCCGATTTTGAAAACGATGCGGAAGTTCCGCGGTTGCAGATGCGGATGCTAAGTTCCGTAGCATTCCTGGTATAGTACAGAGTAATATACATTCTTCAACAGAGATAGTTTGTTGTCTAACATTGATTACGTTTTAGCCAAAAAAATGAGGATCCTCTGGGATAGAAATCTAACTATATATATATATATATATATATATATATATATATATATATATATGTAGTATGTAGTTGATAACTTCTGCTACCCGAGTAACTAGAAGCGAAAACAGAAGGCTACGTGAATTATGGGAACCGACCTGAAGAGGGCAGATGTGACTGTGCCGAAACGTCGTCATGTTACCATCGATCCCGGTAGGGATCAGTTATCAACTACGCGGATGAATTCCCGGAAACCAAACATAAAACATATATATGTATATATATATATATATATTGTTTAACATACCGACATAAATAGGTTTATTAATTAATAAGGGCAAACATTTGGTTTATAAAATTATTTATATTGTTATGATTAACAAGTATATACACTCATAACCTTATTGCAAACTCACAACTTATAGTCACATATCTATTATTAAAAAATATTTCATGTCACCCATCAGATTAATAAATTCAATAAGCATGTTTCATAATAAAAGAAAAAATCAAAAATGACAGCAATTCGTAAATTATAATTTCTCTCTTACAGTAACAACAATAAACCTTAAAGTGTTCATCGACTAATAAAGTTTTACACTAAGCCATCCACAGAGATTCTCATTGTTTGAAAGTACGTGTGAAACTTGAGAAACCCTAATCTTATATTACTCTTTCATCATTGTTCTCTCATAAGATGTTACAGTCTTCTCTTTGCAATCTAGTTTCGCCTGGAACTTATTTCCACAAATTAATAGCAGCTCAGCAAACCACAAACTTATCCTTGGGGCTTCTGTTCGTGTATTGGAAACCTTTGGGTAATAGTCGCTTCGATGGATAAAGTTTATTAATTTGTTGTGAACAATGGCTTAATCAGGTTACTTTATTTCTTCAAATTACCCGGTGGAAAGACAACAGAAGTAACTGAAGTTTATGTAAGTCATCAACTCAATCAATTATTTCTCTACTCAAGTCAACGAGGGTTGCTTTTCGGTACTTTATTAGCACTAGCAAAAATGACTGTATTTCAAAAAATTCGTCTAAAAATTTATCATCATTACATGAGACGTATTTTGAAAAAAAACTACATCCTACGTATACAATTTTATGTAAGGTCGAAGAAAATATCATACAAAATTTTGTATATATATATATATATATATATATATATATATATATATATATATATATATATATATATATATATATATTATTGTTTAGAATTTGTATATAAGAATACATTTTGACGACCGATAATTAACATTTGCTTTGATTTATTTCCAATTTATTTTTAGTAATTTCAATCCTAAAATTGGAATAACCATATTTGCAGTCATTGAATACTTTCTCCTGCACTAAATTTTACAGCAAACATGGATTTTAATTTTAACTCAAATTTATATTTCTTTTAAAAACCCCGCATACTAATGCAAAATAGGGACATATGATGATTTCATTCTAGGTTTCAAATCATGCAGGTCGTAATGTGATCAACAACATTGTTCCTTAATAATAATAAGCACAAAGTGTTCCATTATTAGATACAAGATCTAAGAATTCCCATTATTGTGACTTATATTACATTTATTTTCTTTTATTCTTATCCTAGAATTCAAATAAAGTTAATTACATGCAACTAATACCAACTCCTGTGTCAGTTTTTATCATCAAATAGTAAGTCTTCCCGATCTTCTGATAAAATTTAGCATGCTTTCACCCAATGGAAAGTGTATTCTTTCAAATACAATAAAAATTTCTCAATTAATAAAGTACTGAGGCAAAAAACAATAAAAAACGTGTAGTTATCAAATGGAGATACATAAATTGTGACCTAAGTGTTAAATATATTTAAGTCTATTTAAATTACAATAAATATGGAAAATTGACATCAGAAAGGTGTTCCATATCCTTTAGCCAGCATACATATATTGTTATCAGATCATTTTGGTTTTCGATATCTGTTTGTTTACAGCTAAACACGTTTGCCATATACTATTCAAATTCGAATATACGAGGTCAAGTTATTAAATAACCAGACTGCTTAAGAAAAAGTTTTATTTTAAAAATTATGGTAAAATTGAATGCTCCCCTTCAATGTACTCCCCTCTCCTCCAAAATATACAGTGCGATTCGTTTCTTCCGCTGGTCAGAGCAATTCTGGAAGTCTTCGTTTGTAACAATATTAAAGACATCTTCCGATTTTCGCTTCACCTGTTTCATCGATTCGAATCGGTTTTTTTTGAGGCAGACTTGATCTTCGGAAACGAGAAAAAACCATAAGGCGATAACTCAAGCAAGTATGGCGCATATTTGAGCACTGGAGTGCCTCTAGCGGCTAAATAACACTTCACAGATAGCACGTTATGGGCAGGTGCGCCGTCCTGGTGAAAGATCCACGACTTGTTTGTCCACAACTCCAGACGTTTCTTTCAATGTCGCTGTCGAAGCGTTGCAAAACTTTAAAATAGTAAATTTGATTTAGAGTTTTATCCTCGAGAACCCATTTAGTCATCACGATTTCGACCTCTTGACTTTTATCAATCGTAGCGGTGCTGGAGTTTTCCAGTAAATGGATTACCGTTTAGTTTTAACCTCGTATTGGGTTATACAGGTTTCATGCCGGAGTCTCTTAAGTTAAGTGATAATGTGCGGAAGATTATAAAATCTCCAGAAAATCTAACGAACATTGATCGAAACGATAAAGTATCTGATCGTTTACTTATCGGATCAAAGGTCACCATGGATAGTGTTAATTTTCTCAACGTAGAAAATGAACTCAAGTGTGCCAAAATTGAAATAAGATATATCAGTGAATTAAACTGTGAACTTAAAAAATCTGTAAGTAACCTAGAAACTATTATAGGATTACTAAAATCATCAAATAATTCTAACCTAAACATGGAATTGCCGCCTTCTTTACAAAACAATGTTGCCAAAATGACAAATTCTTCAAATAGTCGGAATATTAATAAAACTCAATGTTATTCACTATCTCCTAATCATAATTGTAAGCCATCTAATAGTTCCACTGTAAACTATAAAGTTGATTCCACCAACAAAAACATCAACTTGTATGAATTGGAAACCAAAAAACATATAATTAAAATAACTAATATAAATGATGATGTATTAACTCAATCAACTACTGATGTCCCAAACAAAATCGTGGGCACTGATGTAAGTGATGAAAATGCTTTCATTGGCGATAGATCATGGATTTATGTGAGTAAATTTAACCCGAAGTATACTGTCGATAAACTAGAATCATACTTAAGGGAAAAGAAACCTGATTGCCAATTTATCTGCTTACCTTTAAAAAACTACTGGGGTTTCAACTCGTTTAAAGTCGGTATGGACTCTGACTTGAAAGAAGATTTTATAAGAGCTGATATGTGGCCCAAAGGTATTGAGGCTAGTGAATATATTTTTCGAAGAAAGGCCTTCAGAAATCACCACCACCGACCTCTCCGTAACCAACAAAGAAAATAGTGTAAAGATAAATTATATAAATAATATTGACAATAATATTTACAAAAGATGTTTTGATCGTTTTAAATTTATGCATTTTAATAGGCAGGGTTTAGCAAAGTAAAATTTATGAGATCGAACAAATTCTTGAAAATAATAAAATTGATGTCTGTTGTTTGTCTGAGCATTGGTTATGAAAACATGAAATCGAACTAGTTAATTTTCGCAACTATTGTTTGGTTAATAAGTTTTGTAGAACTCAGTATAATAAAGGATGTGTTTGTATTTATGTAAGAACTAATTTAATTGCTAAACCTATTGACTGTAACTTTTCAATCGAAAAAGTTATTGAAGTAAATGTTTGTAAATTTATTTTAAATGATCTAAATATGTTCATAATTTCAGTCTATAGATCGCCTAAAGCATATCCTAAAATCTTCATTGACAAATTACATACTGTATTGGATTTTTATTGTAAGTGTTCTTTGTCTTACATTCTATGTGGAGATAACAATATGTCAAGACTTCTCAAAAACACTTTTGAGGAATTTGGTTTATATAATATCGTTAGGGAACCAACTCGCGTCACCTGCACAAGTTCAACATTGTTGGAGCCTATTTTTACGAATATTGAATATAAAAATGTCACTGTTACAAAAACTATATTATCGGATCACTCATTGGAAATTTGTGAATTTGATATATTAATAAACAAACAACAAAGAACTGATCACTTTTTTGTCCGAGATTTTAACGATAATAATATTGCCTGTTTTAATCTATTGCTAAAAAACGAAACATGGGTAGATATGTACAGGGCTCCTGACTTTGAAACACAATTTGATAGTTTCTATTTTACTTTTTTGCAACAGTTTAATACAGTTTTCAGTTACAAAAAAATTATTCCTAAAAAATTCAAAAATAATTGGTACAATAGTGAACTTAAATCTTTACATGCTACTCTATGTGAATTGCATAGTATATACACCAGTTCAGATAACGAAATTATAAAAGAAAGATACAAAAAACTAAAACTAATTTATTAGCAAAAAGTTAACAAGGCAAAAGCAACTTTCAATAATGACAAAATTCTCGGTGCACAAAACATTTGTAAAGAATCCTGGAGAATTATAAATGAAATGAAAGGTAAGTCTAAAAACCCTCTCCCTAAGGAAATGTATGATAATTCTGACAACAAATTTATGAACATGGGAGATATATGTAATGCTTTTAATGAACATTTCGTAAATATAGAGGTTTCAGTTCCCAGGTATGAAGAGATTAAACTTTGTGACTTTGCTAAAACGTCATTTTCCTTAACGCCTTCAACACCGGACGAAATTAAATATTTAATTAAAAAAAACACTGTTAAAAAAGCAGCTGGAATAGATGAAATAAATGGTATACTGTTTTGAGATCTATAATGGAAGAAATTTGTGTTCCACTTTCTTATCTAATTAATGAGTCTTTTAAAACATGAAAATATCCCAAATATTTTTAAAAATCTAAATCTATACCAGTCTACAAAAATAAAGGTCCAGTAGAAAATATTACAAATTATCGAAACATATGTGTTCAAAGTCAGCTAGCTAAAGTTTTTGAAGCGACTTACAACATTAGACTGAACACTTTTCTGGAGAATTATAATTTACTAATCCCTGCCAACACGGCTTTCGGGCAAATAAATCTACACATAGTGCATTATCGAAGCTGTGCAATTTTATATATTACTCATTGAACAATAAAATATTAAATATAACTTGCTTCTTCGATTTATCATAGATCATTACTTGTTACTAGATAAACTTAATAGAATAGGCGTCAGAGGCTCAGCAAGTGAATGGATTCGATCATACATCACAAACCATGGACAAGCTGTTCAAGTAGGCGAAACTAGATCCTATTTCAAGACAGTCCATACGGGGGTGCCACAAGGCTCAATATTGGCCCATGTTCTATTTCTTATATTTATTAATGATGTTTCATTATCATGTCCCATGATTCTGAACTTGTCAGAAATGCTAATGTAGCCATTCGGGAATTTCATGACTATTGTAATTCACATGGTTTAGCGGTAAATGTTAAAAAATCACAAATAATGTCATTCCTACCTAAAAACAACACAAATAATTTAAGTTATCTTGTCAGGTTAAATAATGAATCTATTGAGCAGACAAATTTATGTAAGTTCTTAGGAATAATTGTTGATAATAAACTTACTTGGGAAAAACACATTGATTATTTAACAAATAAATTAAGTAAGACCTCTTTCCTAATGCGCCAATTAAAATTTATCGTAAGTTTCAATGTTCTTAAGTTAGCATATTTCGGCCTAGCGGAGGCGATTTTGTCATATGGCCTTATATTTTGGGGCTGTTCAGCTCATATTAACAAAGTCTTCTCTACACAAAAAAATATCTTACGATGTACAGCTGGTGTTCCCCCATTAACTAGTTCAAGCAATTTTTCATTGAGTTTAATATTCTGACGGTCCACTCATTATATATTTACCTATTAATAATGAATATTAAAAAGCAAGTATCACTTACTACAAATGCTCAAATACACAGTTATTCAACTCGTAGCAGCAATGAACTACATCAGCCATTCTCTAGGCTATCAGTTGGGCAAAATTCCCATATCTATAGGGGAACTATAAGTTTTAATAAATATACGCGAGCTAGAGGGAATGAAAAAAGTATAGTGAAGTTTGGAAAGGAGCTCTATACTTACCTGTCCAGAAAGGCATACTACTCGTATTATGAATTTTTGAAAGATGCTGAGTGACACGAGAGGTGATTGTTTTGACAAGGCAAATAAATCATTTGTATTTGTAAGATTATTTTTTTGTAAATGAAGTGATTTTAAATGTTGAATAAAGGAATATTTATTTATTTATTTATTTATTTATTTATAGCAAGTGAAGACATTTTCCATCAATTCAGACTCTTCATTTAATTGGTACCAACTTCGAACAGACTTTTTTTTCATGTTCAATTCGTCACGCAAAATTATTCTGACTATTTCTTTATGGTCTATTAAAATCTCAGCAATCGTCCGAATGCTGATACACGAACTCACCGAACAATTTCATTGATAATTGATCACTATTTGCGCAGTTCAAACAGAGACTAGTTGTCCTGGACGTTGGTCATCTTCGGTATTCTCTCGGCCTTCTAACAACTTTTATGCAATTCGAAAACACGTGCACCATTGGCCTGATTCAACAATTTATTGCACTCAGTTTTTTTTTAATTTTACCAGAAATTTCACATTGATCCTTTGCTCGTCTTTTCGGTCGCATATTGTTATCGGCAAGAGGAAAAAACAGTTTCTTTCTAGCCTCTATAGAAAAATTACTACTGTAGCCACTAAAACTTATTTTCATTATGAAATAGAAAATACTTCCAGCTCTGCATTCGTTTCTCTCCATACCCCTCCACGACGCCTGCTGCGCGCACTCTCGTTATTTAATAGCCAGACCTCGTGTATTATTTTACTATCCATATTGAATTATGCCAAGCTTAATCACAATTACTTCACTTTTTATCCTTTCAAACATGACCGCTAGAAACAAATGATTGAATTGATTTTCTCGAACTGGGTAACCTTAACAGACTACGGCCGCAAGCAATCCTAAGAAAGTTGCCGCAACTGAAAAGAAAACTCCAGCTCAGAAATCCATCCCATCGGCAACAACATCATCGTCATCATCATCAGTTTCGCTTGCATCTAAAACGAAGTGTCCTTCGAGACAAAAAAAAAAAAACAGTAAAGGCGCCCCTACAAACAAAAAAAATCGAAACCTCCAAAACCGAAAACAGCAAAATCTGCGGCATCCCCGAAGGCGAAGAGAGCAGCTTCTCACAAAAAAAAAAATAATAGAAAACAATTTCATAGACATTATTTTCACTCTAAATTTTCGTATTTTTTTAAATTTATTTATTTTAAAGTTTTAGTAATATAATGCCATAATTACTACACCGTTGAATAAAGTGACATGTGATGATTTCAATTTAGGTTTCTCACCATGCAGATCTTTTGATGACGAATAACTTATTTCCAAATATTATTAATAAGAAGGTTTTGCATTTGTTTACTACAAGTTATTATAGACATACTGTTATACAGACAAATTAAGATTATATCGTTGTCCGTTAATTAACAGTTATTTTGATTTAACTCCATTGTGTGTCAATTAATTTCATTCCAACGATAATTACTTTCATTTAGCACTGTCGCCAAATTATGTTCTTAAAAACCACCTTCTTTTCGATTTTCGGCAAAGCGGTACATGACATGTGAGTTTAAAATATCCATGTTAGTTGAGCTGTTTTCGAGTAATCATTAAACATACATAAAAAAAGGATTACTTTGTATACAAACGAATTGAGAACTTTTAACATTTTTGAAGTCGGTTAAAAATATGTGTAGCAACAAACATATATTGTTTTGAATTCGGCCAATTTATTTTTTAAATAAGCAGGCTCGCTGCCATTAAGAGCGTATGTTAACTAGTCTTGATTTAATATTTTGTATTCCTTACAAGCATGTAAATTATTAAATTTAGGTAATTTATTTTTACAATTTCCGATTTTCTCGCAAAACCGCCTTCAGTCATATGGTATACACACTTTAGTGGAGGTGGGTGATCCCATTCTTTGCTGTTAGTTAGTTTGTGTAGTTAGAAATATTTTTATTTAAACTTATCTCTGCTTGAAACTATTTTAGAGTTCAAAGCAAATAATAAATTGTATACTCGTATAGCTTAGACTTTGAGGCCAAATATATAAAATTGTCAAGTACTCAGTGAAACCAATTTTATTTGCGTTTTGAATATACAAGATATTCTTCAACTACAAACTATTTAAAGTAGTGACGTTACAGAAAATATGTTAGTATTCATTAAAACAAAATACATGACATTAAATTATAACAATTTTGTTGATTACGACGCTGTGAATCCAATCGATGGTAATAATTTTATATTTGTCTTAGATGAAAACACTAATACGTATGCAACGACTAATAACATTGGTCATTTAGACTCCATTTTATTACAAATAGTAATTTTATGTTCGCAGTTCATTTGAAACCTTACCGCGGGAATATATCCCGATAAAAATTAAAGATACACCCTTACCAGCAGACTACAGCTTGTTAATGGTCTCAATTGTGAATTGGAGCCTATAAAATGGCGGTCGTTGAAAATTTTATTTGAACTTCGGAAGTTTGAGTCGTAACTTTGTAATGGCCTGTGAAAATTACAACAATCTCAACACTTTTCGTTTATTATTATTTCCAAAGGGAGCATTAAAATCAGTTCGGTTTTTATAGTGGTATTCTCGTTTAGTGGAGTATAAGTGAGATATAAATTGTTCCCAGCATATTGATAAGATTGAGAGTTGGGATTAATAATTTATATTTAAAAAAGAACCGACTTCAACTGACTTAAAATAAAAACAGTTTAGAAACCGTGTGCAATAAATAACTGTTTTCTGACATATTTTTTTTATATGATTTGAGGTACAATTCTATTGATTATTTTAGAGTATTCTTATCTCTCCTTCTCTAATTTGTATTTTTTATCCACATATTTTTTAACTTTTTTATTTGTTTTATTATTTGAACCACTTTCTATAAGTGTAAATCAAATTCACCCTATATAGCAACCACCATATATATGTTTCTGTGTATTGTATTACCAAATATAAATTGTTAGTCTATATTTTTCTGAAACACCCTGTACAGTTGTACAACTCTACACGATGTTGCAACTGCCCTGTATAAGTATTAATCCTCTCCACCCTATTGACGATTTCTATTTCTCTTTTGTTTAAATCACCATGTATACCTATAATTTTATTTCGCCCAATATGCCAAGCATAAGCAACTACTTATGTTCCACACTATACAAGATTTTTTTCACCACCCTGTATAACTATAAATCCACTCAATCTTATATTTCAATCATCCTGTTTATGCAACTGCTTCTAATATTTTTTGAACCCTCCGCCCTATAACTCGAATATCATTACTTTAATTTTAAGTTTTTTATCCATTCTGTATAACAATACTTTTACTCCTCTCTTATTTCCACCACCTTGTATACGCAAGTTCTAATGTGTCACTCAATACAACATTTTATGAACCAAACTGTATAACTTTAATTCTATTTCAACCTTTATTTCAATCATCCTCTATGTGGAACTGCGTATGTACCACCCAATATTACATTTATTTGTAAGATGAACCCACCTATCTAACTGTAATTTTAGTTCGCCCAATACTTCAACTGGGCACATTGTTTGCTGCTTGAATTTCGATGCACGCACACTCCTACCACCCTATACCCTATACCATATAGAAAACACCGCTTTCCCAAATTATTTTCTTTACGATATACTAATGGAATATTTTGTGCCATTTTACTCGACTGCAATAAAAACCGTTACAAACATCCTGGACGATATACTTTCATGGCATATCTTGACATTTAAGCTAGATATTTATGATGAAAATCAGAAAATGTGACATTTACATTGATGTTTACTGTGTTTTTGCAAATATTTTTAGGATTTTTGGAAAAACGGTATGTTTTACGTTATATATAATGTAATGTTTTTATTTTCACACTCGGGTTCAGTTCTTTTTTTATTTTTTTATCTCAACTGTACAATACGACCGATGAAAACTGAATGCCTCCTATCGCCAGCTGTTCTTATTTATATATTTATCTTGTAATTGTCTGGTACGTCCACGAACCATCGGGAAACTCTTTCATGTTCTGAGAGCTTTAAGGGAATTCCCAGTAACGGCAGCGCTCGGCCTGTTGAGAGACAAACATTTCGGATTCCCAGAATTTATCGGAATAATGTCCCTTCCATGAATTGGTTGATAGCCGATTGCACCAGCTGTCGGATGAATTCTCGTAACAATAATTATAGGGAATCAAGCTGGAATATCACTTTATAGAATACAATTTAAAATATTCAAATTGGTTGTGCCGTTTTAGAGAAAGAAAAGACATTGTAGGTTTATTGAAATTTACTAAAATGTAGTCTCTTAATTACTGTTTTTTCTGATTTTCTTGAGAACTTCAAATCTCACGTTATATAAAATTATATGGGACCTTTCTGTAATATTCTTTAATAAAATGCCGTTTAAATCATCAAATTTGTCCAAGGTGATTCTGAATAATAACTGAGCATGCATAAAAAAAGGTGATGACGAATTGATACCCTTCTCCTTTTTGGGAGTCGGTTAAAACTATGATTTATTTAAGGCATTGTAAGTGCCAAAGGTAATCGAGAGTTATTAATGGGTCAATGTAGTAGTAGACTATTTCTGATTTGGAGATGTTATGTTAATATATATATATTCTATTTATTCAGACACAAAAAATACTTTGTATTATTATTATTTTTAAGATATGCTAATTATCTTTTCTTTGATTTGTTTAAAACTGATATAGTTTTGACATGTAATTTCTTTCATCTATTCGTCACATAATGAATTAAAATTCAATTCTCTCTCATTACAACAAGTGTATTATATTTAAAATAGTTCAAATATTTAACCTACTAACCAATCCCTACTTGACCATACAATGTATGGCAACACACTCCCTTTAAGGCAAGCATAGCGTGCCTTTAGGGGAAAATTAACTAAACCCCAGATATCCTAGATATCTAAAGGGTTTAGCTTTGTAGGAGCCCTTGCCAGGTTTTTAGGCCCGTGGTTGGAGTCGTGGCGCTAGTTTCCCATGAATTTCGAGACCGTCCGGCTATTCCTAACAGGACGGCTTTTTGAATTTGTTGGTAAAGATATTCGTCCAGACCAAGGTATTTTAAATTGTTTAATAGATGTTTTGGGACTACTCCTTGACACAACAAATGATACAGTTCGTGTGTTGTTCATGTCCCACTGAATATTTATTTGAATTTTTAAATCAGTATATTTGGTTATTTTCTCAGCCTGCTTGATATTGATATTATTAACCGACTTCCAAAAAGGAGGAGGTTATCAATTCGTCCCTTATTTTTTTTTGTATGTATGTTACCTGTTTCTTCTCCTGTGGTGAACCGTTTTGAATGAATATGGTCTTGTTTAATACAGTATATATCCGGATTGGTGAAACTTCAAATTTTGGAAAAGAATTCTATTGGTAAAGTGATGAAATTTTTGAATGAACATATGCGTGCATGGAAATCGACCAATATCCTTAACATATTGGTTGATTTTTCGAAAACTCCTTATGAATGTGTATAGTTTTTTAACGTTTCATCTATTAAGGCAGATCCCTAGGTGATCTCATATACTTTTCTGTGACGTGCAACTTGCAGTTTTGCAGAAAATCGCCGAAAATTCAAAAATTCTTATCACAAATTTCATCGAAATGACAATCAAATGTGTAATATATACATATATGAACGTTGTTATGTATTCATTCATCCCTATATTTCTAAAATATATATGACATATATCTAATGTATATATATATATATATATATATATATATATATATATATATACATGAGACAATAGTTTTGGGTCTATATTACTGTGTATTTTCACTTTGCTCCAAATATTCACGCTCCTAAATTTTCAGTTTACTAATAGAAAAAACTACCAATACTTTTTGGACCATAACTCCTTTAATTTTGAAGCTATCACAACGTATAAAGGTAATTAAAAGAGCTACAACTTTTTTCATTACAATATATAGTGAAAAACCTTTTATTTTGAAACGCTGAAGGGTCAAAGGGCTCGAGAGAGACTGTGATGGCGCTGCCGCGCGCTCTTTAAACAATCATATCTCTTTTAGGTGACAAGAAAATAAAATAAACCAAAATTTATGTCAAAAATCACCTACATTTCTCATCATTATATTTTTTACGTATCATTCATTATTTTACAGATATTATGAAGAGAAGGCAGTTTTTTCAGAAATTCGAATTTTTTTTTCTTATAATATTGATTTTTTTGAAAAACATGTGTCCTAAAGTAGCCAAACTGCTAGAATCCATCAAACTCTTTATAATACAGTTAATTCTAGACGGAATTCGGTTAATTTTAATTTTGGTGGAAATGGCACTTATAAAAGCCATTGATTTAAAAAAAAACACTAGATGTTCCTCTTATTTGCATTACAGCTCACTCATTTTACGTGCAAAGGATTTTTAACTGTGCTCATTTTAAAGCTTATTTCAAGCACTCTAAAATCGTTTTTCATTAGGATGCATAAAATGTATCCGCTCGCCGCTAGATGGCGTTTTTTGCTATATATTTATGAGTGAATGAAAGTACATGGTATAACCCAGTTTTATCATCATAGATTGGGATTGAGTATAAGCGGAGAGCAGTAAATGATTGCTGTTAAATAAGTGGAATTCTGAGTATAAATACAAGGTCGGAATCTGTTTGAAAGGCTTCTAATTGTGTAAATTCTAAGTATCGTGCAATACTTGAATATTTGACGGGCAAAGGTAAATTATTTTTCACGAGATTCTGTGACATTTCCTGTAAGGCGGCAATGAAATGTTCGGGAGTTAAAATTGAGGTATGGATAATTTTTAGACGGCCAAAAGTTGTGGAATTAAGAACATCATTTAAGTTATCTTCTAGAAAGAGATAATTCTCTATTAGTTTTTCCGTCATTTCTAGAAATGAAAGTTTTGTTTCCACGTACGCCATTTTGTCGTTTACTTTACGAATCATATTTTTCATTTTTCGAATATTTTCGTTAAATATTTTCTCATCGATTTGAATGTGTTGGATAGTCTCGTTAAAGTTCTTTATAACTGAGGTGGTTACACTGATTTGGTTTTTCAAAATGTTTTCGATCTGCAGTTGGTGAAGTACTCGCGGTCGGCCAGTTATGGCTTTGAAAATTGATCCGGCGCCATCGATTAGTCCACGTTTGTACCTTCGGGTGTCCATGTGGATTTCAGTGAATTTGTTTTTGAAAGAGTTTGAGATTTGGTTAAGTAAGTTGATGTGTGATTGAACATCAGCACGGAATACGTTGGTTGGGTGGACGTTAGTTTTTAGTGATAAAGTTAGTGCATCGAGAATTCTGTCGTTAATAGCGAAAGCTTGTTCTAGAGCGGAGAGATTTCTACTAACTAGAAGAGTCCATTTGTGATTTGACACAGCTATACGTGATTCTTCATGATAATAAATCCCTATGGTGTTATTCATTGGCTTTATTTCAAATTGGGATGCTGCCGATCCGAACAGCAGGTTGACCCTGTAAAGAAATCAGTCTTCTGTGAAAGGATTCATACGGTCAAAGTTTACTTTGGTTTCTTGGTTAGTACGAGAATTTAGTAAAGTAGTTGAGTTTGTATGTAGTTCTACTATTTGAAAGGGTCCATTAAATTTGTTTTGTACTTTATCTTTGAACTGAGATTCGCGTACGTAAACCTTGTCACCTACTTGATAATTTGGGGTTTTGTCCTAAACATGTTTATCGAATCGAATTTTGGCTTTTTGTTTTTGAGTATCGGTTCTTTCGCGTGCTATTTTGTAGTACTGTGAAATACGGTTATTTAAGTCTCTGATGTATTTAGAAATCAAGTCCTTTTCGTTATAGAGGGTTTCAGGTGGTCGGCTAGACGTGGGCCTGAAAACGAGTTCATATGGTGTGAAGCCATGAGTTTTGTTAGCGGAGTTATTTTAAGTAATAATTGCGTATGGCAAAATATTGAAGGGGTGTTCGTCAGGGTGCTCGGCTTTATGAATAAGGATCATATCTAACGAGGTTGAATGAAAACGCTCTAATGAGCCGTTAGATTGGGGGTGTCCTACACTAGAATAGGAAAGTTTAATATCGAACAATTTGCAAAGGCCTTTGAGGAGTGCATTGTCGAATTCACGACCGTAGTCGCAGTGTATTCTCAGAGGCGTTCCGAAGTGTTGCAAAAACACCAAGAGTGTACTAACGACAGTTTTAGCGGACTTGTCGCTAATCGGGTAGGCCTGGGAATATTTAGTTAATTCGTCTCGGATAGTAAGGGCATAAGTTTTGCTAGGAACTTCGAGAATGTCGATATTTATTCTTTCGAAAGGGGTTCTTGGGGTTTCTGTTACTACTAATGGATTGTCAAGGTTTTTACGGAAAGCTTTAGTTGTCTGACAGATTTGACAGTTTATAATGAAGTTTTCTACGTCTTTTGTAATACCTTGTCAGTTATACTTTTCTTTAATTCGTCTAATAGTTTCGTTGATCCCTCTGTGTATGTTGTTTTAACCGTTATGGAATTGATCTAGTATTATTGGCACTTGATCTCTTCCTACTGTTTTTGTTATGTTCTGACAGACTTTCCACTTTCTGTCTGTTTCTGCGAATAGAAACGAAAGCATTTCGAGTATAGATAGGTCTAAGTTATTTTCAACGCAATATAGTTCAGAGTCAGTTAGAAGGTCTTTGCTCTTGTAAATTGAGGCAAATAATACCTCGTTCACAGTGTCGAAATCAGTTGGTAAAGGAATAATATAATATCGTCTTTTTCGAACGCTTTTACTATTGGTAATATTGATTTTGAATTGCTCGAAGTCGGCTTTCTCTTCGAAGATATCTTCAAGAATTTGGTTATGAAAATCTTTTAAATTGCCGGATTGAACGAAAATTAAGATATTTTTGTTTCCTCTATCAAGGAGTTGACAGTTGGAGTACTGAATTTTACTATAGTCGATAAGCGAGACGGTCCTGTACCGTTCTACGAATGTCCGAAATTCTGAAAAAATTGAGTTGTCCTCGTCGTCGGTTTCAAGTTGTTCTGTATCACTGTCTTCGTTTTCGTCTAAGGGAGTTATCGTGAAGTGTTGGAGTTTGGTGTTTGATTGGAAAGTCATACATTCATCAAAATGGTTGATTCGAATGCGTGAAAGGGCGTCTGCATTCTTATTTACTTTTCCCGGTTTGTATATAATTTCATAATCGTACTCCTCGAGTTTGAGGCGCCATCTGGCAAGTCGACTACCTCGATCTTTAATAGAAAATAGCCACGTTAACGGGCGGTGGTCGGTTAGAAGTTTTAACTTTCGTCCAAAAATTATTGGCCTGAAGTATTTAACGGCCCCATAGCCAGAAGTTCACGCTCTATTGTGGAGTGTCGGGTCTCAGCTTTGCAAAGGGTCCTAGATGCGTACCCAATTGGCAGATCTTTGCCTATAGGTCCCTGTGAAAGCACAGCGCCGATTGCAAATGCGCTAGCGTCAGTTGTCAAAATAAAGGGCTCATTGAAGTCGGGATAAATTAAAATGGGTGTCGAAGTGAGGGCTTGCTTCAATTCATTGAAAGAATTAAGGCATTCAGAATTGAAATAGAATGAAACATCTTTTTGCAGCAATTTTGTTAGTGGTTTTGAAATTTTAGCAAAATTGGGTATGAATCAATGATAATACCCGGCTAATCCCAGAATGGATTTGATATCTTTTTGATTTTGGGGCTGAGGAAATTTCAATATACATTCTACCTTTGATGGATTGGGTTTAACTCCATCTTTGGTAATCAGATGTCCGAGATAGGCAACTTCTTTGCGAAGAAATTCGCACTTGTCGGGTTGGATTTTGAGGTTTGCCTTTCGTAGGCGTTTAAAAACATCAGTAAGACGAGACAAA
The DNA here is from genome assembly GCA_034190945.1 of Octodonta nipae. Taxonomy (NCBI): domain Eukaryota; kingdom Metazoa; phylum Arthropoda; class Insecta; order Coleoptera; family Chrysomelidae; genus Octodonta; species Octodonta nipae. The sequence continues at coordinate 45,941,615 of CM067218.1, read as the reverse complement.
TGTTCGTTGATAGTGGGAGAGTATACAATTATGTCGTCCATATAGACGAGACAACGTTCGTTTTGAATTCCTAAAAGAATGTTGTCCATAACCCTCTGGAATGTTGAAGGGGCATTCTTTAGACCAAAGGGCATCCTTACGAATTCGTAGTGCCCATTCTCAACGGTAAACGCGGTTTTGGAAATGTCTTTTGGGTCAATCTCAATCTGATGGAATCCTGAGGCGAGGTCGAGTGTTGTGAAATATTGGCATTTGCCAAGTTGATCTAATAAGTCCGAAATGTTAGGGAGTGGCTATTTCTCATCAACCGTTAGTTCGTTGAGTTTTCGATAGTCAACTACAACGCGCCATTTTTGCTTTCCTGAAGCGTCCAGTTTTTTACAGAGGAGGACCAGGGTGAGTTTGAATGGCGTATAATACCTTCGTCTAGCATTTTCGTTACTTGGGATTTAACTTCCTCTTTATGAATCTGGTCTAGAGTTGTTAGTCTCGATGGTATGTTTAACTTCGTTGGTGAATGACAGATGGTCTCCTTCGAGATAAAATATGTCAGAATTGCGATATTAAGTCGGATTCGTCTTCGTTTAAGTGGTCAAGTCGAAGTTCATTGAAAATTTGCTCTTGTCGTTCTAGTATGTTGTTGTCTGTTGGTTGGGTTTGTGAAATAGAATTCACACTGAACTGTTGTAAAGGCTCAAGTTTAATGTCAGTAAAATTTATAGTTTTAGGGATGGCATTTGCATTTAATACGGATGTCAGAAATTGGCCATTACTATAGACTTTTACTAGAGCATTCGGAAGATGGACTTTTTCAATTTCTATGCCTGTTAATAAGGCGTCTGTATCTCTAAGGTTGCAAGTAAGTTTACAGATTTGCTCTGTACGTGGTTGAATGGAAATTGTTTTGACGGGGGTACATGAAAAGTTTATAGGGGTATCTTTACTGATTAAATCATCTGTTACTTTATATAACGGAAGTGTTTTGAAGTTGGTTACTAATTGCCTTTTATGTTCCAGGAAATCGGAACCTAATAATCCATCGAACTCGATATCGATGTTGCAAATGTAAACCTAATGAGGGTCATTGATATTCCCTGGATGACAACATTTTCTTGGAACCTTTCCTTGAAGCGTTTTCAAGTTTCTGGCTTAAAAATAGAGAGTCCTGCATCGGTGTCCACAAGAAGTTTGTAGGTGTTGGATACATCGGTGATGTAATATAAGTTCTTAGAGTTTACGGACAAGAGGGGTCTTACAGAAATCTCTGTTCGGGATGTTAACATTGGGGTCGAAGCTGTCTAAATTCAAGGTTTGAATGTGTGATTGAAGGTTTGACATGTCCGGGGGTTCTGTTTGAGGGGTAGTGTCCTGAAAATTTGTAGGAGAAATTTCGTCGTAGTTTTCAGAGTAGTGTTCGCTCTCGAAGTCTGTTCTAAAGTAGTCGTTAAAGTCATTCTGGGAATTGTCATAGGAAGAATAATCTTTATAGTCGAAATCAGTGTATTGGTACTGTTTGTGTGTTGGGTTCGAATAAGTCTGTTCACTTCTATGATTTTCGAACTCCTGATTATTTAGGTGATGAGTAAGTTGTTGGCGGTAAAAATTAGGATTCGGTTTAAATTGGTGCGTATTTGGGGGTTGATTACTTGTTGATGGGCGTTGTTGCTGGAAACTCCTATTTCGAGGAAAGTTTGTTTGGCGGGGTTGTTGATAATTTTGTTGATTAGAAGTTTGGGCGAATGGATTAGGGCGAGGTGTTTGAAAGTTTTGATTTTGTCCAAAGCTTTGGTTTTGTTGGAATTGGCTCGATCTAGTGATGCATTCAATAACTGAATGGCCCATTCTCTTACAGAATGTACATTGTTTTGGAGGTGGCAATTGATTAGGTCTTCTGAAGGTTGGAGTTGTATTTTTGAAGTTAGAAAATTTTTGGGTTTCGAGATGGTTTAATTGAATTTCTCTTTTAATTCTAGAGATCGCGGTTAAGATATCTTTTGGGTCGCTTGCTCGAATTAATTGTCCCAGTTTTGGCTCTAGGCCTGTAAGTAGGCTGTTTAGTTCCATAGGTTCAATGAGATCTATTTGGGCTTGTTTTTCCTTGGAAGTTATATTTTGTTTCGTGACTCAGGACAACATTTTTGCCTGGTGGGTCTGAATTCTAGTCGAGAAAGTTAAGGGGGTTTCGGATGGTAATTGTTTCATTCGTTGGAGATCCTGAATGAGTACCGAGAGGTCTCGAGGGTCTCCGAAGTGGTTTTCGAGAAGAGTAATGATTTCAGTCAACTGGCTAGGGTTTCGTGAATTTACTAATTCCGCTGCCCTGCCACGGAGTTTATTTTTTATGTGGAGTATAAGTAGGACCTGTAGGTTATCGGTCGCCATACTGTGTGCGGTGTTACATGATGTGATGAAAGTATTTAAAAAGATGGGGTTACCGTCGTACTCCGGTACTATCGCAAAAATCTCGGAAAATTTATAGGGCTCCACAGTTGGAGTGGCTGCACCTTGCCTTGTTGTAGTCATATTGTTTAAAAATCAAGAATTTGCACAATATTAAGAGTCGAAATAAGATTATATTGTCAAATTGACAATGGTAAAACGTATAAATAAATGTGTCAATAAATCAATAATAAAATAATTAGATCAGCTTATTATAAGTGGTAGTTCAAAATAATAGTATAGATTTAATATGTGATTGATTATCAATATGTGCCGAAATTGGTCAAAAATATTTCTTATCTTGCACTTTTACTCAAAATAAATGAACAATATATTAAAGGTAGTGATGTAATATGTTTAAAATATTTAAGGAATATTAATGGATATATTATCTTTGATGATAGAAATGGTGATTAAGTGTATCAATAAATGGAAAAAATGAAATAATAATAACGTAATCCTTACAATATAATTACTGGCATGGACTGTTCTGTAAGTTAACTGCACTGGTTAGCCGTTGCGTGTTCCTGGTGCTAGCTCGCTTCCAGAAAGAGGTTGATTATCCCACGGAGGTTTGGAAACCACCACGACTAGTTAGAATTCTCGTGTTCTAGTCGTTTTGGAACAATCCTACTCACTGCGCCAATTTTATATCTTCACAAACACAAATGCTTTTTTTAAATATTTTTATTTAAAACACAAATTAAATATTTTTACTTGAAAGTTACGTTAAACAATATAAATGAAATAAATGAAAGCGATACACTTAATGACGCTAACGTGTAATAGCCATGTGAACGCATGTGCATATTAATATAAATATTTTATAAGCTATATATATATATATATATATATATATATATATATGTATATATACAAGGTAGTATCTCGAACGAATTCAACTTGTGTCCTTCCATACGTCAAGCGTCTTTATACCCCCATATTTACTCTCCATATTTCTTCGTCGGCTATTGGAACGCTAACGTGTATAATTTCTAATTCTGGGATGGTTTCTAAATCGTTTTTACCAACAATCGTAATTTCGGGAATACCCCTTGTTGGCATAGTTTATTTGAATGGTTTTTACAGGTTATTTATTCTCAAAATTAGTTTTTATTTAAGATGATTAATTCCTCGGGGGGTTCCTAGTTTGACAGTGTAAAATAAAATGGTATACCAATATGGTAAAATAAAACGAAATAAGTCACAAGTTAGTGCCCTTAATATTACGGAAGTGGAATATTTTTCGCTATGAATGAATACCGTAATACTACGGGGCTGGTAGGAAAGTTTTACGACTTTGAAAGAAAAATGAAATACACACGTATTTTGTTCTTTACAGTTTTTTGATTTGATCCATAATTTGGACATTTTGGGTTTTCTAATTTATCTTTCAAATTTCACGTTAAAAATTGAGTATTTTCGTTACAAAAAAACACTGGCGGTCGGAAAAGGTCATTTCCTGTAATAATATAGGCCATTTAATGGCACACGTGGAACATTGTAAATTGTATGTGAAATTTTTTCGAAATATTGAGATAATTCAGGGTGAAAGTGGGTGTATCAAAATAAAAAAGCATCCGGCCGGAGAAGGCCATTTGTTGACGTACAAATTGGGTGGTACGGTTCTGCAGTCACCCGAAAGTGCTCACACCTCAAATCATAAGCCTCAACCCAATTTGATTTTTTTCATTTAAAGATAAAGTATAGAACGCACTGTTATTGGTGTCCTACAAAAATGAGGGACGAAATGATAAAAAATTTAACGTTGCCATTTCATTAATTGTGAAATAATTTCAGAACGCATATTCCGCCATTAAAAGTATTTAAGTATAGCATTCTACCTTTGGTTTAACACAATTTTGGTAACTTGTAATACAATAAAACTGCAAGTTTTAATGCGAAGACGAGATTGCTGCAGCAATAAAGCCAATGAAGTTTAAATGTTCTATATACGAGTAGACTCCGTTTAGAATTGCAAAAGTTATGCTGTTAAATAGAACTGTACATTTCAATTCCGAAATAGCACAAACGTAGTAAATAGTTAAAGAAAATAAATATTGTAATTAGGTTTGAAGAGAATTAAAACTTCGCAACACAACTTTTTAACAGTTATACTTTAAATAACTATAATTATTCTGATTTTGGGAAATGATTAAACTGTTATATATTCTTCTTCACTTTTTCAACAACCACCTTTTTCAAGATAGGTAAATAATATTTTGCTTTATTTACTTATGCTTTTCTCTAGTTTTGGATTTTTATAATATAGCGATATTTTTTCTATTCTTTCTATTCAATCTAGTCTATAAGGACAAAATTTAAAATATAAAATCTCCATTGAAAACATCAATATGGCGTATGTTCTTTATTGGAATTAATGAGATGTATCTTGTAATGGTATTATTTCAATTCAATTTCAAAGGTATTTAATAAAAAAGACAATTTAAAAAAATAAGTTAAAAATAAAACTAGTATGATGCGTTTCAATTCTGGTGATAGGGAGGTTAATTTTACTGTTTATTTTTTTTAAAGTTGAGTGGTCAATCATTTTTGCATTGTATCTCCCTTAATTTAAATGCAATCGACTTTTTAAAGATCATTTCAAGCACTACAAAACTTTTATTCGCATTATACCCCTAAAGTTATTATTTTTTCGGTATTTCAAGCTGAATGCACGATTCGAGCACTCAGAAAAAAAGCTGCCTTTCCTCAACCATTTTATATTTCACGTAGGATATTTCTAAAAAAACGAATGCTTTTGTTTTTTTTTAGTAGGCTATGATTATGTGCCTTACACTTTTTTATTAAACGAATAGTGTTCGAGTTATTTGTATAAACCGTACAAAAAGTGTCCCTTTTTAATGAAAATGGCGAGTTTTCATTAACGAATAACTTAAAAAGTATGGAGTTTTCAAAAATATTTATAGAACATTTTTTGCTTACAATTAGATTCTGTATCGACCCCCGGAGTTATTTTGGTAAAAAATTTGAACTATCTAGAAAGGGTGGCATCCACCCCCAGGGTAAAAGTGCAAGTTGACACCATGTCACTTTTGATATTTTAGGCATACACTAACTTTTCCCAAATTTTCACGCAAATCGATGAAAATTGAAAGATTTCGGAAGCAAAAACCTTTATTGACTGTACGGTTTATTGACAGATAAAAACGGCCTAAGTACCAGCTCTCCCTTAGCGAAGGGGAAGAGGACGAAGAAGCCTAGAGATAGAAGACAGGTAAGTAAAAAATGAAGTATATAACAATCTTTTTTTCAGGAAACAACAAGGGGAGCCCGGGGGGAAACCAACCTACCAAACAAACAGAATACAGAAGAACACACACCCACAAAACAAACGATGACAACGTTCACGCCGACAGAAGGGTACAATTAGCTATATATCATAGCAAAGAATGAGCCACGTAACACAAATAAGACAGTTGCCGTAGTACCAATAAGGTAAAGCAACGGAACCAAACCAAAGCCAAGCTATCCCAACAAGAAGACAGCGATTATGCAGAAGGAAAACTGCGTTAGCTTGAGGACCTGAGTTAAGTCTCAGGGGGTGGATGGCAAAGGGGCTGGAAGTGCTCACCAGTAAAATTTTCTGAGGGGCAAATCTAGTTCCTGGGCTCGCTCATGGGTGTGTGTGTGACTGTACGATATAAAGTTATTGTACAACCGAAAGTTGTTTATTCAACCGAAAGAGAAACCGACTTTCGATGAGTACCGAAATTTCACTTTATGGCAATTGTTTAATGTTTTTAAATTTATTATTTTTTTGATCATGTTAGTATTCATGTTGGTATTCAAAATAATGAGTAAATAACATTCCACAACAATCAATAGAACTAAAAAACTTAATTTTTAGGACAATACACAACTACAAACTACTATGATTTAAAAGTTGTTCGTTTGTTGATTAAAACACAGTATATATATATATATATACTTAAAAATAAATATATATATATATATATATATATATATATATATATATATATATATATACGGGATTGTCAAAAATACTTCCCGGTGGCAACCCATAAAACTTTCGGAGTCACGGCAATCGATTCCAGGCTTTGTTTCTTTGTTTCTGGCGACAAGGCGGTGCCCTTTAGTAACTAGGGAAGGAGAGGGCCCCTACCCTCGAGTATGACTTGTCAAAACTTTACACAAGTAGTTCGCCGGACACACTTTCCTTTGGGATTGAGCGAATGGGAACGAGGTTCACTTGTTAAGCCTTTAATACAAGTAGTCGTCAGAACTGCTTTCCTTCGGGATTGTGGCGATGAGACGACCTGGTGGGTAACAGTGGGACCGTCGCTTGAGATGTCGGGTCATCGCCCTGTATGGGGCGCGACCTAGTATTCTCTTGCCTGTTACTCCTAAAACTGGGCCATAGCGCCCCGCAAGTAGAGGCGCCTACACCTCGAAAGCCGGATGTTCGCTCGTCCAGAAAAGTAAAAGGGGGAGATTCCCGTCAAGGGAGTCGAGAGTGTGACCCATCGGCGTAGGAACTCTTAAACGAACTGGGGTGTTCGTAAGATTCCAAAATGGGTAGTGCGGGTGGAGAGATGAGCCCCCACTGGGTGAGGTTACCGGTGGCTCTCCATACTGGGTTTGCCTCGCACGGGCAGTGGCTAAAAGCTGGATTGTACCCCAGGGGTGGATGGTCGGACCTCGTTGGTGGGTCGTACGAACGCATTCACCCTTGTAGCGTGGGATGGTAGACGACGGCCGTTTGAGGTGTCGGACTGGGGGTCCCTTCCTGGAGGGAATGACCAGTCTAGGATCCGAGGCAAATCCTACCATAGTCCACACCTGCAATCTAAAACCGTGGCTTCCATGGTCGGTAAAGCAGGTCCGCTAGCAGACCGGGAACATCGTCTGCACATTAGAGTATTGGTCTTCGGGTTGAGTCGGCCGAGAGGCGAGATGTACGCTATACCAGGCGCCTGTCGCAGACTGCGTAAGTTTTAATGCTATGGGTTTAGTAAATGCTGTAACAGTGGATAACACTGTGGTGTGTGCACTCGAGCTTGGAGGATAAACCCGTCGGACGACCGAGCCAAACACGGCGGTGCCAGGTTCTGAGGCCGCCGTTTGAGGTGTCGGACCAGTTGCTTAAACTAAGTTAAAACTGGCACTAGTATCGGAGTCGCTTGCGGCACGACGAGTCCTTGGGGAAGTATCAACAAATGGTTATTTACAGCGAACGATTTTCCACTTAGTAAATTTTAAATAAATACTTGCCGAATTGATAATTTTCTCCTTTTTGGAAGTCGGTTAAAAACAAAAAACGTCATTGTTTACATCATATGTTTAGCAATTTTCAGGATGAAGCATTAATACTTTTTGAATAATTACATAATAAAAAATGCGAGACTACTACGATTTTATAACGTCATCCTATTAACCCGTGTTTCCCGATATGATTCACCAATTATATTCTAATAGTAGAAAATTTGGACTCAGATTTCCGCATAATTTGTTGAAATTTGATAAAAATTCTTTTGATCATACATATTTATGTTTAGCATCATTTTTATTATATAACAACATATTTATACAGAAAGCTATGGTGGAAATATTTCAGTTCCTGCCTTCCACCAGTACTTTCAGAACTAGTTTGAAAAAAAAATAAATTGGGCCACCCACTTTAAAAGGGAGACATTAAGTAAATAATAATACTCAAGTATTTTTATATTGCAGTTAATAAAATCTATTAAAGCGACAAAATTTACCTTGGTCTATTAAAAGTGCACATAATAAGTTATAACTCTCCTCAAAATTGTTGCAATCTGTAAATGTATAGAAAACTATTATAAGCACTTTTTCAGCTATCAGTGAAAAGTAGAGCGATCAGTGATATAAAAACGTCATTGTAGGCTTATATCTCACATTGTCATTTTAAAATATCATATAAATCTTTTCATGATATATACACAAATAAAACAAAATAAAATGTAATATTTTTTCGTAAAAAAAACTTATTGCTTAGGCGGAATTGATTTCACTTTTTTATGATCTCTGGACTATTCTTTCAGTAATAGATTGCAGTGTGCAATAACTTTTTTTGCATGAACAAATCCGGAAACAAAAAGGCAACAGAATATTTGCGCATGACAGTTAGGACGAATGCGGGAGGAGCTTAAAGCGAAGCCCTAGACACTTTTCACTACACTACTGTGACTGCTGCGATTGCTCCCGAAGCCCACTTGAATATTCATCTAATTGCAAATATGTGTTCGTGTACACGGATTAACTAAGATCTGGACGATCATTCGGCTTGGGTTTTGGCTTCGGCCAAAAAGCACCTTCGTTCACAACTTCTATCACCCCAAGGAAAAGGACGAACTTGTACAAACGAGCGCAAGTTGCAGGTCGTGCAGGGTGGTAACGATGTACTATTCTATAACCTATTCTTATTATTTCTGAAATAAAAAGGGTTTAAGGTTGCAATTTTTTAGTTTTTGAATACAGAATAAAAAAATTGTATCTAAAGTAAGCTTGTTTCAGAGTTCATCAATCGTCCTACTTAAATAACTATTTAAAAATTCAATTTCCTGGCTTGCTGATTTTCTTGCAAATGTGTTTTTTTTCTAGAACATTTCATCTTACGATATTCACTTTGCTTCCATATTGCGACAAATTATTTCCTTAAACTTTTAGCGTAATGCGTCATAGTATTTTACTTTATTGTGATTTTACTTTTATATTGAATTTGCGGAAAATAAAAAAAAAATCAAATGAATTTTAAACTATTATGCATTGTGCTGAAGCACTTGATACTTACTAGGATTCTTTTAGATTAAAAAAAATAATTTGTCGCAAAATGTTGAAAACATCAAATAAAATAAAATGAGGTAGAAAAAAAAAACAACTTTTAAGCCAACCATCAAAGCTAAATTGTTTCGTAAAAATAATTTACATTTAAAAAAGAAAATAGTATGCTTTACGTTAGAGAAAAATATATGGAATCGCACATTCATTTTAACAAATTGTGTATTAAGGATACCCTGCCCGGAACCAACGTCCTTGTGTTATTTTTCAGCTCTAAACGTGATTTAATGGGTACAATTCTATTTATTGTATATTGCAAGCTCCCTGTATATACTTCTGTGTGTTGGCCACCCAATATAATTTATTTCTGTATCATTTTCCGAATCATCCTGCAAAACTATAACATAACTCCACAGGATGTTGCAACCGCCCTGATATATTTTATACCGCCTTGTATTAGTATAAATCCTCTCCGCCTATTGACTGTTTCTAATATTGTTTTAATTACCCTGTATACCCATAATTTTATTCTGAATATGCAACTGCTCATGGTTTACCCTATATAACACAATTTCTTCACATTTTGTATAAAAATAATTTCACCTTACACTTTACAATTAAACTCCGCCCTATAAGTCAAATATCCTATACCTACTTATATTACAAAGTTTTGATTCATCCTGTGTAACCATAATTCTACTCCATCCTTATTGCAACCACCTTATATACACAACTGCTTATGATCCAATATATATATTATTTGTTGAAGCACCTTGTATAACTATAATTCTACCCACTTTATATTTCAACAATCCGGTATTTGCAACTGCCTTTAACATTTTTTGAACTCTTCTTTATTTCTGTAATTATAGTCTGCCTTATAATTCAAATGTCCTAACAGCTTATGCCTATTTAATATTTTTTAACACTTTTTGTGACACTCTGTATAACTACTTCACCCTCATTTCAACCACTTTTTATTTGCAATACTTATGTTTTACTCAATACAGCATTATGTGAACCACCACTATAATTCTATCCCCCCTTAAACTTCAACCATTATATATATGCAACTGTTTATGTACCACCTAATATCACATCTCTTTGTAAGATTATCTAAACCCAGATGTATGAACGCGCGCACTGTTGGCTGCTCGAACTTCGACATTTGCACGCATACATCCGTATGCGGCATAGAAAAGGTCGCAAGCATAACAATTTTTCTTTTCTATACATTTCTGTAAGTTCCCTAAAAAAATTGACTTTGGCTGATAATAATTTGAGTTGTTATTAAAAATAAAGCTACTTAACTTAAACAAAATTTATATTCTTTATTAAACCTATTACACAATTTGGAGTAGTTACCTAAAGATCAATTATATAGTTTTTAGTGATATGGCGTAATTAGACGCTTTTTTAATATAATTCTTGTTACCCTTGTTTGATAAGATTTTTATATATTATGAAAAATAAAGGCGTTTTACTTTTAAGTCAAATTCATATTTGCTGACAAACTTCGTATACAGTGGCATATAATGATTACAGTATATTTTTCGGACCACGCAAATATTTTCCTGAAGAATAATTTTTTCTCTAAATAATATTTATACGAACGTTTTCCGTTAGAATGCAACTTATGAAGACACACTGTCATAGAAACCAACTTTTAATTTACTACAATTTTTAATAATTTCTCACTATGGGATGCAGTTTTCAATTCTAATAAACTTTGCTTGATTACAATTTGAGGTGTTATAAAAAAATAAAGCTCATTTTTAAACAAAATTGGTATATTTTTTGAAATCTAGTATATAGTTTGAAAAGTTACAGAAATACTTATTATACAATTTTTGGTGCAATGACGTAGGTATATATATATATATATATATATATATATATATATATATATATATATATGTATATCTGCAAGTCGTTGCAAGCTACCCTATAATACATTTATATTCTAACATTTTAAAGACCTTGCATTTTTTAATTACACGGTGTTACTACATTTCTACTGTCCGATTATCGACTATCCTATACATGCAACTGCTTATGAAAAACGCTTTAAAACATTTTTTAATCACCCTGTATAACTACTCTTCTATTCATGTATATGCGATCGCTTTTTGGGCCACCCTATAAACACTTTTGTTTCTATAATCTTTTAATCACCCTCTGTAACTATAATTCTACTTCGTCCTATATTTGAACCATTATATATATAAATATATGCAATGCAAGTCGTTGCATGCTACCCTATAATACATTTACATTCTAATAGTTTTTTAAACCACTTTGTATAGCTATAGTTCCGGTCCACCGTATATACGAAACTTTTTATAGGCTCTCAAATATAATTATATTGTGCTAACACATTTTAAATCACACTGTATAACTATAATATCACACCACAATATGTTTTCACTACCCTGTATATGCAGTTGCTTATAGCCACCTATTGTAATTTTTTTTTAACCACCATTCATAATTATAATTCCAGTACATCCTATATTGCAACCACCCTGTAAATGCAATTGCTAATGAGTTAACCTACAGGTGTAACATTCTATTAGCATTTTTTTAACTATCCTTCATAACAATATTTGTACTTCACCCTGTAAGTCAGCTATCATTAATTTACAAGTGCTATGAGCTACCCTATATAATTATTTTTTCTTGCTTTATTCTAACCATTCTGTATACTATAATTCCATTGAACGCTATATTTTAACCATCCTGTATAGCAAATCTTATGGAACACCTAACATATTAAAGACTACCCTACATGATTATAATTTTACACCACCAATTTATATTTATATGCGTCAAATTAGCATGACAACTCATAAGATTTTACCAATCCAAAAATCGCCTGCCCTGGCTATTTTTGAATACTTGAAATCTCCAGCTGGAAAAATATAATGCTAGGAAAATTTAAGGGAGGCAGAAAATAGTTACATGTTTGGAACATACAGATACAATTTGTATTGAAAAAATGTTTACAAGAGCTGTTTAACTCTCAAATAGACTACCAAATCAACCTGTATTGAAAGAATTTTTACAAGACGAGTCTCACTCTTACGTAGGTTACCAAATCACCCTGTATTGAACGCCTTTAAATTACAAAGCAGCTATCTTGATTGTCGCAAACTGTCAATAAATTTTTTAATTATTTAATTTTTCAGAAAAACGAGTTTTCCCAAATATGAGACCCTTGCCATTCGATGTCTCCATTGAACCTTCAAAACCGGAAAATTTCATCGAAATCGTTTTCCAGGACTCAATTACATGTACACACACATATATATATATATATATATATATATATATATATATAAACTTGATCGTATTTTAGTATTACATTACTTCTATTTGATAACAATTTGACATCTTAAGCGAAATGAAGATACTTTAATTTGTAATCAAACGTCCTCTTTAATGACAAACCTTGTTTACAGTTAATAAAAAAAGTGACATGGAATGATTACTGTTTACGTTTTAAACCATGTAAAAATCTGTTTGTGAAGAATAACTATTTTCTCTTAAAATTATTAATAAACAGAAATCGTTTGATTTATGAATACACAGTGTATATACATATTAAGTGACATTTATTTTGATTAGTTCATCTTATTTACAATTTACCTCAAGTTCCAAACAGTTAATTAATACCAGCAACTCCATCAAAGCTTATAATACTGGCGACTCCACCAAGGCATAGAATATAAGAAAGTAAGTACTCGTAAAAAGTTTTTCTGCACTATGTTATTGAAAAAAATTTCTGTCCACTTTGAGATATCGCGGAACTAATCCAATTTCTTTTCAATTTGTCCCACATTCCGTATAAGAATTTTTCAAATTTTTATAATACCGGCGAATCCACCAAGGCATAGAGTATATGAGAATAGGTAAAAATAGTTTTTCCCATTTTCTAAGAAATGGTACAAGCTATGTTAATGAAAAATATATAGAACCACTTCGCTCTCCCCCCAAACAGTATCCAGTAAAACGGTCGAAATTCCTTTAGACGTTTTTTAGTAATCGGTGAACAAACATAAAAGAACCAAAAAAAAAACATAGATACAGACGAATTGAGAACCTCCTTCTTTTTGAAGTCGGTTAATAACGGCAAATTGATAACTTCCTCCTTTTTGGAAGTTGTTTAAAGACATTTTGCCATGTTTCAAAACTCCAACATAACACAACTGCTTAGCATGAAGAATTTTTTATGGTTTCTGGCAAAAATTAATTCAACAGTTAACCGGCAAACATTTTATACTAACATTATTTATTCTGTTGCTGAAAAATTACCAAAACTGTCAAAAGTACAATTTTTGCAACTTTAAACACTCCCTATAATATCTGAAAAAATAAAATTTACTACCAACATTTTAAATATGTTGTAATGTTTTTATTTTCACACTCGGGTTCAGTTCAGTTCTTGGATCTATTTAAAAACACAGTCTAACTCACTCTAATTTATCTCCACTACTTTTACACCAATTTATATTCACAGAAACTACTATTTACATTTTATCTTAACTGTACAAACGACCGACGAAAACTGAATACCTCCTATCGCCAGCTATTCCTTTTATATATTAATCTCGGAATTCTCTGGTACGTCTACGAACCATTGGGAAATTCCATCATGTTCTGGAAGCTTTAAGGGAATTCCCAGTAACGGCAGCGGTCCGCCGGTTGAGAGACAAACATTTCGGGTTCCACGAATTTATCGGAATAATGTCCCTTCCATGAATTAGTTGATGGCCGATTGCACCAGCGGTCGGATGAATTCTCGTAACAGTGTTATGCAATGTAACTTATTCAAGAAAAACCAGTCAAACACTTCTGGATTTTTTTTGTTACAGAAAATAACAACTTCCCGAAATTTAAAGAACATTTTGCACATATTAAATACGGGAGATCTGATAAATCGAGTGTAGCACATCATGTTTTGGAAAATAGATTTAAAGGCGTTACGATTAGTCAGACAACTCAATAATTTTAAGGAATTGGACTCATACGAAAGCATAATGTTATATTAAATAATAACTTTATTATTTATTAAATAAGTATCCGTAGAAATTTGTTTCTTAAGAACTTAACTATTTAATAACTCGATTGCCATATTTTGTTAAGGGTCAGGTACTTAGGGATTAATGAATTAGCACGTTGGGTTTTACCCACAAATTTACTGATAGTTTTTAAGTTTTATATATTAAGGCATAATTGCAAATACTCTCAGTTTTGGTTTACTCCATGATGATGACAGCTTCGTTATTGAAATGTGAGTCGAGTGCAAAAAATAAAATTTTGTGTTTATACATCTGTGACACACCAAAGGTTCTACAGTTTTTCCAGTGCATTGCTTAGATTGTAATAGTTGGGTGCCGTGTTAAAGACACCTTATGTCATATCAGCAAAAAAAGATATATAATCTTGATATTTCATTGCTTTGATTGGTTCCGAGGTCGTTTGAATACTCACAGACCTAGTTTCGTTTTCGAGAGATTTGCTGTCGAAATAGATATTATACCAAAACTCCAGTTTAGGGCCGAAATTTGCCGACACCGAAAATTCGACCTGAACACTTTTCTCTATTACGATCCAAGGACGAAGACTCTTCAGTAAATTCAAACATTTTTGTATACTGGAGAATTATAGTTATTTTAAAGGACAAATTTATCAGAAATTAATTTATGCATACGGGTAATTATTATATGACTCTGAAAAAACACATCTCATCATTAATCTTCAAGATAATTGAACTTGACAATACAAACTAACAACAATGGCTTTTTGCTGTAGGAGAAAACAGTATGTATACAGTTGCGTTAGAGGAAGCTTTTATGGAAAATCAAACAAGCATTTAATTCCAGGAAATCCAACATCCATTTATAGAGTACAATATACTCTTTGCCAGACCTTTTCATTCATGTTGATGTTCCAAAGACATACAATAGAATGTAGAACTTTAGTAATAACACAAGATTGGATTTTGATTGAGGTATATGTTTTCGCTTAAAAAAAAAGTTTGCAAATGGTTGGTTAATATGATTGTAGAAATTTATATGAGTTATTTTTCCTTAAGAGAATTAATTTCTCATTAAGATTTAACTTACTGTTCGACAGAACATCTATTTTTATCATTTAGAAAATTAGTTGAAAGTCTAATTTCCACTACCAAAAACAATATCTACTAAAGAAAGATGGTAAATGATATCTTATTGCCATCTTACAGCTCCATCATCAGACCCTGATTACCATCTAGTCCCAAAGTACTCATCAAGACGAACGAAATGAGTCCAAATACGATGGGGTTGTGTCGTTTATCTACCGAGTTCCTATTGCCACCTGATTCGATAATCATAATAATTTTGCATTGTCATCCGATTTACACATGCATGCAAAATTTCAGCTCAATCGGTAACCGGGAAGTGGATCAAATTTAACTTACAAGATTTGATTACAATAAGCTTGTAATAAAATAATACTAAGACCCTATTCACACAAATTACAGAGAACTTATTGTTTGTG
Source organism: Octodonta nipae (assembly GCA_034190945.1). Lineage (NCBI taxonomy): Eukaryota > Metazoa > Arthropoda > Insecta > Coleoptera > Chrysomelidae > Octodonta > Octodonta nipae. The sequence continues at coordinate 45,925,847 of CM067218.1, read as the reverse complement.
AAAATAATACAGTTGACTGTTGTCAAGTAAGTCTAATGACAAACATTTTTCTTGATCTTTAGATCTAAAAATAAATAAAATGGCAAGCTATTGATTTATGACAGATTGGAAAAACTGGGCCTATAGAACGGCTACCAAGATCATTTGTTCTTAAAGGACAACTATTAGTGACTGGCACCAGAGAATTGTAGATAAATTACAGTGTTTAATTTTTTAAACTAAAATTTTGCGTCATTATAATTTAACTCAATATAGGGATTATTTAAATTCTAATAATTTTTTCTATGAATTAATTTTTTAATTTATTATTTGAATATATTGTGGTTTCCAAATTCTCAGAACATTTCAAATGGTGGCGGTTGCTATTGAAATAATTGAGGGCGTGACGTCACTTGAAGGGAGTTGAGTTTATATACTTGGGTGTGTCTGAGCCCTATTTTTAATCTTTATTGTAAATTAGTTGACAGGGAGGTAAGACCTAATTCCCTTACAGTATTAAGAAAATAGTTTACAACAAGTGGCCCTGCATTATATATTCAATTAAATTTTTGATATCATTTTAAGTTATACCCATTGATAATATTAATTATGTGCTGATGAAAAATGTATGATTTTCTGTTTTTTTCTTGCCACTATGTAGGCGAATTGTAATCTAGTAGAAATTGTCATCCAACAACAAATTTCTAATACCTCTGCTGTAATTGAGTAACAAATTGTGTCAGGTTGATAATAACAATTTGAAGCAAGAAACGGTCACGCTAGAGGGCTTACTTGCTCTGATGAACGCTTTGTAGTGTGTGGACTGTATTTGAGTTACTTGACCCGGACTGGCTTTTTGTATAGTAGCTGTGTCCTTTTTACGTGTCGTCGGAATTTTCACTTATAATTAAACAACAACGGAGAACGTGAGCACTTATTTTTCATGTGCGAGAGTACCGTCTAGTTTTGGCGTAAATTGTTGTATGCGAGAATAAACCAAAAAAATACCAAAAACTAAAGAGAGTTCGAGTTGAACGGCTTATGTAAACTCTTGCCCAAAACTAATTGTACAATAATTTACAAATTAAAATACAATCGAATCCTCAACAAGCTCTTTTAACGTAGAACTGGTGATACCAAATATCATGGTGAAAAACGTGCAAAAAGTGCATGAAGAAAACATTTTTTTACACATTTTCTGAAAACCCACCATTATAAAATGTGTAATCTTTTTGTAGTAACATAATATATTTTATTGCGCTATTAAGCAAACAAAAATGCCAACGCTTTACCCTAAAGTAAAGCCGGTGTTTGCTTAACAATTTAGAGAACCCTATATAAATGAGGCCTTGTGAAATATAATCAACGTTTCTGGTTTCCTTACGCCCGTTTGTTCTTTCCGTTAATTGTCTAGTTTCTGTTATAACGAGTCCGCCCAACAGACTTCTCGCTAATAGAAAATTCAGCACAATTTAGATATTTCTGAATGTTTGAGTTTCTCTCTATTTTAAACAACCTATTGGCCCTACGCTTGTGGGTAGAAATTTGACTTGTGTTGGGTATGGAAGGCTGACATAGAGGCGGCTATAAATTAGGTTCCTAATTTTAAGTTACATGGGCGCGATATTATTTATTGCTCTAAGAATTCGGCGGGGTAGTTTCTGAGTTCGAAGATACTTGTATAATATTCGTAGACACCCATTAATATGTTCTTGGCATATTCAATATAATTTACTTGCATAAATATTACAGTTAGTCATTGAATGCCAACTGATATCTACGAGGGTGTGGAATTATATATAAGAGTAGATATATACTATGATGAATAAAGATACCATCCGAAACAAAGTAAACAGAAAAAGTGAGGCATATATTAGGAAGAATAACTATTCAGTTAAAAACAAAATCAAGATGCCTTATAACATTTATAAAAACAGCTATTGTTGTGTCAAAGAATATATGAATTTTGCAGCCTTTTTACAGAGATCAACAAATATTTTCGCTTTTGAAAGGTTTTTGAAGCTTCATATGTAACAGTTTATAGGGCTTCACTAACCTCACTAACCTGGAGAAACCATTATTTTAAGGTTTAAAATTAAATTATAACGGCCTTCAAATTTGATAGAAAAGGCATTGTTAGATAGCTTGTTTATAATTATTTTATTGTGGCAAGATTTCAGTCATTGTCATTGTGAATGAAGTTTTTAGTGAGATATTATTAAAGTTGGAGTTCCATGCAGTTATTGTGTTAAAAATAATAGTGGTGCTATGATTAAATAATTTAGTGTATAAAATTCATCTCAACACTGAAGTTTATTTGTATTGAATTATTTTTTTAGTTTCCACGTATTTGTTATGTATATTTTTACTTCACATATTTTTTCTATTAATTACTTAACTGTATCTTCTTCTGTTTTTAATTTAATACATAAAAAACATAAAGAGACCATACTATATCTTCTCCCATTGTGAATTCATAGTTTAATATGTCACATATCAAGTAGGAATATTTCTTTGGACAATACAATTGATTGAGCCGATTTTCAGAACTCCGTTAAGATTCATTGATCTGCAATCCTCTAATAATAATTGTTCTTTCCGATTTTCCGGAAAACAATAAATATCAAGTTATAGTAATGGCTGAGAATACATAAAATGGATGGCGACAAAGTTGTAATCTTTTCCTGTTTGGAGTCCGTTAAAAAGTTTTTAAAAAGGGGCCTAACGATATGGGTGAACTTCTGTTTATACTTTATTTGAGTGACAAGAAAATAATCGCCGTTAGAAAAAATTCAAATCAAACTGTGAGATATTTGGAAACTACTGAGTACTCCCGGCTTCCTTACCTTCCACTCAATCGAGACTATCTCAGGTCCTCATGCTAAAGCAGGTTTCCACTTGCAGGAGGCTAACATCTTTTTATATTCTTGACTTTGGTTTGTTGTTATTGCTTTATCCTTTGGTATCATAAAAACTGTAATATCCCTTTCGGGTATCGTTTAGGCTTAGGTGTGTGTTTTTTTTGTGCTTGGTCCCTTGGGGATTTCTTCGTTATTGTTCCTGAAATTAGTATTATTAGTATACTCTCTTATATGTTTTGGCTTATGTTTGTAGCTTCTTTATGAGGTCCTTTATTGTGTTGACGAGTTTCTGTATGTCCGCTCGATTTCATTGCCTTGGTTGTTTTAACCTCTCAGTGGTTTTCTATATGAAGTTGCTAGTCTTGTGGCGGCTGGACGAGTTGTTTTGGATGTTTACTTTCTCTACTCCCCTTATTCCAAACCGCAGGTGGCGCATTTTCCTGGAGCTTGTCTGTCAATATTGCGTTGGACGGCGGGTGTAGCCCGGCGAAGTTCATGCATGCTTGGTCTTAATAGCTGGTGCTTTAACCATGCCCGAATCGTAGGAAACTGTAGTATTGTGTAGATGTGCTCCTAATTTTATCATAACATCCAGATATATTTTTAGGTGTACAGGGAATTCATCCTGTTTTGTTGTGGTTGCCCCATGATAACTACTCTGAGGTCTTTCATTGGCAAATTCAACGTATGAAACTTGACTTTTTTCTTGTGTAAATAAATAAATCTGTTTCGCGGTATCTTCCTGGGGATTCAAGGTCAATTTAACTTCCGTAGCCGTTGGCTCTAGAAGCGGAAGTATAGTTTTTCTTAATTAGTATGTTATAATCTGTTATCTGTCTTTCCTAGTTAGTCTATTTAACAGGGACAGTGATATTGGCATCTTCCAGTGAAATTCTCTGCTTACTTCAATTGCGTTTCGATTTCTTCTTTCGTTTGACTAAGGTGTCGACTTTCTTTTGAACGCCCATTTCCACCTCGTGATATGATTTTCATTGACCTTAGATTAGAGATTAATGATTACTATGAAATGAATGACTTTTCACGTTGTGTTTAACTTGGATCGTGTAAAATACCACTTGTATTATTTTAAATTGTTAACTATAGGGTTAGGCTAATACGTACTGCAAAGCGACTTCCATAGATTGCGCCACCAATGTCTGAAATATAATTGAATCTATACTAATATATAAAGCGCACTAGCCCGGACACATGACACATAACTTATAAACTTCATTGTTCCTTGAGAATTAATATAGAGGGTATTCCATCTCAAACGAGTCACCTTGGATACCTTGGTTATTTTCAAAACTATTGCAATAAAAAAAAGGCCGATTTTTGTTTAGTGGGGGAATTTTTTTTAGGTGAATTAGCGCTTGCCAATTCAATGACCTTGAGATTTGGGAAAATAGGTGTTGTCGTATATCATTTGAAAGCCCTTTTTACGGACTATACCATCGTAATAAAATTTTTTATTGCAATTGCTGTACTTGTAATAGTAAAAGAGTATAAAAAAAAACAAATTTACGTTACAGTACAATGCCTCTGAAGCAAATGTGCAAAGTGTCTTCCAATGACTTTCATACAATAGCACAGCCCTGACTGAAAGCTGTCTCGGACGTGGTTCAGCATAGTCGGTGTTATCTGACGACACTCCGCTATTATTCGTTGACGTAGGTTGTACAAATTGTCAGGCTGAGTCATAAAAATTTTGGATTTAACATGTCCCCACAAAAAAAATCCGAAGGGTTCAGATCAGGTGATCGGGCAGGCCATTCAATAGGACCTCTTCTTCCAATCCAGCGACCAGGGTATTCCAAATCGAGGTATTGACGAATTTAATTTAATTTTCCAATATATAGTGATAAATTTCACAATTTAAATTACCAGGAATAAAGAGGGGTCCAATTAGATGATTTCCCAAAAGTTTAGTTTTACCGGATGTTGACTATGAGCTTCTCGAAATAAATGAGGGATACAAATAATCCCTCCAAAATCTAGTTATGTAGCTGGGTCATAATTTCGCAAAACTCTTGCCTTCAATACCAATCATCTTCATTCAATTCATGAAGTAATTTAATTTTGTACGGATGGGATTTGTACTTATGCAAAATTCTGCTGAGATTTGCTGGACAGACTGCGTATTTGGTATAAGTTGGACATGGCCCCATGTAGCCACAGCTACCCTTTTATCATTTACAATGCCAATGGGACCTCTTTTTTTATTCATTACTGAGCCCGTCTCAACAAATTTTAAAATCAACGTATTTATGACGAACGTTACGTTCGTGATGGTTTTGGTTAAAAATCGTTGCAGCAGATCGAGCACGATTTCGATTTTGGTAATAAAGACTTACCAGCTCAACACGTTCTTGCAATGTGTATGCATAATTATCTTTTACATTTTCAACAAATCAGTAAAGTAATAACTTGACAGATAAATGTACAATACTTCAAATGATCGAATAAAGGTCAGAACAGATAAACAAACTTGCTGTAAATATCAGCAAAAAATAATGTAAAATAAATGAATGTTTACATTTAATGTTTTTCTCGAATTGTGTCTTATTACAGGGTGCGGCAGTGAAACAGGATGGTTTAAGACGATACTATAAAAGAACTCATATTTAATACTTTTCCATGCAGTAAAAGCTGTGGATTTAATATTCCGGTTTTACTACTATGTCCGTTAGGTTTTCTGATACATGAACAGGAATTGCAATAAAAAAATGTACTATGAGGGTATAGTCTGTAAACAGGGCTTTCAAATAATATACGACAATACTTATTTTCCCTATCTCAAATCTAAAGGTCATTGGCCTGCTTATGTTGAATGCGCGCAAGCCCTAATTCACCTCAAAAAATTTCCCCCTCGAAACAAAAATCGACCAGTTTTTTCTTATTGCAATAGTTTTGAAAATAACCAAGCTATTCAAGGTGGCTCATTTGAGCTGGAATACCTTGTATTTAAAGTTAATTGTGTTTGTTGGTTTGGAATTGCCGTCTTCAATTATTTTCTCTGACACATAACTGTTAAGAATTATTAATTAAATCAAAGTTTTGTTACTTCATAACATTGATATAAATAATGTAAATAACAATTAAGGTTATACACATGTACAGCTCATACTATAGTGTCTAATAATTTCAACTATAAGCACCAAGAGAGGAGTATTTATCAACATCCATTATTTGACGAGCTCGAATTAAATACAAGACAAAACTTCATTGAATATATAATGTAAAAAGTTAAACTCGGGTGAAATATATGCGAATTAATATAATTTGTTGAGCAATTAATACATTATAGAAGTTATATGAAGTCGCCTGGGTTCCTAAAATTAACGTGTACATTAGCCCTTGAGTGACATTACAGAAGCCAACATAAGGTTTATGAAAGGCATGTGGACAACTCAAATTTATCAAACCTTGAACTAAGCTAAGCAAAACCGATATGATAAAACAACAATATAATTTTAATTAAAAGTCGAAAGCCAAGGAATGTATTGAACTGGATAATATGGTTGAGGCAAATTATGTTAATGCAACACCAAAAATGTGGTTTTCTAATTAATTCTTGTGGAATTTTTATTTTGTATTTATGGAGTTCTTGGAAAAAAAATACAATGGAGAAAACCTCCCTGTACTTCAAAATTTTGAACTGTTTCTGGACCCTGTTCTCCATGAGCATTTAAGAAATTGTAATATATAAAAAAAATCTTACTTCTTAAATATAGAGACATTTTCTCAAGTGCGGTGTTATTTCCGAGAACTACATAAATATATAATAATGGTACCTTCTGATTGCGTTATTGGACAAACGAGACAATTACTTGCAGAAAAAATTCAAGAAAAGATGTGGTGTTAATATACTCAATACAAAGTATTTTTAACGATTCTAGATCTCTGGAGACACAAATAGGTATGAACAATACACTTATTTTTATGTGCCGTTGAACAAATTTTAGATAGTTTTTTCTCCAGTAAATATGTTAAGAAGACTTTCTGTAATACAAAGTCAGTAATCTGGGTAATTTTTGAAAATGTCACTTCTAATATGCATTAATTGCAGACATGAATAGAGAGTAAAGTCAGACCAAATACTGAATGTTATAGTTTCACTATACTGCTTAACTATTATACTTTATGCTTACTATTGCACCTTATTTGCTTTTTCAACATGTGTTACGCAGTCGTTTATAAATAATAAAATATTTTATTAGATCTTGAATTTTTATTTTAAAATATTATGTTCTTAACCATCATATCATTTTATATTTTTATATAGATTTTCGAATACGATGCAAGACCATAAAATACATGTTCATAAAACATCAATTTAACATACTTACGGCTCTTATGCTATTCGGTTAGAAAGATAGAGCACGCTTCCATCACATATATTATATGAGTAAAAACATAGTAATCCTAAAAATGGGGTAAGCAATGTTGATAACTAAGTACATTTTAAAATATTTACAACGCAACATTTATGGTTGCACTACAAATTATTAAATTAACCTTAATGTGATGGAAGACTTTTATTATGTTTTATATGTGATCATTAGCGTTATATTCAGCAAAATGAAAAAGGGGCGGCTAATTTACTCTAAAAGAAATATTACTAATTATCTCAGGGAGATACCTTAATGGAAATCGTTCTTCAGTTGTAAAATGTAAATAAATAATGATTTCCTGTCAACAATTTATATCCGCAAAATTCGGATTGCTGTTGAATTTGTGAAATAAAATTACGTATGACAGGTTAATAAAGTCTCCATTACAGTTGTTTCATTTTGTGTTAGAATAAACGACGAAATGTGGTATTTATATATACGGTCTGCTAGTGAGACAATACAGGTCAATGACTAAAACATATTTTTATATTCCTGTAATTGTTAACTACTGGAACGTTGGTGGAAACGAGGGTTTCATTCTTTGGCGAAAAAATTATCCCGGGAAAACAAAATGCTACACGTGATAAAATTGGTATAAAACTCTTATTCACAAATAAATACAGTAGAATATAAGTAATAATACCGAATTTAAATACTATATGTAACTGTCAGCAAATGGTAATTGACAATTCGGGAAAAATCTACTGATTGTTAGGTTGGCGACATGGTGCAATCTGGAAAACTTAAATACTTAAAAAATATATAAAGAAGTGTTTCGAGACAAGATATAGTATAGTTGAATCTCGCTTTTAATTTGATAGTAAACTCATATTGTAATTTGAATTTATAAGTTGTGTTGTATTCTGAATCAGTCAATAGAGCAAAATTTAAGGCATTTTGCGACATAATAAATTCAACAGCAAACCACTCTACTTTCGAATGCTATGTGCGCCTTTGAAAAATTAAATATGGCGGTTTCAATATGGCGACCAGAAGTGGAATAAAAATTATTTTTTTTGGAAAAAGCTTATAGAAAAAGAATTTGCAAGTGACAAGACCCTATTTTGACTCAAATTGTAGCAAATGAACAGCTCTTTGAGGCTGGTGCAGTTGGATAAGAAAATGCAAGATGGCGCATCCAATAAGGGTGTGCCAAATTTTTCAGATCTAACCATTTTGCACCAAATCTTGTATACGGGGGTTTTGGGCTTGCTGACCTCGAATAAAAGATTATATTTGAAAATTTCAAAATGGCGGATACAATTTGGCGGATTCGTCATCTTAGTTTTGTTCGAAAATTAACCGATTTGCCCCAAATGAGATAAACGGGGATTTTTGGGGTAGCTTACTACTAATACAAAGTCAGATTTGAGTAATTCAAAATGGTTGGTCCAATATGACGGACAATTTTTTCATAAATTGGCGGATTTGCACATATAGGGTAGTTTAAGGGTCACCGAATAAATATTATAGTTTAGATCTACAAAATTAAAGATTACATATTATTTATATGCAATATATTCATAAATAAACTGGTCTGAAATCATTAATATTGTAATTTCAAAATATCATTTTTCTTTGCAGTGGAGAACCCTTTAATTATCAATTTCGCAAATCTCTTTTTATATTCGTGATCAGCGACCCCAATATCCTAAGTGCACCTGATTTAGTGCGAATCGGTTGATTTTCGAAAAAAACGTTCGCCATATTAGATCCGCCATTTTGATTTTATATTCATGGTCATCGACTCCAAAAACCTCCGTATACAAGATTTGGTGCAAATGGTTGGATTTGAAAAATTATTAATTTTCAGAATCTTAAATTTTATATCCAACTGCACCAGCCTTAAAGAGCTGTTCATTTGCTATTTGAGTCGAAATGCGGTCTTGTCGCTTTCGACTTTTTTTCTATAAGCTTTTTGCCAAAATTTTCAAATTTTCATTCCACTTCTGGTCGCCATATTGAAACCGCCAAATTTGAATTTTCAAAGGCGCATACAGCATCAGAAAGTAGACTTTATAGGTTTTAAAAGGAACCCTCGCTTGATTTTTTTGGACACCTACAATATTGGCCAAAGCTCTGATCCACTTGAGATGAATGATCCCTTTATATAATTTTATCAGCAAATTCGTAGAAATAATTTATTTAAACAATAAAAACTAGCAAAAATATGGTTTTATTGATTTTTGGCTTGTATTGAGAGAAATAATGAAGAAATCTTGACCTTGTTAATGGAAAAGTTGTAGAGGATTGGAATACTTTCAAAATGTGCGTTTATAGGTCATGATAGGGGATTTTCCACCCAGAAAATTTGGAAAACTGGAAAATACATAACTTTATCTTCCCTAAGATGGCCGCTTATGATGTTATGATTAACTATTCTCAAGATAAGTATGGTGCAATTTAAACAATTAAGATGGATATCTTACATACTGTATCGTATACCCACGTTCTTTCTATTTGAGTGTTACTTGGATCTTTTGAATTCCGTAAAATGAATTTCAATTTATCTGTCTTAAATTTTCGTTTAAATCCAGTAAAGGTGGTTTAACACGTTTGTGAAAATTGGATTATAGGCACAACGACGTAAAAGGTGGGGAGCGCAGAGTCAGTCAATATCCAAGCTATTTAAGAGAAATTTTAGTAAGCCTGGTTGCTCGCTATTAGGGCCCAAGAATTAAGTAGATGTAGAATGTTTTGAACGCGACAAGTTTGTATTCACTTTAATGGACTATTTAAATAGTAATGAATAAATCTTATTTTATATTTTAAAACTTATGTGTTTATTCAAAATTTAACGTTATATAATTTACTCATTTAATAATATTACTTTAATATTATTACAGCTAATGTTGAAATACTTCATTCGGATTTCGGTCGTTTACTCTAATTTAGAAGTGAAACAACTGTAACTGCGATTTTACTTACCTGTTATACGTAATGTTATTGCACCACATCATGTGAATTTTGACAATATACGTAGTTTCTCATTTTCATAATCTAACATTGAAGTTCTAACATTGAATTCCTTATTATAAGTCCACATCCTCTGTATCCTAAGAGATTTAATTTCTTTCCAACAATTCAAAGAACTTCTAATAAAAATGCATTAAAAACAAGCCAATTATCATTCCAATTACGATAATCGGCAAATAAAAAGTAAAATTCCAGTCAAGATTTTTGCAACGTTATTCGTTATCAGGACTTTTCAGTTAAATGGCTGACGTAGTTATGCGTTTAAAAACTGCAGCCAACATACACGTCCGCTCGGTGCGACGTGTAGATCGAGAAAAAGATAATCTTCTCTCTGCATCAAATATATCTCAAACTCGTCACTTGTCACAAGTTAGGGTTGTTATCAACTTAAATGTAGAAGACGGTATATGTTCTAACCACGAATAAGACAATAAATATTCAAAGAAGTAGGAGATTAAATTAATGTTAGTCAACTCTCAAATACATATACCTAAGCTTTGAAATAGGACTGAAGCATTTAAGATCATCCAGAAACAGACTTTTATATCTTTGTTACTCTAAATGAAAATTCCTTTCAAAAAATATAGCAAGTCCTCAACAGGGCCGGTGTTAGTAGGAAATAATCCAGGACTGTACTGTTGGAAGGGCACTCTGGTAACTACATCACACAATTCATTTTCTAATGAAAAAATAAGAAGGCTGGTTCTTTTATCATTAAATGAAATACTTAGTATTGTTAGATATAGTTTATACGAGGGGCTTAAATTTTTTATTTGTTTCATAATAGAGGCCAGATAGGAGATATCGTAATTTGGATTTGTTAGAAACCATTCTTATTCCCGCAATTTCATTACACTTCGATATCTGCCCCTTCGACCAATGAGAACGCAGGGAAATACTCAATAACTGCATAGCGTAAAGCCAAGCGCTTGTATTTCGAACACATTAATCGAAATATAGAATATTGAGGTCACCTAAGTTACTAAGTCAAAATTTATTATCAGAAAATTTCATGGACTAGAGAGGACGGCATTTAAACGAGGTTAATTTATGTTTTTGGAGGGATGGCATACAGGAACAAGAATAAAGTTCTTGGGCAGTAAATTGTACTAAGCTGAAAATACGGTAGAATGTTATTTTTCAGTAAGGTAACAGGCGACCACTCATGAGCAGAATAATATAAAATGGTCTTAGTGGAAAGAGCTTGATCAATCTACAACACAATAAGGATGTTCTTGTTCTTATAACTGTACAGTGTTGTCAAGCTAAACAGGGAAATCCCAAATTTATATCTATCGTCTACATTTTTTTAAAACTATCAAAACATGAAACATAAAAGAGTATTTGATACAAAATTTTAAATAATAAATCGCACTATGAAAGTCTCATTTCATCACTTCTACAAGTTTTTTAAAAGATTTTTTGATGTGCCATATGCTAAGTATCATAATATGACATTTTGAAGCAGTATTATAATAGGATGCTGTAACGGAGCTGATAAAAGTTACATACTTCCCAAAAGATCCGCTGGAAATAGGTTTTTCTTAAATAACCTGTAAAATATTTGGCATCATTCAGTACAAAGTTTATGTGACGTATACTAGCGAGGACCTCGCAAACAATATCCTTGAAACATAAGTAGCTTTTAGTTCAGCATGAGCAGGTTAAGGTTTCAAACTTAATGAGTAAATTTTCAACACCCCGTATGATAAAGAGTTTAATAAAACTCTTTAAAATTGCAAGCTTAGACAATAAAGTATTCTTGTTTATTGGCAACTTTCCACCTGAAACAGAATAATAAACGAATTCATGTTTTATCTTTAATATATAGGGCAACGATATCTCCAAGTGTGATAAATTTGCGGCCAAGGTCGGTAAATCCAGGAGACTAGGTAGTAGGTCATTTTCTACCAACTCAATGGATTGGATAGACATTATTCAGGTGCTTGGCTGACCAAAACTGGAATAAATTTCCCAACTTCCAAGAAGTACATGTTTCGGTAAGTTTCAAGTGAGTGATCTGTTAAATCATAAAAAGCGTTCTTATGGAACAGCAACAACTGAAACAATAGAGGAGTTTTCTGACCATAGATGTGAGTTTTGAAAATTGATTATAACATTTTTGGTAAACTTAACTTCAGCAGGGGAATTAATATTGCTAATGAAATTTACATTATTGCTGATTTAATAGCCAATTTCAAAACGAAAAATATTTATTAATCAGTTCATGTCTTTGTAGCAAATGATCTAGCTCTTCTTAAAGAACTTCTTGCGAAATTGCTTTCTATGAATTAAATTCCATATTTCAAATTAGTTCTCAGTAATTTCGCGACAAAATTAAAAAATCTCAATATTAATATTGCTGGTTCAATGAAGTAATTCAATCAAATTGAACACAATACACTAAACAAACTGTGGGAACGCACCAATTGTATTTATTTCATACCATTGTAACTATTGCAACAACGACACATTTGTGCTAATAAATAAACAAAACGCATATTTTTTGAGAACATAGGTCGAATTTTTTCATGTAACCTTTTCGTTTTATCAACAAGAAACAGAACAATCCTTTCTCATCTAAATTTCAAGCTATCCAGATTTTTAAACACATTTTCACCCAGAGTGTTAAAAATATAGGCTTTAAGTTGTAAATCTTAACCCCCTTTCCCTGGTAAACTAATGTAGCTAATAATATTTCAAAGTCAATGTTTTAACACGAAATTACTAGTAGTAGTAGTAGTAGTAAAATTATATTATCAATAATAAAATTATTTTCAACAATTATTAACCGTAACTTATACATAAATTTTAGTGTAAATCAAAAGCAGAAGTTACGACTGATTGTAAAATAATATTTTTAACGGCCTGTTATTTATCGTCACATTCAGGAAAAATTTACTGCGTGTGTCGTTTGAAGTATGTTCTTATGCTTTTAAAATCTATCCCTTATGAGCAACATCAAAGCCTTGAAGGTTTCTTTAGCAAGTGTTGTGGCATTTTAAATGAAAAATGCTACACAAAGGAGGAATTCTAAAGCCAAATTATTTTTACTAATTTTACGGAAATCAACTGGGGCAACTTGTCTCAAGCGAAAACACTATGGAACGACCTATATTCTAACTGTTTTTACACAGATAGGCTAGGGCATAAAAAATACTGATAAATAAATAACGAGACCTGATGTATCAAAGTATTTAGATTCCTTAGGATGTGAATTTTATGCACACCTTTCATTTATATTCGACGAGTTATGCAAAATATAATTAATTGGTCCTTGCTATTGTTGTATGAATTAGCGTTTAACCATACCTGTACGGTGAATTAAAATGAGCGGTTTCTTGGTTATTTCTGGGAGAATATTAGTGTCATATTCTAGTTTGCATTTACAGATTTCTTTTAAACTTTTAATTCTCTAATTCAAATGTTGTTCAGCTGCTAAAATTAATCTTCATTTGTGATTTTTGTACTTATAAGTGAATTTCATTTGTTTAATTGTACAAATGTCTTATTTTCTGTAAAATAATTATAATTACTACGTAATCTAACTAATCTAGGCTTTCGAGACCGGTATAAAATTTACAAAACAGTTTTGCACGGCTTATAGCACATGATTGGCTAGAATTTTTATCTTACGTTTCATCTGCTGTTCGGCAGCCATTTCTAAAAGCGATGAGGTCTAAGTAAACAGTGCTTACAGTTTCTATAGTTTTATATACGTGCGGAAGGGTGTAGCTTCGGAACCTTGGGCATTGATCATGATTTTACTTGTTTTATGAACGGTGTTGATGTTTCTGAGTACCGACATGCTTCTGTTACTAAGGCTAAATTTATTCTGTAACAGTTGTTGTGGTGTTTCTGTATATAGACAGCTTATTAATGTACTCGTGGGTAATAAGCTATTTTGTGGCTAGAACCTGCATAACTTCAAAAATAATTTTTGTTTTTCTGTATGACAAAAGCTGCCACTGCGTACATCTCCGTTTCTTATCTCCGACAGTTGTATTTGTGTGAAACATGTCCTGATAAACCCAGTTTACCGACTATTTGACATATTTTACACGAGAGGAACAGCAGAAGGACAAACAATGCATACTAAGTCATTGGCAGGCATGATGGTCGTACACATGTTAATCCCACATCAGATAGATACTGGAAAAGTCTAACCCATAAGAATACCACCTAGGCGAATACCGTTGGGGCAATAATATGGAGGCCATGTTATATAACGGAGGAATAGAACCACCATAGCCTGCTCCAGTCGTTCTAGTGAACACGAAAATTGAAACTAACTGGTTTTAGGTAGATTATAAAACATTTGCGAAAAAGGATAGTTATAAAATTTCATTCGGGTTCCTTTAGTTCTCCACCCTAGACCTGAAGAGTGGATATTGGCAAGTTGGGCCTTACGAAAGCCACAGAGAAAAAACAACGTTTTCCATTAGTAAGGACTTGTCTCCGTTTAGTTTTGCCTTTTGGGTTATGTAACGCTCCCTCTATATGCCTAGAATACGTCAACGACATGCTGGTAATAGTTCACACACTCGGCGACCACCTGAATAACTTTGAAGATGTATTCCTAAGAATTAAGAGAGTCAACCCCAAGAAGTGTGCTGCTTCAGAAAGAGTTAGAGTTTTGGGATCACGTGGTTTCTGAGTTAGGAATCAGAACTAACGAGGACAAGATAGAAGCCATCCGATTGTGGAATTTGCCGGAAGATGGAAAAACAAAAGGGTATTTCGAGAAAGAGAGAGCCTAGAGAAAGCAAGTCTTAATTGGTAGTCCTAAAGAAAAAAGTATCAGCCGTCCTGACCGAGGTACTTAATGGATTACCTGAGTTGATTTCGGTATATACCATTCGTTGTTATTTTAGCAAATAGCTAGAAGAATATAATACAACCAATCAGAAGGAAACCAAGCTGGCAAAGTTGCTGGTGGAACAATTTTTCGGCAGGTGGGTGTGCATTGAATCAAGCGTGGAACTTCAAATCCAACATATTCCCGAATATCTGCAAGATGTTGCAATTAGGAAAACGGTAACCACAACTAGCGTGATTGGGACGAGCAGATTCCTCTCTTCTTGTTGAATTACCGCTCAGACTTCCACAACAACACAAGACTGGCTCCAGCCATAATGCTGTTCGGAAAAGATCTGAGACTACTTTGTGATTTGGCACTAAAAGGACCTTCAGAGGAGCCAAGGCATTTCTCTAAAGCTTACATCAGCTTGGGATGCTCCATACGATTGGTGAAGAGGTTTAAGATGAAGGTGGTTCAGTTGGATCCACTGGCACCCTATCATGGAGACGATATTCCTATCGGGACGATAACTTTAAAGAGGGTCTGTGCTATACAATTTAATTGTACGCTGATAAAACAGGAATCCTTCTCAACATTGATCAACTGTAACGTAAACTATTTATGGGATTACTTCGAGAATATTCGAGAGTGAATGCGATGGGATATTAGTTGTGTTAGAACCCAAAGAAAAATTGTATCAATATATTAATTGAGCTTATTTATTCTCCACTAAAATTATGGTAAAATTGACCGTCGGCGATATAAATTTTCATGTATTAATTTGATACTAAATAATAACGGGTTTTCCTCACGTCAGAATTCACGCTATTTTGTTTGTTATTCTTCGGTTTGATTAACTAGTAACAAAAACCTAATATAATACAATAAGTACTTTATTCTGTACAAATGAAATATATATTTTTACATATTTTGCTTAGCAGCTATAAATTAAAAAAGTTGAAATGTAGAACCAATAGAACTGGTTTAAAAGAATCTAAGCGGACATGTGCGATGTCAGGTTTTGATTAAGGCTGGAGCAAAAAAATGTCAAAACTAGATATACTTTAGTCAATAAAACAATCGTATCAATATTGATAGAGAGAAAAATTATATCTTTTTTCAATTAAGTATTGACCTGAGCTATAAGAGATCATATGGGAGCTAGCCAGCCATTGTTGGGTCGCCACCCCACCCTTGGCTATGCCCATGCAAACAGGTGCAAATAATAGAATTTCCAATATCTCATTTAAATAAAAATATTTTAAATATGAATACCTTACTAAATAGGGTAAACATTTGTAAAAGAACTTTAATTAGAATATGTTAATTTTCTACCAAAAATAAGTAAAAACAATCGAATCTCGGTTACTTTGGTAGAGGTACTGTATTATATTTATAGTATTATTACAGGAAAACTACAATGGTCTTTTAATAAGCACTATACTGTTTATGAAATATGAAAATTAAGAGAAAAAAACTAGGACGTCTAATCTAATAAATATTGCATATGAATAAATCACGAACAGATGCAATTCATATTAAAACACCCCAAAGAAAACAAATTTACATTTATATAGCATTTTCTCATTATACTGCACAATTGCGTCAACGTGATTTGGCCTTTTTTCCTCTAGATATATCGCCGAATATGCTAATGTGTAAATGTATTTGCAGTTTTCCAACACAGGCTACGCTAATCAGTGTTTGATTTACGTGTTTTAATCAGTCACAAAAACGAGTAGCTTCTCAAAATAGAAATCTGTGGGAGTGTTTCTGTTTGTAGAAGTGTTTCAGGATTCACTTACCATGATACAAAATATTTTCAAACATTTGGATAAGCAGCAAATAGAGATTTAGATACTGGTAAGTGTGCCCAAGAAGTAGAATAGTGAATGGCAGCGGAAGAGCCACTGTGAACTAAGAATTTTCTTGAAATCATTTCGGCCAATTTCTTGCAATTACATTTACCGCACTTTTAATTAGTATTGTTTACTACCCCCATCAATAGAGATTTATTCATGCAAAATATAAATTTTATAAACATAACAAATTAATCAAGTGAATCGTTTTTGGATGTTGGAATGGAAATGCAAAGGCCAAAAACAATAAAGTAGTTTTATAGACGCGAGATGTGCGACGGACATCTAGGATTTTCGGGGAAACTAGCAAAAGAGGTTCCGAATCTGGAGCCGTTCCGTGTAATTGCTGGTCTCCCTTAACTCTTGGGACAGAATGTCACGATATAATTTTCAGCTTACTTCACCTGTCAGAGATATCGAATACTCTCTTCGAGGTGTCATTCTTTTTTTACTGTTTATGTATCAAATACATAAATAAGTGTTCGAAAGGAGATTCTATTGTGGGAAGTGCAACTGATGAAGGTTCCCGACCAGAAACAATATATATCATATATATTGTCTTGCATACAAAACAATGACACCTCGAAGAGAGTATTCAATATCTCTGACAGGTGAAGTAATCTGAAAATTATATCGTGACATTCTGTCCTAGGAGTTACGGGAGAACACGGAAACGGCTCTAGATTAGGAACATCTGTGTGCTAGTTTCCGCGAAAATCGTAGATGTCGGCCTTACATCTCGCGCCTATAAATTTACTGGTACTGTATCAAATACATAAATAAGTGTTCGAGAGGAGATTCTATTGTGAGAAGCGCAACTGATGAAGGTTCCTGACCAGAAACCATATATATAATATATATTGTCTTGCGTACAAAAGAATTACACCCTGAAGAGAGTAATACAATAGTTTACAATCTATTGCATTGGCAATTTTCAGAATTAAATTAAATTGAGCTAAATTTAAATTCGATGCACCAAGATTATTTAGAAAACTCACAAGATAATCATAATTCGGTGGTATATTTAATACAATTTTTTACAATGCTCATTTATTGGGGTTAAATGTAGAAGCGGCATATTCTTCCAACTTTTTATCTTTATATTTTAAATGCAGTATGATATTGAACATTCGAAAATATATAATAACCAACCTCGAAAAAAATTGATAATACATGTTTTATATCTGGCAACCCTGGTAGTAATGGACAACACACGATATCCATATCAAAAAGTTTTATACAAAACTAGTTACAAAATCCCTATCCTGTGGCCATATTCTGTAACTCTGTTTATATCTAGATATATATATTCTATATGCTATTATAAAATTGTAGTTGTCTGGTTGTTTGTTTGTTCGGTAAATTTAAGTTCTTAATAGTAATAGGATTAAGAACGAGACTTTTGTAGCTTATACTGAGTGATTCAATCTAGCTTACATGGAGTTTAGCATTGTTCCAACCTGAACAGAACAACTGACACTCAACTTTGAAATTTTAAAAGGAGGCAGCAGTTTGATTTTTTATATTCGAATGTACAAAATTTAAAGTCGATCTGGGTATTATTGTAATTCTCTTATCTCTTCCAAAGTGGAAATTTGCATTCAACATTTAATGTCTTCTAAATCGTTTAATCGATTTGAGAACAGTAACACCACTGAATTCTTCATTTCATAGTACATTAAATATGAAAAAACAAATTGCTGTTCCCATTTAAAATTGCAATCTTCCGTATCCCCCTGTATAAGTGAATCATAGTGTGCAATTCAAAATAATTTTAAAATATGTTGAATTTGATCTAAAAATTCAATTTCACTGGGAATTTGGACGCTAAAAACCGTGTACGCTACCTTTACTCTCCTGTATATATATATATATATATATATATATATATATATATATATATATATATATATATATATGTATATATATATATATATATATATATAGGTTCGGAGAATTACTAACAAGACCAGGTTCTATTTATACTGCAAATTCGTATTCCATTTCAGTGTCCATAATAAATACATTGTATAATGCAAGTGTGTATAAAAGTTACCTTGGCGATAAATCTTCTTTACTCGTCGGCCTGCTGGGAGGATATCTTCTCTTGGGACTGGTTTCGTCCCTGTGAACGGTCGTGTGGTATGGATACAGGCATGTGGAGGGCCGTTTCCGCATAAGATATCGATTCGTAAGGAATTTACTAGAAAAGACACATATCTATGAGAAAATGTAAATATGGTGTTACATAAAATCTTAATGTATCGAATAATGAAAATTGATATCAACCATTTAGAAAAGACCTAGACATTTTCAGTGAAGGAATGAAAAAACAACATCAGGTTTTTTGAGATAAATGTATTAGTATTAACAGGGACTGTGTTGAAATATTAATTATTAATTATATTTTAAACGACTTTTTGTCCGACCTGTCTCCATGTTTTTGTTTGCGTTCTATTTATTTTTTAGTCTACCCTTGTGTATTCGTTGTTTTGTTTGTTCTGGGCCGCCACAATTAACATATTTTTATCTAAGGTTATTTCCTAAAATACCTATTAATCATTGGAAAATTAATTAATAAATATAGTTATATTGGGTGTTTTTTGGCAATTTTATTTATTACTGTACCAAATATGTTAGCACGGATGTCCTTTTACTTAAAAAAATTATGCAACTAATAATATAGTAATATGCATTATACTTAAATAAATAGAATACATTTTCCAAGTGGTGTCCACAATTTCTTACACATCATGCCACTTATTTATTTCAGAAGATATTCTGTTATAGCAACCGCCCAGTATGTTTTGTCAACCTGTAATCATACTGAAAGAAATAGTTGAAATATATGTTAACTTATTTAAATGTTGCTAAACGTAACTTAAACTTGAAGTAAGAAGCTGTCAGATAATATATTTTACTTAAGGCGTAGTAAGGTTTCGTGACAACGGTGCTAGAAAATATTAAAATGTTGCATTTAAAAATTTCATTTACAAATGGTAAAAAATCTATGTTATTCGAGTATGATAGTCCAATAGATATCATGCAATTGCTACAGGGTTGAAGTTAGTCCAGAATGCTTTTGTCGTAGAGTTAATTTGGAAGGCAGTTGTAAAGAAATTTAAGAGATTTTTGAGCTTGCTGTAAGAACGAAGAAAAAAAGTAGCTCTGTAACTAGTAGTATAATAACAGAAGCAATGGAAGGAAGAAATAGGTCTGAGGTAAATAGTTTATTTCCGTATTTGTTCATTATAGACATATGTACTAATATACATTAAGTAGGAGAAATTAGTGTAGAGTCCATGAGAGGACACTGAAAGTAAAAAACTAAAATAATAAGATTTTTATCAAATGAGCAACAGGATTTTAAAACAGAAAGGTCATGTACCGATGTAGTTTTCCTTTTAAGGCAAATTGCAGAAAATTATCAAATATGATAAGCCTGCATGCGCGTGTTTCATAGACTTCCAGACATTATTTGCTATTTGTACGAATTTAGACACATACTGTATAATAGACAAGTAGCCTGCAACTTGATCAACCTAACCTAACCTAACCTAACCTAACCTAACCCGACAGAGTGAATCCTTGAGCCTCCTACTTTTTAAAGTTGTCATGGGTGAGATTATTAGACAAGCACACCACTTAAAAGCGAACAAGATGGGTAATAAAAATTCTACAATATTTTGTTATGCTGAGGAGAACTTACAACGATTACTATACCACTTCAACCCCGAAGCCATATGAACAAGAAATATGACAACATATAAAACACCAATCATATGTAACCTCGTGGTAGACGACTAAATTATCTAACAAGAAATTAAATTCAAATACTTGGGCATAGAGCTAATACAGTCAAAGCAATAAACATAGTCGTGTGCCTGAATGACACCACATGGAACAACAAAAACCTGGTGTCTATAAAACAGTAACAAGTCCAAAAATCACATACACAGCAAAAATCTGGTCAGACACACTAAACATTAAAAGAATATTTGAAACATGCAAAATGAAAGTAATGCGAAAAATAACTGGAACTGGAACGTAAATATAAACCGAACGAACCAAAAGAAAATCGTGAGAATTGCACTCACCAGTAGTCGAGAAGACTACGGAAAATGATTAGGATTAGGCAAGATCCCCAAAAAGGAAGAAACTATGCCTACAATGAAAAAGGAGGAATACACAAAATATACTTGCAATAGTATTGTTATATACTCCGTGGGTTCAATTAAAATTTAAAAATTAATATTTACTACCACTTTCTAGAACTTTTATTTACATCAAATATACACAACAGATGATTCGAATATCACAATAACAATTCAACATATAACCTCTTGGCTGCACTAATTAACTGCCGCGATTATGGGTCGCTCCTTTTAAAACCAGCATCGAAAACTCTCGTACAATCCATTATCAATTCTACAGCTGCCGAGCCGAGATCAAATTTTTTTGTCCTAAAAGCGATCGATGTCCTACTGGAAAAAAACATTAAAAGGTGCTTATTCTGTACAAATTTATTACCTACCATTCTAGTATATTTTTGAAGTCGGTGCCAAGCAACAATCAAGTTTGATGAATTAGTAGATAAGTACGCAATGAAGGATTTTAGATTTGCTTGGCACCGGCTTCAAAATACACTAGATTGGTAGGTAATTAATTTGTACAGAATGAGCACCTTTTAATGTTTACATTTTTTACTTCCTGGGTAGGTACCTAACAACATCGAATGTGTTATTTATTTGCTAGAGTTGTTAATTGTTATAATTATTTTTAGCTTTTTAGTTATAGGTAGAAGTCGGTTATATATTTTTTAATGTTTTATTTATCTTTGATTCGAGTCGCATTACAATATTTAAAATGTAGCAATTTAATTCAGTTATATATACCTTACATTTGAATTTGGTGATTCAGTTAATAGTATAGATATAATTATGAGTAAAATTTAAAATCAAAGTTACTATTCATGAAATTTAACTAATCGTTATCAGATAATGAAGTTTCTGATATTTTTAGGGGTAACATTTTTACCCAAATTTGTTCCACATCGTTATAGTTATTGTAGGCAATATCTTGTAATTCCCGAAGAGTCACAAGCCTGCAATTCTGTGTTGTATATATGTTGTCTGTCAACTAAAGTTAGAATTGTGTTGCAATTGGTCAATGAATTTGTGATAATTTTTTAAAACTTTTAACAGCATAGTTTTAATTTATTCTGTTTGTATTTTACATGCTTAATTTCATTCAACTGAATTTTTTAGCGTACAAAAATTGTAAACTAATTTACAGATATCGTGAAACCATTAGATTCACTTTAAAATCATAAATCTGGCAGCCATGCATAAGTATGGATATTTGGTGTTCATTGTACTCTTAAATCCATTCGCACCACCATAGAGTTGAGAGTCCACAGAATGCTCCTCATGTATGTGGACTGATAGCGACAAAAATTAGGACATCATCATTTTTTAATCGATAACAGTTAGATAGTGTTAGATGAAATAAGATGAAATCTAAAATTACTAGGTATGATCGTAAAGACCAGTTGCCGGTTATTCCAATGGTTTGAAAAATTCTCCACGAATTTAGTGTTGGCACAACCAACTATCGAGATTGATGATTAGTGGTGAATCTATAGGACTACAATTTTATTTAGTGCTGTCGTTAAGGTCAGATCTGTCAATCGTCTAGGCGGCAAAATCAGTTTTCGAAATTTTTTTTAGATACCTAATTTGAATTTAAATTTATGTAACAGTGGGAAATTTTAGAGATGAGCTTATCAGGATTGTTAGGTCACCGGTATACTGGAGACAGTGACTTACAAGTCACCGTTTCTTTAAACAGTGACTGATGTCGCTGTTTCAATGTCAGTGTTGGTGTGATGTTTTAAGTTAATCAAAATCAAATAAAATAAGGGTATGTCATATGAGCGTTGCCGGTGAACGATTTTTTAATTTCAGATTTTGACACGGTTCGGCTCATCTTGCACTCGTGCAGTACTGCTAATAATTAATAATTAGTTCTCATTTGCTTCTTCATGTGAATTTTTTCTCTAAAAAATATTACACTTGGCATAGTGAATTAAACTTACATATTCAATGCAGAACTAGACACACACGTCACACACCTACGCCGGGTGAAAAAAAAATCTCAAGATGATACAACTACCCGAGGTACCGTGCGTCTTGCACGCAGTTGCCCAATTCACTGCTTTGTTTAGAATTAGGTTGCCGTGTGTGGGTACCGGCTGTGGTTGCTGGTATAACAGACGATCCCAGGACGATACGACCATATACGAGAATGACGAGCGGCGTTCAGGCAGCAACTCAATTCACTTCTTTGCGGTGAATTAGTTCGCCGATAATATCCAAGGATGTTTTACAAAGGTTTGCTTGATCAATGTTAAAAATTTTTGAAAAAAAAGCAGCCACCTTTTTACGTATCATCGTATGTTGGGCCCGCTTTCGACTTATTGTGGCGACATAATTAGGAAAGGTTACGGTGCAAATATTAGCAGCCACTTTGTGACGTAGGCTTTCGGAAAAATTCACATCTATCGAGCAATCCTGTGTAAATTATCATTGAGTAATATCAGCGATCATCTCAATCACTGGTCAAAGTCACCAGTATAGAAATATTGCACATCACTAGTAAATTTTATATGAGACCTGTTTCTACTACTGAAAACAATGATCTGAAGAAAATTTTGCAAGTGCTTACACCAATATATAAATCCAATATTTTGATCTTGAAAACGAAATCCTTAGTTAAGTGAAGGAGTCACCTTGTACTGTGACTTCGTGCTTTATTCATAAAACCTCTAAAATTTATTTGACAGCAATAAGTCACCAACCTTCAGAGTAACGATATGTGTATTTCACTTCATTTAAAATTCATCCTCCAGCTCCTTCCTTCGCCCTATTAATCATAAAAAAATATCATCATCTAATCTATTTATTGAACTGCCATTTCATAATCACTGTTCCAAATGATAATTTTCAATTATTTATCCTGTCGAAAATATGATGACATTAGTTGCAATTTGAAATTTTATTCAAATTTTGCGATGGCCGCCAATATAAATATAAAGGAGCAACATATACAGTTAGAAATGAATATAAAAACAATAACTTATTGTTCATTAACTAAATTATTTCTTGGCGCCAATCTAATAACCCGTATTTTCTTGTGGTGACCTTTATCAGCTACTGACAACATTCTTCTACAAATACTAGGAAGTATGATTTAATCAATATTACAATTTTTTGATAATACAATTATATTGTCCGCAAACAACCACCTGGGGATTTTCAACAGAACCGAGTCCAAACGGTCACAGTAGAATAGTAACTATTGATAAAGGAGAGGAACCTGCTAATCTTGTCCTCTTATTTCCCCCAGACCCTTATCTTCTAGAGAAAATAAGTTATACAAGAGAGCGCCAGGATTTTGAGACAAGACCGTGCCTCACTTATTGATTCAGCGTCTGCAGCTACAATATAGAGTATTGGCTCACTTGAAAACATAGTTCGGAAAGAAAAGGGATTCGATAGAATTCTACCACAGTTAGTGGAGCAGAGGTTAATTTCCATTATTAAGGCAGTTGATTTTTATTCAGTGATAGTCGTCAGATCTGGCCGATCATAAATTATTCCTGCAATTACTGTAAAGATATAACATGGTGAAACCCTATCCCACACTTCCCCTGCAAAACAACATAAATTTCTAAAACTCAACGCCTAGAGACAACTACTGTGGCTTTATCTGGAGTAAATCCATTCTAATTGTGTTGCTGAAGCGACTTTTAGTTGAAAAAATATTAGGTGTTAAGATACAAATCAATCTTTGGTGAATAAAACTTTTGCCGTAATCGTTAGTTGGTTGGGAATCCAACATAGCGACCATTTTAACTTAACGATGCATTCGTTAAATTAAGTAAATACTAAAGCCACCTTCAAAAAATATTCTAAACTTTTTTACGGACGCTATGCTGTTTTTAAAATGAATAAATTCCGTTTGCCACTTCAACTGGAACACGTCCGCCTTGCTAATAAAGCACTTTCATTAAATTCCGCCGAATAGTTTTGTATATAGTAGTGAGAATTCGTTTCGGTCTTATTCTTTAAGGCCAACTCCATTACGCTTTTCATTTAAAAAACATCATTTGTTACTATGCTATTTCTATTTTAGCTTCCGCCAGAATTTCCACGGCGAAATTAAGAAAGCAAGATATCATCTATTCGAATTTTTAAATTTGAATCTCAACCCATTGGTGTGAATTTAAATTTCTACAATTCTTTGAATTTGGCGTAATCGAGTAATTAAGAATATCTGGTTTTGTACAGCAGTTTGTACTTACCTGTTTGTTTCAAAGACGTATGTTGGTCTCTTCATAACTAGCAGTCTTGGAAGTATATGTATGAAGACCCTCTTTACCCAAGGTGACATTCTATGTGTTTGTGGAGATCGGAAATGAACGTTGAGTACAACTACAGTAACACAAATGCTGCAACAAGTAAAAGATTGTTAGTTTGACTTATTAAAATAATATAGATATAGCCTCAATTAAAAAATTTGATTGAATATATTACAACAGAAATATAAGTTTATCCTTTGGTAAACAAATTAATATTTGAGAATTGGTGTTTATGGACCCCAGCAACCATATTTCTGATGTGGCTACTAATTATCCACTAACGAATCTCTAGGTAAAATTAATTAAAATGCTTTTAATTTCCAGGTCGACCATTTGTTTGAAGTTCATAAATAAATTTTCAAATTAAGATTTCTGTTTTTCAGTAATACCTTCTAAATTCAACACAATTAATGGGATATTAGGAAAAAACTCGATCTCAATACCATTATGGTAAATATTAGGCAATGAATAATGAAATCTGGCTTAAGATTTTGTGGAACATTTGTTATTTTATTTTAAAATTTTCAATTATTTATTGTCATTTGCGAACACTATTACGTAATTAAATAAGACAAATTAATATCTTTAATTGAAATTATATATTTTATTAATAAAGAAGCATGTCATAAAGTAGTTATTCCAATAGAACTTTGTTCATTACAGTTTCCAGTTGATTTAACTTGAGTTAGAACGTATTGTGTAAAATAAGGTACTATCTTGTTAATGAAATCCCTATTATCATTATTAAATTTACTTGCAAACCAAATACGTCAAATATCGAGTAGTTGCCATACAGTTCATGCTGTAATTGCAATAAATGTGTTCAAATGTTTGCACAATGTCACATTAAGTTTAATAACTTTCAACAAAGTAAAATTTAAATTTGTATTTATTACTAAACGACTGAATTTACTAAATGGAGTTGTACTTTTTCGCTTTTTAATATGATTTGGCTTTTTCACGACTGCTCTAAATTCACTAAGTGAATAATTTGAGCAAAACAAGCGGTCGGAATATTTGTATACACAGAGTTCAAATACTTTTTACTCAAGAAGCACTTAAAATACAACTGCTTCAGTAAAAAGGAAAAATGCTGTTTACTGACGTATTTCTAGGATTAAAGTATTTGATTTTTGGTTGGATTAAACGCAATTTAATTTAGTAAACCTAAGCAAGTCTAATGATGGTAATTTAAGAATATTCCAATATGCATATTTAATGTTGTAATGAAGAATTAGTATTCATAATTAATCACATTTAACAACATAAATGTGTTAGAAACTAGAGGTAAACACAATATGTAGCACAGAATATTTATAAATTTGATAGGTCTTTTCTAGCTAAGATGTTCTACATGTAAATTCTTCAGTTAAAGAAGGTATGTAGACTTGTTGGATGTTTAACGATATGCTGTCCATATGTGTTTTTATCAAATGTTTTGTTTACAGTAAATAAAGTTTTGGTAAATGAAATTTATTGCGGCAGTTTCATGCTGTGCAACTTGAAATTTGTCCTGAAGTGTTCTACAAAATAAAAGCTAATCTAAATCTGCTTTTGTTCAATTATTGTCTTATTTAAAAGCTTTTAAAAGGTAGCCGAATATTAAATAACGCCCGATTACATAATATATTAAATATATTACCGAATTAAAAAACCACACACCAAAAATTTACAATTTATATTACACAATTTTCTTTATTCTAATATGATAACAATAAGTCAAACGCAAATGAGCTGCCCACTACATTTCGCTGATGGTGTATTGCGACATTTATG
The DNA here is from genome assembly GCA_034190945.1 of Octodonta nipae. NCBI lineage: Eukaryota > Metazoa > Arthropoda > Insecta > Coleoptera > Chrysomelidae > Octodonta > Octodonta nipae. Next base: position 45,898,779 of record CM067218.1, on the reverse strand, counting down.
GCCCCTCTCAGTCGCTCTGGAAGAAACTCGGTAATACTGGAAAGTTCGGTTTGTCCTTTTTTTTTATTTACTATCGTACAAACTAGAAATACGTTTTACTTAACGTTAGTAGGTACAAGAATCCTCTTCTTCATGATAGGGAGCCAGTCGGTTCAAACGGATCATCTTCATCTCGGCATTCTGATCCTTAAGAATGCAATCGACTACGCCATTGATCCTTTTAACTACTTCACATGGCCCATCTCAAGCTAGTGGGAGCTTTGCTGATTTGTATAGCCAGAGATTATTTCCCTCTTGGAACCCGACTGAATTTGCATTGAGATCGTAGCGACTTTTCAGAGCATCAGTCTTATCAGTTATGTCTAATTATAGAATCTGTATTTTCTGACTAACTGCTTCATTATCTTATAACTCCATTAGTTGGTCAAAATGTTGCTATATTTTTAATTCAGTTTGTTCGTGTTGCATTTTAAATTCACCTAATTTTTTAAATTCATCTTGCCTTTTGAATTCAATTTTATTAAAGTTCATCCTGTTTCTTTTCTTCTGATTTTTTGTGTTGACCTTGAAATGTAGAAAATAACCATTCAATTAGATTACTTTTTACTCATCCATGAAAGTAACAAGGTTTGGTACTTTTCATCTAGGTTACAAATTTATAATTAAATTTTACGTTTTTCATCAAAAGTTTGTTGGATTTCTTTTCGAACTTGTGTCTCAGAAACTTGTTTGAATGTTTTCCTGCTTGTGTCATCCATGTCAGCAGCCAGGCTTCTCGTAATTGCAATAAATAGATCTATATATTATAAGATTGTAGTTGTCTGTTTGTTTGTTTGTTTGTTTGTTTGTTACCTCAGCACCTGAGAACTACTGAACTGATTTTGCTGAATTTCTTTTGTGGGAAAGCTTATAGTTTGACTTAAAAATCTCCCTACATTGACAGAAACGGTAGATATATTGGAAAATCTATTAGCATGTTCAGTAATAAATACACTATTAGTCAATTCTTTCCACCGCATGCACCAAATTTTAGATACTTGCACCAGCTTAGCTTTTATTCAAAGTTCTGAATATGCCAATGTAACATCTTATGATTTAAAAAAAATCCAACTGATATATCAAGTGTAAGTTTACAGGGTGTTCCATATATAGGATAGGTAGAATTAAATGGATTTAAAAAATCTTGAAAAAAAGTATATTAGGTGGCCTGTAAGTAGTTGCGTATATACAATGTGGTTGAAACAAGGAGGAAGTTATACCGGGTAGTTCAAAAAAGATATATTGAGTAACCCATAAACAGTTGTATATACCAGATGGTTGAAAAAAGATGGAGTTGAATTATATTTATTAGGGCGGATAACAAAATGTTATATTGTTAGGGTAATAAATAGTTGCATATACAATGTGGGTGAGATAAGGGTAAAATTGAATTAAATTCATACAGGGTGGATAAAAAATATGTTATGTAAGCAGTTAGGATAATTGAATTTTCTTGAGCTATTATTATAGTTATGAAATGGGTTGAAAAAATTGTAAGAAGCAGTTGTTTATACAGTGTGGTCGAAATATAAGATGGAGTGGAATTATAGATTATAGGGTAGTTAAAAATTTGTTTTATAACCACAAGTAGTTGACAAGTTCACAAGTAGCATACTATGGGATGGTTGAAATATGTAGCAGAGTATAATTACTGCTATATCTTTAGGTGAGTTTAAAAAATATTATAAAAATCCGATGATCTACAACCTGTTTCATATACCGGATAGATGAAATATAGGGTGGACTAGAATTCTAATTATACAGGGTGGTGAAAAAATGTTATATAGGGTGGCCCATAAGTAGTTGCATATACAAGGTTGTTGAAATATAGCGTGGAGTCGAAAAATAATTATGCAATGTGGGTAAAAAATATTTGGAGTACCTGAATTATGGTGAAGTTATCGTTACACAGTGTGATTCAAATTTATTGGGAATTGATGGATTTATATTTATACAGGGTGGTACATTGACATGAAAGGTAAATATTGCGAAAAAAACTACTACCATGTTCGATAAGACACAATTAGTCAATTCGTTCCACCGCATGCACCAAATATTAGATACTTGCATCAGCTTAGCTTTTATTCAAAATTTGGAATATGCCAATATAACATGATTCAATTAAAAAAAATCATCTAATACATAAAGTGTAATTTTACAGGGTGTTCTATATATAGGATATGTGAAACTTAGAGCGGTGTACAATTACATGAACTTAAAAAATCTTGAAAAAAATGTATAATAAGTGGTCCGTAAGCAGCTGCATATATACAACGTGGGTGAAATATGGAGCAAGTTATATGGAGTGGTTCAAAAAAGGTATATTCAGTGTATCATAAATAGTTTATATAAAAAATGTGTTATGTAAGAATATAAGTTATTTGAATTTTCTTGAGCTGTTATTATAATTATGAAATGGGTTAACAAAAAAAAAGGTTAAAAGTAGTTGTTTATACAGAGTGGTTGAAAGATGGAGTGGAATTATAGTTTATAGGTTGGTTAAAAAAATGTTTTATATCCACAATTAGTTGACAAGTTCACAAGTAGCACATATAGGATAGTTGAAATATGTAGCAAAGCATAATTGCAGCTAAACAGCTGGGTTTACAACATATTATAATGGAATGTGCAAGCTGTTCCATATACCGGATAGATGAAATATAGGGTGGACTAGAACTCTAAATATACAGGGTGGTGCAAAAATGTTATGTTGGGTGGCCCATAAATACTTGCATATACAAGGTTGTTGAAATATAATAATAATTATACAGTGTGGGTAAAAAAAATTGTTATATAGGTTAGAGAAATGGAGTACCTGAAATATGGGGCGAAGTCAAGATATGGTTACACAGTGTGATTCAAACAAGGTTAGAAAAAGTTGCAATTGAAGGGTGATTTAAATAAAGTGTGGAGAGAAATTATACTTTATACTGTGGTTCAAAAAATATGAGGAAAAACTGTGAAATAGCGTAGCTCATAATTAGTTGCACTGATAGAATATTTGAAATATAGGGAGGAGTAGAGGGAAGTAGTTGAGTATTTAAAAAATTATTACATAGGGTGCCCAATAAACAGTTGCAGTTTTGATGAAATTTATTGGGAAGTGTTGGATTTGTATTTATACAGTGTGGTACAAATAATGTTATACTGAGTGGCCGATAAGTAGTTGTACATACTAGTATAATTTAAAAGTGTGGATAAAAAATTGTATGAAAAATTTTCTAGAATAGAACATGAGCTGCTGCATATATGCAACATAGGGTGAAGTTAAATTATAGTTATACAGTGTGATTAAAACAATGTTAAAAAACGTTGCATATAATGGGTGGTTGACATAAGGTTGACACAAATTATATTTTCCATGGTAATTAGCGTAGTTCATAAGCAGTAGCATATATAAGATAGTTGAAATATAGAGGGGATCAGATATAGTTAAGTGTTTAAAACATATTTTATATGATGACCCCTAAGCAAGATGCATATACGGTGTGTCTGAAATATTTTGTAGTATAAAATTATGGTTATACATTATGGTTCAAAAAATGATAGACGAATAAGTTATAATGGTTGACTAATTGGCAGCAGTATATACAAGATGATTTAAATTAAGATGGAAATAGAGTTATATAGCTATAGGAGGCAGTTCAAAAAATATTGAATAAAATTGGGTGACCATATAAAGTTGCGGTTTGGTTAAAATATTGTTACGAAATTTACCCAAAGCCGACCCTGTGTCGTTTCAGCACGACAACAAACGCTTCAAGATAAAAAAATACGATTCTCGAAAAGGCTCGGCAGCGAAAGGAACGATGTTGATTTCTACTGGAGAATTCTACGCTGGTGATATAAAAGAAGAACGCCACGATCGCCAGGCAGTGATACCGCGTCGACTAGCTTATATGGATTGTTATTGTATTTGAATCAGATGTTTGAATGTAAATAAAGTTCTAGAAAAGTGACAGTGAATACTAGTTGTTATAATTTTTAAATTGAACCCACGAAGTATATTGCAATTTGGTGTTAGAAGTGAAGGATTAAGTGCAGTTAACATCCTAAATTGATTTATGGAAACTCGTAGTATGGAAAAGATAGACGAAAAAATTGCACAGATTCTAGAAAAACGTGACAAGAAGGAGAAACAACATCAAGAAGAAATTCAACAAAGGTTAGTGAAATCTTTTGATGATAAACTTAAAGTTGAGTTAGAAAATCTTGTCACTACGATGAAAAGCGAACAACAAAATCTTGTTTCCACGATGGGAGAAAAACAACAAAATCTTGTTTCCACGATGGAAGAAAAACAACAAAATCTTATTTCCACGATGGAAGAAAAACAACAAAATTTAGTTTATACAATGAAAGGCGAACAACAAAATTTAATGGAAGGATTATTCTCGAAATTTGTAGAAAAACAAGATCAAACTGAAGAAAAAAGACAAATGCAATTTGAACAACTAATGCAAATAGTAAAACAAGTTAATGAAACAGTTAATGAAAGGATGCAAATAGTTGAGTCTGATATAAAAGAGATAAATGATGACATTAAGACAATAAAAAATACCGTGGACACTCTTGAAACAAAAGTAGATGACCTCGATTCCATCCAAAGCCAGGTAAAAGTTGAAATCAGTTCAATTCAAAACTCAGTTCAAGACCAAATCAGTGCTATCCAAGACAAGGTAGAAACAGAAATTAAAAAAATGCAGCAGGACTTACAGCGAGGAAAATACCAGAACATCGTGAGTACCAGAGGTTAAATTAGTAAACCACCCACATTTGATGGCAGTTCATCTTGGCCCATGTATAAACGGCAATTTGAGGCCGTGGCTACAGCTAATGGATGGGATAATCAAGAAAAATCCACTTCTCTGGTAATTTCGTTAAGAGGTCCGGCCCTAGAACTCCTCCAAAGCATTCCAGTCGATGAACAAGGCAATTTCGACAAGATCATCGCCATCCTAGACAAACGATACGACAATCAATCCTTTAGCCAGGTATACCAAGTCCAACTGAGTGGAAAAACGCAAAAATCCGGTGAAAGTCTTCAAGAATTCGAAGCAGAGATTAGACGGTTAGTTCATTTGTCCTATCCAGACCTGCCAGAGGAAACGAAAGACCAGTTGGCCACACAGAGTTTCATAAACGGCATCAGAGATGTGGAAGTTCAAAGAAATTTAAGACTGAGTGGCGTCAAGAAGAGTAATGAAGTTCTACTTCGGGCTTTGGAAGTAGAGGCCGTCATGAACATGTCCAAGCCGAGGGTCCGAGCAGTTTCCTTCAACCAGGAAGAGTCAGAGTCACCACTTCAAGCGCTGCTGGCTGGTCTGAACAAAATATTAGACCGGTCACAAAGAACTGGCACCAGAGGGGCATGTTACGGCTGCGGACGGACAGGGCACTTCCAACGTAATTGTCGAGTGAGGCCACCTGAACGATCACCGACCAGGGGTAACCAACAGAACAGCCACATGTCCAGGGACCGTCAGTCAGTCAGCATAGAGGGGCGAATGCTGACTGTCCCTCCACCAGCCCCCAAAACGTTATCCATCCGGGGATTTTGCAGAGATAGCGGCAGCCTAGTCATCAGAGGCACCATCAACGGGCGAGCAGTTACCATCACCATCGATACCGGCGCCGCTGTGTCCATTGCCAAGTCCAGGGTCTTGAGAGCATCAGAAATTCGGCCAGCTAGCAATAACATCCAGCTCAGAACGGTCACCGGCGAGTCCATGTCAATACAGGGTGAGGCAGATGTCGTGCTACAGATAGGGGACAACATGATCCGGCATAGGGTCCTGGTAGCGAATATTGAGGACGATTTTATACTGGGAATGGACCTAATTAGCCAGCATGGATTTATGTTCGACCCGAGATATGATGTTCTTCGGTTCCTAAATGAGGAATTTGTATTGACACGGCCCGTCAACACATCAGTCACCACCATAAAAATTGTGGCAAAGTCTTCGGCTAGAATTCCCGGTCGAACGGAACAGATTATTCTTGGGCAGTTAGACAGCAATCCTGGGAGCTGCGTTGGAATGGTGGAGCCCGTACACTCAGCTCATGACTACTTGGTTGGACGGGCTATAGTTAAAACCGGACGAGATATACCAATCAGAGTCCTGAATTTGTCCAACAACGACATTAGAATTGCCAATGGTCAAGAGATAGCTTGTTTCGAGCCAGTAGAGACCATCATCAATTGCGAAGAAGAGTACCAGACGTCGGTGAATGAGACAGGGCCCGATAAAGAGTTCCTACAACAGTTTGCTGACCACTTGACACACTTGACACCAGAGAACCAGAAGAAAGCCAAGCAATTTATCACAAAACACTGGCAAATTTTTAACAGTAAAAATGGAACTACCGGTCGCACCAACATCATCCAGCATCGAATAGATACCGGAAAGGCTCAACCCATCAGAATACCACCTAGACGACAACAGGCAGTCGAGGAAAACATCGAGTCCATGTTACAAAATGGAGTTATTGAGCCATCCATCAGTCCATGGTCTGCTCCCGTCGTGCTAGTTAAAAAGAAAGATGGAACCACCCGATTTTGCGTGGATTACAGAAAGCTGAATGATGTCACGAAGAAAGACAGCTATCCACTACCCCGAATCGATGACACTTTGACCACACTAGCAGGCTCCCGTTGGTTTTCCACACTAGACCTAAAAAGTGGATATTGGCAGGTTGGTCTACACGCAAACGACAGAGAAAAGACAGCGTTCTCCACCAGTAAAGGGCTGTTTCAGTTCACGGTCATGCCCTTTGGGTTATGTAATGCACCCGCTACATTTGAGAGACTAATGGAGTATGTACTGAGCGGGTTAACATGGAGGACGTGCTTAGTATACCTCGACGACATTCTAGTCATGGGCCAGACATTCGACGACCATCTGAAGAACCTGGGCGAAGTATTCTCCAGAATTAATAACGCCAACCTGAGACTCAATCCGAAGAAGTGTTCCTTGTTTCAAAAAGAAGTAGAGTTTTTGGGCCACGTAGTGTCCGAGTCAGGAATCCGCACCAACGAAGACAAGATAGAAGCCATCCGTGATTGGCCAGTTCCAAGAGACAAACATGAACTCCGAAGCTTCTTGGGCCTCTGTTCATACTACCGGCGTTTTGTTGAGGGATTTGCCACCATCGCCGCCCCTCTACATCGGCAGACCACTGATAAAGAGACCTTCCATTGGAATCAGGATTGCGAAACATCATTCAGGCGACTGAAGGCAGCACTATGTTCCAGCCCAATCCTAGCCTTTCCTACACAGTCCGGCAAGTTCATCTTAGACACAGACGCCAGCAACACAGGTTTGGGGGCCGTCCTATCCCAGGTGCAAGATGGTGAAGAGAGGGTGATCGAGTACTACAGCCGTGGATTCTCGAAGCCAGAAAGAAATTATTGCGTTACCAGAAAAGAACTTCTTGCAATAATAAGGGCTGTAGACCATTTCCACAAATACCTGTATGGTCGCCATTTCTTAATCCGAACAGATCATGCCGCACTCAAATGGCTGCTGGACATGAAGACACCGGAAGGACAACTGGCCAGATGGATGGAGAAATTACAGCAATACGACTTCAAGGTGGAACACCGTGCCGGCCGGTTGCACAATAATGCCGATGCCCTATCCAGAAGACCCTGTAGAGCGGAATGCAAGCATTGTCTGAAGACGGAACAGCGAGTGGGTATCTCCATCAGGCAGATCCGAGTGCAGGCCAATGAAGACTGGACAACGGAACAGTGCATCCAGGACCAAATGGCTGATCCAGACATCGAACCAATCTTGTCACTCAAAATGAGAGGGGCACCCAGGCCACGATGGGACGAGGTAGCTAGATACTCCGGCGTGCTGAAATCGTTATGGGCTCAGTGGGACTCTCTACGAGTAGACAATGGAATGCTCAAGCGAGTTTGGGAAAGCGCTGATGGACGAGAAACAAAGTCCCAACTGGTAGTTCCGAAGAAAATGGTACCAGCCATACTGACCGAAGTACATGATGGAATTACCGGAGGCCACCTGGGCATGAATAAAACCCTAGACAAAGTTCGCCAGCGGTACTACTGGGTGAATTACTTCGAAGACGTCAGAGCTTGGTGCCGCAAATGTGCCACATGTGCCGCCAGTAAGGGCCCGAAGACCCGGACCAAGGGCAGAATGCAGCAGTACAATGTGGGCGTCCCATTTGAGAGAATTGCCATCGATGTCGCCGGTCCGTTTCCCGAGTCTGAGAGGGGGAACAAACACATTCTCGTCGCAATGGATTACTTCAGCAAATGGCCTGAGGCATATGCGATACCCAACCAAGAGGCAACCACGGTAGCGACGGTGCTAGTAGAACAACTATTGATGGAATTACATTCAGACCAGGGGCGTAACTTCGAATCGAATGTATTCCAGAAGGTCTGCACGATGTTGGGGATCAGGAAAACGAGAACAACACCATTACACCCACAGTCAGACGGAATGGTGGAAAGATTCAACCGGACCTTGGAACAACACCTATCCAAGGTCGTCAGCAATAACCAGCGTGGGACGAGCATATTCCCCTATTCCTGTTGTTATATCGCTCTGCTGTACATAATAGTACAGGCCTGACCCCAGCCAGGGTCTTATTCGGAAAGGAGCTGCGATTACCATGCGACTTGGCATTTGGCTCCCCCGAAGAACCTCCCCAAGACATCGACGATTATGCCGACCAGCTCCGACATAACATGCTGGCAATACACGACTTAGCCCGAACACAGATGTTGGCCACCAGTGACCGGATGAAGACGCGATACGACCTCAAGGCCAATTCAGCCGGGTTGCAGGAGAGGGACAAAGTCTGGCTGTACAACCCCCAACGGAGCAAGGGTAAATCCCCAAAGCTTACACCCGCCTGGGATGGTCCATACGAAGTGGTCAAGAGGCTGAATGATGTCGTCTACCGGATCCGTCGAAACCCCAAGGCTAAATTGAAGGTGGTTCACTTAGATCGACTCGCTCCCTACCATGGAGGGGATGTTTCTGATCGGGACGATCAGAATTAAAGGGGGGGCAGTGTTACGAAATTTACCCAAAGCCGACCCTGTGTCGTTTCAGCACGACAACAAACGCTTCAAGATTAAAAAATACGATTCTCGAAAAGGCTCGGCAGCGGAAGGAACGATGTTGATTTCTACTGGAGAATTCTACGCTGGTGATATAAAAGAAGAACGCCACGATCGCCAGGCAGTGATACCGCGTCGACTAGCTTATATGGATTGTTATTGTATTTGAATCAGATGTTTGAATGTAAATAAAGTTCTAGAAAAGTGACAGTGAATACTAGTTGTTATAATTTTTAAATTGAACCCACGAAGTATATTGCAATATGTTGGGGATTCGTGGATTTATAATTGTTCAGAGTGGTACAAAAAAGTAATATTGGGTGGTGTATAAGTATAAACATACGGGGCGAAGCAAAATTATAGTTATCTATTGTGTTTAACACAATTTTAGAAAAAGAAACATATAAAGGGTGGTTATAATATAGGGAGAAGGGAAATTATATTTTACGAAAAAAATTGTTATATAGCGTATAGGGTGAAGTAGAATTATACTTAGGTAATTAAAAAATGTTATATATTGGGTGACAAATAAACAGCAGCTTATACAGGATGGTTGCACTATAGGGTGAAGCAGAATTCCAGTTATACAAGGTGGTTCCAAAAAATGTTAAATAGATTTGTTACATCGGGAGGCCCATAAGTGCTTGCAGTTTCGGTGAAATATATTCGGGATAGGTAGATTTATAATTATGTAAGCTGGTTCAACAAAGTTAGAAAAAAAAATATATTGGATAGCCCATATATCTTTCATAAGTTATTTTTATGCAAAGAATTCGAAATTCCATACGCGGGTAAAAACGCGGGTAACGGCTAGTTAAAATATAAAACTCGACTTACCATTTCTGATGTGCACTGTTACAAATTTAGTGTGGCGTCGTTCAAAAACAATTTTTACACCGACAAAAATCTTCTTTATTTCCAAAAATTTACAATTGATAACACATTACATTCTTTCGACAAATGCTTTGATATTACATAAAAAGGTCAAACGCAAATCAGCTGTCCACCACTATCCGCTGTTGGGGTATGTCGCATTTATGTTCCCTATCAGTCGCTCTCGAAGAAATAATTTAATACTGGAAATTTCAGTCGATGTCTCTTTTTTATCTGCAATCGCAAATACTAGAAATACCTATTTGCCAATTATTTGTTTATTACGGAGATTAATTTTGAGAGACTGCATCTAGAGTATTGTGAAATTAAATGTTGTAACAATATGCTCCTTTTTTCACACTGTATGCTATTAAGGAGGATCCTGCAGTGAAACTACATATTAGCATATTACGTACGAGAACAAACAAGAAAGAGTTTAGTAATTGAGTTTGTTCCTTTAATAATCCAATAGTATTTTCGTTTCAGTTTAAATAGAAACTATTACTCATATGTTCCTAATGAAATTATGTTATTCATCTCATACGAGAATGAACTTATCCAAACTGGATATGCATAATGTCTAACTACTACGGGAATATCTGTTTGAAAAATTACCGAATGTAGAGGCGTTAGTTCACAACTGGTTATTGATGATCTAGTTCAGGAAATATCGTTAGACTGGAAATAAATTTAGGCGGTAAAATGGCTTGTCATAATTTTTCGTTTTGTTATTCGCTAACTCATCTTTTATGCAACAACACAAAGCTGAAACAAGCGAGGTTTGTAACATTCTTTCTCCCTGATCTTGTGTGATACATTTATGGGTTTGAATTTCAAATAAAAAGTATAACAAATACTTCAAAAATATGTAACAGATGTGCGAGTCGATATAGTTTGTGTTATATTGCAGTTTGAAGTTTACAGCGAAGCTTACATTAACATTAGGACTTATTTGTAAATGTGACCTACATTCGTATCTTAAATTAAATGAACATTGATAACTTTTACAACGCTTAGTTTCAAGTCACTAATATGTCACAATAATGAAATTTCAAAACAAAGAGTATAATCAAACGATATTGTTAATCTCCCGATTTCAAACTAGTCTAAGAGACCCTTACCACATCTTCAGTTTATAGACTCAACTTATGACTGAAAATTAGAGTGTTTAAAGACATCTGGGGATTACAACATTAGAATTGAAAGTATATATATATATATATATATATATATATATATATATATATATATATATATATGGGCAGTTACACCATCTCTTAGCAATTAATTCGCGGAATAAATTAGGGATGAATAGCTGGCTGTAACCATAACAACACCAATTGGCTCTTTGATATATTCGAAGGATATAATAATTCAAGTTGAAAGGATACTTTTAAAAGGTTGTTGTGGCATAACATTTAGCAGCATTGAACTAATATATGTCTCATTCATTCAAGTTCAGTTGTTCCTTAATTTTTCGCTTTTAAAATGGACAAAATTTTAAAAAGAGATAGCACTTTAGTACTTCATTTTTAACTTTTTTAGAGACCCTCAATGAATGAAAATCAGATATTTTATATAATCTTCTACATCAACCTTTTTAAATTTTCTGGATATAAAATTAAACCTAGTGAGCCTTTCCTTTTAAATTTTACCATTCACATATCATATCAGTCAAGATCAATGAACCAATTAAATATATAAATAATGAGGAATAAGGTAACATTGTTCATATGTAAATTCTTACTACCAAATTGCACTGTCTACAAGATATGGCCTACATGTACTGCTATCTCGGGGAGCGCTCTAGCGCGAAAAAATAAATACACTAAACAGTTGTAAGATAAGTATACAAGTCAAAAAATGACAAGCAGATGTCGCTCGTTTAATTATGGCCGTTAGGCTTATTCACATCCTACTATGATAAAACAGTAATTTTAACTTTCACAGCATAAGGAATTTGGTAACCTAGACGTGTTATCATTTGAAAGCCCTTGACTTGCGTTTTCCAAATATACACTAAAACAATATGACGTCCGAAAGAAATTAAGAAATTCATAAAAATATTTCGAAAACAAAGCAGGCTGAAACGTTATTTTTACGTCGTGAAATTCTTCTTCGAAGCATATAGCATTCGTAATTGGGAAATTATATAGAAAATTAAGAATACGCCTTTTTAGTGTTTCCTGATTATCTTAAAATCCTGCATTCGAGAAACATTCAATTTGCAATACAATAAGGTATTTTACTTTTAAGCATAATTTATTAGTTTGACCAACCTCGTTTACTGTTGAATAGAATATGTGGTTATAACTTAGGTGGATCCACTATATTGTAAACGATCTGAGTATCATCATTCTTTACGTCTGTTAATTATACTGATATTCATTTAATAGTATTCCTTATCAAACCTAGTACAGAGTTTATTATTCAATTTTTAGTGATATATGCATTTTATAATTCTTATTACTCCTGTTTAATAAGAATGTTATATATTATGAAAAATAAAGGTATTTTACTTTTAAGCAAAATTCATATTTGCTGACAAACTTCGTATAAAGTGACATGTAATGATTACAGTATACGTTTCTGTCCATGCAAATATTTTTATGAATAACTTTTTCTAACTTCTCTAAATAATATTCATACGAACGTTTGCCGTTTGAGTTCAACTTATGAAGACACAGTGTATATAGAAACCAACTGAGAAACTCAATCTTGTAATTGAATAACTGACATTTATTTCGATTTATTTCCAATCAACTTTTAATTTATTACAATGTTTAATAATACAGCAGAATTGGATGCCGTTTTCAATTCTAATAAAATTTCTTTTGATTTCAATTTGAGATATTATAAAAAAATCAAGGTACTTTTGAACAAAATTTTTATATTTTTTGAAACGTAGTATTTTGTTTGAAAAGTTACTTAAATACTTATTATAGAATTTTTAATGCAATGGCATAAGTAGATGAAGTTTTTAATTCTAATTACTTTTAATTGATAACAATTTTAGATATTAACAAAAATAAAGATACTTCACTTTTAATCAAAATCCCTATGTGATGACAAATCTCGCCTACAGTTATAAAACTGACATGGAATGATTACAGTATACGTTTTAGACCATGCAAATCTTTTTATGAAGAATAACATTTTCTCTTAAAATTATTAATAAAAGGAAACTGTTTGATTTATGAATACACACTGTATACATACGAATCGAATATCTTCACTTAGAAGTTTATTAAATGACATTTATTTTGATTAATTCAATTTATTTACAATTTAGCCTAAATTCCGCACAGAAACATTTTCTTATATTTAATACCAACAGCTCTACCAACGCTTACTGTATAGGAAAGTGGTTAAAAAAGTTATTAATGATTTTCAAAAAAAAAAACGGTACAAGCTATGTTATTGAAAAAAATATTGGCCCACGTCGGGATCCCCGGAACTAATCCAATTTCTTTTTAATTTATTATACATACTCCATGTTTCGAACAGAATTTTTTTTCACATTTTTAGTCCAGCGACTCCACCAAAGCTTACTATATAAGAATGTCGGTCAAAGAGTTTTTATTTATGTTATTGAAAAAAACTATAGGACTACTTCGCGATCCCCCGGAACAGGACCCAGTATAAACGGTCGAAATCCCTTGTGCCGTTTGCGAGCAACAGCTGAACAAACATAAAAAAACATAGATACAGACGAATTGAGAACCTCCTTCTTATTGAAGTCGGTTAATAAATAGGAAAAAATGTATCTGTCTTACAACTTTTTACGTTAAATAACATGTGCTACTCCGTTTTTAGACATACAATGTATAAGCGTCCTATTTAGGTTGGTGAAGGGGGTTTTCGGCCAGTATTTTTTTATTTAATTTTTTTTACATATTTTTTCTACAGATTTATTTTTTCTACAGATTTTATCCAAATCGATATTTCTAATGGTTTTGCAGAAAATTGAGTTTCAAAATTACTCTGCTCATTAAGTTATTAGGCCAAAAATATACAAAAATCTGTTTAGCATGGCAAATAAAAGACTGACGTTGCCACAACGCTAAACAATTTAAGTGATTGATAAACCGTCAATTGAGCTTTGCAGTGCTTAATTAGTAAAGGAAGTGATTGGAAAATTAAAGTAAACAGCATTATTGCAACTCTTAGATTGAAGTCATTTTCAAACACGGAAATGACAGATATGCACTTTATGCACGGACGTGCGGCTGGAAATGCATCATAAGCAATGCGTTTGTATGAAACAGCATGCCCGAACAAAAGACTTCCTTCTCGGCAGCTATTTCAGAGGATCCATCAACGTTTAAGAGAAAATGGTTCGCTCCAACTAAAAGTAAATGATCGTTTATTTGCCATTGTAAATAGATTTTTGTGATAACTTAAAAAGCAGAGTAATTTTCAAACTCAATTTACTAGAAACCATTGGAAATATCGAATTTGATAAAGAAAATATTTATTACGTAAAATTGTTAAGATTTTATAAATCTGTAAAGAAAATTGTAAAAAAATGAAATAAAAAAATACGAGCTGAAAAGCCCCTTCACCAAAGCTCATGATTTGCATTTCTAAGAACGGAGTAGCACATGTTATTTAACGTAAAAAGTTATGCAAGACCCATTTATTTTCGACCCTTTTGGCAATAACAGAAAAAAAAACAGTTTTGTTTGAGCCCTTTAAAGCAAAAGTTTGGAAGCCTATTTCAGAAACATCTTGTATAAATATATAGTTCAAAATATACCCGATAGTAACTCAGGAAATATATAATACGTGCTGGTACATTTAAATTTGTACATAAGTTGAGAGTTGGGTAATGAAACTCGAAACGGTTATTGTGCAAAAAGGAATAAAGTCCTCAATGGATAGCTCTCTGTCTGTATTATAATTGTATAAATTGTGCAGTGCTGTTATAGTTTACCATAATTTTTTTATTTCAATTAACTTTAGCATATAGCTGAAAATGTGAAAACTGTTCAGTTTCAGATTGCCAAAACAAAGTTTCCAGATTACACACACGCCCTCTATAAAAGTTTTGTAATTTTCTCAATTTCAAGGTGTACTTGATAAGAGCGAATTCATAAGCCACACACGTAACAAAATGAATTTGCAAAATGTAAACAGCAGCGTGAACGTGAAGTGGACACTTCCAGGTGAAAGAGTGTCCTTTTTGGTTTGAAAAATAGGGTAAATTACAAAACAAGTAGACTAATTAGTTCGTGTTGCGTTATATTTAATTACCACAGCAGAGTGTGTTGCAGTATTGGATATACAAGTGGAAAACACAAAGAGGAATAAGTGTTAAATGTTCCCTTCTTTATATTCTTCAAAAAAATTCAATACAGTTGGTTGTGAAAGTGTTTATTTATAATAATGTTAATTTGTATAGCTACAGGTTTTCTGGTACTGAGTTTATTTGACAAAATTCGTAGCTATCTTCGATTTTAGTGGTATGCTTAGTGCCCTTTTATATGTTCTACACCACACTCATTTCCGTATATCCAAGAAAAGCTAAGAAGACTGTTAAGATTCTGTCGAAACGTTGTCAATTTACGAATATAGTATTAGTTGTTCTCTATTATTATTAATTAGTATCATATATTTGCATCTTAGATTTTCCAATTTAGGGTGGTAACATGATAATATATTGATTACTGCATTTACATATACCCAGTAGGTTATTCAAAGTTTGCGAACACTTATACAAGAAACAAGTAATATTTTTGGTACATATATAGGGTGTCTTGAGTTTAGCTATCTTTTAAAGGGTAGATACTATGAGGTCGGTTAAATTACAGAAAGCTGCCGATTTTGACACTCATTTAAGAGCTATTTGCCGTGTTGAAAAATTCGTATTAGTTTTTCAGATACATTGTTATTTGTGAAAACTACCTTTATTCATTTTGTTGAATATTTCAAAAAATATTTAGTTTCGAGGCACAGTTTAAAAGTATTTACAATACAATTCTTCAGAATTCTTTTCTGACGCATAAGTTTTTGTCCATCACTATCGACTACATTATTTTTAATGGTTTTTTAATTCAATATTTTCAGAGTAAATTTAATTTTTTTTCTGAATGATATTTGTGGCAAATTTTTCAATGTCTAAGTACTTAAGTAGTTTCTAAATACTTCTTGGGAACTAACACTACAGTTAAGAAAATTGCTGTATATTCCAAACGTTTCGGGGTCTAGGTCAGACTCCGTTGTCAATGGTTAAGAAACTATGGATAAAAAGGCACAATTCTAAGATGTAAATTAAAATATTGTAAAATATGGAACCAATATGGAGGTATTTTCTATCAAATGAAAATCGAAATCGGTTTATAGTTCCTGGAGTACTGAGGTAATACAATCTAAAAAATACAACTGAGTTGAGAGCCTCCTACATTTTTGAAGTCGGTTAAAAATGAAATTAAAAGACACCATGTTAACAGCTAAAAAAAACTTACCGTTTAAATTTAACCTGTGTTTTGAAAGTCAATAGTTTCTCAGATATTAAACCAAATTAATTTAGGCTTTTTTCACAAATAATAGGAGTTTTTCAGTTAGGCTAAAACATCTGAATGAGTGTCAAAATCGGGAACTTTACTCTATTTTAGCTGACCTCGTAGCACGTTGCTAGAAAGAAACCTTAGGAGATAGCAATAGTGGCACGCGATATTTAAGACACCCTGTATAAGTTGTCGGCTCTACTGAAGCAACTGCAGAAACAATTTGCTTTTCGCATCTAGGTTAATTCCAGTACTTATCACAATTCAATTTGTGATAAAATATTAAATTCAGTTATGTGTACTAAATCAGTTGATGAGAATGCAACTGATTTGTTAAAGTGATGTAAATTTCAGTTTCAAATGAATATGTTGATTATTCAGATTTTAATTTAAGACCGTTTGAGTTTTTGGAATATACTGATTGTTTCTCAAGAGTGGTGCTACTTACACAAGAAGCCACAAAAACAAACTCGAAGATACCATACTTCAGAAAACAACTGGAGCGAATTTCAGTCATAGTGCAGCTCTTACATAACATCATAATCGTTCATTAAATCGACAATCCACAAATTCTTCGAAATTCACCTATATTATTATAATTCGCTTAGCGTTATCATTGCATAAACGATTTTTATACATTGTATACAAAATTACAACTTAAATCGAAAATCTTATATTTTTACTACTTCCGTTTTCAATTATCGAGAGCGGAAGACCCATATTAATCCCACTCATAAAATGAGCACTTTTAGGAAATTCGCACTAAGGGATTTCCACATGAATTATCGTACGGATCGGCGTAATAAATTTTGAGGCTGAAAGCTGGAAGGCGAAAATGAAAAAAATAACCTTTCATTTATGGCTCGTGAGATGGCTACGTTCATTTTTATGTGGTGTTGGATTCGTGATTAGTTATGAAACTGTTTATTTTTAAAAGTGTTTTGATGTTTCTGATAAAGAATAATGAGTACTGACATAAGAATAGCTTATGGCAATATTATTATAGTGCATGCACCCCCACTGCATCACAAGTTTTAATATTAAAATTGGATAAAATCGTCCGTTATAGTACAAACGTGTAAATAATCATTTGGAATGCTTTTGTATACTAACATTTCCGAATTTGTCAATACCACAAATTGATAATTTAATTTAGTGGTATATTTGTCGGTGTATAATTATTCTGATTTTTCAAATAATAATGGTGTTTACTTGATATACAGCCAAGCTTGAGGGACGGATTGACTGATTTGGAATATGTTCATGAGAAATCTTTTAAGGTTGTTTTTGTTAAATGTTGTTATTGCTTTTATAGAATAAAAAATGTTTAAAAAAGCACCAAAAATCATGTACCAATCCAAGCTATATTTATCATTCTGTGTGCATGAAAATCGTTTTGTAATTTTAACCAATGAAACAATAATTAAGAACATTCAAATTACTAAATGTATAAAAGAAATATTGCCGAAAATCACTGCCAATGTTAAGTGTTTAGCATATAGCAGTAAAACTTATCGAAGTAAAACATACCTAATAATATACAGTGAGGATGTGTGGGTTGGAACAAATTCATTTAAAAATCAGGTGTTGTTTTTTTTTTGAGAAACGTTAGGACACGTCGGATTTTTTTGGACTGCGGTTTTTGTGATAATAAAGTCCTTTATACAGGGTGGGCTAGAAATAAATTGCGGCCATCAATTTCATTTTTTCAAATAGAAGCATTTGTTTTTTATTTTATTTTTGAATTCTGTATTGAATACTAAATACTTTTCGTGTAGAATGTCCTAAACCGAAAATCAACAGTTATTAAAAAATTTACATTTCTTTCTAAAGTTAAGATAAAAAATCGTAAAAATAAGGTCTTTGTTGGTTTGAACCTTTTTATTTACATCTGGTTTGTTGGCGGTATTTTAGTGGCATGAATGGAAAGCCTTTTTTTAATGCTGGAGTTTTTAACACTTGTTTATTTTCATAGAAACTGTACTATAATTTTACTTCAAATGAGTAGTTGTCAAGTGCAGTTGCAAGATTCAAAGTATAGCATATTTAACTGAAAACCAGCGAATAGAAATTTTGACGATGGTAGGATATGGCGACAGAACTCAAACACAAGCTGAAGTTTGCGAATTGTTTAATATGAAGTACCCGGAGCGGCCTATTACACGATCGGTAGTTAGTAAAATAGAAAAAATGTTTCTAGAATTTAGCCACGTAAGAGACAATTACAAAACCAAACATCTTCCAGAAGATACACAATTCAATGTTTTGCTCGGTTTACAAGAAAATCCTCACAAATACACTAGACAAAAAGCCGCAGAACCGTCAATAAGTAAACCTTCTGTTCTAAAATGCTTGCACAGAAATAAATGGCAGCATTTTGCGAAATAATGATGGATAGATGCAATGCCAAACCGGATTTTTCAAGTAAGATAGTTTTTCCTGCCGAGGCACCAGAAAACCCACATTGGTTTATGGAAAGTCATGCACAGTTTTCCAGGAAAGTTAACGGATGGGTCGGAATTGTATTGTGGGTACTTCAATTGTGTGTCCTTTTTTTTATTGAGGGAACACTTAACTCGGAAAAATAGCTACAAGTATGAAAATTGTTGGTAATAACTGTGAAAAATATTCCATAATAATAAATAAAATTTAGAACCAGATATAATTAAATGCTAGGGTGATAAAACCACTAAGAATTAGGTATTGTACCAAATAAAAACAAGTAAAATTCGGATTAGAGAGTGAATAATGTACTGGGTACGAAAATTAGTGCGTCAAAGTTCAATTGTACCATAGTTATACAAAAACAATCCATAAGAGGAGAAATGTGTAGAAAATTTTAAGGTCCATAATTAAAAGTTATTGTAAAGTATATAAGGTAGTTAATATTGGGATAACCAAAATTATAATTGTTTAAATGAGAAAGCTTATATATTACCGCATTTTTAAATTCTTTTCGTTTTTGGGCATTTTTGTACTAAATACATAGCAACCTATGGATGGCAGAGAATTTATAATAGAGCATTATAACAATTGTATTTTCGAACAGTTATTTATTTATTATTGTATTCTTTTCATAACGCCTACAAGTTTTACTAACTTTACCCTCTACCTAAAAGCAACATTTTTCATTTCATTAGATACAAGATTCATCTTACATAAAGATTGAAACTTTCAGTTCAGTGAAATAAATTCTCTCAATCTGTTGCAATAAAGTATTCTTGGATAATTTTTAATACTATATTTGAAATAAATCTAAGACAACAAATTTGGTTCAGCATTCTCTATATTTAGGGCAGACATCGTAAAATCGTGACCTAGTTTGGTGTATTGGGCTAAGAAATTAACAACTAACAATTTTCTAAAGTTATTTCGCGTTCCTGACATAGGAAGAAGAAGTAGAATATTTTTGATTGTGAATATTTCAACAATTTGATGAAAATTGCGTATTGTCAGAGAAACCTTACAAAAAGATTTTTATTGGTTAATGGACGGTTTGATAATTCAGGTTAATTTGGTCTACAAAATAAAGATTGCAGACACCAGGTGGACAGGAACAAGACAAAAGCATTACATAAAGAAGAACACACAAAGAAGAAAAAAAACAAAGTGTGAGTGTGCCGACTTGAGGCACCCTCCTCTAATGTGCAGATGATGTTCCCGGTCTTCTAGCGGACTTGCTATGCCTCCTTTACATGCGAACGGATTTGTGGGTGCAGGTGTGGACTAAGGTAGGATCCTAGACTGGTCATTCCCGCCAGGAACGGGACACCCAGTTCGACACCTCAAACGACGGTTGCATCGTTGTCTTTACGGAGCATATGGACATTCAAAGGTGCTAAATGTGTATATAATTCTCATGTATCTATTTTGGAAACCTGGCCACTATTTACTTGAAATTATATTCTAAAGTTCATTTTTCATTACGGTAAAAATGTAATAAAAGTTCCACAACAAGTATTACAAACTAATATAAGTACACTATGAATTACTCAAAAAGGTTTGAAATTATTTAGCTCAAGGAAACGTATGCACAAATATTCTCGACAGAGCTTCGTAAAATATATTTTCAACTATAAGATAATATAGAAAACAATTAATAACGATAAACATTGTCCGAGTTAATAGGACTTGTATCTTATCAGAAAGTCGATTTCGACTTCATACTCTCTCCAATATACAATTATTATGTTTAATGGAACAGGCTATTAATACAGCACAATGGCCAACTCATTTAGTTACTTTTCAATGTCACAACTGCTGCATATTGTCCAGAGAATACAAAATGGGATTTAATTCGCATTTACGACATAAAAAAAGAATTAAAAGCTCTTTGAATTCAAGTATGAAATAGGTAAATAACAAAAGCTACTTATATGGTAGTTGAAGCAATAATTGTTGGAGGAACTATAGTGTGTGGTGTTTAAGGAGCTCCATTATAAGTAACATAAAGTTTAAGTAGAAAACGAATTCAATGTGATCAATACTGAAATATATGCAACAAAAAAATCCAAAGGATTGATTGGGTACCACCTACAATTGCGTCAAGTCAATTATTCTCACTCAAACTAATTATCTTAGTGAAAAAGAAAATTAATACGATAATTGTGGAAATAACCTACAAAGGCATATTATTTATATTATCAAATAATATGCAAAATAAAATATAATTACTGATATGGAAAAGCTATTGGGAATTAATACTCTTCGAATTTTTCGAAACTCTCACAAACTTCTCCCGGGATCTGTTTTTATTGTCTCTTAGATCGACTGAAAATTGTGAAGCCACTAAAATAGAAAATCTACCGCTCTGGTTTTTTCTAAGCTAAAGCATTGAATCAATCATTAGAAAGCCTCATCAACACACGAAATCTGTAACTAACTAGGCAGACAGCTACAAATACGAGAATCAATTTTGAGTTAGTGATCTAGTCAGGCCTGGAAAGTAAGCAGATTGATAACTCCCAGAGTTTAAAGTCAAAGCAAAAAGACTGGAAGGGAAAATCAATTCTCTTCTGAAAGACAACCAAGTACCAACGAGGGGTCAGGAACAACAGAACAGACTTGTCAGGACTATCATGGACAATAACCGAATGTACTCTCAGTGGGATGGAGAAAACATCACATCTCAGCAATATCTGGACAGTCTACGACAAGAGCTCTCCGTCTACACATGTCGATTGAGAAGGTACACAACTAGTAACCAACGGAAACTTGACAACATACTATTCCGGCAATTAGAAAAGGGTTTTACAGAAACTTAACAGCATCAATACTAATGAAGCCCTTAGATACCATAGTAAAACGGACATCGGGGAATTGATAATTGATTCTATTGTCTGCATTCAAGACCACGCCAAACGACGAAATCTCAATGTCATATGTACTACAAAAAGGCATTTGATTCAGTTCGACATGATTGGATTATTTATTCACTGAAGACAACATCAGAAGAGATATATTCCAGGGAGACTCCCTTAGCTCGCCGTGATTTTGCCTTGCCATGAGCCCTCTCTCAAAGAAACTGAACTTGACTAACTTTGGGTTCAGTCTCAAACGCAACAACTTACAAGCATTTACAATACGCCCTATTACGATATATACATGGACGACTTAAAGTTGATGGCAGCTTCGAAAAAACAGCTGTAAGATATGCTTGAAATAGTAGAAGCGTTTTCAAGTGACATCCATATGCAATTTGGCTATGAGAAATGCCGAATTATTAATATAGTTAATGGCAAACTACATCAGAGGCACTACGAAACGATGATGACACCTCAATTGAATCTATGCCTGAAGGTCATACTTACAAATTCCTTGGAATAAAGCAGGTTCAACATATTGATCACTCTCCATGAAAAAGGACCTAAGAACAGATTTGTATGGAATGGTAAGACGACTCTTGAAAACCAAACTTAATAGTAAAAATCTGGTTCAGGATAGTAACATCTACACTTGTTCAGTGTTTAAGTACTTTAAGTTAATTGGTGCAAGACTGACATTCAACAATTACAACGAAAAGTTCGAGTTCTACTAACAAAAGCCACGGTATGAAGTAGGGAGAGGATTGGCTGACACAAGCAAAATACTAGATCAACAAATTTGTAATTTGCGTAGTCACTTCCAGAAGCCCGCAGAATTTTGTGATCTACACAGAGTCATATGCCAAGTTGATGCCTCAACACCGCTGCGACTGACTGAACAACAAGTCCAATTGCACCAACAGTCAACTTATCAGAAACTGCTCAAATAGAAAGAGAAGCCTCGTCATGGAAAACAGTTAAGTGACGTCAACCAAGATTATGTCGATAGTTTAGCGTCGAACTACTGGTTGATCTCTGGTCATATGTTTCCTGAACCGGAAGGCTTTTTATTGGCAATCCAAGATCAAGTATTTCCAACTAAGACCCTTCCTTCTATTAACAACGACAGATTTAGATAAACTATCCAGCATATCACATGAGGTTGTCAAGCGTTCACTGCAACTGAATGCAAAGACACGATGCTGTGGTAAAAATACTGCACCAGGAACTAGGGCTTAAACTTGAACTGTTGCAGTCGGTAAGATTGCCATACTATGTTTAAAAACCACAATCTGTTTTAGAAAATAAAAACTACAAGCTGTACTGGGACCGCACGATACTGACCGATCGGATTGTTGCTCCAGATATATTTTGAGTAGAGAAAGTCTCTAGAAAAACATCCTTAATTGACATAGCAATCGCTAAATATAAATATAAATAAATAAAAATAATATAAATATTAAGCATGTTGCAAAAATAGCCAAATACAGGGATTTGGAATTTCATTGAAAGACATAGTGGGACATGAATAACTTCAATTGTTATGTTAACCACGGGAGTAGTTCTAAAAATTCTACTTAATAATTTAAAATAGTTCGGTCTGGACAGATGTTCGTCCAGACCAACTGTGAGGAACAGCCCGGACATTCAGCAAATTCATGAGAAACTGCCACGACTCCACGGGCCTGATAACCTGGCAAGGCCCCCACAGAGCTAAACCCTTTTGATATCAAGGATATCTAGGGTTTCGTGAATGTTCCCCTAAAGGCAGTGTGCTGCCATATACTGTATGGTCAAGTCGGGAGATATTTATACATGGACGACTTAAAGTTTATGACAGCTTAGACACAACAGCTGCATTATATACTTTAACATCCTGTTTGATGTTTTATCCCATCCTGGTGCTTTTCTAACTTTCAGATTTCTAATAATTTACTTTATCTCTACCAATGTTGTTTCTTTTATTGGACCTTCGTTGTGGTGTCGTGCTCTAATTTCTAGGGCTTTTCTTTTATTTCTTCCTCGAATTGTCAGTCGTCTCCTTGGTCCGTGTTGAACTGCTCCTCCATTTATTCCGCGAATATTTCTACCTTATCCTTTGTCCTGTACTTTAGTCCTCTCTTCCTTGAAGTGGTGTTGTAGTTTGTGGGTCTTTGTTCTTCCTCATTCTTCTTGGCAGGGTGTGCCTCTGCCGATGTTCAGTCCTTTTAAGCAGGGTCCCAGTTTACTTGTTCGTCTTTCTTTCTGTGATCTTCTTCTTCAGTTGTCTCGAGATGTCTCCTTTGTAGATTGATTTACGGGTCGTCGTCATCTTTGCTTCGTGTGCTACTGTGATCTCCACCCTGATTGCTCTTGCGTCTTCATCGATCCCGTCTATTATTGTTGTTATTATTGTCCTTTCTGTCAGTGCTGCCCTGAATCGATCCCAGTTGGTCCTTGTTGCCATCCTAGTTGGTTACTCGTTCCTCCATCTTGCTGCTGTTAGTGTCAGCGGGTCGTGATCTGATGATAGTTCCTGCGTTGTTTCGATGTGATAGTCCATGTTGGTGTTTTGTAATATGAATACGTCTAGTACATCCGGAAATGCTCCTGCTCTTGTGTAGTGGACGGGGTCTGCTGCTCCGATTACATCATACTGCTCTCTCTCTGCATGTTAATGTAGTTTCCGACCGCTTGCTGTGGTTATTCTGCAGTTCCAATTTGTGATCTTCGCAAAAATAGATTGAGATAATTACTTGTCATCTCATTTTCTGGTAGTTTGAATGCGGTGATTAATTGTATTAGTTGACCATCCTTCATGCCCACTTCGAATGCCGCATTCTCGATGTTTTCCGCAGGGTAACGGTCAACTTCGTGATCCTTGATTCTGTTTCTGACTGGTATTAATACTCCTCCATCTTGTCTTCTGTTTGGTCTATCTCCCCTGTATATTGTATGGTTTCTTATTCTGAAATCGTCCTATTCCGTTAGAAATGTTTCTTTAATTAGTTCATTCTTCTTATTTTAAGCCAGTTGGCGTTCCAGCTCATTATTTTCAGTGCTATTGGGGTCAGGGTCGGATTTAACTTAATGTCGCCCCTAGGCACCGGAAAAAATGCCGCCCCAATCAATACTGAAATTTTTTTTAAAACTTATAGTTTATATCTCTTATTTAAATAACTAATTTAATATCAAAGTAACCTATATACGTTTGTAAAACAGATTGTAGGTGGCAGCTTGCGCTGTTGCAAGTTTATTATATTCAAAAAATTAAATTTTAAATTAAAATTAATTTGTATAATCGATAAATTATTATTATTTTAAAAAAAATCGTTGATTGATAAAAATTTAATATTTGGACATGCAAATACATAACTTAATGAAATCACTTTGATTATTAAATAACTGTTACTTGAAGTGTGAAAATTATAATTTAATGCATTAATTGAATTTTTCGAATTATCAATTACATAAAAAAGATTAATTGAAAGAATTAATTAATTATTATGAGCAATCTTGATAAGACTAGATTTTTTTTAACTTCCAAATTTTCTCCTCTAGAACATGTGCCGTTCTGGGCACTAGCCCCGACTGCCCCTAGTGTAAATCCCCTGCTGGTTGGGATCGTCTTATCCATACAGGTTCGGGGTTAATTTATTTCGTTGCCACTTCCATGAATGATTGGTATAACTTCTTCATTTCCTCTATCACAGTGAGGAAGTTCTGTCCTGCTGTTTCCACATTGCTACTCTGCTGCTGCATATCTCTCACTTCGAAGATCTTCTATTTGCTTCAGTTTTCTCCAATTGTAAATAACCATCGCCATTGGTATCTGCTTTGTTGTTCCCCTTTCAGTTCTGATGGTGCAAATTATCCTCGTTATCTTGATTCTTTCTATTCTTTTTTCTTAGCTCCATCTTGGTGTATCCTTTCCTCTGTATTCGTGTACTCCTATGAGTACTACTTTCGCCGTTCTTTCTTCTTCAAGTGCGTACGTGTGGTACACTATTTTCGTGTTGTCCATAATCCTTGTTGTCTTCCTGAAATAATCTTCCGTACTTACAAAAATTCTTACTCCATCTGGAAGGTTGCTCGCCTTCGCCACTGTAATCTTTTTCTCTTTCAGAAGCCTCGTCACTTCCGCCTATCTTTGTTTATCCCTCATTACTATGGGAGGGATTTTGTTTCTCTTTTCTTGTTCCCGTTTTTGCTCTCCACTAATGGATGCGGTAGCGTCCTCTTTCTCATCTTTCTTTGCTTTTTTGCTTGCGTCCTTTCCGCTGTCCGTTTCTGTTTCGGTGTTTGCGGCCTTCTTCTTTTACCTGCGTTTTTTGTTATTTGAAATTTCTTGAAGCTCCATGCTCGTGTCGCTGTCTTCCTGTCTTGTTTCTTCCATTGGCGTCTGTTCCTTTCTTCCCGTCTGTTCCATTTCTTCCTCGAGAAGCTCAGTGACCTGAACTATAAGTCGCTTTAAATGTGGGATATTTAGAATTACGAATTCTTTTATGAAATATATTCGGAAACATTCCAAAATCCACTCATCCGCTCGAATTCTTTAAACCATTCAGGTAGTCAGTACTTTGTTCTTTTTGTTGTTGTCCCCTATCTCTCACCTTTACACCGCCGCGATATTAGCTCCCGCCTTGCTACAGCTTGGACTTCGACCTTCGTAATTGCCAGATTAAACAAACCAGACATGCCCACCAACACTCAACCAATCACCGCACAGACCTTCATAACATCACATCCCCTTCCAATCAACCGATAACTATAAATAAAAGAAGCAGATCAGATTCACATTGAGTTCAGTTACCTGTGTTAACGTAAAGGGTAGTTCTGGAGTGCTTCTAGAAATAGCGTCAGGTATATATACTTCAAGACAAGGGGCAAATAAATACTGTTAAAACAGATTTTGAAGAATTATTCATGGGCAATTAGAATGGGAATCCCAATGCATGGAAGTATTGACTTGCGCACACAAGTATGACATCATGAAATAAAAACTCTTGAATCAAATTCACTAGGAGTTGAAACATGTTTAAAAACTTGCTTATCTTGATGTTCTGATCGACGATCAGACGACGCATTTGTAAATTTTTTTCGCGGTTTTTCAGCGGTAATACATTAAAAAAATTACATTACTGTTTCTCATATAATTTAACGAAAAAATTTTATATTAATGAATGAGCAACAGTGCCTGGTTTGCCTTTCTCTTACTCATCTTATGCATCGAGATGAGAGTGAGATACTCCTCTCTCATAAGCGTAGGAAGCATATTGTTATAATGTAAAAAAATATAGAACTAAACAAAATTTTTAAAATCTATTTAGGCTATTTTGTTTAATATAGTTGAAATTTTTGATAAAAAATTAAAAATTTAGGTTTTTAAGGTATATGTTTAATTCAAGAAAATTAGGAAATTCGGCGAGTTCCAATTTAAAAAAATTCATAACAATTAATGTGTTGGAGATACAACTGTGTGGAGGACTTTTTTAATTCGTAATATTGTAAAGAATAAAGAATATAAAAAAACATTAATTGCAAAACATGCATTTTTCTAAGCTCTATCGTTTTTCGTTGTTTAAACAATACCGTCAAAAGACCTCTCGGACATTTAAAAAATATATATGAATTAAAACAATTTTGCAAACGAATGCACGCTATGCTCTGGTCTAGGAACGAATAATTAAAAATCCTTTAACCAAGGGATATTATTTTTTCTGATACTTAGTATGACCGATGATATTTATTCTATGCTGTTTTCTACGTACAAATAGTATATATTGTAAGACAACCAAAAAGGAGTTTTTTCGGATAACTATAGGAATTCTGTACTGTCAGTTCCTGCGCAACCAATCTATAATATTGCCTAATTCAGATCGTATAGAAGGCAAATCCACGAAACTTAATAATTAGTTTTAAGTTATATTTTATTAGTTTTTTAGCAAAAAATGTGCGGCAGTTCCGACATCATAAAAGGAAGTCGGGAAACTTCAGGATAAGAAGCAAATATAGAAAAATACGAAGTGATCGCAAAGCAATTCAAACTGTCAAATTAGATTGACAACCAAAATAATTATGATTGAGAACTACTTCAAACTTTTAGTTAATATATATACCTTTTCACACGGATATGGTTGGATCATATTCTATACATTTCTTCCATTCAGAACATCTGTGAGTAGGTAAGACTTATATAACCAATCACTAATCCGGCCAGTTTTTCGATATTCGCCTCTATTGCAAGTTTTAATTACAAGTCAGTCACAGCAAAACAGTGTAGAAGCAATAACCTATTGTAAAGCTAGTTTGCTATTTTTGTATAAAGAAATTGTGTATTAACTTTTTAAGAACAAAATCACGTCAGATACTTTGGAGAGCGCCGCATTTTAGCAAACCCTCTGATGAAAATATTGTTAAAAAACAATTACTTAATAATTTTAATCATTTTAAATCTAGTAAATATTTCAGACTTCATTCATAAATCTCGAACCATTTGCTATTTAAAATAATCTGACCAGTGCCTATTACCAATAGAAACTGGAAAACAAAATCAATGAAACAAGATAAATGTAAAGCGTTCGAAGATAAATGGTATACTTCTTGGTTGGATAAGAATGATGTGAAAAGACAAGAATAAATAAGGGAAGACTAGAGATGGATTACAAGAATAGAGCACTTCTATCTTTAAGAAACAAGAGTCTAAAGGAAGGGGCTAATAAAATTTGTCGCAGATTTATTGTGGCAGGCTGGAAACCTAATGACGATGAACAGTCGACTTGCAACACGTGGAACATTTTTATAATGAATAAAAAATAGATCTGAATTTTGGAATAAAGTCCCTAGGGTATTGGATGCTACCTACGGATGAGGATTTCATTACCCATCTTTGGTAGGTTTGAATTACAATCTATTACAATAGTAACATTGTTCAGCTTTCAAGGAATTTAGCTAAAATCGCACAGGTTCAAGTAGTATAAATCGCTATAGCTATATAGTGTTTAATAAAATTTCTTTAAACTTTCACCGTCTTTTACATAATAATTAATTTATATTTAAAAAAGAACCGAGTTCAGCTGACTTAAAATAAAAAACGTTTAGAAACAGTGTGCAATCAATCTCTATATTCAGACATATCTTGTTTTTTTATCTGATTTAAGGTACAATTCAATTGAAAATTTTAGCGTATTCTTATTCTCCCTCTCTCTCTTTGTCCTTCTCTAATTTTTATTTTGTGTCTATATTATCCTTTTAACTTTTTTATTTGTTTTATTATTTTCGTCACTTTCTATATATGCAACTAATTCACTCTATATTGCATCCACACTGTGTATGCTTCTGTGTATTGGTCACCTCTATATAACTTATTGATCTATCATTTTCTGAATCACCCTATAGCTATAACAACTATAATTTAACTCAACACAATATTATAACGGCCCTGATATCTTTAAAACCATCCTGTATAAGTATAAATCCTCTCCACAATATTGACGCTTTCTATTTTTCTATTGTTTAAATTATTCCTGTATACCAATGATTTTATTTCGCCTTATATGTCTAGTATTCCATTTATACAACTGCTCATGGTCTACCCTATATAACAAAATTCACCTTTTTGAACCACATTTTATGAATATAATTTTACTCTACCATTTATTTCAAACACCCGGTGTATGTAACTGCTTCTAAAATTTTTTGAACATATGTTTATAATTATACCACGTCTTACGTCCTATAATTCAAATATTCTTACTGCTTATGCTTATATAACAAATTTTTGATACACCCTGAATAACAATAATTTTACCCCACCCTTAGTTCAAATACACCTTATTTTCAACCATCCTGTATATTCAACTGCTTCTGACAATTTTTAAAGCCTTTTGTATAACTGTACTTCTTCTCCGTCTTATAAGGCAAATATCCGTTCTGTATAACTATAGTTTTGCTCCACTCTTATTTCAACCACGTTGTATACGCAACTACTTATGTGCCACTCAATACAATATTTTCAGAAGCACCCTGTATAACTAATTTAATTCTAAATTATATTTCAACCATCCTAAGTATACAACTGCGTATGTGCCATCTAATATTACATGGACGCACGCACTCACAACCGTATATCATATAGAAGAACTCGCCGACATAATAAATTTTCGTTTCAATAAGCTAACGGAATATTTTCTGCCACTTCACGCGACTATAAGCCCCCTAACCTAACTTCTCTCTAAAAATACTTTAAAAGAATTAAAATGAAAACCGTTAGAAACACCCTATACGATATACTTTCATGGCATACTAAACTAGATATTTATGATGAAAATTTGGCATATTGATACATGATGTTGAGCGGTTTTGGAGAAAACAGTGAACATTCATTGAAATTCACTGAAATCTAGTCCCTTATTTACTTTTTAACCGACTTCAAGACGAAGGATGTTCTCATTCGTCTGTATCTATATGTTTTTTTTTCTTTATGCTTCTTCACCGATTACTCGGATTTACTCAATCGTGTTTCGGGGGATAGCGAAGTGGTCCTATATTTTTCATTATTATAGCTTGTACCGTTTCTTAGAAAATGGGGAAAAACTATTTTTACTTATTCTCATATACTCTATGTCTTGGTGGAGCCGCCGATATTATTAAAATTTGGAAAATTTTATTCGAAACATAGGACAAATTGAAAAGAAATTGGATTAGTTCCGCGATATCTCCAACCGGTCAGGTATTTTTTTCAATAACATAGTTTTTATAGTTTCTTAGAGAATGGGGAAAAACTTTTTACCTGTTTACCTATACTCTATGCTTTGGTGGATTCACCGGTATTACAAACTTTGATGGAGTTGCTGGTATTTACTGTTCGGAACTTATGGTAAATTGTGAATAAGATGAATTAATCAAAATAAATGTCAGTTAATATGTATATACAGGGTGTATTCATAAATCAAACGATTTTTTTTAATTAATATAATTTTAAGAGAAAAAGTTATTATTCACAAACAGATTTACATTATCTAAAACGTAAACAGTAATCATTCCATGTTACTTTTTTAAGTTGATTACAAATTAAAGTATTTTCAGTTCTGTTAAGATTTAATTTAAAAGTTGATTAGAAATAAATCCCAATAAATGTCAGTTAATCAACTTCAAGGTGGAGGTTCTCATTTGGTTTCTTTAATAGTGTTGTCTTTATAAGTTGAACTCAAACGGAAAACGTTCTTATGAATATTATTTAGAGAAAAAAATATTCTTCATGATCTTTTTTTGTTGCAAAGCTTATAGTTTGACTTATAAAATGTGGCATACATTTTATCTCCAGAAATTGACAGAAACAGCAGATATAGGGGAAAAACTACTACCATTTTCGTTAATACACCGCATGCACCAAATATTAGATAATTGCATCAGTTTAGCTTTTGTTCAAAATTCGGAATATGCCGATGTAACATGTTTGCTTGAAAAAGTTCAACTGATAATTTAAAGTGTGTTCCATATATAGGATAGGTAAAACTTAGAACGGAGTTGAATTACATGTATTTAAGAAATTTTGAAAAAAAAGTATAATAGGTGGTTCGTAAGTAGCTGCATATATACAATGTGGTTGTAATAAGGGGGAAGTCATGCGGGGTGGTTCGAAAAAGATATATTAAGTGGCCCATAAAACAGTTGTATATATCAGGTAGTTGAAAAACAGGTGAAGTTGAATTATATTTATGCAGGGTGGATAACAAAATGTTATATTGTTAGGGTCATAAGAAGTTGCATATATAATGTGGGTGAGATAAGGATAAAAAGGAATTATATTTATACAGGGTGGATACAAAATGAATGTTATATAAGCAGTTAGAATGTTTGAATTTCCTTGGGCTATTATTAAAGTAATTTAATGGGCTAAAAAATGTTTATAAAGTAGTGCAGAAGTTTTCAAGTAACATATTATAGGATGGTTGAACTATGTGGCAGTGTATGGTTACAGCTATACGGGAAGATTTAATAAATAT
This sequence comes from Octodonta nipae, assembly GCA_034190945.1. NCBI lineage: Eukaryota > Metazoa > Arthropoda > Insecta > Coleoptera > Chrysomelidae > Octodonta > Octodonta nipae. The sequence goes on along the minus strand of CM067218.1, from coordinate 45,866,966 downwards.
TATAAATACATTAAAAAAAAAACAAAAACGACTTCAAAAGAAAATTAACTAAAAAGCATGAAATAATATTTTGCTACAATTAAATACTTTTTATGAAGTCGGTGCCAAGCGAAAGTGAAAATATTTTGCGAGGTACATTGATGAGTTGTACTTCGCAACTTGGCTGTTCAAATTGGCACCGACTTCATAAAAAGTATTTAATTGTAGCAAAATATTATTTCATGCTTTTTAGTTAATTTTCTTTTGAAGTCGGTTTTTGTTTTTTTAAAAATGTATTTATTTTAAAATTTTCAGGGATGCAATGGCTGTAATTGCTAATGAGTTATCTTACAGCTGTAACATTCTATTAACAGTTTTTTAACCATCCTTCATAACAATATTTGTACTCCGCCCTGTATGTTAGCTATCATTAATTTCCAACTGCTATGAGCTACCTTATATAATTATTTTTTCTTGCTTTTTACTAACCATCCTGTATGTTATAATTACATTCGACGCTATATTTTAACCATCTTGCATAGCAAATCTTATGGATCTCCTAACATTTTAATAACTACCCTATATAATTTTATTTTTACAACACAAATTTATTTTATATGCGTGAAATTAATATGCAAATTCATAAGATTTTACTCATCCAAAAATCGCCTGCCTTGGCAATTTTATCACTTTGAAAACTTGAAATTTCCAGGTGTAAAAATATAATGCTAAGAAAATATGAGGGAGGCATTAAATAGTTACTTGTTCGGAACATATAAATACAATTTGTATTGAAAAAATGATTACAAGAGCAGTTTCATTCTTAAATCACCCTGTATTGAAAGCATTTTTACAAGACGAATCTCACTCTTACGTCGGATACCAAATCACCCTGTATTGAACATCTTTAATTTACTATCAGCTATCTTGATTGTCGCAAACTGTCAATAACTTTTTTAATTATTTAATTTCTCTGCAAAACGATTTTCCCAAATATCAGACTCTAACCAATCGATTTCTAACCATTGAAACTTCTAAATAGGAAAATTTCATGGAAATTGTTAGAGCTTTTTTTCCGGAACGCAATTGCATATATATATATATATATATATATATATATATATAAACAAACCTTGTTCGTATTATAGTATTAGATTACTTCTATTTGATAACAATTTTATATCTTAACAGAAATGAAGATATTTAATTTGGAATCAAAAGTCCTCTTTAAAGACAAACCTAGTCTACAGTTAATAAAAATTCACATGGAATGATTACTGTTTATGTTTTACACCATGTAAAAAATCTGTTTGTGAAGAATAACTTTTTTCTCTTAAACATTATGAATAAAAAGAAATCGTTTGATTTATGAATACACACTGCATATTCATATTAACTGACAATTATTTTGATTAAGTCATCTTATTTACAATTTACCTCAAGTTCCGAATAGTTAATACCAGTAACTCTATCAAATCTTATAATACTGGCGACTCCACCAGGACATAGAACATAAGAAAATAGGTAAAAAGTTTTTCCCCATTCTATAAGAAACGATAGAAGCTATGTTATTTGAAAAAATTTTCTGACCACTTTGAGATATCACGTAACTAATCCAACCTCTTTTAAATTTTTCCCACGTTCTGAATAAAATTTTTCAAATATTATAATAATCCGGCTCCTCCACCAAGGCATAGAGTATATGAGAATAGGTAAAAATAGTTTTTCCCCATTTTCTAAGAAACGGTAGAAGCTATTTTAATGAAAAAATATGGGACTACTTCGCTATCCCCCCAAACAGTACCCCGTAAAATTGTCGAAATTCCTCGAGCCGTTTCCGAGTAATCGGTGAACAAACATAAAAAAAACATAGATACAGACGAATTGAGAACCTCCTTCTTTTTGAAGTCGGTTAAAAAAGGAATGTTATGATCTACAAGCAGTTTCACATATCGGATAGATGAAATATAGGATGGACTAGAATTCTAAGTATACAGAGTGGTGAAAAAATGTTATATTGGGTGGGTCCATAAGTAGTTGCATATACAAGATTGTTGAAATATAAGGTAGAAATAGAAGAATATTTTGTTATATAGGGTAGAGAATAAGCTGTTGCATATATGGAGTACCTGAAATATGGGGCGAATTCAAATTATACTGTGATTCAAACAAGGTTAAAAAAAATTGAAAATGCAGGAATGTTTAAATGAAGAGAAAATATATTTTATACTGAGCTTTAAAAAATATGATGAAAAAATATGAAATAGCGTAACTCATAATAAGTTGCACGTATAGGCTACTTGAAATATAGAGAGGAGCAGAGGTAAGTAGTTTAATCTTTAAAAATTGTTAAATAGGATGCTCCATAAGCAGTTGCAGTTTTGATGAAATTTCTTGGATTTATATTTATACAGGGCGGTACAAAAATGTCAAACTGGTTGGCCGAAAAGTAGGTGCACATAAAAGGTGGTTGATATAGCGGATAGAGTTGAAAGATAATTAAATAGTAATGATAAAAAAATTGTTCTACATTATTTTTAAGATATAACATGAGTACAACTCATCGATGTACTTCCTAAAATATTTTCACTTTCGATTGGCACCGACTTCATAAAAAGTATTTAATTGCTTTTTAGTTTATTTTCTTTTCTTTTTTTAAATTTATTTATTATTATAATTTTCTGGAAAATCGTAAAAGTCATGTTATAAACAATTATATGGACCTTTCTGTAGTGTTCCTTAAATAATGCAGTTTAAATCATCAAAATTGCCCAAGCCGTTTTTGAATAATCACTCGTCATACATAAAAAAAATTGCAGACGAATTGATAAGTTGGTTAAAAAAAGATTTGCTGGAAAATATGTTCAGAAATATATGAAAAAATATTACAACAATATGTGCATTTTTAATATATACATTTTAATCCATGCACCAGGATCGTTTCTTTCCTAAGCTAGTATGAAGAAATTTTGTCCTTAAACTTCATTTTCAAGGTCACTTGAACATCTGAGTCTGAAATTTTAGGTCCGAAGTGATATACATATAATTTTTTTTGACCTTCAGGAGGTCATATTAATGTCAAAAGCTGTAAAAACTAGAAATAGCTATTTTTTACAGTTTTTTGACTACATAATAATGTCAAAGACATCTGAGTGATAAATATCACATCCAGTATGCAGAAGTTCTTGACTTTGAGAATGTTTTCCAAGGTCATTTAAAGGACAAAGGACAAAATGGATTTTCGAGGAAATTCTCGTTTATGACACCCGGCCTAAAAAAAGCGGCACATTTATCGTTAGAGTTGGCATTTCTGGAAAAAGTCCAGCGTAACCATTTGCTGCAGCAAAATAATTATTACTACACTACCCTAAAACCATAAATTTCATTAGGCGGGAAGTCAGCCATTTTTGAGGCAAATTAATTAGAAAAACTACGGCAATGAAATATAAATACTAAAGGAAAGAGCAGTTAAGATATCAAGTAATGTTTTTTAGATTTTACCAATATTTTCTGTAGGAAAAGTGTATAGAGATTGTTTTCTTCTTGTATGTCATGGTAAATACCTTATTCACGCAGGCTTTAAAGAAAATAAATGAAGTAAGCAATAATTATTACATCTTAAAAACATCTTAAATGACAAAAAAATATATTTCAAAATAATATTTTTCTCTTACTGGTATGCGATAATTATCACTCAGGTGCCTGAGTCGTTGTTATTTTCGTCGAAATATATAATTATATATATAATTTATTTTAAAAAAGAACCGACTTCAACTGGCTTTAAATAAAAACCGTTTAGAAACCGTGTGCTTCTGTATATTGGTCACCGAAATATAAATTATTTGTCTATCATTTTCTGAATCACCCTGTACAACTATAGTCAATTCTACACTATGTTGCTACCGCCCTGTATAAGTGTTAATCAACTCCACCCTATTGAATAGTACTACTTTTCTATTGTGTAAATCACTCTATATACCTATAATTTTACTTCTTCCAATATGCCAAAAATAAACAACTACTTATGTTCCACACTATATAAAATTTTAATCACCCTTTATAACTTTAATTCCAGTTCACCTTATATTTCAATCATCCTGTATATGCAACTGCTTCTAATATTTATTTAACCTTCCGCCCTATAACTCGAATATCCTTACTGCATAAGCTCATTTAATTTTTTTTTTCATCCACTCTGTATAACTATAGTTTCACTCTTATTTCAAACACCTTGTATATGCAACTACTTATGTGTCACCCAATACAACATGTTTTGAACCACCCTACATAACTTTTATTCTATTTCACCTTATATTTCAACAATCCTATATATGCAATTGCTTATGTACCACCCAATATCACATTTATTGGTACGATTTTTTGAACCCACCTGTCTAACTGTAATTTAAATCGCCCAATATTTCGACTGCGCACATTGCTTGCCGCTTGAATTTCGATGCACGCACACACTTACCAATGTTTACAATATAGAAAACATCGTTCACCAAAAAAAATTCTTTTGGATACACTAAGGGAATATTGTGTACAATTTCAATCGACTGCAATGAAAATCGTTACAAACAACCTGTACGATATACTTTCTTGACATATCTTGACATTTAAGCTAGATATTTATAATAAAAATGTGACATTTACATTGATGTTTACCCTGTTTTTGCAAATATTTTTACGATTTTCGGAAAAACGGTATGTTTTAGGTTATAGATAATTATAAGGATTCAAAGTGGAACATCTCTTTGTAGAATACAATCTAAAATAATCAAATTGGTTGATACATTTTACAGAAAACATTGTAGATTTATTGAAATTCACTGAAATTTAGTCCTTTAATTACTGTTTTTTATGATTTTTTAAATCTCACGTTATAGAAAATTATATGGTACCCTTTTGTAATATTCGTTAATACAATGCTGTTTAAATGAACAAATTTGCCCAAGCCGTTTTTGAATAATCACTGAGTATCAGTAAGATACCGCTGGTCTGATAGGAATGCCCAGTTTATATAATTTAGAGAGTCCATAAAGTAGACGGGTGGTAGGATTCATAGGGAGGAGATTATGGGAGTGATGATTAAGAGATTTTATAGTAGTTTTACAAATATTTAGATTGGATTTAACCGAAAGAATGAATTTATTTTGATTATGTTTAACTTTGACGAAATCTTATGAGGTCAGAAAATCAAGAACTTTTCTGGTGTAATCAGGTTTATCTAGGATTATTGTGGAGTTGCCTTTGTCTGCTCTGAGGGTTTGGTGAGTGGTAGAGATGCATGACATCATTTGTCGCTCATACCTTTACAATAGGGTCTTTTTAAGCAAATGGGGTATAGTCTTAAATGACAAAAAAAAGATTGTGAGAAAGATTTCTATGTTTGATTTTATCTGGGTCAAAAATCATTTGTCTAACGTCATTGCTAAACACATCCCATTCTATTTGGTGTAATATTGTGCACAATTTGGTTTGAATGAACTTCAATTTAAAGTCACATGAAGTAAGTTTAATATAAAGTGCTTAATTTCTGACTTAATCCAAGTGATTCTTGCGGATTCAATAGCTTTATAGGCCGAAAGTGAGTGAATATTAGAATGTAATGAGATATACTTAGGGGTGACATTAAATCGATTGATTTTTGAACCATATGTCTAGAGCAGGGAATTTTCTTCGTAGTAGAAGCTTTTTGTATTCATAGACTAGAGATACCAGGTTGGCAGGGTTAAATTTGTCATAGTAGTCCATGTTGCTTACAGTAGTGTTGGAGAATATCAGGACTGACCTCTCCACATGAAAGACGTAATTTTTTGTATTAAGTGGTGTACATATTTTACGCTTGCATAATGCAAAGCATCATCAGCACCGTATGCAAATATGTTTCTTATAACTACAAAGAAATTTAAAATACAAACAGATAAAATATAGTAGTCAAATAGAGTTACCTACATTAAAAGTAGGTCAAGATTTAAAATTACAATTAACAATAAACTTAATTGGCCCTTGATCCCTTATGAGGAAAGGTACAACACAAGGAACTTCAGAGTGTGTAGCGTGCAGAAGCACGTTCAGGTGGCGTGTTCAAGGAAATGAACGTGGTGTAAAATTTAGGATTGCTGACGAACAAAGAAGAAGCTACTGCTACTAGCAGAGAACTTTATAGCTACACTAGAGAAAGATATCTTCAATCACACACTCTCTCACCATTTAATCTTCTGGTACATATACGTAGAATACTATATCTGCCTTTTCAAAGGCGGCCCTGATCTTTGAAACTTTCTTCAATTTATCAACTCTCTACCCCCTAAAATTACTTTCACAATAGAAAAAGAACTTAATTCTATAATTAATTTCCTCGATCTTACTATCAAACATTAACAAGGATTCCTTCTCATTTGGTATTTTCCACAAAGCTTTAGCGACTGATACAGTCATACCTTTCTTCTTCAATCACCCCTTCAACCACGAAATTGCCGCCTTCCATAGCTATTTCAATAGGATCTTCAATATTCCACTGGATAAAATGTAATTTAACAAGGAGCTACAGATTATCTATCAAATAGCAATCAATAATAAATTCCCCATTCAGCTAATAGACAAGTTGTTCATCAGAAACTACATCAAATTTCAAAATAGGTCTTTAGTTATCAGTTATACCAATAATAGTGAACCAACATACCAAATAATGACTTTCATTGATAATTGTGTATATCAACTACACAAACTCAACATCTCAACATTGACATTACCTTTAAAACTGATAACACACTTCAAAATTTACTATGTAATGCTAAAGATAGAACCAACAGGTGGGATAAATCAGGCATTTATGAAATTTCCTGTTCATTTCCACGTTGCACTTTATACATCGGCCAAACAGGACGTAAAATAAGCACTAGGGTCAAAGAATATGTCAGACAGATCAGTAACAATATCCATAGACCAGACGTTCACACCCCTTCGTCCTTTGCCAACCACATTCTCTCCAACAACCATACCTTCGACCACAACCAAAACACAAAGATCTTACACATTTGTAATACAGGTCATTTAATGAACTTATTGCAAATTTTATACATCAATAAAGCCTGCAAAAATACAACTATCAATTGTGTAAACGAACAAATTCGTTTTGATTGCTTTTAACGCACCTGAACATGCCCACATCTCACCTGCAAATGTACTTATTTATACTGTTTATCGCAATAGTGGCTTCCACTATATATATATATATATATATATATATATATATATATATATATATATATATATATATATTGTATTTTGTTTACACAAAGCTGTTTTATTTTAGGTTATGTTTGCCTTTCACCCTTCACATCTCCCAATCTTCCTCTTCTTGAACGACTTGTACACCACCTCTACTAACGATTCAAATTACTCATCTACTTCTTTGTTCGTCAGTAATCCTAATTTTTACGCCACGTTCATTTCCTTGCACACGCCATCTGAACGTGCTTGTGCACACTACACACTCTGAAGTTCCTTGTCTTGTACCTTCCCTCTGAAGGGCAATTAAGTTTATTGGTAAATGTAATTTTAAATTCTTACTTAATTTATACTATTTGACTATTTTATCTTTGCATTATGCAAGCGAAACATATGTACACCACTTAATAAAAAAATTACGTCTTTCATGTGGAGAGGAACGAAGCGGGTATATAAATTAAAATTCATACCTACTGAAGAAACATAGTAAAATTAATAAATACTTTTGGTAATATTGTAACTACAACAAGTTATTATTAATTACCTAACTAAGTTTGAAAAGAGCTGATTATAGACCCACCCGGTCTAAATATATCGAGCACCTTCTAATTAAAACTAAATATGTGATCTTTATTTTTTATAAGATGTTGAAAATTATGGGTATAGTAACACCTTAGGTTGCTATATTTTGCATTTTTTAACAGTATTATTTATTTTATGACTTGATTGCTTGGGGAGGAGCTTAAGCTAATGTCCAAATTTTTCTTGAAAACCTTACTCTAAAAATAGTTTACAAAAATTAATTTTGCAGATTAAAGACATTTTAACGAATGTTTGTTAAGATGCATTATTTTTACACTATGATGTATTAAAAAATACTTTTGTTCAATCATCTAGTAATATCAGAAATAAAAGTAATTAGTTAATACTTAGGAAAAGAATTTACACCCTAATAGGTAATTAACCTATTTGAAAAAAATATTTTTGGGATCTTATTCTTGTAATTTATAAAAATGCCATCAACAAATTTAGTTTTATACTAAAAATACCGTAAAAGATAACAGGATTTCTAGGCTCTAGGTTTCCAGTGGAAATATAGCATCGATATAAAAACTTATCCCACATTTGTCTCTCCCCAAAATGAGGTTTTCGATAACTTTGTTTGATACCTGAGTCGATTCGTTCTACTTTCTCTTTCACGAAAGCTCTGTAAAAGAAATTAGGAGAGGGATCTGTGGAATTTACAGAATGCGTTCGTAAATTTCTGGCGAGTATATATACTCTTATTATTTACAAACCAAACGGATGATTTAAAATGAGTTCTTATAAAAGTCGAACTGTGTATAACGCTGAGTTTTCCAGGAAAGATGTCAAATGATATAATCCCTAAATTAATAAAATTTGTAAAACCTATTATAATATTTGAGATTCGAAATCTTATAATGACTAAACTAACTTCATTTGTTACATTTAAAGGCTACATAATGGCCTATAGTAGGTAGCAGGGATTGGGATAACATCATAGGAATTTTTATTAACTGCAGACATTGGGACACTGTATATTTATTGTACTGTGTGATCTTCAGAATTATTACCAAGGATTAGACATATTGAAATTCAGAGTAATTCTGAATTTTCGTATATTCAATTAGATATTATTTTGAAAATGTTTTTTAAGCTATTATGAGCAAGGCTATAATTTATTTGATTGATTGTAGATTTTTGTTCATGTATTTCCAGGATATATTTAATTTTATAAATCAAATTTATTCTTATGAAAAAGTGATTAACTGGTTAAAATTGAATCTTGAAAACAAAAATTCCGAAATTTTGGCCTAATTATGAGAATACCACATTAAAAAAAAACGAAAAGAATTATTGGCAATAATTACAGCTGTGTAGATCACCTCCACAAATATCTTTTTGGTCCTAAAACTTTCGGGTGAACTGAGCATGGCCCTATAAAATGGCCTCTAAACACCAGTCGCAGAGTTCGCTATGGGGTTGGAAAAAAATGTAACAGCATTGTTCCCACAGGCTACAAAACAATGCCGACGCTTGCGGCCATTGTACAACAAGTCAACAGAGCAACACAAGTCCTTTAGAAAATTAGACTAACTGTGAATGACGATTGGACTAAAGAAAAGTGCAAAGCTGATTTGACAGAAGATTTAGGCGTCGTACCAATTTTGATAAAGAAGGACAATTGAGTAGACATGCCTCGATTTGAAGGGATATAGAGTCAAGGGATAATCCTGAAATCATTGTACGCCCAATGGGATTCTCTTGTAGTCGACACTGGAGAACTGGATTGAATCTGGGAAACTGCCGATGTGATAAGCTAAATCAGAATTAGTCGTACCAAAGAAAATAGTCCCGCCGTCATATCGGAAAGACACCACTGCCTATATGGGGGTAACTTAAGCATGATAAAACCTTGGATAAAGTACTAATAAGCAATATTACGAAGATTTATATACTATAAAAAACTCCAAAATTAAATATTGCAGTAAACTTTGTGGGTTCAAATTAAATTGTAAAACTGATATTCACTTTCACTTTCTAGAACTCTAATTACAAATAAAAATCCAAAATTTACAACAGCTGATTCCGAAAATAATTTACATCGAAATATAAACACGACTCATCTAACCTGAACTAACTATGAAATGGACAACCGTCCTTTTTATAATTCAAATCGATTTTTCTCGTAATTCTGGATGGACATTCTATTGTTGGTAGAGTGTTCGCTGCCAAAACTTTTTGCTGCATAGAAAGTTCCGGATCGCCGTTTTTATTATCCCAGGCGGTCAATGCTTTATTTTCATAGGAATAACTGATGTAGGTGTCTCCAGTGGCAGCGAATATAAATGTTGTAACACTGCCCCTCCTTTAATTCTGATCGTCCCGATCGGAACATTCAATCCATGGTTGAGAGAGTCGATCCAAATGAACCACTTTCATCTTAGCTCTTGGGTTTCAACGGATATGGTAGACAACTTTAGTGTGACCACCCATATGGACTATCTTCATTTAGATCCTATGGTTGACCAGAGTCGCCAACATACAAGCATGAACCACTTTTCAGATCTTAACTCTTGGCTTTAGTCAGACCTGTACTGTTATTATTTACGGCTGAGCGATAGGCCAACAGGCTGGCTGAGACCTTGCAAACGTGTTGTACCAAGGTCCTATTGAATCTTTCCACCATTCCGTCTGACTGTGGATGCAACGGTGTTGTTCTTGTTTTCCTGATTCCCAATATCGTATGAACTTCTGGAATACATTCAATTCGAAGTTACGCCCTTGGTCTGAATGTAGTTCCAACGGGACGCCAAAGTTGCTGAATAGCTGTTCTACCAGCTCTGTCGCTACCCCCGTTGCCTCTTGAATGGGTATCGCATATGCATCAGGCCATTAGCTGAAGTAATCCATTGCGACCAAAATGTATTTGTTCCCCCTCTCGGACTAGGAAAATGGACCGGCGACATCGATGGCAATTCTCTCAAACGGGACGATTCTGCCTGGGGTTGCTGGAAAGGTGTCACCGGCACCAAACTTTGATGTCTTCGAAGTAATTTACCCCCTCAAATTTTATCCTCTGGATGACCCCGGACTTCGGTCAGGATGGCTGGTACCTTTTTCATTGGGACTTGACTTGGTTTCTCGGCCAGAAAGTTTTTCTTCAGGTTGAGTCTTAATTCTGGAAAATATCCAAGGTTCTTAAGTGGCTGAATCTATGACCAATGAACAGAATGCGTCGATGTGTATACTACATTTCCACGTCAACCCGCTCAATACATACACTTCGCTCAATAGCTTCATTTTGTAACTAGCTCGATGTTTTTCTCGACTGCCTGTTGTTGCCCCAATAGTATTCGCCTAGGTGATATTCTGATGGGTTGAGCCTTCCCTGTATCTATTTGGTGATGGATGATGGCTTTCTTCTGTTCCTCTGGTATGTCAAATGGACAGCAAACTGTTGCAGAAACTCTACTGGCCCCTGTCTCCTACACCGATGTTTGATAACTTCGTCGCAATTGATTGCCTGTCTCGAAACAAGCTATCTCTTGTTTTCTGAATGATACTTGTGGCATATTTTTCAATGTCTAAGTGCTTCTTGGGAAATAACACCCAGTTTAAAAAAAATTGCTGTATATTCCGTAGTTTCTTAACCATTGACAACGGGGTCTGATCTAGACCCCGAAACGTTTGGAATATACAGCAATTTTCTTTAAACTGTGGTGTTATTTCCCAAGAAGCACTTAGACATTGAAAGCTATCTCTTGACCATTGACAATTCTGATGTCGTTGTTGGACATATTCAGGTATATCTCGTCAGGTTTTAACTATAGCCCATCCAACTAAGTAGTCACGAGCTGAATGTACGGGTTCTGCCATTCCAACGCAGCTCTCAGAATCTAGTTCTAATTGCCCATGTATAATTTGTTCCGTTTGACCGGGAATTCTGGTAGAGAATTTTGCTACAATGATTAAGTACATACCCACTACAAAACCGTCCTCAATCTCCGCTACTAAGACCCTATGCCGGATTATGTTCTCCCCTATCTGTAGCACGACTTCTGCCTCACCCTGTATTGACATGGACTTGCCGGTAACTGTTCTGAGCTGGATGTTGTTGTTAACTGGCCAGATATCCGATGACCTCAAATCCCAGGATTTCGCAATTGACACAGCGGCGCTGGTGTCGCTGGTGTTGGTAATTGCTTGGCTATTGATGTTGCCCCTGATAACTAGGCTGTTACTATCTCGGCAAAATCCCTGGATGGATAATATTTTGGGGGCTGGAGGAGGGCATTCACCCCCCTTATGCTGACTGGCTGACGGTCCCTGAACATGTGGTTGTTTTGTTGGTTACCCCTGGTCGGGGATCGTTCAGATAGACTCACTCTGAAACTGTCCTGTCCGCCCACAACGGTAACATGCTCCTCTGGTACCAGTTCTTCGTGACCATTCTAGTAGTTTATGTATTCCGGACAACACTGCCTGGAGGGATGGTTCTGGTTCTGCCTGGCTGACGGAAACTGCTCGCACCCTCGGTTTGGACATGCTCATGACTGTCTCTGCTTCCAAATCCCGAAGTAGAGCTTCATTACTTCTCTTGACGCCACTAAGTCTTAGATTTCTTTGTACTTCTACATCTCTGATACCGCTTATGAAACCCTGTATGGCCGATTGATCTTTAGTTTCATCTGGCATGTCAGTAGGGCAAGTGTACTAAAGTCTAGTCTCTGCTTCAAATTCTTGAAGGCTCTCTCCAGATTTTTGCGTTTTTCCACCTTGTTGCACCTGGTCTACTTGGGCCTCTTAGAGAAATTACCAGAGAGGTAGATTTTTCTTGTTTATCCCATCTATTAGTTGTAGCCACGGCTTTACATTGCCGTTCAACATGGGCAAAGATGAACTGCCATAAAATGTGGGTGGTTTGCTAACGGAACCTTTGGTACGCATGGTGTTCTGGTATTTTCCTCGCTGTAAGTCCTGATGCATTTTTTTAATTTTCGTTTGTACTTTGTTTTGAATTGAACCGATTGCAAATTTCACTTGGCTCTGGATGGAATCGATGTCATCTACTTTGGTTTCAAGAGTCTCCACATTACTTTTTAGGATGTTTATGCTCGTTGTTTATCTCTTTTATGTCTGATTCCACTATCTGCATTCTTTCATTAACTGTTTCATTCACTTGCGATACTATTTGCATCATTTGTTCAAATTGCTGTGGTCTTTTTAATTCATCAGTCTATCTTTTTAATTCAGTTTGTTCTTGTTTTTCTTCAAATACGTTAAATTCATTTAGTCTCTTTTCCTCTAATATTTTAATTTCGCAAAATAAGCCCTCCATTAAATTCCCATGGCAGTGTCAAGATTTTGTTGTTTTCTTCGTTATTAGTTGCAAGGTTCTCTAATTCAATTTTACGTGTCTCATCGAAAGATTTCACTAACCTTTGTTGGATTTCTTTTTGGTGTTGTTTCTCCTTTTTGTCAAGTTTTTCGAGAAACTGAGTTAGTTTTTCGTCTAGTCCATCCGTAACCAGTTTAAATATTTTTTTGGTAGTCTCGTCTATTTTTCCCATACTTCGAGTTTAGCCATAAATTAATTTACGATTTTAACTTTACTTAATCCCGCACTTCACACACCAAATTGCAGTAAACTTCATGGGTCCAAATTAAATTTTAAAACTGATAATCACTTTTACTTTCTATAACTTTATTTACAGATAAAAATCCAGTATTTACAACAGCTTATTCCAAAAACAAATTACATCGAAATATCAACACGACTTATCTAAACTGAACTAACTACAAAATGGACAACCGTCCTTTTTATAATTTACATCGGTTTTCTCGTAGTTCTGGATGGGCATTCCACTGTTGGTAGAGTGGTCGATGCCAATGCTTTTTATTATCTCAGACGGTGAATGTTTTATTTTCATCTGAATGACTAATGTAAGTGTCTCCAGTGGCGGCGAATATAAATTTTATAACAATATTATATAGAACGGTTTCAAAATTTTCATGTTTCCTGGTATTCTACTACTACTAACAATTGCTATCAACTTAAATCTAGTTTATATAATAAAAAGAATTAGTTCCACTAAGCAGCAGAATTGTAAAGTTAACTTTTAGCTGTTATAAACCAGTGAATACAAGAATTAAATACAATTAACGTAATTACCAAATATAATATCCATACTTCTAACCGTATAAAGGATACTCTCTTCGAAGTGTCATTCTTTTTTAAGCAAGACAATATATATATATATATATATATATATATATATATATATATTATATATATATTGTTTCTGGTTAGGAAACCTTCATCAGTTGCGCTTCCCACAATTGAATGTCCTCTGGAACACTTCTTTATGTATTTGATACATTTCGTTAAATTTGAAGACGCAAGATGTAAAGACCGACATCTAGGATTTTCGGGGAAACTAGCACATAAGTTTCCGAATCTGGAGCCGTTCCATGTAATTATATATATTGTCTTGCGTACAAAAGAATGAAACCTCTAAGAGAGTATTCAATATCTCTGACAGGTGAAGTTAACCTGAAAATTTCATCGTGACATTCTAACCTAGGAATTACGGGTAACAGCAATTACATGGAACGGCTCCAGAATCGGAACCTCTATGTGCTAGTTTCCCCGCAAATCCTAGATGTCGGTATTTACATATTGCGTCTTCAAATTTAACGTTTTAAATAATCTAATTAAAATAAAATACAGACCCCCTAAACTACATTTTGTTAAATTATTTAAAAGTAATAAAACAGCCAGAATCGTGTCATCTTGTCAATACAGCTGCCGGGAGGAGCTATGTCCTAACTCACATTTTACTGTTACAAGCAATTACCTCGATAATATTAACAGATGAATATTAGATTTTTTTTTAGAATTTAAGTTTAAATAAGATACTATATATGCTCAAATTGTTATGCTATATGGTCAATTATAAAACTGTTCTTACCTTATCGATACAAGGATCATAGCGAATATTAAATATTTTCCCAGGAGTGGTACAACCAATGAAGTAGGAGGTATGATTTCCACAACCAGTAGGAAAAACACGTGGAGACTAATAAGTATTGATATCGACAGTGTCACCTGAAAAAAAAATAGTTTAGTATAATTTAGTTGTTTTTCTAGTAATTATTTAAAACTACTTATTTATGAAATTAGTTATTGTAAACATTTGTAACTAAAAATGTGATTTCAATTAGGTAAATTCTTAGGCTGCTTCAAATAGCAGGGAGCGGAATATCCTAAATGGTTAAAGTCAGTTAAATGACAGCGGCTAGATGATTATAAACAGCCACCTGCGGAAATAATTTAATAAGAAACCGTCAGAATTAAGAAATGTACAAAATTTAAATAGAAAAAGAACAATAAGGGAGTATATCTGTTAAAACGTAACAATATAATAATTATGTCGCAGACCTAAGATGTTTAGAAGAAGAAGAAGAACGCTTTGCTTTAATCACTATCAAGTTGGAAATGGCATAAGAAAAATGTCATGACTTACCTGAATACATTGAACATTGAATAATATAAAGGAGAAAAAACCCGTTTCTGTTCGAATCTATGAAACGCATTGGACACCATAGCAGGCACAGTACCCATTAGCAAGGAAAACTGTTCCAAAAATGAAAGAAACGGGGAGCAAGGAATACAGACAGTTTAAGTATGAAGATTTCAACATTCTACAATAAAAGCGTAATATTTTGAATAAACATTTACGTCAACAAACCAAAATAGAGGACATTCATATCTGAGAGTCATCTCTTTTTATGTTATGATGCAATAACTCTCCGTTTTCATGAGAATGCTATTTAACTAAATAGAAAATGTTCAGCATTTTTTCTTGATTATGAGCCTCATTGTTTTGTTTTTGTTGTCAATTTCTATATTCCCAATTGTAATTACTGTGGAAATGTTAGAGTATTAGAATAGTATTCGAGTAATTAGAAGCGAAAGCTACTAGAATTATGCGAACCGACCTGAAGAGGGCAGATGTGACTCTGTCGAAACGTCGTCATTTTACCATCGATCCCGGCAGGGATCAGTCAACTACGCAGATGAATTCCTGGAAACCATCAACTATGCTCGACGCATTATCAAGAGACAGATCAGAATCTACATCGAACTCGTGGCCTCAATCTGCCTACTCCCCAAGAGTCTGGACTGAACAATGCCTGCACCACCTAAACTGCGACATGGTAATGATTTATGGAGAGAGTAATAAAGTATATGACGAACATGTAGTGCCGGAGAAGCAAAGGCCATCAGAGAAAACAATTAAAAGAATAATAGACAATTTTAACTTTCAAGCGTATCCGAATGTAAGTATTAGGCAAGCAGTACTAGATTGGGATTTTTAAAAGCTCTATTTATAGAGTTTGATCAATACAAATTTCATACTCCTTTTCTTATAGTATCTTAACAAATGATTTTCCGAGACGCATGCAATGATTTTATTTTATCATGGTTCCAAGGAAACCTTTTATATGGTCAGATGAGGTAAAATAAACCATGGTTTATTTAATAGGCATAATTCCCATTACTAGAGTGACTATAATTGTCATGAGATACAAAAGATGGCAGTTTAATGTTTATATTGTGCAGTAAGAAACGACGAGTGGTAAAACTACATTTTTATGAAGAAAATTGAAATGGTAAAATTATATATATCGTTTTCCTTTTGCTTTATGCCCTTCTTTTTTATTTTTATAGGTGATTGTTCTTTGAATATTTTACGAGATTTTGAAGCCACGTATATGTAAAATTTACCATTAGTCTATTATCGGGAATCATTTTATTAGCATGACGGGGCTACTTAGTGAACAACTATTTAGAAGAGGATGTCGTTGACCAATAAATTGCAATCATCGGTCTTTTCTATGGCCACCTCGTTCGCCTGATTTGTGTATTCTGGATTATTTTGTATGTAGTGCAATAAAAAATAAAGTTTATGATAGTCCTTTAACTAACAAAGAGGATTGTATAGAACGAGTTAGAAATAAGAAATTTGGAGCCTACGTCAGTAAGGCATGCTATTCATCGAGAATTGCTTAGATCATGGGAAAAGTGCTAAGAAGTTCAAGTGCATAACTTTCAAGTTATGCACTTGAACTTGAGTATTATTGGAATAATTATTTTGGGGGTACAGTCGTCTCCGACGTAAATGGTAAAAATCAGGGAAATCGACATTTGCCCCTTACTAGCCCACCCTGAGCCAGCGTGGTAAGGTACGCCTCATAACCCCTGTAAAATTCTAATGATATTTTTCATTACTTAATCTTTCGAGATATTTCTTCTCGCGAAAAGATCTTAATGTCTTCATCTGTTTCTTCAGGTTCTTAAGGGTCTCCGATCAGCTCTTCACATTTTCTCTTCATTAAGACATTTCTTCACCTAACCCGAACCTCTAGAATTGAGTTCCCGATAAAAACATGTGCCAAAAATATGTTCTCCTTCTCAGTTCTTCGAGCTAATGCTTCAATTCTTCAGTCCTACAGTTCTGCTTCTTCTTCATTTCAGTTAATCAAAAAGACCATTTGTCCACCTATCTTCAGTTCTCTTCAGTACAGTACTTCTCATAGATCTTGAGCTCTTTTTCTTCGTTTCTTCTCAAGACCTTAAGTTCTTCATTTCCACAGCTTTATTGTTTCAGATAATTGCCTTAAATTTTGTTTCGATGGCACCTGGAAATGGGGAGTTGGTCAGTTAGTGAGTGTAAGATCTTAATAACTTGAGGAGACAAAAGTTTTATTCACTATTAGGAACAGGCATTCCAAATGCTGAGTACTGGATATTATTAAACAAGTAAAAGTACAGTTACAGTATAGCAGTTTTTGTAATATGGAGGGGTAGAAAATATATCGAACTGATTCATGAAATTTTACACATTGCTGGGGTGTCGCAATAGTCTGTTCTGAACTTGCCTGATGCAAATAAGATTTACAACATGTCACACAAATATAATACATTTGTGAAAATACTAATGGTATTCAAAAAATCTACCTCAATATGTAAGAATTGTATATATTACAATAAATGATATTTAGCTGGTGATTTTTAATTTATTGCACAACTAATAAATTTGCTTAAGTCTTGTATAATAATTACAGCACATTAAATATTCAGTAACCCAAGTTCTCAACTATACCTCATTTTAAACAAAACTTTTGTTCTCGAAGATAATTATATACGAACACAATGTCAAATTATGCTAAATAATTCAAATTTATCCCTTTGTAAAGCAGTATATACCCAACTTCTAGAACTGAGTTTCTTGAAATGTAACTTTCAATACGCCCAATCAGAAACACCAAAATATTAAAAATTCAGAAAAGTTAATAAGAAATGGAAATTTTTTTGTGTTAAAATGCAAGAGTTTGAGATTTTAATTAATTCATTATAGATATATAATCTACTTATTTATTTGTGGTTTTATCTCTACATTAACAACTATTAGCAAGTCTTAATAATAGGTCCGCTAAATTTTTTATCTCTGAGGATGCTATGACATTGTTAAATCTTTTATAAAATTTTCATGACAAAAACCTCTTTCTCGAATATATTTGATAATGTAATACCTATAATCCTTTATAAAACCGACATATTTTATCACATTTACACGCGTCGCCTATCTTTTATAAAAGATCTGTGGAGCTATTGAAAATGAAAATTTGCGCCTGCGAAGTTTATTGTATACAGTTTTAATCTTGATTATATTTACTAGATATTATTCGTCTAGAAGATTCATACCGTGGCTTAATGCTATTACCTTATTTAAATCAGAAGATTCATTTTTGTCTAGGATTTACGGCAGATAGTTACGTTATCTTGCTACCCTTTAGAGATACCGTTCATGAATGGATGAAGTCAACCAATGCCATGTATAAAGTACCTTGATATTGTCATCACGTTCTAATTTTCTTATATACCGTCTCTGATAATTTTCACAGAAAATACCTTGCTTAATGCAATTTTCTTTGGCTTAGGCATTTCAAATTGGAGATTTGGTTTTCCTGCCTTATCTTATGTTCTTTGAGAACTATTATCTTAAATTTCAATATCCCAATTTCTCGTGTATAGTTGCTGAAATATTATTTTTTTTCTTTGACTTAGCTTGTTAACGTTATCTATTGGCATTCTTTTTGAAGTATGATGAAGTGAAGTATCTTATCGTTTACCTTGTAATCACGTCTACCCTCTTACCGTTTGACTGCTAGGGAGCAGTGTACCGTGGCCATGGAAGCCAGTTCTTGTTTTGGTAGAGGCTCTAGACAGTGTGTTAGGCCTGCTGTTTCGGTTTTAGGCTGGAGTGGTTCTATTTTGGAACTTGACCAAGTAGTGCAGTGTTTGTTGCCGTCCTAGGTTCTGTTTTTATGTAGAGGCTGGAGGATTTTGATCAGTGTCTTAGATCTGCATTTTGTCACTTTTATCGCGTCAAAAACGTTTACAGTTTTACCTATACCGTTCGTATATCACTATCTCTTATCTTCCTCTGATTTGTTACAGGTTGTTTTGATATTTGATTAAGGTGTTCCTTAGCGAAAGCTTTTATCGATTTTCAATACCTTATCCCTTTATAGGTTGTGAAGTTTTTTGAACTCACAATCTTTCTGGATATCTAACCTGTGACAGGTTATCATTTTTTATACCTTCATTTTCTTCAGATAATTTGCCATGTTTTTGTGCTTTCCATTTTCAGCAGTAGGACATCTGACAAAGGTATATTTTCGGAATTTGTTTTTTCTTTTCCCTTTTCCATTTTTGGGTTTATCTTGTAGTGTCATTCTCTTTCGTACAGAGATTTACCGTAATGTACCGTTCTGTCAATTCTGTCCAAAATATACTTGGACTGTAATTGAAGGTTGTACCTTTCTCTATGGAAATAGAATGAATATCTTTAGTTTTTCTCGTAGAAAATTATTTCTAGTTTTTGCATTAGGAAAACGCTGTCTGTACCCTGGTGCGATAGGGATTCCTGGAACTAGGAGAGGTGTGAGACGCCTTTCACCATATACCACCAGCGTTTATCCTATTAACTACATTAAGTGTCGAGTATCGTTTAGATGTAAATAAAATGAATTGTAAGAAGATCGCTTTCAGCGTTTATGCTAAAATGACTGACTTTTTTGAATTTAAAAACTCCTTCAACTTGACAACAATGCGCGAAGGTTCCATCAACTACAACAACATATTTTGTCTACACTCCAAATCGACATCTTCCAAGAGTTCTGCCAAATTGTTCTTTAAAATACTAAACAAAATTTCACCGTTCAAAGAGCCATCGAAGAAATGAGCAAATATGATTTTAGTTCCAACAGTTACAACCATACATGTTGGTTTTCCCTTACACTAAAATAGTGAAAAATATGACTTGCCATTGTTATGGAATGTGGATCTGAGGAAAATGTATCCATTACCCAAATAGAGGTAATACCTAAAGATAAAGTGCGTGATATATGGGCGCCTGTACCTGTGGAACAGTAACGCTGGATGAGAGAGAAAGGAAACCGAATGAACATGTGTGTCACTGTCTAGATCTGCAAGCAAGCACCAATCAGAGGCGAGCTAAGATACAGTTAAAGAAGTGCACTTGGTTTTCTGTTTCTCTCACGGTGCGTTACGTATTTGTCAGGGCCTGACGTACTCTAAATTTAAGCAAGATTTCTATGATCACTGACATAAAAAAATCCGTTCGTCTAGTAAAATCTTCGTTACAAGTTACAAAATCTGTAATTTGTCGTTAATTTACATCTCGGTAATTCTGAATTGGATATTAAATAAGACTATTCGTTTTCAACGATGGATCTATACCTAACAGCCTTGGTATTTTTGCTCTCTTCAGCCTGTCCATTTGTTAAGCTCATATCAATACGGTCTTGCAGTTAGTAGTTTTTAATTATTTGTGCATAATAATATTTAGAAATTATATAAAATAAAAACAGCCAACTTACAACTGACTGAAGTTGCCAATGTGCCAATGTATATGATGCCTTGCGGGGGAGACACACATTATCGAAACACGACGCCATCCGAGACCACGTGACTCGTGTAACGTTAAATCGAATCGTTGTGTTTTTTATGGCTAGAAACACACTACACCAGCATTTGGTGTTTTCGAGTAATATATACAGATCGCGTCACGTCGGGTGACATCGTATTTTATTGTGTCTCCACCTTTTTGAATTTTTTCCAATTGGTCATTAATTGTCAGTATATTTATTTAAACTATTTTTGTTCTAGATCTTAAAATTAAGAATAAAATATGGTATATTTCATTGAAGAAAACATTTTTTTGTAGACTCTAAATAAGCGTCAGATATAAAAATGAATCCATATTTTCCTTTTTTCCTTGAACACGACATCGTTGTCAATGGCTTTATATTTATATATAAAGCCATTGACAACGAAGTCAGAATAGACTTTGAAACGTTTGGTATTCCTGCAATATACGTAGTTTTATTTCTATTGTGGTGTTATTCCCCAAAGAAACATATAAGTTATAAAGTAAGCATACCTTACAATGTTTTCAGGATTTAGTATGACTTTTCATAGCTCTGAAATGAACTCGGCTATGGAACATGTAAAGTTCCGTACAGTTTACAAGAATGATTTGTTGATGTTTCACGATATCTCTATTTACACACAGTAACCAAAAATGCGAGCTGCAGACCAACCAGTGGGAGAAGTACAGATTAAATAACACTTGCTGAGCTTGAGTTATGGAAGCTCTGAAATTATTCTATACATATATCTGATTTCTTTGTCACAGAGAAATACACGTAAAATTTGTAATTAAAACATATTGATAGATTAAATAAAACATATTAACACATTTTTACTTAATGCTTATCGTTATAATGGAATTTTATATATTTCTGGTGTTTCCAAAATAATTCCATTTTTACTCGACTGTCAAAAACAAAGTAAATTCGGCGTGATTTTGGTGTGTATCTTACCTGATTTCGTCTCCGGTTGATTTGAATAATTATTGTTTTGTTAAATAAAGTGTACATCCTGATTGGTGAAATTTCAAATGTAAGATATAATTAATAATTCTATCACTAAACCGAATAAAATTTGGGATTTAACACATGCCTGCATGGAAATCGATCAATGTTCTCAATATATTGGTCGATTTATCCGAAACCCCTTACAAATTTCGATATTTCTTAAAATTGCATTCTATTAATGCACATCCCGAGGGACATATATTTTTCTATGACTTGTAACATCTAGTTTTTCAGAGATTTACCGAAAGAGCCAATATATAGAAAACACAATCGATTTATCTGACATTTCCTCTTAAATAATTTTTATACCTAATATAATAGTGCGAGAAATGTAGACACTAAAATTTTAGTAGTTTTATGAAAGGAAGTTGTGGCATCTCTAGTTACTAATTTTCTGTTTTTTTTTTGGAATAACACCTCAATTGCTGGAAGGTCTGTATATCTCAAATACTCCAAATGTTTCAGGATCTAAAGCAGACACCGGTTTCAATGGCAATAAAAATTAACACAACTGAATAAGAAATAAAAAATTAAGAAGTTAGCAATGACACATTTAGCATTCACAATTTGATTAAATGCTTGTCAATAAAACTCATGTAACTAAGATAATTTATTGCTAATTTGATATAGACAGGGTAGCACAAAAAAATGTTAAGTTCATGTGAAATACCAAAATTTCTATCAAATTTGAAGAATTTGAAAGAGTTATCTTCAGAATTTCAAGTGACGCCTTGTTATGAGATGGTACTTTCGCCAAAAATAAGATCAAATAAATTCTGATGTCCCAGAGATCCCATTAAAGTCGTAAGGGAAAATGTAGGAAAAAACCTTATGAACTATTCTGATATAGGGTTGTTTAAAAGGACATTATCATTGTTAATATTATCCTTGATTATTAGTTACCAGGATCGGCCGAATTTTACAAAAGGACTAGAGATACAATTTCTTCATTTAATAACATTACAACAGACTCGCGTTTTATATTGTGTTCTTCGTTGTACAATATGGTTGAATTTTGAAATTGTACATTATAACCAAAGTTCCAGGCATGTTCACAAATTTTTGACTTGTCGAATGGTCGTTTCATTATATAATTTTTGTGTTCATTTATTCGAACATTTATTCGTCTGGAGGTTTGTTCATTATAAAACTTATAATTCACAAGATAAAATTGAAGACAAATCAATCACTAACATTTAACACCAAGCTGCTTCACCCAATACTCATATCCTTGATAATAACATGACCACAATAACCATGCCATATATTTAGGGTCTTTCAGAATACCTTAAAATTGTAGGCAACAGATTTACTATTTAAACAATATTCGAAACAAGAAATACACTGAAATATATAATTTTTGACATTTCTGCGATATGCTATCCGTACATTTGTTATAATAATACGGTTATTTCGAATCCAATACAAAACAATGAAGTAAAACAATCAAAAGATTCAATGATCACTGGAATATTCTTGAATAATTCTTAGGGCAGTTTATAGAAAGTTACTCAATGAAATGTAACTGCAGAAATGCAGTCTCAATTATCCACCGCTATAGTTGAGGTAGATAGATTGTAATGGTGGGCAGGGTGCATACTGCGTTATGTTATTACATAAGTTTTCTAAGCCATTTCGATTATTAAAAATTGCTTTAGTAAATAAAGGAGTAAATTACGGTGATAATGAACCTACACT
The DNA here is from genome assembly GCA_034190945.1 of Octodonta nipae. Taxonomy (NCBI): domain Eukaryota; kingdom Metazoa; phylum Arthropoda; class Insecta; order Coleoptera; family Chrysomelidae; genus Octodonta; species Octodonta nipae. The sequence goes on along the minus strand of CM067218.1, from coordinate 45,843,497 downwards.
CTGTTTTAAATAAATGCTTTATTTAGCTTTAAGCTAGGATATAACATCTTTTTTACATATTACATTTTTAACAAGTGTATACAAAACATTTAAATTAATTAAAATACATATTTCTCAATTTATTCCTAAAATATTTACATTATGAGATGTTTTAATAATTTCTGGAAGAGAATTGTATACCCGTAACCCTTCCACAAACAATGTTTTTCTAACACATTAGTGTGAAACCTCCCTATAAAATACTGGTCCCCTGTTCTTAAATTATAACTTATCATATCCGATCTTTTATCAAAAAACCTGTCAGAAACTGAGGAATTAAACCGTTTTGATTTTATATATAAATATCAAATTTGCTTCTTCAACCGTTTGTTTAATATTAAGAAATTTTAGTCTAGATAACATATCCCTTATACTCGTATACCGATTGCATTAACAGTACACGCATAGCTCTATTTTGCAATATTTGCATTTTATTTATTTCCTGATTATTGCAGTACATCAGTAAGGAGATACAATAAGTAAACTGGGGATATATTATTGTATTATAAATTATACGCCTCGACCATTCGGACAATTGTATCCTATTCTCCCAAAGTATCCAATTTTCTTACCTAGTTTTTTACACATATAATCTACATGAACATTTAGGTTTAATTGTGGATCTAGCACAATTCCAAGATATTTTATTTCTTTAACTTGATCTATTACTTCACTATCCATCTTTATTTCAAAGTTTCCCTCATCAAATGTTTTACAGTTATGTCTTGTTCCGAAAATCATACATTTTGTTTTATTAGGATTAAGTTTTAATTTTTTAAACCTTAGCCAATTTTTTAAAATGTCTAGGTCTTTATTATTGTTTGCACTACTTGTAAAAAGTTTCTTCTGCTAAAGATACCACGGTATCATCCGCATACAAATTAACAAAACTATTACAAATATATTTATTTATATCGTTTATGTTGGTGCCTATATGGTTAGCACACGTAATTAGCTTTATCCGACAAGTTTAGTGAAGGGTCATTTGACATTGCACAAAGTGAGATTCTTAATTACTATCCTTTTAAGCACTATTCTTAGACTTTAGAGTCTTATCAGCCAATACGACTTTTCAGATCTCATACATAGTCCATCTCTTTATGATTGTTATTAATAGATGTCCTATTCAGTGTTCGTATACTTCAATTGTTTTTGCAAGGTTCTTTACTGATTTGTCCAGTAGCATAAATTTGCAGATGTTCCAGGATACGCTGAAATAGTTTGTATGGAACTGATTTTGGTTTGTAAGTACTAACTGTTCAACGCACAGTGCAAAATTCGTATTACCGTCAGTCTAACTGGTCTAATTTCCATCTGTCAGTACAAATAATCTTTGTAAAAGATTCTCTCAGCCCGAGAAAATATCTTTATTCAAAGAATATCTATTCTGACTGTATTTTTGCTCTAGCTTGCTCAAGATACTTTCTTCACAAATAAGTTATATGTGCTTCGTAAATAGTTGCTCAGAATCAAGAAAGAGGTGCTCTATCTCAATAAACGGTATGTATGTACACAGTCTATCAGACTAACATATGTATGATTTTAAATAGCACAGGTGATGATCAAGATGAGATTTAGTTATTTCTTTTATACAGATAGCTTAATTTTGTGGTGGCACAACTCTTATTATTAGCTATTCAGCACACTACATATCTCGTTGAACCTTAGAGAGGATTACTTGCGATATAAGTCAACGAGTAATAGGAGCAATTGACCTGCCACACTTAGGTTTAGCTACAGATTGCCAGCCAAAAATAGTATAGTAAAAAGCCCAATGAACTCTTAATTACGGACGTCCTCAAAAATGGTTTGACAATTAAAAAAAAATTTGTTCTAAAGAATTTGTGCAAAAACAAAAATCCTTACAAATTTTTAATTGTTTACACAAAGTTCTATATTATGCAGTGTCTAAATAGCTACTATTAGTAGAAGCAGAAATTCTAAAAATATGTATTCATATTAATTTTAACAACTATGAAACTAATTAAGATTTCAAGATATCAAATAAAAAGTTTCTTTATTACGTTCTGTAAATAAAATCCTCGTCCTTATATTGAGTGTAGTTTGTACAAAGCAGAAATGATGAAACAGTTTTAAGTGAACCCTAGAAACTATTTGGTCTTTTAAGAACAAACGGAGAATGACAACAATCAACAAAATTTCTCATAAAACGAATGTCAAGATGTTGATGCTTATTACAGAGCTGAAAATAATTTTAATGGGACAACCTTTTGCTTGTCAGAAAAGGACACTTCTGTACAAACTAATGTTGACAAGCTATTCTCTTGGAAAATTCGTTAGCTTTATTTTTATTTTATGAGGCAATTTGGGATCCAAATGGATTCTTTCTCTCCCTACTAATGTTTTCCGGTGGCATTTTGAAGTGCCTGCTATGTCAATAATCGCTTTCGAGACAAGCCAACTGTTTGTAGGAACCTTGTATTAAAATATGTTCTACATTAGCATAGCTGAGTTATAACTAAGGATACTAATTAGGATAAACCCCCGAAAGGTAGTGAGGAATGTTATTTGTGTATAAAATAAATTAAACAGGTCATTTATAGCTGTCATGCATAAAATATTTAAATGATTATGTTATAATTCATTCTTAGTTGCCGAGTTTAGTTAGATTTAAAAATTATTAGCGATTACTTGTTAATTGCGAAATATAAATAATAATCTTTGGTATAACATGTATTTAGTTAACCCTTTACTAGGGGCTGTAACAACAACAATAAGTACACAAAATAAAATATAGTAGACAATAGTAAACACCAAACTTGAGATGGTAGCGATTTTTGATGCAATAGTTGAGTACCGTGAGAACTTGTACTGTACTTCTACCGTACTATCTGCATACAAAAACGTTAACCTTGTTGAAGGATATTGAGTCGTCTCAATCCTTAAAACCCTTAAAATTAGTATCTAAGAATTCGAAATACAAAAATTCTAAACCACTTGGTGAGGTCTAGTATGCAGAATTATGTTACATAAAGCCGAATAAGTATATTTGAGGTACGTTGATAGTTTAATAGAATAATATTGGTGAGTAAAACAGATATTTCCAAATAAGTAGTCATTTCTGTGGGACATTTTACCAACCAAATATTCAACCAGAGTGCGGATGAACAGCGCTATAGGTAATTGGTCGTTCTTTAATCACGTGAGGTCCAAATAGAACGTTCTGGGTATCATCATAGGTAATCACAATCGGGGTTGGTGTTACATATCACGTTCCATGCCTGAAAGTATTGCATCAGGTTAAGAAACGAGCAACTGATCTTTGTGAGTCCCTAAATGTTTGACATATAAGACGTAACGTGTATTAAAATCATGTTATGTAGTGGCTCAGTAAGGTGCAATTTGAGCGTGTTGTAAAAATATTTTTTCATGGAAGAAACATAATTAATTTAGTTCCTTTGAAAATATTGGTGTATATATAAAATTTGATGTAAATCACGTCTTTGAAATATATACATGCTTTTACATTTTGATACATTTGATACAATCAATTGGCAGTAAGACACAGTTTATTACCATGATTCATCAACATAGTCAAGTTCAATTATAATAGAATGGTTCCAATGTTATTTTATACTTTCGTTGCCTTTCTTACTGAAAGATTTGCATTTGACTCATATTAGGCCTCACTTGCGAGTACAACTTCTTTATAGGAGACAAGTCTCTTTTCCTGGGCCACACTTTAGAAATCTGCTAATAGGTCAGGTGAGACCGATCTGAGTAATTTTGGGGGTGTTCAGGCAATTCTAATTGTGAATGCTATGTTAGGCATTTTCTACTTATTAGTGGATTAAAGAAAGCATCATAATACTCACAGTTGAACTTTCTAACCCTTCAGAAGAATATTAATGGGCAAAATGCTTCGCGTGTCCCAAAATAAACAGGCCATCACATTGTTTGCAAACTGTTGGGCCTTCGGACAGCTTTCGCTTTCTCCTCTCTATTCGGCTGACACTCTTTTTGACTCCGGCGTCTAGTGACAAATCCATAATTATGACGCAAAAATTATTTTTTTCAGATGAAAGCATAATTTGTCCATGAAAAATTTTGAATACGGTGATCTTTGTTACCATTAGGTTGTCAGCTCATGCAGTTTCAATTTTCGATCATATAACATAACAGAATTTTTGGAAGTTTTTGGGCATAGCCATCTTAACTGTGCTTGTCCAGTTAAGATAGCACATCGAGTCTTTGCTGCCTATTAGATCGCGTTCTGAATCCGTATATCATCGGCAAAGAGGTATTGCCAGTGGACACTTTTACTGGTAACCCTTTCCAGTCCTTGCTGAGCATGATAGGTATTCTTCCCATTCAAAAACACATAGAATGTCACTTAACCTTCAGTCTCTTAAATAGAACTGAAGCAAATGTCCTGGAATTGTAATGTAGTTCTGGAGGTTGGTACTTCCGAAACACAAAAGTGGCAAAATACTTTCGTTTTCAATAAATCCCAGAAAAACTCGAACGGGTTTAGATCGGGCGATAGAGCAAACCACGCTATTCTGTCTGATTAGCCAATCCATTGGGGGGGGGGGGTATCTCTCGTCCAAATGATTCGCTGATTTGGTCGCGGTATGAACGATAACTACCGTGCTGAAACCACAATGTACACTGTTCCAGTGCGAGGTCTTCCAGTAAAATTAGTAGGTAACTGATTTTTTCAGAAACAATTTGTAAGAAACCAAAGCAATAGCAATGTGAATGAGATATATGCACAAGGAAGGTGATACTTTAGTTATCGTGAGACGAAAGCAGAAAATTTTGCCTGATCTTACAGGCAGAAAATGTTCAAATACCGGAAAGATCAAAGCAGGTAAAAGTATTCACTTGTACTTGTACAGTTTGTGTCTATTAAATAGTAATGGAAGTAGTAATTCCAGGTTTGTTTAACAATTTACTCTGTTAGTAATAAATAAAACGAGATATTTTAAATTAAACTTGAATGTTAGATTTAATACTCTATCTTGTTTATATTCAAGAAATTCTAATACTCAGTTGAATTATAGAATTTTGTAGAACGATTAGATAATTAAGTTAATTATTATTGTTAACCGTTATTAATTAAAATATACACTTTAGTCTACTGACTGGATCCGTCAGTGTCAAAATACATAAGCAAAAGTAAATATCGCTGATTCAAGCCTATACCCAGATGCATTGTCAATATATTATATAGAAATGGAGCAAAAATCCAAGATATGCAAAGTGAAATAAACAGATCGTGAATAATAGGGTAGTTCTGCAAAATGCTAAATAACAACCACAACAACAATAAAAGCAAGGAAAACGACACAGATATGGCCTAAGCAAAAAAAATGTAAAAAGTGATATGTGATTCACCCTTTAATACCCGAAGTCACCTCAAACAAACTCGACATGTGATAGTCTGTACACTAACTAAAGAAATAGACATCACAAGATGGAATAAGAAACAATTATCATGGTCGTTACAGTTCTAAACACATTCAGGAAAATTGAAACTCTTAAAATGAACCGAATATGCGAAATGAAACCGAGTTTAAAAAAAGGAGTACCTATATCAATGAGATAGAAGGCAGGCACAGCAGATCTTGCAATATCATTATAACAAACATAAATAGAGAAGCTAATATAAACCAAAACAAAATAATTGACAAAGACAATGGCAGTGTAAAAAACACACTTCAAAAAATTGATGCAAACTTTAACGAGAATTTAAAAATTCTGCGATTAGATAAATACGACAACAAAGAAATAGGCTTGTAAAAGTTTGTTTTGAAAGTTCAGACAGCAATAAAAATGCTGAAAAATAAAAAGAAACTAGACACCAATGCTATTAAGATTTTTGGAGATAAAACAATGAAACAAACGCAATATTACAAAAAGTTTAAACTAGAGCTGGAGCTAATAAAGGTAAATATAAATAAATCCAAAGCTCTCATCATAACAAATAAATACAAATATGGGAAAATTAATTTTACAGAACATAAAATGAAGATTTACAATGACGAAATTCAATTTGCAAAAAATATTAATTATTTAGGCTTAGTAATTGACACAAAGTTGAACTTCAAGGAACATTTTTAATATTTGGAGAAAAAGATAAATAAATATATTTCTTTTCCAGAATTGCAAGTGAATTATCTATTATAACTAGTATACAAGTTTATAACACTATAATTTTTTCACATTTTAACTTTTGTGCAAGTATATTGTATCTCTTAGACCAAAATTGTAAAACGAGGATGCGAAAATTTCAAAACATATGTATGAGATTCATTCTCATGTGCAACAGATACACACCCATCACGCTCATATTAGATGTGCTGCAGTGGATGTCTATTGCAAAAAGACTACAATATACGTATATGATTTTCATTTTTAAAATAGTTCACAATTTATTACCAAATTATTTAGCTGAAAATATAGTAACGAATAAGAAAATTCATGTGTATGACACAAGACATAAAGAATATTTTCATCTAAGTAAAACTAACACAAAAACTGGTATGTGTTCAATATTTTTTAGAAGTCTTAAGGATTATAATAATTTGCCTGATGCTATTAAAACAAGTTCAACCCTGGAAAGTTTTAAATTAAAACTGAAGGTATATTTAAAAACTCATACAACGAATTTGTAGTTTGTATTGCATTGATATTTAATTTAGGTTTAATCACAATTAAATATAGGTATATATTTTCTTTTCTTATTGTAAGAAATTTGTATGTATATTAGGAATTTCTATTTAATACTCTTAGAGAGTCAAATTGGGCCCATATTGATTTCAGTACGCCCAAGTATCTAGCTACCTTGTCCCATCGTGGCCTGGGTGCCCCTCTCGTTTTGAGTGACAAGGTTGGTTCGATGACTGGATCAGCCATTTGGTCCTGGATGATCTGTTTGGATTAAGAAATGAAGACGATAGAGGTATTTGTGGAAATGGTCTACAGCCCTTATTATTGCAGAAGTTCTTTTCTGGTGACGCAATAATTTCTTTCCGGTTTCGAGAATCCACGGCTGTAGTACTCGATCACCCTCTCTTCACCATCTTGCACCTGGGATAGGACGGCCCCCAAACCTGTGTTGCTGGCGTCGGTACCTAAAATGAACTTGCCGGACTGTGTAGGAAAGGCTAGGATTGGGCTGGAACATAGTGCTGCCTTCAGTCGTCTGAATGATGTTTCACAATCCTGATTCCAACGGAAGGTCTCTTTCTCAGTGGTCGGCCGATGTAGAAACGAGGCAATGGTGGCGAATTCCTCAACAAATCGCATGTAGTAGGAACAGAGGCCCAGGAAGCTTCGGAGTTCATGCTTGTCTCTTGGGACTGGCCAATCACGGATGGCTTCTATCTTGTCCTCGTTGGTGCGGAAACGACGTGGCTCAAAAAATCTACTTCTATTTGGAACAAGGAACACTTCTTCGGGTTGAGTCTCAGATTGGCCTTATTAATTCTGGAGAATACTTCGCCCAGGTTATTCAGATGGTCGTCGAATGTCTGACCTATTGCCAGAATGTCGTCCAGGTATACTAAACATGTCCTCCATGTTAACCCGGTCAGAACATACTCCGTTAGCCTCACTAATGTTGCGGGAGCATTACATAACCCAAAGGGCATGACTGTGAACTGAAACAGCCCTTTAATAGTGGAGAACGCTGTCTTCTCTCTGTCGTTTTCGTGGAGACCGACCTGCCAATATCCACTCTTTAGGTCTAGTCCCTTCGTAACCTGCTTGACTATTTTTTTGGTAGTTTCGTCAGTTTCTACCATGCTTCTAATTTCCATAAAACAAATTACGATTTTAACTTCACTTAATCCTGCACTTCTGACACCAAATTTGTTATATACTCCATGGGTTCAATTAAAATTTAAAAACTAATATTCACTACCACTTTCTAGAGCTTTTATTTACATCAAATATACAGAACAGCTGATTCGAATATCACAATAACAATTCAACATAAGCTCTTCGCTGCACTAACTGCTGCGATGATGGATTGCTCGTTTTAAAATCAGTATCGAAAAAACTCGTACAATACATTGTCAATTCTACAGCTACCGAGCCATTTCGAGGTCAATTTTTTTTGTCCTAAAAGCGATCGATGTCGTATTGGAATGAAACCATGGCCGGCTTAGGAAAATTTCGTTACACTATTTAATAATGCATTATTTAAACTTTGTTATGTTAAGGAATAATCCGAAGTTGTAATATATATTATTTAGCCTTACAATTATCATATTACTGTGTAATAAATTTGAACATTTTAAATTGTATTCTATTAAGGTAGATTGAGAGGGAATTCCATAAATTTCTCTATAGTCTATCTATAACACCAAATAAAAGGTTTTTCAGAAATTCGGAAAAACTTAATGCACTCAATGTAAATGTTGACGAACTGTCATATACATTTGTTCACAAACATACTTTAAATATTAATATGTACTAAAAAATATGTGTGTTTGTAACTGTTTTTATTTATATTTTTCAGTCATTATTTTTCAAATTACAATACGCCCCAAAAGACGTTTAAATGTTTTCATTTTTATTTTTGTACGAGTTTAGTCTGTAGAAGCTATAACATAGCACAAAACATTGTTATAAGTGTGTTTAATTATAGTGAAAGTCTTTATTTTAATTTGTGATGAGTTTAACTTTCACCAAGTAATGGTGAATTCTAGACTCGGGCTATTTTTTCGTCTAGTTTCTCCGTAACCTGCTTGACTATTTTTTGGTAGTTTTGTTAATTTCTTCTATGCTTCAAATTTCCATAAATCAAATTACGAATTTAACTTCACTTAATCCTGCACTTGTGATCACCAAATTTGTTATATACTCCGTGGGTTCAATTAAAATAAAAAACTAATATTCACTACCACCTTCTACAACTTTTATTTACATCAGATATATACAACAGCTGATTCGAATATCACAATAATAATTCTACATAGCCCGTGTGGTGGCCGGGTTAGAGTAGCACCACGGTATCCACCGCCTGTCGTATGAGGCGACTAAAGGGGCAGCTGTCCGCTGACCTACTACCTAGCTTTCCTTCCTTCTCCACCCGCACGGGATGTTCTGGTTAAATCATTTCATCTGACAACCCCACGGGTCCGAGTAACCTGGGTCACCAAGGTCAATTGGTGACACCACCCATGAAAATGGAGCTACGGAGTAGATGCCTCGGAAAAGAGCCGCTGCCTGGGGATCGCCAGGGCATGTCTGGAGCCGGCGCTGGACATGACAGCATGCGGGACGTCGGTGGCAGGGTGCTGAGGAGGCGGGCCCCTGCCGTCAAAAGAGCTACAGCCCAAGAACCAGAAGAACCACAACCAATACAGTCACAACAACAACGTGACCATCACCAACGGAGTCAAATGAGAACGAGAACTCCACCCGCAGAAAGTGTTGCGCAGGATCAACAGCCAGCGCTCACTCAAGCGGGACTGAAAAGACAGCGCATGAAATGGACTGGCGCCATGAATGAATTTATAATGCGCATGTTTTACAGAAATACGAACCTTGGCCAGGACAAGACTGGATATAGCCAAACACTCCATCAAGAGTTCTGTCGTGAGTACCCAGAGCTTCAAGTTACTGAACAGAGAGTCGCAGATCAATATCGTGTCATCTTGAGAAATGGCCTTATTTCGCCTGAACAACTGGATAGAATAAAGAGCGAAGTGGAGCGCGAACTATTTGGTAGAAATACAATCGATTCAGAACCTGAAACACCTTTGGCACAAGAGCGGCCGAGACTCAGAACTACAACAAGAACAGCCAACCAACGCTAACCTGCTTGAGAAGATCCAAGCAGAAATGGAAGGAGCTCTTAAAGAGTATAGTGGAACAGATCCACTGACTAGACCAGCTCTTCCCAAACTAAGATCGTCTAAGAAACTGAGTAATCGTTTTGCAGGCTATGAACAAATTTATCTTGCCAAACTATGTTTTAGGTGCTGATACGTTAGAGTCGCTACACACCACCATCTACTGTGCTGCAACTTCCATCTGCAGAACAATTGGGGTCGCAGTAAGACCAAAGCAAGACACTCCCCTATTTAGAAAAACACCTCGAATACCCACCTTGGCAAAGAAGACTTGAAGGGAAAATCAATTCTCTTCGGAAAGACGTTGGAAGGCTGACCGAGTACCAACGAGGAGTCAGGAACAACAGAATAGAAAGGCTTGTCAAGACTATCATGGACAATAATCGAATACACTCCCAGTGGGATGGAGAAAACATCACATCTCAGCAGTGTCTGGACAGTCTACGACAAAAGCTTTCCGTCTACACAAGTCGATTGAGAAGGTACAAAACTAGTAACCAACGGAAACTAGACAACACACTATTCCGACAATCAGAAAAAGGTTTTTATAGAAAACATTAAATATGAAGCCCCTAGTTACCCCAGTAAAACAGACATCGAGGAATTCTGGAAAACACAGCTTTCCACAACAATCTCCTATAACTCCAGAGCCAGCTGGATTAATGAGGAGGAGGCTGCATCTCAGAACTGTGAGGCCATGCAACACCAACCATTTACAACGGAAGATACATCCAACATAATGAAGAATCTCCATAACTGGAAAGCACCAGAACCAGATGGTGTACAAAATTACTGGATAAAGAAACTGTATGCAACCTCACGAAACACTAACAGCCCTTATAAATGACGTAATTACCCACCCACAAGATGCCTAGTTTCCTTACGTATGGTGCTACGTTCCTTCTTACCAAAGGACAACCTATGTGTACAGGACCCAGCAAAGTACCGACCAATCACTTGCCTTCCGAACCTTATACAAACTCAGAACATCGTGCATTAATCATCGCATTCTCAAACATTGTGAACTGAACAACATAATAACTCAACAACAAAAGGGATGCGCGAAAAATTCGATGGTTGCAAAGAACAACTGATAATTGATTCCGTTGTCTGCAATCAAGCCCACGCCAAACGACGAAATCTCTACATGGCATATATGGACTACAAAAGGCCTTTGATTCAGTTCCACATGATTGGCTCATTAAGGTGCTGAAACTCTATAAAGAATAATTGTATTATTAACTTTTTAGAATATGCCATGTCCACCTGGCAAACCAAAATCTCAATGAATGAAACCAACTGTTCGATACAAACTGATCCCATTCCAATCAAAAGGGGTATATTCCAGGGAGACTCTCTTAGCCCGCTGTGGTTCTGCCTTGCCATGAACCCTCTCTCAAACAAACTGAACTCAACTAATTTTGGGTTCAGTCTCAAACACAACAACGTACAAGCATTAAAGATAAACCATTTGTTATACATGGACGACTTAAAGTTGATGACAGCTACAAAAAACAGCTGCATGAATGCTTAAAATCGTAGAAGGGTTCTCTAGTGACATCCATATGAAATTTGGCCTAGACAAATGCCGAATTATTAATATAGTTAAAGGCAAAATACAGCAGGGGCACTTCGAAATGGGAGATGGCACCTCAATTGAATCTATGGGGAAGGTCATACTTATAAATACCTTGGAATAAAGCAGGCTCAACGTATTGGATCACATGACTATGAAAAAAGACCTAACAGCAGAGTTTTATAGAAGGGTAAGACGACTGTTGAAAACCAAACTAAACAGTAAAAATCTGTTTCAGGCTATTAACATCTATGCGTGTTCAGTGCTCAGTTACTCTTTCGGTATAGTTAATTGGGCAAGACTGACATTGAACAATTACAAAGAAAAGTTCGAGTTTTACTAACAAAAGCTCAAAATCACCATCCAAAGAGCTCTGTCGAACGTACAACTTTGCCACGGTATGAAGGAGGAAGAGGATTGACAGATCTAAGTAAACTATTAGATCAACAAATTTCTATTTTGCGTAGTCATTTCCAGAACTCGCAGATTTTCTGATCTACATAGAGTCATGTGCCAGGTTGATGACTCAACACTACTGCGACTGACACAACAACATGTTCAATTACACCACTAGACCACAGATCAGAAACTGCTGAAATGGAAGAAAAGACCCCTCCATGGAAGACATAATAAATGACGTCAACCAAGATTATGTCGACAGTGCAGCGTCGAACTACTGGTTGATCTCTGGTCATATGTTCCCTGAAACGGAAGGCTTTATATTGGCAATCCAAGATCAAGTAATTCCAACTAAGAACTACCTAAAGTACATCGTTAAAGATCCTTCCATTAACAACGATAGATGCAGGTACGGTTGCCAAACATCTGAATCTATCCAGCATGTCACAGGGTCAAGCTGTGAATGACACGATGCTGTGGCAAAATACTTCACCAAGACTAGCACTGAAACATGAATTATCACAGTCGGTAAATTACCACTACCATACTAAATATAATCCAGAATCTGTTTTAGAAAATAACAACTACAAGCTGTACTTGACAGCACGATACTGACCGATCGGTCTGTTGCTCATAATAGACCAGATATAGTTTTGGTAGATAAAGTCTCTCGAAAAACAACTTTAATTGACATAGCAATTCCAACAACAATAATATAAATACAAGAGGCTGAGAAAATAACCAAATATAGAGATTTGGAATTTCAAATAAAGACTCAGTGGAACATGAACAACACACACGAACTGTACCAATTGTAATGTCAACAACAGGACTAGTCCCATAGCTATTAAACAACTTAAAATACCTCGGTCTGGACGAACATCTTTACAAACAAATGCAAAAAGCCGTTAGGGACAGCCCGGACGGCCAGGAAATTTATGAGAAACTGCCGCCACGTCTCCAACCACGGGCCTGAAAACCTGGCAAGGGCTCCCACAGAGCTAAACCCTTTTGATATCTAGGATTATCTGGGGTTTAGTGAATTTTCCCCTAAAGGCACTCATTGTGTGCCTTAGAGGGAGTGTGATGCCATACATTGTATGGTCAAGTCGGGGATTCTACATAAGCTATTCGCCGCACTAACTAACTGCCGCGATTATGGGTTGCTCCTTTTAAAACCAGCTTCAAAACTCTCGTACAATCCGATATCAATTCTACAGCTGCCGAGTCATTTAGTAAAAGCGATCGATATCGTACTGGAATGAAACCAGGGCCGGCTTAGGGAAATTTCGTTACAATATTATATGAAGAAACATAGCGAACAACGCGATATAGACATTGATGAGCAATGCTTATATGTACGCAGGTTAAATTCGACGAGACACAAAACTAATAAAATTAGCTTTATGAGAGGAATCTGAGAATGAGACGTCATCTCTCTGAAGTTTTTAATATTAACCCTAAAGAATATTTGTTGAAAAAGCTGAGTTGGGAAGAGAGGGTATGAAAGTTGTTGCTATATGCAGTGATCTAAAAGAGCTAAACCAATTGCCTCAAGATCTAAATGAAGATTTAAGAAATGTGTCACCTAACAGATGCACAGATACAGATGTACAAATAATAATCGAAAATGCACTGATCTGGAAAGTTTAAGAATAAACCATTTAATCTATGTCATTAAGCAAAGAAAGAAAATTAGAAGAAAAAGGAGGTTAGTCCCTTTATTGTAGAGAGAGGTTTAGAGAGCAAAGAGATTTCCCAAAGAAGTATAATAGAGATTGTGGAGTAGTACTCGGTACATATCGTTAATTCAAATTGAACATTTTAGAGAGAGGAAGATCCACCTTAAGGATCAGAAGGAGTGTAGGTCACTGAGCTGAAAAAGATGAAGGTAACACTAATCGCATCACGAAAGCAACTTCACTGCATAATGTATTTAACCTTACAATATTAGCAGTTGCTTTGTTACTTCCCATATGTATAAGTTATATTATAGATCATTAAATCTTGAAAGTTGTAACGTTTAACATAAATTAGCTGGGAGAAAAATTTAGTCGAAAATGCTCGATTTGAGTTATAGTAGGTAATTCACAATCAAATTTTATATTGGTTGGGAAATTCTACTGTGAAAAGTTATAAATACTAATAGTGGCTCACTAAATTTATTTTTTTATTCAATTTGCCACTCAAAAACCACCTAAAATACAAATAAAACTAAAGCTTCATAACGTACGTGGCCATTATAGATCTGCTAACAGTTTATTCACCGAAACAAAGTCACCATTGCTGTAAATGTAACACACAAAAGCTTCTGGGTCTCATCCATACATAAACTGATTAGCTGGTAAGTAATCTTTAAATATAGCGCAGCATAACCTGAACAATGATTTAATACACTTTTAAATATCAGTCCTTGACAACTGTATTATTCCAATTACGCATTATTATTCATAATGTTTATTGCACGGTGTATGTGTATATAAACAACTAACAACTATTAAAACTAGTGCTTAAATTATTACCTATTATTTTGCAATGAGAGAACTTATTTAAAGATGTGTACTCAGTGTAGTTTTCGTCCTTTATCATAAATTCGTCGTTTAAATACGTGAAATCTGAATTACGAGTACAAACATGTGATAGTCCAAAACAAACATATTCAGTTTCTGTATTTATTTTTAAAAACTTCATTTTTGTTCAAATAGTGTACAAAAGATGTTCAGCTTATTTTATTATGCTGAACTAGAAAGAAAACATGTCGTTTTTACAATTTTGCTCACTAAAAGTCTCCATTCAGTTCAAAAGTATGAAAAAGGATTAAATAAAATATGCTTTAAAGCACCGACAAGTTTTCGCATTGAGTTTGAGAAATTTATATAAGTAATTGAAAATACTATCTCGTGCAGCAGGGGATATCGCTGTCGAGTTGAACATCCTTAGAAAGTCCAGTTCAGTTGAAAACTGCACAATATAATTTTGTTTATGTGAGCCATATACTTTAAGACAGTTTTGTCGGAAATATTTCTTTGCAATCACTTTGCCAGCTTCTGAGTGAAACGTATCATGTTGAGGCAATTTAAGACAACCAAGTAATAATGAACAACATCTACGTTGTGATAGAAAAATTACCATCATATGCATTAAGGATACAGTTACGCAGAACTGTAGGTTGATTTCCAACCTTATTTTCACATCATGTTTCATCTTTTTGCTTCTTTTTCGACTATATGTATAATATAGAGTATTTAAGCATATCGTCCTGATATGTTTTGAAATTTGTTTTCAGTAAAGTTATTCCGTTGTAGTTCCTACTTTTTTATTTTTCAAATTGAAGTCTCCGAGGCAGTTTGTTTCCATCTTTTCTATGGATATTTTTTCTTCCAATTGTGTCTTTCTTAATAACCCACATTACACACTTTCAATATTTCTTCTATTTCTGCTTTTAGTTCTTTACCTTTCTTATTATTTATGTTACTTGTTTCATGAAAGTTCATATTCGTATTTATTCCAGTTTTATGAGATTTCGCTTTTTAATTACATATTTGTCCTTATATCTTCTAACTTTTATTTTTCTGTACCCCTGGAACGTTTTGTTTGCCTACCAGTGTGTGACTTTTTATGAGTACGATATGCATTCTCCTCCTAGGGTATCTGCTCCGTGTGTCGAGTTGATTTCTTGCAAAGTTCATGCATAATTATGTTTTCTTTTATCTGCAGGTAATAATTCGTTTTGCTTTATATATTGCTCAACTTATTTAATACTATTATTACTCATTCTAAACATATTTATCAAGTGAATATTGCTATTACTAGTTTATGATTTGATCCTGTTTCCTTTGTGTTTATTATTTTAATTTGCTGATTCTCAACGGATATGCCTTTCTTTCTACAGCGGTGAGTTTCAATTTATCTTTTATTATTTTTCCTACTTTATATTTGACTTGTTTTCTGAAGAATATTTGTGGCCTGCTTTTAAATATTCAAGCACATTTTGGGAAATAAATAAAAGTTTCGGAGTCTAGGTCAGACCCCGTTGTCAAGGGCTAAGAACCTATGTGCCCTAATATGACAATATCCTGTCACAAAAATTTGATTTTGTTTATCCTAATGAACGGATTTAGTTGAATTGTTGTGTCGCTCTGTTCATTGCTCTTGGAGTGACGGATTATCCACTCCTTATAAGTAATTTATCAATCGAAATTATAGTCTAACGTCTAACGTCTGAATGGAGAACGGTTCTGTTGAGTTTTGTGCCCTGCCATAGATCCAAATAACTTATATTTTATTAATCTACTTTATTTTTACAAAACTTTAACTCATCTTCATCGATATTTGTTTCCCCTCAATGTTTGGGCATCGTTTACGTGTTATCAAATTTTAGTCATATAGGTACCTGTTCTTGATCTGTTACTGTTCCCTTGCTCTTAAGAATTACATGTTATAGTTTATAGTAGGAATTACTGCTTTGTGTGTATCACTTATGTTTTGTGGCTCTGTCAACTTAGGTAAATATTTCAATATAGAGTGAGAAAGCGTGGATTGGAACAAATTCATTTAAAATTCAGGTGTTGGTTTCTTGGAGAATTATTCTGTGATGATAAACTCATTAAATAAATAAGATGGGTTTATCATGGGCTTAATTTTTCTACAGAAGCATTTGTTTTTTATTTAATTTTTGAATTCTGCATTGAATTCTAAGTATTTTTTTAAGTACAATGTCCTATACCGAAAATTGACAGTTACTAAAAAAAATTACATTTATTTCAAAATTGAAGAAAAAACATCAATATATTAAATTAACTTGTATCTGACAATAACTAAGACTTATTTCTCGTAACACTTAATTTAGCGTTTTTGGCAGGATTCGTTGTAGTTCATTCCTAATTCTATTCTTTAATTCAACTTGAGTAAAGTCGATTTCACATAACCTCAAAGATAAAAATCTAACGGGTTTAGATCTGAAAACCTAGCTGGCCAATCGATAGTACCTCTCCTTCCGATCCATCTATTTGGGAAAATATTGTCAAGGTAATCTCTCATTGTTCGCAAATAAAGCGGTGGCTCTCCATCCTGTTGAAACCATAACGAATCTGCCAGTATATTGGAGTTTTCACCATTCGGGTAAAGTTCTGGTTTTTTTGGAGAATACTTTTCCGAGTTAAGTGTTCCCTCAATAAAAGAAGACCCACAATTGAAGTACCCACAATTTCGACCCATACGTTAACTTTCTTGGAAAACTGTGAATGACTTTCCATAATCCAATGTGGGTTTTCTGATGCCCAATATCGAAAATTTTGTCAGTTTACTGACTGCGGATTCTTGAAAAGTGCGGGTTGGCATTGTATCTATGCATCATTATTTCGCAAAATTGATAAACTCATTTAAATGAACTTTGTATGGGTATCATTTATTTCTATGCAAGCATTTTAGAGCAGAAGATTGACTTTTCTGCGGCTAATTGTCTAGTGGATTTGTGAGGATTTTCTTGTAAGTAAGGATTTAATTGTGCATCTTCTGGAAGATGTTTGGTTTTGAATTTGTGTCTTACGTGGCCAAATACTAGAAACTTTTTTTCTATTTTACTAACTACCGATCGTGTAATAGGCCGCTCCGGTACTTCATATTAAACAATTCGCAAACTCCAGCTTGTGTTCGAAATATATCGCCATATACTACCATCGTCAAAATTTCTATTCGGTTTGCAACAGCATTTGACAGCTACTGATTTGAAGTAAAATTATAGTACAGTTTCTATGGAAATAAACAAGTGTTAAAAACTCCAGCATTAAAAAAAGGGTTTCCATTCATGCGACTAAAATACAGCCAACAATCATAAAAACCAGACGTAAATGAATAGGTTCAAACCAAAAACCTTATTTTTACCGTGGTTTTCTTAACACTGTTTATTTTCGGTACAGAACGTTTTACATGAAAAATACTTAGAATTCAATACAGAATTCAAAAGTAAAATTAAAAACAAATGTTCCATTTGAAAAAATGAAGTTGATGGTCGCAATTTATTTCTGGCCCACCCTAAAAAAAAAAACCGACGTGTCCAAGCGTTTTTCCAAAAAAAAACAACACCTCCAAGCGTTTTTCCAAAAAAAAACAACACCTGAATTTTAAATGAATTTGTTCCAACCCACGCGCCTTCACTCAAAATACATACTAGGCATTATATTTAAAAGCGGGGTCATAATTTGATTAACTTGATTTTGATGAATTGTACATACACCCCATTTCCTAGCCATTACCCTTGTCTTGATATCTGATTCGGTTTCTTCAAATTCCTTAGTGCATTTAGTCGGTAGCATGAAAATTCTCATTTCATCAACATTGTTGAATCAATGGAATAAAGCGTTTTTACTACAGCTTTTTTAAAAGCATACGCTCGAGGAGCCCCAGTGGAATCTGGAGCAGGAAGGATTATATCTCGATGCGACTGAAGTCACTTCATGGACTAAATACCAGCTTTTTCTCTAATGGCAGGATGCATATCCTGGTTTATTGGTAACATCTTGTTGCACCATCCCTTAATCCTTCCCTCTTCATCTTTAATGCGTTGCATCCGCTGGATTTGCTGCTACAGAAACTGTTTTCACCTACAAATTTTTCAACATAATATTTATTTTATTGCATATGATCAATTTTTTTAACGTGAGTTAGTTGGCCATATTGTATTATGCATAATTCGTTAAATAGGGTTTTGTAAGTCGTAAGCCATATGCGACAAATAGGTAAAAGGAAATTTAATTGTTGGTGTAATTCTCCAGTGGGTAGAAATTCTGTAGAAACTTTTTTTTATTCTGGCCGTTCATTGCGATTTTTCTTTTTTTTGTCAAATAAATGACAAAATAATTACTCAAAGGCTAATGCATAATTAATGAATACTGTTATCGAGGACTCCATACTTGAAGTTCAGTTGACTCCATACTTGAAGTTCAGTTGTTTCCAAAACCATAAGCCGAGCAGACTGGCTTATCATTCATTACAAAGTTTATTTATTTTTTCAATTCCAAAGACTCGACGGACTAGTTAAGAGAATCGTATTTTTTTATCTTACAAGAACTAATAAGCAAACTATGTAGGCCGTAGGCCGAACTATTAAATTGATCTGTTGTCGTGCTGAAATGACTGTTATGTGTGAAACACAGGAAAATATATATTAACGACAGTCATAACTTCGATATTTATGGCAAAATTCACTGAGCGGAGTAAGGAATTTTCTCCGTAACAGTCGTATATTTCTAGATCATTTACTGCCCCCCAAGTGAGTTAGTTGTAGATTCCGGTGTACCTTACAATAGTAAATAAATATTGCGGTTTCGTATTTTTGTGTGACCTATGTTTATTGATATACAAAACACCAAATACCTCAGTTGTTTCCACTGGCTCGATTTTTTGTCATGTGTATGCGATCTAAGATATATATATATTATATATATATATATATAATATATTATATGTTTAAGCCGTCATAAACCACACTTAGAATATTACACCATAGCAACAATATAATAATCATTTCTCATAAATATCGTATTACATCTCATACTTCACGATATAGTAATTCCCACGAACAACGCTCGGCTTCCTCGCACGTGTAATCTGCTGATGCTTAGCTTGCAAAAGCAAGATTATAAATTCACATGTGACGATAGCGAGCGTCATTAAGTGTTTTAAATTCATTAAGTTATATTTTATATAATATTGTTATTTTCAAGTTTTTAATTTTGTAATTCAAATAAAAAGTTTTTTTAAAAAGTGAATTGTGTTAGTAATAATATAAAAATTGGCGCAGTCAGTAGGATTGTTTCAACACGGCAAGAACATGAAAAATTCTGACTCGTCGTGGTGGTTTCTAAACCTTTGTGGAACAACGACCTTCGAGCTGGAGACACAACTGCGAGTAAATCAGCACCAATAACAAGCCAGGCTAACCAGTGCGGTTCTCACAGAACAATCCATACCGTTTAATTTACACTTCATCACTATTTTTATTTTATTTTTGATTGAACATTTCTATCATCAAAGACAATTTATTTTAGTATAATTATTTATTTTTTTACTGATTTATTGATTTTTGATTTCCTTTTTAACTAATTTACCTTTCCCCTACACTATATATCGATAAAATTTTGTGCAATATATTAACAAGATTTTAAACATTTTTCACAACAAATTATTATTATCCCTTTTTGGAACATTTTATATACTTTAATCTGATAGTAGAATTCTCATTCTGCTATTGCTATTGTTTTTGTGTTGTTTGAATTTTCTAATATTGTGCAATAACCGTATTGAAAATACAAAATGGCAACGACTAGACAAGGTGCCATAACCCACACGGTAGAACCTTACAAAATTTCAGAGATATTTGGGATTATTCCTGAATACGACGGGAATCTCATTTTCCTTGTATTAGCTCTTGCACAACAGCACACAACATGGCTGTTGCTAATCAAATAGCCTTATTAATCCTCCACATAAAAAACAAGTTGAGAGGCCGTGCTGCCGAACTTGTAAATTCCCGGAACCCATCAACTTGGAACGACATCAAAACGCTTCTTGAAACACATTTTGGTGATTTACGCGATTTGTCTGCATTAATTCAAGATCTTCAGAGAATGCGGCAACTTCCCAATGAGTCCCAATTAACTTTCGCAGCCCGCCTTGAAACACACGAAGCCAAAATGCACGAGGCCGTCAATAAATAAAATATAAATACAAAAGAAAAAGACGCACATATTTCTCTCATTGACTCTATGGCTCTGAACAGCCTTTTAACAGGTCTTGAGCCAAAAATAGGGCAAATAAAACGTCCCAGTAACCCTGACGACATTATAACTGCTGTTTATAGAATAAAACGGGAGATACAAATGTGCCATTTAGAAAACCAAAAGTTTCAAGTGACAAGTAACAAACAACAACAAAAACGACCAAACGCTACTACTTTTCTAAAGCAATGCTCGATTTGCAAACGAACAGGGCATTCGTTTAACGAATGCTTAACTAGACAAAGGCAACAACAGCCAAACTTGAATTTTAACAATAATAATTTTCAACAATTTCGACCTAATCAATTTTCTTAGCCAGCAAACCAAATGAGACCCAACTTTGACCTGAATAGACAACAATTTCAACAAAATCGACCCTCAACTAGCGGACAAAATTAAGGTCCTAACAGCTTTCGACCCAATCCAAATTTTTTAGAAATCAGCAACAAAGGGCCCATCACTTTAACCAGTCAGATTTTTTTAACACTTCCAATTACACAAATGATCAGTCCAACAATTTCTATGCCTCTGATTACCCTCAACAAGATGAATACTCACATTTCGATACTGAACCACAAAGTAACGATTTATATTACTCTCAGGTTCACAATTATGAAAATTACGACAATTATGAAAATTTTTATCCTGAACTCTGCTCTGATATACCCGATAAATCTCAGCGAAATTTTCAAACGGCTCTCACCGTAGACAAACCACTGGACACTCATATCCTCAACCTTCAGTCCCAATTCGAGACAATGAATTTCAACAACTTCAATCCAAACCTCAACTTCCCGGAAAACGTTTTCCTGTAAGCGCCGCACTTTCAGTTAACTCAAAGAACCTCTTTTTCATCAATGACGCTTTTAACACTTACAAATTATTAATCGACACAGGAGCAGGCTTATCAATCTTCAAGCCCAAAACTGTGAAAAATTTCCAAACCGAACTCCTGAAAACCATGTGATACAAGGAATTACTAACCAAAAAATTCTCATAAACGAATCCACTTTAGTTCCGTTCAATCTAACAGATCCACACAAAGTCTACATATGCGATCTAGACATCGAATTCGATGGCCTATTAGGATCCGATTTCCTGGAGCATTACAATTGTGTAATAGATTATAATAAGAAAGTTCTCGTCACAAATTTCAAAACCATCCCGCTCATAAACGTTACTGAAAAGACATTATCAACCCACTGACAACTACAGATAAACAACCAAACGATTTCAAATACCATCAGTATCGAACCGCGGACAGAACGCATTTTTAAACTTAAGTGGGATTTACAAAATACTGAGGCCATTCTTACTTCCACCGTAATAGAAAACGTAAGATTACCAAACGCTTTAGTCCAGGTTAATGACAAGGGTGAATTTTTCACTTCTATTTTAAATGCAAATGTTAGCCCAAAAATTATAAATTTCAACAAAATCCAATTAGAACCCATTCAGAATCTTTCTATTAACCACTGCAAACAAATCTCTTGCGGAAACAACTGTACTATAGACAAACTAACAGAAGTTCACAGACAACTTCGACTCGAACATCTCAACGAAGAAGAGGCAGAATTAATCCAACAACTTTGCATCGATTTTTCGGAGATTTTCTATTTAGAAGGAGACAATCTTAGCTTCATTAACGAAATAAATCACTCTATTGACACAAATAACTCGAAACCCATATTCACCAAATCTTATCGCTACCCCCAAATCCATAAGAAGGAAGTTCGGATTAAGTCTCAAAATTGTTAGAACAAGGTATCATTCGCCCTTAAAATTCCCCTTGGTCTTCCCCCGTGTGGGTTGTCCCAAAAAAACAAGACGCATTCGGCAATGAAATCTGGCGCGTAGTCGTAGACTACCGAAAACGTAATGAACTCACAGTAGACGATAATGTATCTTTTACCTAATATATCGGACTTACTGGACGAACTTCGCAATTGCCAATACTTTACTACACTAGACCTGGCTTCTGGCTTTCACCAGATCAAAATTGAATCGAAGGACATTCAAAAAACCGCCTTCACTGTAGAGAACGGTCATTTTGAATTCGTTCGCATGCCTTTCGGTTTGAAGAATGCTCCCTCAACCTTTCAAAAGGTGATGGACAACATTCTCATCGGAATCCAGAACGAGAGATGCTTGGTCTATATGAACGATATAATCGTCTACTCACCAACTATACACGAAAATTTGGCCCGACTGACTGAAGTATTCAAACGATTTAGGAAGGCAAATCTTCAGATTCAGCCTGATAAATGCGAATTTCTCCGCAAGGAGGTCGCATATTTAGGACACCTCATTACAAAGGACGGAGTAAAACCGAACCCGTCCAAAGTCGAATGTATACTTAACTTTCCTCAACCGCAGAACCAGAAAGACATTAAATCTTTTGTTGGTCTAGCTGGCTACTGTCGCCGATTTATACCAAACTTTGCCAAAATATCCAAACCTCTCACAAAACTGCTCGAAAAAGACGTTTCATTTCATTTTAATTCAGACTGTGTTGACTCCTTTAAGAAATTAAAAAAGCTCTCACGTCCACTCCGATCTTGATCTATCCTGACTTCAACGAACTTTTCTTTTAACTACAGACGCTAGTACTTTCGCAATCGGCGCTGTACTACTTGCCCATTGGATATGCCTTTATAACTCTCTGCAAAGCAGAGACTAGATACTCCACCATAGAACGCGAACTTCTGGCCATCGTCTGGGCTGTCAAATACTTTCGACCAATAATTTTTGGCCGCAAGTTTAAATTTTTAACCGATCACCGGCCGTTAACGTGGCTTTTTTTATATTAAAGATCCGGGTAGTCGACTTGCGAGATGGCGCCTCAAACATGAGGAATATAATTAGGAAATCATATACAAGCCAGGAAAAGTCAACAAACATGTCGACGCCTTTTCGCGCATTAAAATAACTCACTTCAATGAATGCATCAATTTTCAGTCAACCAACAATCTTCAATACTATCCAATAAACCCCCTTAACGAAAACGATGACACCGACTCAGACGAACCTGAAACAAATAACGACGATGACCTAATATTAACCGAATTTCGAACGTTCGTAGAACGTTACAAAACAGTTTCACTCATTGACTACAGTATGATACAATACTCTAACTGCCAACTTCTTGACAGAAAAAATAAAAACATTCTAGTGTTCTTTCAAACACACAAACTTAAAGACTTTCACAACCAAATCTTGGAAGATATCTTTGAAGAAAATGCCGACTTCGAACGATATAAAATTAACGTATTTTCCAGCAAAAGTGTTAGAAAAAGACGGTATTATATGTAATATAATGGTATAACCCTTACCGTCTAATACTGAAACCGTAAACGATATTCTATTTGCTTTAATATTTAAAAGCAAAAATGTACTAACCGAATCAGAACTCTATTTCTTCCAGAAAAACTTGGAATTACCTATTTTAGAAATGCTTTCGTTTATCTTTGCAGAATAAACGTAAAATAAAAAGTTTGTCAAAACATAACTCAAACTATCGAAAAAGATCAAGTGCCAATAATTCTTGAACAGTTTCATAACGGAAAAACCAACATACATAGGGGTATTAATGAAATTATTAGGCGAATTAGGGAAAAATATAATTGGCCGGGTCTTACAAAAGATGTTGACAATTATATTAAGAACTGTCGAATATGTCAAACAGCTAAAACATTTCGAAAAAACCTTGATAGCCCTCTGGTAATTACTGAAACTCCACGAACTCCATTCGAAAGACTTAACATTGACATCCTCGACGTCCCGAATAAAAACTATGCCTTGACCGTATGAGACGAGTTAACCAAATTTTCCCAAGCATATCCAATTACCGACAAGTCTGCTAAAACAGTAGTCAATACGCTTCTCTTATTTTTCCAACATTTCGGAAAACCTACTAGAATACACTGTGACTATGGTCGCGAATTCGATAACGCCCTACTTAAAGATCTTTGTAAACTCTTCGACTTTCATATTCAAGTGTTGGCCACCCACAATCCAATTAATCATTGGAAAGGTTTCACTCTGCTCTTCTAGATATGTTACGATTTCATAAAGCAGAACATCCCGATGAACACCCCTTTAACATTTTGCCTATGCGGTAATCTCATATAACAACTCTGTCAATAAGACACATGGGTTCACACCCTATGAACTTATCTTCGGCCATACTTCCAGCAGATCCCAAACTTTATACAACGAAAAAGACCTGATAATTAAACACATTAGAGACCTCAATAATAGAATTTCCCATTACTATAAGACCGCCCGTGAAAGGACAGTCCGATTTGACAAACATGTTTCGGGAAACCCTCCTAATTACCAAATAGGTGATAAAGTGTACATAAGAGAATCTCAATTTAAAAACAAACTACAGAAGAAGTTTAATGGACCTTTCGAAATACTAGAAATCCATAAAAATTCAGCAACTCTATTAAACCCCCGAACTAACCAAAATACGAAAGTAAACTTTAATTGTATGAAACCATTCATAGAAGACTAATTTGTTCGAAATAAAAACCATAAATAACACAATAGGAATTTACTATCACGAGGAAGCACGAATTGACGTTTGAAACTGCAGATGGACACTATTAGTTCATAAAAACCTTTCAGCTCTTGAACAAGTCTTCACTACTAATAACAGACTCCTTGACACATTAACAAGATCTCTTTCTTATAACCTCAACTCAATGAACCTATTCCGTGCCGACGTCCAAACTCACTTAAATCTACTTAACCAAATTTCGAAATCCATAAATAACAAATTTATCGAAATTCATATGGATACCAGGAAATATAAACGCGGATTAATAGATGGTGCCGGTACAATCTTCAAGGCAATAGCTGGCAACCTAGATGCCGCTGATGGGGAATATTTCACAAACAGTATCAACAGATTAAATCAGGGACAACTTCAAGTCGAAACCCTTTTGAAAAATCAAATTAGCTTAAAAACTTCATTGATAAAAAACTTTAACACCACTATACAACAAATCCAACTTGACGAAAAAGCGTTTAATGAAAATATTCTCTTCTTAGAAGATAACTTAACGATGTGTTAAACTCAATTACATTCGCCCGTATAAAAATTATTCACACTTCTATTTTAACCCCCGAACAATTCATAATCGCCCCACAGAAAATATCGGAAAACCTCGTAAAGAATAATTTGCCTCTACCTGTTAAATATTCGAGTATTGCGCGATATTTAGAAATCACTGAATTGGAGGCTTTTCAAACAGACTCAGACCTTGTTTTATATTAAGAATACCTTTAATCGTACAACAATCATTCACTGCTTTCCGTCTATACCCCATTCCCGTCTACGATGATAGAACTGGCTTGCATCATGTACTGTCATTTACCCAAAATTATATTGCCAAAAACGATGATTCTTTGCTGTATATCCCCATTAAAAACTTGCAAACCATTAACGATCCGGAAGAAATTGTGTTCAGAACTTTATGCGTACCCAATAGACTCGAGTGCTTTGTGTGAAGCACAATTCCTCAAAAACTTTTAAACCGTATCAGATAATTGTAAAAGTGCAGTGATACTCGCTCAAGGCTACCATGTTCAAAAGTTAGAAACCAACGTATGGTTAGTCATGGTTGCGGAACCTCTCCGCATCACAATCAGTTGCCCAAATATGAGTGCAAAGACTTTAACAATTACGAAGAATTCCTTGTTAAAATTAGAGAGCGAATGCAGTGCTTTTGTTGGAATGACTAAAGTCCAAGCAGAAGCATTCAAACCCATCAACATAATAGACAATTATCAGCCAGTTGTCATCCCCTTCAATTGTTGTGACATGATTTCAGAGAAAAAGTCCCAGAGCTGAAACCATTAAAGCTCAGCGACTTAAATGTGGATGAATTAAACATCGCCAATCATAAGTTTAACGAGTATTCAAAAGAGTTGGACGAATTAATTAACCAACCATTCGTCAACAAAAATATTTCGTGGTTTACATATGCCACTATAATTTCCATAGTATTATAATTGTTGTCTTCGTGCTCAAAACGTTTTGGACCAGTGGTCACACAGCCCTAAAGGACGAAAACCCTACGAAGTCATCACAAAGTAGACTGTCTAGACTTTTACCAAAGTTAAGACCTATCCTGGAGGAGAAAACTGCCGAAGATATCGAACTTCAAGTAAATAAATAATTTTGTAAATTTTGATTATTCCGTTTTCTCTTTTGCCATTTTCATTATTTTATGTAATAATGTGTATGAAAATTTATTATTATCTTTAGATTATTGATTTTATTATTTTAATTACTTTATGTTTCATATTCCTTTGGAAATCTATATTAGCTTAAGATTTTTATTCCTGATTTGCTTTTGTACTTATTTTATGCGAAAAAAGTTCCTGTAACACAGCAACTTTTTGTTGGTAAGGGGAGTTGTTATATCCGTCCTAAACCACACTTAGAATATTTACACCATAGCAACAATATAATAATCATTTCTCATAATTATCGTATTACATATATTTCAGGATATAGCAATTCCCACGGACAACGCTCGGCTTCCTCGCACATGTAATCTGCAAATGCTTCGCTTGCAAAACCAAGATTATAAATTCACATGCGACGACAGCGAGCGTCATTATGTGTGTTTAAATTCATTCAGTTATATTTTATTCAATACTGTTCTTTTCAAGTTTTTAATTTGGTAATTCAAATAAAAAGTTTTTTAAAAGGTTAATTGTGTTAGTAATAATATATATATATATATATATATATATATAATATATATATATATATAATATATATATATATATATATATATGTTCTGAGGCTTCCGCGTTCATCATATTGAATTAGGCTAGGTACTGGGTAACCGGGTTTGAATTTATTACATACTCGACGTTTCGACTACTGGTTATCAAGATACAAAAAACAAAAAGAGTTTCAAACTCTAGATCGAGCTCGGGGCCTCAATCTGCCAACACCCCAAGAGTTACTAGGTAACTGAACTGAATGTAAATCTGCTCTGCTTATTTTATTTACAGTTATAGGTTGAGTATAACATGCACGGGTAACTATATAGAAATTCTCCCTTCAGAGTTTCAACCAGTCAGCTAATAAAGACAGATATACATCCAATTATATCGATCCTTGTCAAAATACTCAGTCGCCGCTATTTGACAAATAGAATAAGTTTTCTGATATTAATAGTTGCGTCGATTGTGTCTATGAATATATCTATCTCTTACTTTTATATAGGCAATAAAGGACAAACACTATTTAGAAATAAAGAAACTACTGTTTTTTGAAATGTTCCCGCATAATATAGACTAGTACCGTGTGTTGTTTTGATAAATTTTGCGGTATTTTTAATTTCTAATTTCTGTTGTTTATTGAATTCTGAATTGTTGTAAGTTAAGTTGGTGCTCTCAAATTTTAATCGTTTGTATTCATAAAATCATGGTAATCTATTGTTGTGTTAGTAAATAATATTTATATTTTGTATAATAAAATGAATATATTTGGAGCTACTTCAAATTTGGGTGAACCAGATTAATAGTAGTAAACTGTTAAATAAAACGCTCCAACAATTAGGATATCTTACAGAGTGCGTGATGCTCACTTTTCCTCAGAAAGCTAGATTTTCTGGGGCTTAACAGGAAGGAAATCAATCTTCAAATTTCGTGCAATTCCTTTATTATTTCTTTTGATGATAGTACAGGACATTATTGTACAATTTCTTAGAAGAGAAACTAAGTAGAATTTTAACCCTGATTTGGAAAGTGAATAGGATAATTTATTTTAGATTTTCTGGGAATAGTACCACATCAGAGTTCAAACTTGTGTATATTTTAAAACCAAACGTCTCAAAATCCTGTCGGATTTCGTTTTCAATGGATATAAATTTATAAAGTAAAATTGAAATATATGACAATTATTTTGACAAATATGTTTACGTTACTATGGATAAATTCTTTGATTTTAAATATACAGGGTGCACAAGAAATTCCAAAGATCATTGTAAATCAAAAAAAATTTTTCAAGTTGGAAGAACTTGAAAAATTGTCTTCAGAATTTATTTGTGGCGTTCCTAGGGACGACTTTTCTTTTAAGATAGTGCATTTGCCAAAAATGCGATCAAAGAATTCTGATAATTCAGTGATCCCATTAAAGTCATAAGGGAAAACCTAGGAAAAACCTCATGAACTATCCCGATATAGGGTTGTTCAAAAGGATATGCCCATTGTTAATTTCATCTTTAATTATCGGCAACCAGACATGACTGAAATCTACGGAAGTAGAAGCGATGCAGTCGTTTTCATTTAACAGAATTAAGGCAGATTCTTTTAATTTTCGTTTTGTGCAGTGTTCTTCTTTGTGTAATATTGTTGTGTTTTGAAATTGTATTTTATGGCCTTGGTCCCAAGCTTGTTCACAAATTTTTGATTTTTCGAACTGACGTTTCTTTATGTAATTTTGATGTTCATTTATTCGAACATAAGAGGTCTAGAGGTTTCTCCAATATAAAACTTATTACATTCACAAGGAATCTTATAAATGCAATTTTTTGAGTTTTACGTAGCGTTTTTTGGTTTTGTTTTTGTTATAATAGATTTAAGCGTATTTGTTGTTTTAAATGTAGTTTTGATGTTAAATTTGTTGCCTACTCTTCTCAATCTCTCTGACAGGCCCTGTATATATGGTATTGTTGTTGTTATAATGTGGTTTTCCTGGTTGTCAGTATTATTAGGTGAAGTCTGGTGTTGGTTGTCAGTTGTTTTGTGCTCAATTTTATTTAACTCTTTGTTAATAAACTTTTGAGGGTAATTGTTTGCAGTTAGAACATTTTGTATAAATGATTTTCTTTGTTGAATTTAGTAGTATCTGAGCAGTTAGTCTTTGCTCTGTCATATAAAGATTTAATAACACCTCTTTTTACCGTATTTGGATGGTTCGAGTTAAAATTGAGATATCTGTTAGTGTGAGTTGGTTTTCTGTAAACTTCTGTTTCAAATGAAGATTGTGTTTTTGTTATTAAAATGTCCAAAAAGGTAGTTTGTTATTTTGTTCGATTTCTAATGTAAATTTTATGGTTGGTTCTTACTTACAGGTAATTCAATTTCTCATCTTAAAAACAGTGCAGATTTCTTAGAAAAATTGTCTCATATACAATACAAAAATACATTTACACTAGCAAGTTTTGACATAGTAAACTTATATAACAATGTTCCCGTAGCTAAAAACACTTCCTATAGTAAAAGAATTATTGGAACATGACTATTAACTTCATCAACGAACTCGTTTATCTATTAACACAATAATGGAATTACTCACTTTCTGTACGAAACAACTTACTTTCAGTTAAACGATGATTTCTACCAACAAGATTTTGGCATGGCTATGGGTTCTTGTCTGTCCCCTGCCTTAAGTAACATCTTTATGGACAAATTTGAAGAACAAATGATTTTTCAAAAGAAAATAAACCGTTGGTGTGGTGGCGTTATGTTGACGACATATTCATTATTTGGAACAAAATCTGGAAAATTTGCAGGAATTATTAACCGACATAAACAACAAAGAACCAACCATAAAATTTACATTAGAAATCGAACAAAATAACAAACTACCTTTTTGGACATTTTAATAACAAAAACACAATCTTCATTTGAAACAGAAGTTTACAGAAACCAACTCACACTAACAGATATCTCAATTTTAACTCGAACCATACAAATACGGTAAAAAGAGGTGTTATAAATCTTTATATGACAGAGCAAAGACTAACTGTTCAGATACTACTAAATTCAACAAAGAAAAATCATTTATACAAAATGTTCTAACTGCAAACAATTACCCTCAAAAGTTTATTAACAAAGAGTTAAATAAAATTGAGCACAAAACAACTGACAACCAACACCAGACTTCACCTAATAATACTGACAACCAGGAAAACCACATTATAACAACAACAATACCATATATGCAGGGCCTGTCAGAGAGATTGAGAAGAGTAGGCAACAAATTTAACATCAAAACTACATTTAAAACAACAAATACGCTTAAATCTATTATAACAAAAACAAAACAAAAAAACGCTACGCAAAACTCAAAAAATTGCATTTATAAGATTCCTTGTGAATGTAATAAGTTTTATATTGGAGAAACCTCTAGACCTCTTAATGTTCGAATAAATGAACATCAAAATTACATAAAGAAACGTCAGTTCGAAAAATCAAAAATTTGTGAACGTGCTTGGGACCAAGGCCATAAAATAAAATTTCAAAACACAACAATATTACACAAAGAAGAACACTGCACAAAACCAAAATTAAAACAATCTGCCTTAATTCTTTTAAATGAAAACGACTGCATCGCTTCTACTTCCGTAGATTTCAGTCATGTCTGGTTGCCGATAATAAAGATGAAATTAACAATGGGCATATCCTTTTGAACAACCCTATATCGGGATAGTTCATGAGGTTTTCCTAGGTTTTCCCTTATGACTTTAATGGGATCACTGAATTATCAGAATTCTTTGATCGCATTTTTTGGCAAATGCACTATCTTAAAAAGAAAGTCGCCCTAGGAACGCCACAATAAATTCTGAAGACAATTTTTCAAGTTCTTCCAACTTGAAAAAATTTTTTTGATTTATAATGATCTTTGGAATTTCTTGTGCACCCTGTATATTTAAAATCAAAGAAATTTATCCATAGTAACGTAAACATATTTGTCAAAATAATTGTCATATATTTCAATTTTACTTTATAAATTTATATCCATTGAAAACGAAATCCGACAGGATTTTGAAACGTTTGGTTTAAAATATACACAAGTTTGAACTCTGATGTGGTATTATTCCCAAGAAAATCTAAAATAAACTAGAAGATGCCACAAATAACATTCAGAAAACAATGAATAGGATAATATTTGCCTAGATATATATTTTGCAACTACTACGAGGAAATTAAAAACACCACCTGCTGCTAATTTGAACATGGAAATATATCAACAGCAAAAAATAGAAGAGGTAAAAATATTACTACAGTTTAATTATATTTATTATATATAAATATATTTTATATATCAGGAGGCCATCTCACCTTTTAAGAACTGTTAAAGGCAAGATCATGAATCAATCAAAGAAAGGTCTATTGGAATTAAGACAAACTATGTAGTTATTTGTAACATTCAATAAAAATTGTTCACCATTGCATTTCCTTTCCTTTTATAACATTTCAAACATAATAGTTAGTCATCCTGCATTTTCGATTACATCAATTAAAAAATACAATGTATTCAATTTTAATCCATCTTCCCGCCTTGTATGTTTCTTGAACCACTCACTTGAGCTCTGTAATGTAGTGAACGAGTTTTGCATATACATATATTAATCTCTTATATATGAATTAGAATGTGATGACATGTGATGAAGGGCGGTGATTGGATGGATGTTGGTGGGCGTGTCTAGTTTGTTTAATCTGGTAATTACGGAGGTCTATAGCTTCGCAAATAGTGCACTAAAATATGACAGCCCTACTGTCCTCGAAGTTGACAAAGTGTCATGTGATTATGCGCAAGAGCTGAAGTCGAATCTTTTTAGGAACTGAGTGTTGATATACTTGATGGTTGACGCGCCTGTTTGTACGACCGATGTAGCTTCGTTCCCAGCCGCAACATGAAAATTTCGTGGACTCCTTCGTGGACCACTTAGAAAAAGAGGTATTGTGTAGCCCTGTTTGCTGGCTTGAGTCGCCCAATAAGATATACCAATAAACATTTTTGAAACAAATGGTTGTTTAGCAAAAATTGTCGATTAGCCGCAGGACTGCGTCTGTCATTTTCGAAATAAAAATGCAAACATCTTGAGAATGATTAAATTTAGGGACAAAATGTAGTTACTAAAATTATCTAGAATTTAACGTAGCATTCAAATATATGGTATAAGAAAGTTGTTGTCTACTTTCGGTACAACCGGAAGTGCCACATATTTTAGTCACATAGAACCTATCGACTTGCGTACGTTGCTAAATATTCAAAAATTTCAATATGGATATTTTTTGAGTACGTGGGGCACTCTGTATGTTTCTGTTAGGTACAAAACTGTGTTAGCTAAATTGTTGCTTTTATTTACATTAATGCGAAGAAGCCCTCTTATCGGGCTCTTATGTAAATGGAATAGACTTTTTCTTAAGACAACAATAGGTTTGTTTCGTAACAAGTGCTTGAGACTTTCTACTATTTTGATATGTTATGGACTATGTCATAATCGCATATTAACAATTCCCATTATGCAGAATGCAAAAAAACAATTTAATTATGGAGCGAAAAATGACAGTGTGGATTAAAAAAAAATTTTGGTTATTAAGCATTGTTTATCTCAAATTCCACAAACTTTGCCATAAATACGTTTATGGTACTGAACATCCATTAGTTATATTATCCCATTAAGTGTCAACATTGGGAAGGGATTTATTCAAGAATTATTAGGTAAATTTCGTGAACTAGCGGGCGACCTGTCTAATTGCTTCCGTAACATTTCCCTTTTCAATATTTAATGTGATGAGAATCTCGGAGCCTTGCAGCGTTTCCGTTTTGGCATTGTGTTCTATCGGTATTTTCTTTTATTTGTCCGAGATGAAAAACATTTTTAGCTGCAAATAAAGCTTTTCTCGAGAAGTGTTTTAAAGGTGATTTGTAAAACTCTCGGATATCTCTTGAGAGCAGCAAAGTCCCAACAACGCAAATAAGTTTTGTTTCGTTGAATAGAAG